>OZ010606.1:36520747-36540419 GCA_963932145.1 Acanthosepion lycidas
ATTTTAGAATTTTTTTTTTATCTAGCTGAATTCATTTAGAGTTTTTTCTTTTTCTTTTTCTTTTTCTTTCAGTCACTTTTGTAAGCAGGTATTCCACACTATCATATTAGATCTGCCAGGAATGGTGAAATGCTGTAGGAGCCAGGGTGCAAATTTACTGGAGATGACCTTGCAATTAATGCACTCTGAAGACATTTATGTTGCAGTGAATTATTTCTTCCTTTGATCAGAGTAGCATTTTTATGGCAAAATTATGGTCAGTCTTGTTATGATGGGCAACCAATGCATTTGACGTATTATTTTGTAAAATGTCCCTTTTGTGTTTATATAATCTTTATTTTCTCTTTTGACCAGAGTAACATTTTTTATGTCAAAATTGTTGTTAGTCTTGTTATGGTGACCAACCAACACATTTGACATATTATTTTGTAAAATGTCCCTTTTATGTTCATATAATCTTTTACCTACATTCCTTGTGGTTTCTCTTGCACTGGGATAGATAGACCTATACTGTGGTAGTTTTATATTGTATTTTATATGTTTTTGTTTAATTCCTTTGAAAAGTTTGAATATTTCCATCCTGTTCTCACTATGTGCCTTTAACTATATTCTTTTGTTAATCTTGAACTTAATTCTGCTTCATCCACCTTCCAACTACAAGGGCCTAGAGGAAAGAGGGTTATAGGTTTTGGTAGATAAATTTGTTTACTCCAGTCATCAGGTTGTATGGGTTTTGCCTTCTTCCTCAACTCTATATGGGGTAAATTCTTTAAGTATATAAAAAAAAGAAAAAAATAGTAGTTGGATTTTCCATTTTTAACATTTAATTAGGGTCCAATGAAACGTTGTTTAAGTTAAAACTTTATTGATTTGTCACAGTCTTTCATCTTATGGTATGTTAATCAATAGCAATTCAATCTTCATGTTATTATATTTGATAATAATATTCAATCAAATGAGGGTAATGATTGCTGGTGCACCTCTGAGCAATTAATGTAACCCCTTCTTCTCCCAGTGGGTCTTTTAGTCCTCATATAAGTGAGATTGTCTTGGTGCTTGGGCTCCCAATTTAGTCATAATGTTTCTAACTCAAGATGTTCTGTTGCATTAATTTCTTGTTAGATGACTTGTGTGCCCTCAAGGTATCATGACTTTGTTGCTGGATTATTTTCCCTTTAATTAAAGATGCTGGATTGGTGTTATCTGCCTGATAGTCAGGGATCCAAACTTTAGAGTAACTCTTGAGGATGCTATCCTATCAGCAGATTTATAATATCAGGGCTATTGTACTGTCATTTTTGAATGGTATTTGAAGTGTGCAATCATCTCCAGTGGGGCCACTTGATGCCATGTGGAAGTGTACAGTTAGGGACGTACTTCCAGACAATTCAACCTGGTTGATGATGCCCACACTAGTTGTGGGTGTGACTGTATTGATACCCCATCTTCACCTTTACCAATATATGAAACAGAAGAAACAAACCCAATTCCATAAAAACAAAAGTAGATCCTAGATTCACCATTTCCTACACCAATGTGAGGAGTGTATGTTCAAACTTTCAAGAGGTTGAACATTTTCATGGGGTCAAACCATGTCTGAAACTAGTATAGGTCTATCTCACCCAGTGCAGGAACTTGGAACCCTGAGATACTTGCTCCTAATAGTGAAACATAACCATCAAAATTTCTATGACCATGGACTCAATAACTGTATAAAGAACAGGTTCCCATGTAGCCGAGATCCCCCAAACAAGGGCCCTGATTTCCCATTCATGTGCTTTTGTATAGCCTTTGTTCTCAGTACCTTCTTCATCTTCACTATCATTCACAGGATGACAAAACTGTAATGATCAACAAAATAGTTGATAAGATTGATGATATTAAGAGAATCTATTTGTTATGAATGAAACTTCTCTGAATTCTGGGTCATTTAGATCAAAGACTTCTTTGATCTGGTCAGATGACCTTACAAACTGGAAATCTTTCATCTAGGTATTTGTATTCATTGGTCAGTGTCATAATTAAGTGTGTTGGCTGGCAAAGTCAGTTATTGCAGAAATATGTTTCAGAATAGTCCATTTACTACCATTTGTTGTCCTGACATGTAAACTATATGATAAAAACCAAGCAACTCTCGACTGAAGTTATTTTGAAGTAGTTCTAACTTCTTACCAGTCTCCCTTTGTTTTTTTTCCTTTTTAGCTACTGACCATAATCTCTAAAATTATAATAAAACATTTTCTTTGTTTACTATAAAACTGAGTTAGTCTTCTATTTATCTTATTTCTTTTGTTGCACACATGACAATATCCTCTTCAACATCATTCACATAGCATTCATATTTATGGCAATTTCAATATTCATCACAAAGTGATTAGTTCATTCAAACAAATACAATGATAAAGACAGTTACTGTCAAAACTTCTCCATCACTTACAAACTGACACAAATCACACACTTGTGTCCCCAATACAACAGGGCATAATTCAAATTCTCTCTCACATCCTAACCTAAAAAAGCCTTGACCCTAAGAATGCTACCAATCGTGATGAAATCCTGATGGTTGTCTTTAAGAACATTAGCCATGAGTTATCTTTGATCTTGGAAAAATTATTCCTATAGAACTTGTATCTCGAAAAATCACTGTTATTCCAAAAAAGTTGCAAATACAATATTCATGTGAAAAAATGGAATTATTCTTACAATCCCAAATAATTTTTGGCTTTAAATAATCCACAAGGCATTGATAAGCCATAAAAAAACAAATCATTCTCATTTTTTTAGGGTGAACAAAATAGATAATGTAATTTTTTGAGTTAGGAGAGCTTTTGATTAAAATTTAAAATAAAACATATTAAGATATGAAGCCCAATCAGAGATTTACCCATTTGATTATTGAGGGAATGATCAGTTGCCCACTATAATACAGATTTTGGGATATATATATATATATATATATATGAATTTTGTTTTTTTAATCACTTCATCCCAAGCAAGACAATAAAGCCACTTGGATGCAAGGAGTTACTGAGAGTTAGAGAATATGAGAAAAACTGCTATTAAAGAGAGAGAATAATAAAAGAATAAGAATTAAGAAGACAGAAGATAACGATTGACACTGCATTTAAATTTTTGAAGATCAAAGTTGACTTGGAAACAAGAAGTGTTGAGTATGAGAGAAGAAATTGTTAGTATATAACTTATGGTTACATATAGCCATTTGAACTGTAAAATGATGAGACCTTACAGTCAATCGAGTACTGTGTTTAAATTCATAAAGTCTACCTACCAGAGAGGATGTTCATCAGAACAATTACCATGAAATTATTTATGAAAAAGGCACAGTGGAGCTATGGCAGGGAAAAGAACTGAATCTGATATATCAGGTTATTGCAGATTCTTCTTTGGTTTTCATAAAGAATCTCTAAATATATAGCAGGAGCACCAGACTAAATGTGAGAGCAATATTCAAAGCAAGGATGAATGGTAAACTTATAAATATGTAAGATAGATCCTGGTGAGAAAAATTGTCTAGCATGACATAGTGAACTAATTTTCTTACCTGTAGATTTAGCAATTGATTCAATATACTCTTCCTACTTCATGTCAATGGAAAACATTAGTCTGATAAAGCACAATGAGTGATTCTCCTGGAGGTTAGCATCAGTCATGCTGATGGATGATAAAAAGGATTCTTTCAGATGATTAAAAGAGAGCAGCTTGTCATGATCAGCACAACTCTGCCCACCACTCCATCACACTGGCTAAGCAACTTGAGCCCACCAAATACCAGTTGTTGTCAAGTGCTCATATTGAGTAGACGTAAGTGTGCTGTTTTGCTGATTGTTTTTCTTTGTGTAATTTTTGTGACTTTATAAAGTGAAAATGTCAAAAAGAGCTGCAGATACTCTGATGGGAAATGGTGAGAAAAAGAAAAGGAAGAATCTCTCATTATCAATGACATAAAAAGTAAAGCTTTTGCAGAAGCTTGACTGCATGGTGTCTGACTGAGGACTGTGCTGTTGGAACAACCACTGTGTATGATTTAAAGAAACAGAAAAACAAGTTACTTAAATTTTATCGTGAAAATGATGACCACAAACTCATGAACAATAGAAAAAACTACATAAAGTGTAATAGACTAAAATACTCACTGCCTGTAGTTTTTCTTTACCCCAGTCTTTGGAAACTATCTTATGCTATTGTCGAGTAAGTGACAGTATTGAGTGACAGAGAGGCAGATGTGATACATATATTTTAGTAAGTAAAAGAGAGGCACAAGAGTGCAACATATATTTTTAGTTTATCATTTGATGCTGTTTAATTTTAAGTTATACAAGGCATTTTTTGTCTGAAAGAAATAAAATTTGTTCTTTATTTATGGTCTTAATTCTCCCTCTATTTTATTTATCAGTATATTACTCTATAAATAAACTGTAATAATATTTGTAGTCTTTTTTTAATTTCTCATGGTGTGAGTATTCATACGTTTTGGTTGCCATATTGTCTGAATTTCTGAAAAACAAAAAAGATCAGAAAACTGAAATATAACTGACCCCAAAGATTTCAGATATGGGGTTGTGTACCTGTATCGCTTATTTCTACCCTTTTCTCCACGCTTTCCACATTTTCATCTGCAGGGTTTTCAATAAAAACCTGTCCAATGAGGTCCATTTCATCCTCCCTTTGAGAATGTTTCTGAAATCAGTTAGGCAAGTGTCATTAAATAGTGCCATCACATGCCCAGTTGCAACATTTTCTGGGTGTTTGTTTTGAATCAAATCTGAAAGTTTCTCCTACATTTCCTTTATCTCACTTGTTGAGATAAACCCCTCCACCTCCTCCGCATCACCTATTTCCTACAAAACCTCTATGTGCTGCTGCTCATCCATTGTCAGTTCCTCAGAGTGTTACTCAATGGGCTTATGGATGTCACCTTCATCTATGTCCAGGCCCATGGATACAATCTCCTTCACCAATACCATTTCAGGTTTGAGTCTTTCAAAGTTTGTTTCAGACTCAAACTCAGGCCACAGCTCCTTCTACACAGGGGTCAAGGTCCTCTTTGTAACACCCTGTCAAGCCATATTGATAATATCATGATGTTATAGTAGTCCATTCATTTATTTCAAGTAAACCAAAGTATTTTAGATCATCATAATTTTTTTCTTAATGATCATTTTTTAGATCAGTTGCCAGTTTGACCTTATTACTTACCATTAGGTAAATAGTTGTGTCATCAGCATAGATACAAAGTTGGGAACTGGTGCTTTTGCTATGTCTTTGAAGATTTTTGATAAAAGAAGAATTTGCAAAGTTATTGGTCTTGATCTGGTATCTTGGTTTCAGTCACTTTCCCACTGCTATAGCTTTCCTGTACATTTTCTATGAACATTTTCATGGTAATTGTTTCTTCTTTGGTACCTAGACTTTAATGCATGGTCATCAGTAAGAGGATGAGCTTGAAATGTGATTTGCAGGTCAGAAACACTAGAATCATACAGACACGGAAGTTTAAATATGTGGGAAGCGTTTTGACAGAGGATGGTAACTGCAACACTGAGATCCATAGACATATTGGGATGGCCAAGGACACATTCCAAAAGCTGGGCAGAGTATTGTGAGTCAGGAGGATTTCTTTGCTAACAAAGAAAAGAATAATGAGCTGTTATGTAATATCTGTCCTTCTTTACAGTAGCAAATGTTGGATGATTTCCTCAAAGATGGACAAGAGACTTGAAGCAACAGAGATGTGGTTCTACAGAAGGATGCTAAGGATATCATGGACAAGTGTGTGAGCAACAATGAGGTCTTACAGATGTTGTAAATAGGGAGGAAGGAGGAGGCTTATACTTAACATCAGGAAGAGGTAGCTGAAGTTTCTGGGAGGAAGGAGGGCCTGGAGAATCTGATACTCAAATAAAGGGAAAGAGAGACAATGCATGACATACCTGGTGGGCTTAAACAAGTGGATGACAGAATGTGGTCTGGAGGAGGAAGCAGAGGGAAGGAATGTGTTGAGAGTTGCAAGGGATAGAGGGAGGTGGAGAGACATGATCATGATTGAAAGGACATGGCACATAAAAAGAAAAGGAAAAGACCAGATTGGTGGCAAGGTGAGTGACCCCTCATGTTTACAGAAATAAAAACATAGAAAGAAATAACACTGAAAGCATGTTAAATTGTAAATTAAAATCATATAATTTTATTTATTTCTGTTTATATGTGCTTGTATTTTAGTTATATGTGTTTTAAGGTTGTATGTAATAGAGGAAGAAAGTCACTTCATCTTATGACAAGCAAGGTGCCAAGGAGAGAAAATGGATGTCTTGACCCTTTGAGGGTACATGATGAAGAGAGCGAGTTTGGCATTTTTAGGCGGAAAGTGTCCATTTCTCAGGCAGTTTGCCATTGCATGCTAGGAGAACTTTTATTCTTTTGGTTTTATTTATTTTATTTTAAAAAAAAGTCTTAATGCTAATTGTTTTATTTTATTTTATTTATGATATTTATTATTATTTTATATTTTTATTTTTATTTGTTAATAATAATGTCCCTACAAGCAATGGCAGTGAGTGGGGAGACAACTGGTACAAATGTGCCAGGCCTCAAAACCTGAGGGGCCTCAAGAAAATACCTTTAAGGGTTTGGGGGGAGAGGCTTCTTTACAAAAAGTAGAGAGCAAAATTACAAATCAATATTTTATTGAAAAAAATACAAAGACTAAAACCAGTTCCAAAACCAGCTCAAAAGTGCATTTTTTGAACTTTCATTGAAGCAAAATGCACGATGAGTTCCGCAAAGTTTAATTCTCATGCCAAATCACACTTGATTGCAAGGGTTGCCCAGTAAGATACACTTTTTAAAAAGTCTTGTAAGACATGCTAGATCAAGTTTGTTTGTCCCAGCATCTCCTTTTCTGACCTGGGGGCCTCAAAATAATCTGAGTGATAGACCTCGGAAATTTTCTCCCTGGTCCTTCCTACAAGTCTCATTTTCAATTCTTATCCTTTCTTTTCATGTTCAAAAAATTCTTACAACATAACTTACTACTTGTTAAGCTTAGCTTAATCCTTAAATAGCAAGAAAATGATGCAGGAACATAGAAAATCTATAAAAATGAAATTTTAACTCTTTTAGATAATAAAAATAATGAAAAAAATGAAGATAAAACAAATTCCTAAATGTTAAGTTCTCTATTTTTTAATAGTGTGATACTGTCATGGGTTCTTACCTATAACTACAGAATTAACTCTTCCTAGCACTATGTATACTATGCCTCTCTGTCAAGCCAATAGCAGTTCATTCCAAACCAGACTGACAGTCATACTAACACCTTCCACATCTTGTATTATTATTTTGTGTAATATACCTTCGTTATTTCTACTCTTGTGTTCGTGTTGTTCTTCCTTGGTCCTAACCTGGACCATAACATATACTATTAAAGTATTTCCTGCCCAATGAATTAGTACATTTTTTGCACCAACTTGTCACCATTTTTCATTTCCTTTCTTCTTGAGAAGTATCCATGCAGAGACAGCACTGTCTTTGGCTTTTTCTTCCAGTTTTATTTGCAGGCAAATCATCCAGGAAATGATATAACCTCATGAATCCTAGTTGACAATTAGTGATTAAAACATGAATGATGTCCATATTGTTAGAAAAAGTTTAAATCATCAATTGATGATATCCACCGATCTCCAATGAAATGTCAATTAATGATATCTGCTAATCTCCAAAGTAACATCAATTGATGATATTCCATGGTCTTCAAGGAAACATCCATTGGTGATATTCACTGATTTCTAATGTAAGATCAATTGTTATTGTCTTGTTAACCTTTATGCCACAAGGAGATATTAAACATCATTCAAAAAATGTTATGAAGCCAGGGCTCAAGTTCACTCTAGACCTGGAACTATTGCTAATTCAATGTCAAATGTTCAGATGAGCTCCATTCTTTACTTCCACCAGTTCAAACCTTTATAGCTAAGACTTGCCATGCTACATGTACAAAATTAAATCAGCCATGTCTCTTTCATATTCCAATTGTAAGGAAGTTCTGCTCAAACAACTTTTTCCAAAAACTGTTACTTTGTGAAAAAAACTCCCACATAGATTCTTCTTTGAACACCACAATTCTAACCCAAGGGTTAATCATTATCTATCCTCCTCATCCTCATAATCTTAACTTTCATCAACCATCACTTACATTTATATCATACTCTCATATAGTAACCCTTTGTCTTAAATGGCTCATGAAACTTTTATTGCAAGAACTTTAGTAAAAAACAGACAAACTGACAAATACTCTATTTTTTCTGTATATTCAAATATATAAAAACTTCTATACTTATTCCTAGTAATGATTGAACCATAGATCTAATGATTCCAGTTCAGTATTCTATTCACTGAGCCATTCCTAAGTATGGGTGTTATAATTTTATACAAGAGAGAACAAAAAAAATGCAGTAATATATTTCTATTCTTGTAAAATCCACAAAGTATAAATATGTTATTGGTATTTAAAAATAAATGGTGGATCTTATAGTACCTAATGTAGAATTCTAACCACTTAGCCATTCCAAGGTACAGTGACTGTCCTCATAACAAGAAGTAATATTCCACAGCAGATCTGTCCACTGGAGCTTTATTAAAAGCCTAGAGTGCTTTTTCCTTCTCACCTTTGTTTGAATAAGATCAGATCAATTAGGTCTGACATATTGGCTGTATGATGGACATATTGAACCACTCTTATATTTGAGTACATAATACTTTACAGACCTTGGAGATTTGGGTTTTGGTAAGAAGTAACTTTGTTCTTTTCCCCTATTCCTAAAAGCAAGTATGAGAAAGAAAAACAAAAACAGTAAAAGGAGATGCTAAGCTGTTAGTTGGGGGGAATACTATAAATATTGCTATTTCCAAGCACTTTAGTCTCAGAATCTGCGACGTATTGATCAGATTATTGGTATTTGATGGTTCTCAAATGTTTGAAGTCCTCTTCTTAAAAGTTTATTGCAAGTAGATTTATACAACATAAAAATATTTCCAAAGGAACAATCATATATACATATGCGTGTGTGTAAAAATTAAGATATATCAGTATTGACAATATAAATAAAAGAAAAGCCATGAGGAAAACCTTTTATGCCAACATGTTTTGCACCTTGAGTAATTTTATCAAGTGTAGAAATTTAAAACATAGTGTCTGAAAAATTACATAACTTAGTGTTTTCCATAGTTTACTTTTGTTTTACACAGTAAGTTTTAGAATATTTTAGGGCATCCTCTAAAAATCAACGATAACCTGCATTTAATTTGAATTACATTTCAATTAAATAATTAATCATATATTGTATACATATATATTAAATAATTAATCATATATTGTATATATATATATGTATATTATATCCGCAGACAGACTGTTTCACTGTATCACAGATCATCAGTGTGGCTATTCATCCAATTGCTTCAAGCCAGGATTGAAACCCAGCTGATTTGACATCAATCAGAGAATCTACCCCTAAGCTATTGGCGCATGGTAGAGAGGAAAGTGAATTTTAATGTATTTATTTTAAATAAACACACAGTGACTGAGAGAACTCAATTCATTAGAAGAGTCTTGCATTAGTAGTAGTAGTAGTAGTAGTAGTCGCTGTTTACAAATTCATGCTTTCTCCCCAGAGAGCTCAACTGAATTAATTTTTGGGAACATTATATCATCATCCACAGACAGACTGTTTTGCTGTATCACAGTTCATCAGTGTGACTAGACATCTGATTGCTTCAAGCCAGGATTGAAACCTGATTGATTTGGCATCAGTTGGACAATCTACTCTTAAGCTATTGGTGCATGGTAAAGAGAAGGTAAATTTTAAAGTATTTATTTTAAACAAACACAACAGTGACCAGAAGAACTCAATTCATTAGAAGAGACTTGCATTAGCAGATATATATATATATATATATATATATATATATATATATATATATATATATATATATATATATGAAGAAATATAGTCTTAAGATGTGCTATATTTATGGGATAAAGTGCTCAATATCAGAGATAGAGCGTGTGTGAATATAAAAGTGAACATAGAAGTCAACACTTAGAGGTGACAGTCTGTTTCATGCTTGATGCAATCGTGACCTGACAATTGCATCTAGCATCAAACAGACTGTTGCCCCTAAGTGTTGACTTCTATGTTTTCTTAAGATTCTCTGTAAAGAATGAAAGAAGTTGAATTTACTTGAACTTACTCTACTGGTGAATAAGTGAGTGAATGATGTGTATAGTCTAAGCCATGTGTGCATAATGCATAGAACAATATCTTTAGCATCCCTTCTTGATGTCGACCGACCTTGAAAGAGAACTAGCCTCTTCCAATCTACAGCATGCATGCTCCTAGCTTTTTCTTTTTACACATATTCAAAAGCTGAAGAGTGGTTGCTTTGGCTGATAGCATTATTGATAAATGAAAGGGTTTAATGTCAGCTACAAAGTTGTTTGGAATGTCAAATTGTCACATGATACTCTAGAAGTATGGTGATTGGTCAGTACTAACCTAGCTGTATACAACCACTTTCTCAGATCAATGATTAAAAATGGCTTTGAGTGAGTGAAGCCTGTGGGTCTTAGCAAAGACCACACTTTACCAAACTTTGTGAACTGATGCTACAGAATCATAAACAAAGAACTGAACCAAATAACAGAAACGACATCACTTGAGGACTTTCAAAAACAGCAACAATTAAAATGGATAGCACATGTAACTTGAAGAGAAAGTAATGCCATAATAGATAATGACACACTACTTCAAATAATATGTTAGGAAGGTAACCCCCATTAATACTGGAAAGAGTGATAACAGCTACTAGACTAGGGAAACCTATTTTCCTAGGAAATTGTTTTGAGAAAAAGCTTTTTTAAATTTCAACCAAAAGCAGTACTGACTGCTCAGTCAATGAATGCTGAATGTTTCCTTATAAGGAAATGGCTAATATTACCATTACCATTACCAATACCTTTGCAAGTCATGGCTGATGGAGGAAGTGTTTATGTAACTCTTGCCAGGTCACTTTTTTTTGGAACTAGGTTATCTCCCTTTCACTAGAATTGCAGCTGAGTGATGTCTAGCATACCTCTTTATAAATGTTTCAATGAAGTGCTCCTATGCATTGAACATTGTATTTGTGCAGGAACTTGGCATCAAACAAATTTTAAATACCGAGTAATAATCAACACACAGTCCATCCTTAAAAGTTTAATCAGTTGCTTTCATGATTTAACTGCATAACCTTTTTATGAGCAGGTATTATCCTGCAGTGTATTTTTTTAAATTATTCTGTATGCAATGAAGATGTCGGAATCAAGCAAGGACAAAAATGGGAAGTTCTATAACAAGCAACAAAATATGTGGCACAGAAATCCAAAGGCACATTGGAATGACCTAAGATGTCTTCTAAAAGTTAAACAAGGTTTCAAGAAACAGGAAAATTTCAAAAGAAACAAAGAGGGCAAGCATGGATACATGTACCCAGAATAAGACGTAGTGTCAAAAAGATGTTTTCTTCTCATGACATGACCTTTTTTTAACGATCTTCACTCTTCAGCAATGTTTATTGTTTTAAAAAACAATATTTAGAATTGGAATAAAACCTAAACATATGATAAAAGTGAATTCATGCATTATTTTAGTTCTTGAGAATTTATAATAAAAATATTAAATATTTGCTTTCACTGCATTTCAGCCAATGTAGTTTTCAGCCTTCTTCAGGTTGTTGTAACATGTGTGAATCTTGAAGTATCATCTTGGAGGTTTTTGCTTCTTAAAAAGAAACACAATTTTTAAAATCATGATTCTAAGCAGAAAAAGCCTTAAAATTAAGCAAAGAAAATATCAGATTAGGATCTAAAAGTTTAGATTTATATACAGAGAGATGCAAAAGTAGTTATTCAGTGAAAAAGAAAACGTGTGCACAAAATATATTGTATTGCTTATACAGATATATTAATAGTAACATATCAATAATGGTATAATATTTACTGTATACATAATTTTGCAGCACTCTGTATATATATATATATATATATATATATATATATATACACACAGAATTAAGGTACAGAATTAAGTTAGCTCCCCATGAAAGATTATTACCTGTAGAACAACATTTCCACCAACAAAAACATGATTTAAAAAGCCATCGCAAATTCACTATAAGTGAGAAAATAGAATAGTTCAGCGCTGATAACATTAGAAAGATTTTAGAAGGCCATGAAGATAAGTGGATTCAGCACCTAAAAACGTTCCATCCAGATGGGCTTAATCACAAATTTAACAACATAGATAGAATTAATAAATTTAATTCATAAAAATACTCTTCTCTCAAAAGAATGTGTACTAAAAAAAAGAACCTAGATGATTAAACATTTAGTCGAGTCTAACATTCTACAAGTAGTAAAAATAAAATTGTAATACTAGTTTTGGTAATCAACCAGTCTAACAGAAGGAAAACTCTGAATCAAAAATCAGTTGGGATTTGGGAGAGAAACTCTACACTGTGAAAACCTACTTGCTACAGAAACCACAGCTGAAATGCCTAGCATGGTCAGGCTGTGGCCCTGTACTCCATAGTTTTTGATTTACTAATTTGTTTTTTATGGCTTATCAACCCTTTGTGGGTTATTTAAAGTGAAAACATATTTTACATTGTAAGAATTGCATTAACAATTTTTGGGGAAAGATAATGATAATTTTTCCAGATAAAAATCCTACTATTTAAGCCATAGCTTGGGGGAAAAGAGATGGATTAATACTTTTCCCAAGGGTATTTCTATCACAGTTTGAATTTGAACTCAGTATGCCAATTCCACTCTCACTTTGTAAGTGAATGTAACAAACTTGATTGGAATTGGAACTCAACACTACAATTTCTCATTTGAAGCCACTATCCATTATACTTGTACATTCACTCATATTGCAGCATTAACATGTACTGGTTGACGGGGTTAACATACCATATTGCGAACTGACTTCTTGTTTTCTGTTTTTCTCTCATTATTTCAGGCCAATTTTATGTGTTTTGACTTACAAACACTTTTATTTGAGCACTTTAATATTGTTTTATTTGGACAGCTTTTGTCTGTCTTAGTTCCTTTGTTATTAAAACCCATAAACATTAACACAATGCTTTATTAGGGAAGTACTCACAGATAAATAATAAAAAAGAGCAAACAAATTCTCCTTAACATTATTTTTTGCATATTCTACTTAAATTTTATTAAAAAAATGCTTTGTGTAACACATGTTAGAAACATTAAACAAAAGAAAAAGAAAACAGGTTCAAAATATGTATATCAAGAGATAAACATCAAAAGATAAACAAAAAAAAAAAAACTATTGAGAGTAAGTAAAAAGATTAAGCCCAAATATATGAAGTGGATGAAAATTCTTTCTTCTCTATCCCTACTTATAATTATATTTTCAGTAACTGTCTACCAAGAGTGGCTCTTGGGCCTTGTATTGGGTTAACAAATAGTAAAAGAATATCTAACAAGAGAGGAGAATGGAAATGTAGCAAGGGTGATATTAAGTTGAAATGACAAAAATTAGAATACATAAAACATATGACAACAACAATAAAAAC
Source organism: Acanthosepion lycidas (assembly GCA_963932145.1). Lineage (NCBI taxonomy): Eukaryota > Metazoa > Mollusca > Cephalopoda > Sepiida > Sepiidae > Acanthosepion > Acanthosepion lycidas. Next base: position 36,534,407 of record OZ010606.1, read on the forward strand.
TTGAGACATGTATTGGCATAAATAACAAGAATTTATATTTTGTTTTAGTGATGTGAATTACAGAATATTGGTATGGTGTGTGTAAAAATTTTCTCAGTGTCTGTTTTGTTTAAAAGTCAGTGTTTACTTGGTTTGGTTCCAAGAATTTCGTTTGTGAGGATGGCATTTGAAATTGTCTGTTTTTGAACTTCACTGAGCACTGGCTAGATGTCTGTTTCTGTACTACTACTTGTCTCTTATCTACTGACTATAGCTATGGGTACCCTAGTCTACACTACTCTAGTTTACTGACCCTCTTGTGGTGGAAGGGTTGTTTTTATAATGATGAGGGTTAGCCTGATGAAATATCCTTCTTTTCTATCATCACTGATGACAAGGTTATTTTCAGAATGATGAAATATCATCATTGTAGACCATAACAGAAAGGAAGATGTTTTTCCTAGTTTTGAGAAAATGGTCAGACATTACTATGAAACTTTGTGAATGTGAGAAATAAAGATGAAAGAAATACTAGTCAAATTTTAATAATAATTGACAATGCTTCATCTAAGAAATTTGAATCCTATTAATACTTCTAGTAATAAAGCATATTTAAGTAAGCAGGGCAGATGAGAAATAAAGAATAAGCCTCCAATAAAAAGTAAGAGAAATAAGATGAAAGAAATACTAGTCCAAAATGAATAATAATTGACAATGCTTCATCTAAGAAATTTGAATCCTATTAATACTTCTAGTAATAAAGCATATTTAAGTAAGCAGGGCAGATGAGAAAAAAAGAATAAGCCTCCAATAAAAAGTAAGAGAAATAAGATGAAAGAAATACTAGTCCAATATGAATAATAATTGATAATGCTTCATCTAAGAAATTTGAATCCTATTAATACTTCTAGTAATAAAGCATATTTAAGTAAGCAGGGCAGATGAGAAGTAAAGAATAATCCTCCAATAAAAAGTAAGAGAAATAAGATGAAAGAAATACTAGTCCAAAATGAATAATAATTGACAATGCTTCATCTAAGAAATTTGAATCCTATTAATACTACTAGTAATAAAGCATATTTAAGTAAGCAGGGCAGATGAGAAATAAAGAATAAGCCTCCAATAAAAAGTAAGAGAAATAAGATGAAAGAAATACTAGTCCAAAATGAATAATAATTGACAATGCTTCATCTAAGAAATTTGAATCCTATTAATACTACTAGTAATAAAGCATATTTAAGTAAGCAGGGCAGATGAGAAATAAAGAATAAGCCTCCAATAAAAAGTAAGAGAAATAAGATGAAAGAAATACTAGTCCAAAATGAATAATAATTGACAATGCTTCATCTAAGAAATTTGAATCCTATTAATACTACTAGTAATAAAGCATATTTAAGTAAGCAGGGCAGATGAGAAATAAAGAATAAGCCTCCAATAAAAAGCAAGACAAGTAAGAAGAAAGAAATACTAGTAAAAATGAATAATAATTGGCAATATTTCATGCATTAAAAATTTAAGATATTACAACTAATAATACTCATATATTTAAAAATTATAACAACGATAGCACTGATTGATCAAGGAAAAAATGAAGAGTAATTTTATATTGGTAGTTGTCTGTATCTCCAAGTAAAAGTCTAAAATGGTAAAATATTGGTGCCATCTGTTGCAGAGTCAGGCAAATGCAAATATCAAATTTCTAGAGTCTAGACTGAATGGAAAATATTGATGTTTCAATGCATATTGATTTTAAATCATTTTACAAAAAAAAGTAAGACATATTAGTAAAAAGTGGAAACAAATGTGTTAAGAGAAAAACGATAATCAAACTTTGCTAATAGACAAAAAAAAATCTTTTGTCATCAATATAAGCATGGGAAAATGATATATAAATTTTTATATATCAAGAACAATTTTAGAAAAAAACTATGACAAATTGGAAAAAGTTTTCATGTAATGCTCTTCATCCCCCAGGATTTCATTGAATGTTTACATTGATATAGCTACACATGTGCATGAAGGAGAGGGGGTGCTGAGAATTTGGAATAAATTTTTTTTTATTCACTTTTTCCCTATCAATATAAGCATAAATCCTGTGAGTTTTCAAAACTAAAATGTTGGAAAATAAAGCAATGACTAAATAAAACAATCTTGATATATAGGAACAAAGAATTTCTTATAAAAAATGAAATATGTATTTTTTTAATCATTTCATTCCCAAACCAGGTGATAAAGATGGAAAAGGTTACTAAGAGTGAAAGAAAATGAGAAAATGTTAGTGAGGAGGAAGGACAATAAAAGAATGAGTTTTAGAAAGACAGAAAATGGAGTTTGATATTTCATTTAGATATTTGAAGATTATAGTTAACAGTCTTCTACCTACATTTATATACATTACAAATCAAACTAAGCACAACTGACTATTAAAAATTTTTGCAGATTTTGACATCATTCTGGGTTCTCTTTCTTTTGTCCAAATCCATGAATTTGTTTTGTGTATGCTAAGTCTAAAAAACGCTATATAAAATTCATCATTTTTTATTCATAATGTTGAATGTGGTAAAATTATTCAACTATTTAACAAGAAAAATCTAAAGTTGATGTTAAAAATTGCCGCAAAACATAGAAAGAAAATGTTAGTGAGGTGGAAGGATAATAAGAGAACAGGTTTCAGAAAGACAGTAGACAATGTTTGATATTGCATTTAAATATTTGAAGGTTATAGTTGACAGAAAATGGATGGGAGACAGTTGCACACATGAAAAGTAGGGAACAACAAACAATTACAATAGAACTTATGGTTGCATCTATTTTAGCAGTAAAATGAAGAGAACTAGTTGCCAATCTAATACCAAGGCTGGTACATACTAATCCTAGACCGGGGGGGGGTCTGATTGGGAGCCTCAGGCAGTGCTTTGTGTGTCTTTCTATTTTATTGGCATTTGCTTCAGGGTGGTGGGCACAAGACCCCTTCATCAGCTTTGTCTATTACTATGCTTAAATTCATGAGGTTGAGGTACCAAAGAGGAAAGCACATTAGAACAATTGCTATGAGAATATTTATAGAAAACATGCAGGGGAAAATTTCTTTGCAAATGCATTTAAACACTATGAATTGAAGGTTACTTTAAAGATAGTTAAGAATCTAATCTTGTAGGCTATTAACTCATTTGCCCTGTCATCAGGGCTAAGAATATGCTAACTGAATCTCTTGTAGAGGAGTAAAATCCCCTCACCAAAGAGGTCATTTTTCAGATAGATACTTGCAGACTCAGGTATAAATCAGACCTTTGTCTACATTTTTGACTCTAGTGTAAACTGGACCTGTCTCTACATTTTTGCCTTTAGTATAGATCTATGTTTACATTTTTATCTCTACTGCAAACTGGACCTATGTCTACATTTTTTTTACTCTAGTGTAAACTGAACCTATGTCTACATTTTTGTCTCTAGTGTAAACTGGAACTATGTCAACATTTTTTACTCTAGTTCAAACTGGACCTGTGTCTATCTATTTGCCTAGCATGCAAACTGAACTTGTGTCTCCCTTTTTTTTACTTCAGCATAAATTAGACCTGTGTTTAGCTTTTGACTCTCATGCAAACTGGACCTATATTCACCTATCAATTAATTCATTATAACTTTTGTTTTATGAGACTCATATTTGTCATTAAACAGCCTAAAATGTGTTGATATGTTGTCAAATTAAACAACTCAATCTCACCTAGCCATGAACTCATACAGAGAGTTCAATCTTCATGGGTGCCTGAGTATTGTGGTTTTGTACCAAACTAAGTGAAACTTAATAAATATAGCACTTAGATTTAGATATAATCTTTGCATAAAATAATTTAAGAACTTTTTCTTAAATATCAGCTTAAACTAGAAGAAAGAATTCATAACCCATATAGAATAGGACCTTATCAGCTGCAGAATCGCAATTTGACTTATCTCTTGTCGGCCTAATCCACAGACCTTTTGTGCTTAAAACTGATGTAATGAATATGCATACACCTGTGTTCCCCATCACAGGAATATGATTGGCAGGTGTCAGCCATAAATATAGGTTGATGTAGAGATACAGGACTATGCCATTGGCTATCCTATTGGTCTACGCCTATTGCCTACACCTATTGACTACGACTTTAATTCAAATTAAAAAAAAATTTAATTTCCATATATCAATAAAGTTATTAGTCATTTTTAAAACATTGGCACATTAACTTGTCACTAACTGACTCATCAAACTGCCATTATAGATGAAAAATGTAAACAGCAAACTTAAAAATCTCTTAAAAATTCAATATTTTTTCTAGAGACATGATTTGAAGCTAGTTAGTAAATTTAAAAATTAAGTGGATTTTTTAAATGTTATGCTTACTTTTTGCTTAAAACATAATGAAAATAACATTTATTTATTCATTGTAGCCTGTGAGGTCAGAGGTTAACAACTATTGATATTTCTTCAATCCCTCTCTTAAAAAGCATGCAAAAGAAATCTTTAACTATATATAACCAATAGGATAAGAATATCCCTTTTTATTCTATGATTTTATGAAACTTAGAATGAGTAATCTTATTTTTTTATACACAAGTAGATTTTTTTAGTTTAATAATACTTTTGAGTTTAATATATTGCCTTTATTTTTTTCTTTCATTTTTGATGTCATAAAATATGTAATTGTACCAAATGCGTTTTTTACTTATTCTGAATTTAAGAGTTAATAAATTATCATATATTATATTACTCTCCTGATAAGGAAAAATAGTCAAAGGTAGTAATTTAGAATTATTTCCTTTTTGAATATCCATACAAAAATTAATCTAACAGTTTCTATAAGGAAAAAAAATATTAAAATTCTTTTAAAAAAGATTTTAAATCTTTTAATAATTTTTTAAATATTTTCAAAATAAATATTAAATGTATTTTTTTTTCCTGTGCAGCCTGAAAGAAAATAATGGGTTTTATAAAATTATGTATGCATCAATTCTCAGAAAATATTTGTTTTTTGAGTTTTATTGAATTATTTTTGGTAAGATTTGGGGGTGAATTTTCAGTATGTTCACACTTGATTGTGGGAAAATTAAATAAAATCAGTAAAATAATAATAATGAATAAAAAAACTCAGTGCAAAGTTGACTTAACCATTATAAACATGCCAACCCTCCAATGATGAAGTAAGTACAAACTTTTCTTTGATTGTTCTAACTCTGTGCAAGGCTGGCTTGAGCATGACGATGATAATGATGCCTATCCTAACTTACCCTAACTTCTGGACCAGCAAAAGAAAAGCGACATACATAAGATACATTGAAAACTTTGTTTCACTACAGTTTATATAAAAAAATAAAGAATAAACAGTCTTTAGTAGAAGCACAACATTTTGTATACTTCTTTAATTGTTTACACACCTACAATGTACAACATGCAACTTTTAAATTCCATGATATTGAATAAATAGATGTGATGTGCTTCAGCCTTGATTGGTCATAGGCTCACTCGATAGCTGAGAAGTCAAAGCAAGCCAAATCTAATGACAATATCCCCTAGGGAAATGCAGGTTCAAATCTTGTATCTAGAGAGTGTATATTTTTCTCTAAGATTTCTTGTATATTCAGGCTGACAGACAAAAATAAATGAATATACAGTTTAATAAATAAACCGTGTCTACACAAATACATATATCCACTAAAAATAATGTTTAAATAATAAAAATCTATCAGATTAATAAATAAAAAATCTATCCCTTTCATTATCTATCTATCTATCTATCTATCTATATATATATATATATATATAATACACTATAGGTTTGGTTTGGTTTATTTTGTTTTACAGCATATCAGCCTCAATGGGTTATTTAATGCTGACAAGATTTTTATTGCTGGTAATTTTTTTTCAAAAATGTATTGCTGGTAATATTTTTTTCCAAAAATGTATTGCTGGTATTAAAACCTATTTTTACACTTTCATAGTATTTTGACCCGAGTTTGGGGGTTAACTATTTTCCCATAGATGGGACCCTAAAAGATG
>OZ010606.1:36540619-36620619 GCA_963932145.1 Acanthosepion lycidas
CTTCTTTGTTTAGTAAGTATGAGTGGGTTATTCTCATGTGGCCAATGCATACACAGGCCAGTAGCACTTATAAGATTTTCTGGAAGCTGACTTGCATTCTCCTAGTTTAGGCTGAATTGCAAAGAGTTTATTGTGTGAGTTATTGTCGCAGTGTTGTTGACATTCCTTTTGAATATAATTATTAATAACCTCCTTAAAATCTGTGTTTGGGATTTTGGCCCTTGTATCCACATTTGCATCTAAAGCCAATATGGCTGCTAGGTCTGCTTCATTATTACCTTTAAATTCAATGTGGCTAGGAATCCAGCATAGTTTGGTGTCTTTATGCTTGTTAATAATAATGCTCATTTTGCATAATATTTTCATAAGTGGGTTGTTGGATTTTTTTCCTTTAAAGCCAATAGGATGGATAGTGAATTTGAAAAAATTAGAAAATTTTTTTGTTCGCCCTCTGAGATAATGTTGAAAGTTAGCTCAATTGTATAAGACTCTACAGTAAAAATAAAGTTTCCCTTTGGGGGGGGGGCCTTTTTTTTTCTTTTGGGTAATATTTCGGCTGCACATCCTATCTTGTCCTCACATTTTGACCCGTCTGTATGGATGAGTGTATAGTTAGGAAAGTTTGCCAATATGTTCTGGAATGTGAGTAGGTGTATTTTGGGTTGGGGAGATTATGTAATTCTAGTAGAACTTTGGGTTGCTTCATAGTCCATGGTAGAATATGGGCTGAAATCATTTCTTGTATATTTGAGTGTGGTGCCTAACTCTTCAGCAATGTCTGTAGAGTTGTATAACATTATCTTTTTGTCAGAATAGATTGCAGTAATTCGGTTCAAAGGTGCTGCTGTAAGCTGGGTTAGTTGGGAATGATTTTATTTTTACATACTACCGTAGTGCCAGCTTAGTGCACCGTAAATGTGGAGGTGTTTCATTAGCTTCTGTGTATAAGCTCTCCACTGGGGATGTTCTAAAAGTCTTGAGTACTAATCTGAGACCTTGATGGTAGGTTGCATTGAGAACTTTTAGATATGACTTTCTGGTTTCCCTATATATGAAACTCACATAATCCAGTTTGAAGTGAAGTAGTGATCTGTATAATTTGATTAATGTTAGTCAATCTGCTCTCCATTCAGTATGGACCACTACACACAGGAGTTGTAGAACTTTGTTACATTTTGTTTTCAAATATTTTAGATGGGGAATGAACATTAATTTTTTTTTATCAAAGATAATGCCTAGAAACTTGTGTTGTTCCACTACTGGGATTTCTGCTGTGTCTAATTTTAAACATGGTTCATTGTACAATTTTCTTAATTTGCAGAAATGTATGCATTTGTTTTTTGTTTTGGAATATGTAAACCCATTTTCAGTGGCCCATTTGTGTATTTTATTGAGACATTGTTGCAGTTGTCTTTTAATAGTATTCATATGTCAAGATCTGAACATAATTAGAAAATTGTCAACATATAGAGAGCTTCTCATTCTTGGGCTTAGGATTTTAACTATGGAATTAATTTTTATGCAAAATAGCATCACCAAAAAAATGCTTCCATGTGGAATCCTTTCTTCTTGATCTTGCAGCTCCAATAACATACTTCTTATACAGACATGAAATCTCCAGTCTTTTAGAAAATTCCCTATGAATTGAATCAGCCTTCCTTCCAGACCTGGTTCATACAGATCTTTCAAGATACCAAATTTCTATGTTGTATTGTACGCCTTTTCTTAGTGAAAAGATATTGCTGTGAGATGTTCTTTCTTAATGAAGGCTTCCCTTACAAAGTTTTCCAAGCATACTAAGTGATCCATGGTACTTCTTTTTTTCTGAAAAGCACATTGGTAGTCACCAATTGGGCTGTTAGTTTCCAGGTACCAAGTTAACCTGTTGTTGACCATTCTCTCCATAGTTTTACGTAGGCAGCTCATTAGCGCCTGTAGCTCTCAGGGTCTGTGTCATCCTTTCCAGGTTTTGGAATGAAGATGATGAATGACTGTCTCCACATATCTGGGAAATTGCCATTTGTCCATATGTTGTGATACAGGTTTAGTAACAGTTGTAATGATTTTTTGGGCACCTGTTTTATGAATTGATAGCAGATATCATCTGGTCCCACAGCTGTATTGTGGGCTTTCTTTAAAGATTTAGTTCCTCTATGGTGAATGGTAGATTATAGATCTTAGCATTATTTGATTTAAAGTTTAATTTTTGTTTTTCTGCTTTTTGTTTGAGCTTCAGAAATTGTTGGCTACCATTCTTGGCAGATGTGTTTTTGGAGATTGTTTTGGCTCAGCAATATCCTTTATGCTGGTTATTTTACAGTTAGTTATCAAGAGGTGTTTTATAGTGTTAGAATGATGCTTACCAGCTATTTTATTCATCATATCCCATACAGATTTTGTTTTTGTGGCAGGATTAAGTTTACTGACATAATTTTTCCAACATTCTTTTTTGTTTTCTTTGATTATTTTCTGCAGTTTTGCTCAAACTTGTTTAAATTGTAACAAATTAGAGGTTGAAGGCTGTTTGTTGAAATCTCTCAAAGCTCTTTTTCTGTACCTTACATTCCTTACATTAATCATTGTACCAAGATCTATTATGTTTCTTTTTGTTTCTGAAATGCAGTCCTTTGCAATACATATAAGAATTTCCATAAACTGTTCTAAGTGCTTGCTGCATTTACCTTCAATAGAACATTGGTTTTTAAATTTGTCTCAGTATCTGCCAGTAAATTGATTTATGTAGTTTTATCATTATAAATATATAAATCATTGTTGTTTATAATTGTTTCTAAGGTCCTTTCCTTTTGGTATGTGTCTTTACAGCCCCATATTGTGCTGTGACAATTAAAGTCCCATAGTATCATAAAAGGTGCAGGGAGTTGCCTTACAATTTCATGAATTTTGGCTTCATTTCATTATGTGGGACATATACCGTGCAAATGTTTATTGACCTATGTAGGGTCACTTTAATAGCAGTTGCCTGTAAATTATTTGTTAAATTTATTTTACTTTGGAGTACATCATTCCTAACTAGGATAGATATACCACTAGATGCATGAAGCCCAGTGTCATGTGCCTAGTTGTATTGCTGGTATCCTTTTATATTCACTTTGTCACCTTGCTTAAGGAATATTTCTTGGAGGCAAACAACTGCTGATGACAGGTCTATAACTAACAGAAGCAGTTCATTCATATTTACCTTTTATTCTACAGGAGTTCCATTGAATTATCTTATGCATGGCTCTTTAAATGTTTTTGGTCTTTAGCTTATGTGGGTTTAATTTCTTTTTTCCTTGGTTTTTATGTTTTAGGTATTTGAGTGTTTTGGCTTACCACCTCCATCTTTTCTAGTTCATCAAATCAGTTTTGCATAGGAATTTAGATTTCTGACTTTTGTTTGGCCGATTCTGTTCTTTTGATAAGCTTTTTGGTTTGTCTTTCCTGGGTTTTGGTGGACAGAGAGGAGATCACTGTGTCATTTGTTTAGTAGGAGATTTGGTATTTTTGGTAGGGTTGGTTTGTGTTTGAGCTGTCATTTTGCTATTTGTTTTTCTTTATTTATTATTTCAGGTTTTCATTGTCCTTTTTTTTTGTGGTTCAGCCTGCACCATTTCCTTGGTATGTAAACTTTTGGGGTAAGTTTGAAATTTGGGCCAATCATTTGGTCCCAAGTGTACAAGCTTCTCAATGAGGGCTCTGTATTTTTCAAGCTGACTGGCATTATTTGTGGTCTTATTTTCCTTTATTTTTGTGTAGGAAGGGCCTTTAATGTAACTTTCTACTACTTGCCTTGCTTCTGAAAATGAGAGGTTTCTTTTATATTTTACTTTGACAATTTCCCTTTCCTTTTTCCAGAAATAGCACGTTCGTGAGTATGCTGGATGGCTTTCCTGGCAGTTATCACATTTTATTTCATTGTGGAATTCTTCAGAATAGTGTGAATCCCTTTAGCTACATTTTCCAAATGTTGGGTGACTCCTGCAGCTATCCCTATCATGTCCAAATTTTTGGCACCTAAAGAATCTTAGTGGAGCAAGGACATTTTGTTTCATTAGCGCAATATTATACCCTATTTTTGTGTTTGGGGGTATTTCAGGTGTGCCAAAAGTAAGGATATATGTGTCAGTTATAATTGTTTCCACTTTTCTTTTAATTGAGATTCTATGGTAATTGCTGACCCCTTGGCTTTCTAAGGCAGATGTAATTTCCTCAGGTGTAACCAGAGATAACTCTTTACTTCTATAACTCCCTTACATATATTCAGTCAGAGGGAAGAATTTAATTTTGATACTATGAAAGGTCTTCATATTTATTATATTTTCTGCATTTTTCCTATGTTCCATCTGAACCAACAAATTGCCATCTCTCAACTTTGTAACTGTTTTAGAATTAATCCTACTGGTTAGTACTTTTTCAATCAAGGGAAAGTTTTGCCAGTGGAGTTTCTTCTAGGGACATGATCACAAAAATCTTGTAAATTTCATATTAAATTCTTTTTCAGAATGAGAGTCTGAAAGACATTATTTGGTATTTTTTATTTTGATTATTCATAATTTTTGTGTATTAATATTCACTGCCTGTGCTCCCTACCCACCTCAGAGTCCAACATTGGGGCATGTCAAGGGGGAAACCCAGTTGCCTTGACAGGCCAAGGCTGCACAAACCAGTTTACTCATTATTTACATTATTCGGACTATTGTCCTCATCTTTGTTGCCATGTTTATCACAACGTTTTGGCCATTTCAGAGTTTAACCCTTAAACAGCAGGGTCTGTCTATATTTCTGAGATGAGGTATTATGTACACTATTTACATTATTTGGACTATTGTCCTTATGTTTGTAGCCATATTTATTACAATGTTTCAGCCATTGTACGCTCTGGCCTTCTGGAGAACAGTCTACCCCAGTGAGTGAAATAAAGGGTTCAGTTTGACATTCCAACCACCTGACAAAGGCTGGAGTGTACAACGGTTGAAACATTGTGATAAACATGGCGACAAAGATGGGAACAATAGTTTGAATAATGTAAATAGTGTACATAATACCTCATCTCAGAAATATAGACAGATACAGTTTACTCATATTAGAGAGAGACTCTGAGCACCCATTAAGTCATTTGTTGCACTTCCCAAATAAGTGTACAAATTGGCATGTTCACAGTCACGTCTAAGTCTAGATCTCTTTGAAGTGATTGACCCTCAGCCATTGCCTTCTAATGCCTATAAATCAGATAGAGTTGTTATCTTATCCTGGTGTATATTTGAGGTATTGTATTTAGTTATAAAGTACTCTCTAAATTGATATAGTTATAGGCACTAAGGCTTATCATGCCAGTCTATAGATTGGGCCTCCCTGACTGCCTGTTTAATCCAAGTAAGGGCCAAAGTAGTGTGTTGGGAATCAGAAGTAACTAACCTTGACTCCTAAAGCTCCCAAACACCAGGATTCCATCCCCAGACATTATGGGTCACCATGAGCAAACAGGTGGCCTCATTGGCATGAGGGGTGCTCCTTACCCCTGTACAGAAGTGTAGTCAGTGTTTTCTGAAGCCCCAGCTGACAGGGCAAATAACGCATTATATCTTCTCTCCCACTGAGATATGTGTTAAATAGCAGTGCATATTGAACTTTCTAGCCTTGGGTTTGTAGCAAGTCTAGAGCAATAACTACTCTGAATTCCAAACTGTGGAGAAAGCAAAAGGAGACTACTCCACTATTTTTCTTAAAATGGTCATGGTAATTTACAGATAATAAAGAAAACTAATTTGTGGAGAGCCAAAATCCTCTATATCCTGAAGAAACATTGCATTTAAAAGAAAAAGAAGCATGTGGAAATATGCCCCCTATAATTCTGCAGTTAGATATATATATCCTTTTGTCATGTTATATTTGTCTCTGTTGATCATCTATGTCATAAGTGGTTTGGGACATAATTACAAATCAAATGAATGATATTAAAAGATAATTAAAGATCCATGATTGGCCACTTTGCCATCCACAGTGGGTAGTAATGTTTTCCATTAACATTCTAAGTACTCCTGAGTTGCTGCACTTTGTTGAGCTATATTTAAATTAAAAATGAAATTTTTCTTTTAATCTTTCTCTTAAGTACATAAAATCAAAACAGTTCTATAACCGAGTTGAAAATCATACAGTGATCTTGCAAGTGGACATTAAGCATTTTTGAGACATTTTCCAAGATATATTATGCTACATCTAGTCTGAAAGTCAATAATCTCAGTCTTAATTCCAACCAAATATTTGTCAAGTTATGATTGTTTGAAGTTAATCAAAACTCATACGTGTTTAATTATTTATTTTTTAATTATCAGTTCTGGATAGTTGGTTTTCACTTCTAGTTTTTTCTACCTCTTTTTGCAAGGAAAATTATGAGAATCTTGTTGAAACTAATGTTATAAGTGACAGGTTAACTTAATACTAATTTTTAAAAAATGACCTTTATCAAGTGGGGCCCTACAACACAAAATTCAGCCAAATTAACAATTTTTTACCACATTTTGTCTACTTTTTTATTTCTTAACCTTCAAATTTTGAATAATGTTAACAAAAATGCCTGAGAAGAAAAAAAGTTTCTCTGTTTTAGTGTAAGTTCCCAAATATTAAAAGAATTTAAATCTCCAAAATGTAAGAAAATTGCTCTCGGGAAGATATTTAAAACTAATATGTTAATTTGGCCATTACTCATTTTTGACACAAATATGCTGACCATCAAATATCAGTTTTCAACATAATGTTCCCTGTATTTGTCAGAAAATAATGATCTAGACTTCTACTTATGCTTTTGGAGATGTGGAATTCATTTTCTGCACCAAAGACTTCCCACAAAAAAGTCTAAATGGGTTAAATGCAAAATTTTTTAAGCTCTATTCAGGTAATTTGGCTTTTCACTAAAGACAAGGATTTATTAATCTAAACTTCTATTTTTTTAATTAGAAATTATCTAAACCTCTATTCCTATGTCCTTTTGGGACTGAAAATTCTGACCAAATGAATTCTAAAGTGTTTAAATGCAAAATTTAAATTCATTTCAGGAATTTTGGCTCTTCATTGAAGGTAAGTTTCTAAACTTAAACCCCTATTTAAAAAAAAATGTTTTACTTTTCTTCTTAACTATAAATGAAATTAATAAGTTCCATAACTGAGTTGAAAATATTTCCAAGAGCTCAAAAACCACTAATTTTTGCTTGTCTTTATTGTGTGAGCCCACTGTGTTTAAGTCACAGATGCACAAATAAAGACTAATGCATTTATGTGAATTCTGACACTCACTTTGGAACAACAGTGACTGGTTCCCAGATTGGAAAAAGTTATGAATAAAAAGGAATAATTTTACTGTTTTTATGATTTAAAATAAAAGATTTTTTCTTGAAAAATATATACAATGGAAATATGTTCAGTGAATGGTTTATATTGTAAGAATTAGCACACTAAAATCAGTTCACATCAGTTTCACAGGAACAGTGGGGGGGAATGATTTTTTGGAGGTGAGGGTAGTCTCTCTAAGCTTTCCCTTGGTGACAAGCTTGGTTGGACCATCAATACCTTCAAAATACTATTTGGTTTACAATAAAAAGGAATATGAATTTAGTAAATATATCAATTTTATTCACATTATTTTTAGATTCTGTTGCTACCATTTGAAATTGAGAAGGTGTTGTGTATTGATGAACAAAAACTAAATATGTTGAATTGGGTGAGGAAATATACAAACAAGAGAGTGAAACGAATCGAGATAGAAATTTTTATTCTATTGAAAACTTTTTGTGTAGAAAAAATTTCAAGGAATGTTCCTGAAAGAAAACACAAATTCAAGAAATGTTCTTAAGAGAGCTTTTGTGAAAAAAAAATGACAAAAAACTCAAACTTACTCTGTCAGTGAGTTAAAAAGTGAGTTAGTATGTTGTCTCTGCCATGTGTGTCTATTACATAGAGCGCTAATTTTAGTGTCCTATCTCAACATCAGCCTGAAGTAAAAAAAAAAAAAAAAAGAGAGAGCTAGCCTCTTGGGATTCCCATTGCACATGGCCTTCCACCTGCCTTTTTTTCTATATATTACCAAAAGCTGAAAAGGGGTTGCAACTACTGACAGGGTTATCCATGCATATGTGTCTATCCAGAAGGTTTAATGTCTGTTACAAGTTTCAGGCAAGAAGCGACTCTTATGATTTTTAATAAAAGAATGTAGAAAATAATGAGTCATAATAGCTTCTGTGTGCTACAAATAAGCAATAAGTTCCAATTTCAACAAATGTACATGAAAATAAAGGTTAAAAAAAATAAGCAAATAATTGCAAATGAAAGAAGAAACAAAAAATGTTTGTTACAAAGGTCAGAAAACAAATAAGATAATTCAGTCCATATAAGTATTCAAAAAGAGAGAGAGAGAAAGAAAGAAAGAAGAATGAATAGAAAAACAGTTGAAATTTTACAAAATGATCTAATGAATATTTAACATATGCCTTTTGTCTTGTGGTGAGGCATAAGCAATTTTTGAGAACAGTGTAAGGTATGAAAAGATCAGACCACAAACAGTTTCAGTATTAATAAAAAGAATAACAATGAGTAGTAATAACATGAGGATTAGGCTGACTGCCAAGTGAGGGTCTGCTCCTCTGGAAAATTATCCCTTGTAAAAATGATGCAAACTAATTTTAGTGTGCAAATTCATACTTGCACCCTCCCAATTTAAAAGCCAGCTCACACAATTAAAATACTATTGACAGAGCTGATTAGGATTATGGAAAGATAAAACTTCCCTATAGGAATTTACAAGTCTGTAGTACATTTGGACAAGTCGAAAAAAATTAACGGGTGATTTTTTTTCATTTCTTCGCTTAGTAAACATTTAGTTAAGAAAATAGACTGATATAAATAAATTAATAAATGTGAAAACAGTGGTAAGATTTGTGAATAACTTCACCATGAATTTATTCCCAATTGTGTCTCAGGCCTTAATAGTGATAGAATTTTTTGTGATATGTGTAGATGGTGGCTGTACTGATAAATCATCAGTTATTAACTTCCCTTAAGATCTAGGAGGTTTAAAAAGAACCCTGTAATATCCGTCAGTAGATGAGTAGTCAGATTAAAGTGCAATAAAGCTTTGGTATAAGTTTATTCACTGGTTCTGTTTTTACTACAGTGGCAATGTCTCTTCATACTGAGGGTACCAGGTTGGCAGTTTTCTGGTTGCTGTTCCCTTTTAGTAGTTAGGAACCTTAACTCTTGCATAGTCTCTTGAGAGGCAATAGTCACATAGACTGTTGCATGCTAGATAGTATTTTTGAGAATATAGACAAGGCCATCTTCCTACACCCATTTGCAAATATATTTGTATTCAGTGACTTTAATGGCCACCATGACAAATTGCTTAAATTCTCTGTTATTGACCTCACTAGCATCCAAACCCTGAACTCCCCAATCACTCAATCTCTCACACAAGTGGTAGACTTTCTCACATGTCTCCCCAGTAATCCTGATGGATATGCTTCTCTTCTAGATCTCTTTTTCACTTCTATCCCTGACTCATGTTGTACTATGCATCTCTACCCTCTTGGCAACTGATAATGCAGTAGTGTCTGTAAATATCTCTTCCAAATCCCCTACCAGCCATGAACCTCCTACCAATAGAATATCTTTCTGTTATCAACGAGTGGATTGGGACTTGTTCCGTAATTTCCTTTGTGATGTCCATTGGAATGAAGTTTTTATTTCAGCAAAGTATTTGAGACTTTAATCAATGCTGAAGTGGTTAAACATCTTACCTCTCATGACAGACTCTCTGACAAACAATATGTTTTCCATTTTGCCAGATCTACAGCTGATGTGCTAATGGCCATCACTGAATATGTATATCAAGCTCTTGATAAGAACGGCAAAGCTTGAGCTGTGGCTCTGGATATCTCAAAGGCATTTGACAAGGTTTGGCATACAGGTCTTCTCCATAATCTCTAGGGCTATGGTATTACAGCACAATTGTTTGATTTAATCTAATTGTTTCTATCAAATCATGAAATGAAGGTCATTTTAAATGGGCTCACTTCCAGATCCTTTCACATGAACACAGGTGTCCCTCCAAGGTTCTATCCTGGGTCCTATGATGTTTCTGATCTTCATCAAATATCTTCCTGATGTCATCAGTTCCCAAGTAGGCATTTATAAAGATGACACTGCCATTTACACCTGTCTCAATAGGAAATCTGAAATACCTCCAAAACTTAACTGTTCTATTTTAATTACCATAGAGAAACTTTCCTGGTCACTATCAGTATGGCTGATGCTAGACTCCTGGAGAGCAACACACTGCACCTTGTTGGCTTCATGTTTTCAACTGTCTTGATGTTGAACAACTACATCAAATCAATAGCTGCATCTACTGCAAGGAAAGTTGGGTCCCTCTGTCATTCCAGAATGTTTTTCTCGTCAGAGTCCATCTTGCACATTTAAAAATCTACAATTTGTCTGTGCACTGCATACTGTTGTCATATCTGGTCTAGTGTTCCTGCTATTCATTTCAAGGTTCTTGACAAAATCCAAAGGATTCTGCAATATAATAGATCCTGACTTGGTATCTTGACTTCAGTCACTTGTCAATGATGCAATGATGTGACATGGCTTCCCTCTGTCTTTTCTACAAATATTTTCATGGCAACTGTTCTGATAAGCTTTTTTTTCCCTGGTGCCTCAAATATGTGAATTTAAGCATGCTACTAGATTGCTATCTAGTGCCCACCCTTTTACTGTCGAGATAGTTAAATGTAATGGCCACTTCTACTCCAACAGTTTCTTTTGTTACACTTCCTACCTGTGGAACTTCCTTCCATTTACTTGCTTCCTTGATAACTTCACTCTTCAAAAATTTAAATGTAACATCAGTCACCATCTTCTATCTTCTTAATTCCCATTCATCCTTTCCTCAATCCCTCTTATACCCAGTTTTTCACTTACTTTCACTCTCTGTAACACCCTGAATACTAGTGGTATTCCTGCCTTGCTTGGGATGAAATGATTTAAAAAAAGAAGTGGCCAGCTGAATAGGGCCATCTTCAGGAGCAGTAAAAGTGAGCATATTTGGTGGTAAAAGATATCATTTGAGTCATCTGTAAATGAAGTGATATGACTGAAAATCAGAAATCATGCAGTAAAGCATTCAGGCTAGTAGAAAGATTGTACCTAATAAGGAACTCCTGGAATTAAAAATATTACTAGAAGGATTTATATTAATTATATCTTTGAAAAACTTGTAGGAAATTTAGTTGTCCATCATTTTTTTATCTTAAAAATCCCAATGTTTGAATTCCAAATGATAATAAAATAAAAATAAAGTAAACATGGTTACAACTGTTAAATAAATCATTTGTATTTACAAACATATGTACATGAATTCAAAACATTCAAAAAGGAGTAAAAATAGTTTTTATTTTTTTATCTTTGGGTAGTAGTATCACAGAAAAAAGCTGTGATTGAAAAAAAAAATGTCATTAGTGAAGATTCAGGCTGTCTTTGTTGTTGTTGTTGCTGATGATTTGTTTGAAGTCGCTGATTGGTCATCCATGTCATCCATGTTGTTGCTGATGATTTGTTTGAAGTCGCTGATTGGTCATCCATGTTGTTGCTGATGATTTGTTTGAAGTCGCTGACTGGTCGTCCATGTCATCCATGTTGTTGCTGATGATTTGTTTGAAGTCGCTGATTGGTCATCCATGTCATCCATGTTGTTGCTGATGATTTGTTTGAAGTCGCTGATTGGTCGTCCATGTCATCCATGTTGTTGCTGATGATTTGTTTGAAGTCGCTGATTGGTCGTCCATGTCATCCATGTTGTTGCTGATGATTTGTTTGAAGTTGCTGACATACAGGGTGTAATGTCATCTAAATTATGCAAAAATGAAAATAACACTGACACCTCATTTTAACAGATATATTTACCAAAGTTAAACAAAAATATTTGTAAATAGTAAAGTGTAAATTTATTCAATATTATCACCATTGGCTTCAACCACTGCCTTTAGATGACTTTGAAATCTCCTGCAACTCTACTAGACAGTCTCTTTGTTTAAGTTGGTGAATGCTGCCATAATCCTTACCTTCAGTTCATCTTTGTTGTTACAAGGAATTTTGTTGGTTTCTCACTCAACTGTGCCCCATGCAATAATCAAAGGGGGTTGTAGTCTGGGGAGTTAGGTGGCCAGATGTAAGGGGTGATGTGGTTGCAGAAATTGTCTGACAGCCATGACTGGGTTCTCCTGCATGTGTGGAATGGTGTAGAAACCTGTTGTCAGACACAAGGTCTTCCAGCAGCCACCCTCTTGCCCCAGGGTAGCACTACCTCCTCAAGGCACTTGATATAGGCCTCTGTGTTGAGTCTGAGGAAGATGAATGGAGATATAATGTTGCCATCACTAGTGATCATTCCAAACACCATGATGTTGACTGGATATATCATCCAATTCTTTCTGAATCCTCTGCACTGTCTTCAGATTGACACCTAAACACTCTGAAATGTTTGTATTGGAGCAGTACAGCATGATGTTTCCAAATTTCTATTGGTGTGAATTGTGTCAAGGTGCTCTTTTTCTCATAGATGGTGCCCAACTGACCCTACTATACTGTGCAGTCAACAAAATCAAAAACAAACAATGCACATGTGCAAAATTAAAAATATAAAATGGTGACAATTTATCCATTGCACCTATATTTATTTCAGCACATACTGATGAGGGAAGTAAAAGCCCCGTTGCCATGTCAGCTTGGAGATTGTTACATTTCTCTGTGAATACGGCCACTTCTTTTGCTCTTTGAAAGTCAAAAGTTGTGGGTTTTTATAATACATTTCTAAAGAAAGTATGCTCAAGAAAAATAGTCTTAGCTTTCTCTGATTGGTCAAATATTTCACATGGTGATGTTAATTTCTAACCAATAGACACTTTGATTTAAACTGTGTTGTATTGTGGAATCTTTTTGGCATGTTTGTAATATTGCCTGTTATCGGGTAGAAAATAAAGTTTGAGGCATGTTTTGATATGGTATTTATGTGGGTATGTAATTGTGTTGGAAATAGGGTTTATTTCCGATAAACTATGTTTCCAATAATTTGCTGAAAAAAGAGCATAGCATGATGAAACAGGCCCCAAATTGGATAAGAAGAAACTTTATCATCAAAATGTTTATGCTATTTAGAGGAAAGACCAAAGTATTTTTTTATTAGTTTATCAAATTTCTTAATCATTTCTTGCACGTTCAAAATTTCGGTTAAAAATCTTTTTCTTGTGTCAGTAGGGGCAGAAAAGATTAGTATAGCAAATTTTAGCATCTTTCTTGTGGTAAAAAATACACTGAGTTGGAAATTCTTGCAAAAATCAAATAATTGTTGGATTTTAATGAAACTTTCAGGATTTATTTATAAATGGATGAAATTATTTTAGAAATTTTTTTTAGAAAATCTTGGTAGAAGTATTTTTTGCACCTCTTAACCTCCCACACCCACACCTTATTGAATGAAATTTTATCCCTCTTTATATTTATATTAGTTAAAAGCAGGACTCCTTGGATAATGTAAATCATCATTTTTTTTTTTTAAACAGTAACTCATTTACTGAAAATCAGCTCTGAATTGTAAAATGAAAAATTAAATTAACTAAGACATTATTTAATTAGAAAAGTTTTTGCTTTTATAGATAAATTAAGGATTCCATTGTCTTAAGAAAAACAAATTTTTGATGGATACTGAATTTTTACAAAATGTTTAATTTTTTTTTACATTTTAATTATAACTTAAGTTTTAAATATTTTTTTTATCTTTTAATATATATTAATTTAACCCTTTTAGATGTTATTATTAAGTCAAAACTATATTTACTAATCATAAACTGAAAAGCTTAGTACAAACCATCACACACCAATATTTTTAAAAGAATTTAAATTAATTTTGAATTAAAAGAATTTTGAATTTTTTTATGTGCTTATTTTCTATATATAGTTGGCCATACATGACATTATCAGAAAAAAAGAGCAATAACTATAGTAAATTTACAATTAAAAATATATAAAATTCAATAAAACATTAGATTACAGAGAATAAGATTACTAAGTACTTAATAATTATATATAAAAGATATTTACATTAATTCAATTATTTTTTAACACCTAAAGCCCACATCAGATAAATATCAATTTGTCATCTTGCTGTCGAATATGTGAATGCTTTAAATAAACAGCTACTGTTGGGTTAAAAAATGCATTTCTGTGATATTTTAAATTTAAAGTAAATAATATTTGTTTCAATTCAGATTAATTATACTTTAAATCAGCTAATATTCCTCAAATAAAGTTTCAGAAAGGTATATTTTATTTTTGGAAGATTTTTTAATAAAAAGAATTACATTGCGATGAAACTAAAAAAGGGCACTCATCAGCTATTTTAGCAAAAAAAATAAAATAAAATACTCCTTCCGGACAATTTAAATTAGTTTTTGAAAAAGAGCAATGAATTCTGCTTATTGGAAATATTAAATTTAATCTATTAGCTGGAAATTAAAACTAAAATAAAACCTTCAAGAAAGATTTTTTAAAAATTCATTTTAAACTTTAGTTATCGCTTTTTTTGTTTAGGTATCTACTATAGTGTTATATTCTGTGCTAATAGGAATATATACTTGAACAAATGGTGGATTAAGTAAAGGTTTATTGTAACAACCAGTACAATAAGAATAAAGGTACAGTTATGCACAAGGTCGCCGCAAGTCAATCCAGTAGTGAGTGCTACTAGTGGAAGGTCGGTAGTTCTCGCGCAAGTCTGAGTTGTACTCAACAGATCCCAGCTAGACTCCATAGTCCATTGACTTGAAGATACTTATAGGTAGTTACTACCTATAGTGTAGTCACTCATGGGTGTGACAGGTTATTCTATTACATCATATAAACTAATGGGCAGTTGTTAGCCATGTGCCAGAGAGAGTTTTTCAACTCCCTTTTAAGAAAGGGGATGTAAAAAAGACCTATTAAACTTCAACTTTGCAATTTTCCCCATCCATTTCAATCATCATCTTGACAAAGTAAACCATCAAAAAAAAGCAAATCATTTTTGTACAAACCAGAAGAAATGTCAGATAACAATGGTCAATATTGTTTCACTTTCTTTCATACCTTTTCACTAATCATCAATTCTAAAAAAAGTGATTAAACTTATGGAGCCAAACCAATGGCTTCAACACAATCTGAGCCTTATTATCCAAATCGACTGACTGAAGAAATACAATGGAAATGCTTCACAAGTAACCAACATGAGAGGCAGTTGATGATGTTGTAAAGGTGGTAGGTTCACAAGGACAGAAAAATTCTGAAAGGGGTTCAAAAATAAATTCTGATGTTTGGTGTGATTTTAGGAAGTGGGTCAGTCTAAAAACTTTTCATCACCTTCTTGGATTTAGTATCAGTTGTATTAATTTATTGGTACTTTTGTCAGACTGATTTAAATATTTACTAAACTTAGGCCAAATAGGAGAAAATTAGAATAAGCATATATCATGACAATCTCCCAAGTATTGTTTAGATAAATAATAACAATTTTTAATGACAAGAAATTACAAATTTTTTTTAATCATTTCACTCCAAGCAAGGCTATAAAGCCACTAAGATGCAAGTGGTTACCGAGTGTGAAAGAATGAGAAAAAAAACATTATTAAGGAAAGAGGATAATAAAAAAAACAGGAATTAAGGAGACAGAATATAATGATTGATGCTGCATTTAAATCTTTGAAGCTCAAAGTTGATTGGAAAGCAAGAAACTGGAAGTGATTTCCACAAGTGAGAAGAGTGAAAGAAGAAACTGATAGCATAGAACTTATGGCTCCATCTAGTAATTTTGAATATAAAATGAAATTATGAATTAGTCTGAAAAATTGTCAGAAAATACAATACACATATCAAATCAGTGGAATTCAACTTATCTTGCCTAATTGTGTGGTGCACAAAGGAAACATTTGTGCAAGCTTGTTTTGTAAATTTTGTATTCTGTGTTATTATGTCATTTAATAAATGTAAATTTGTTTAAAATTTCACAGAGTTGTGTTTTTGTTTGCAACATTGATAATACTAGGATAAGAGATTTGACATTCTCTCTTCTCCTCCTCCGCTAAAAAAATCCTTTTTATTATGAAAGAATATAAATACTTCCTTCTGAATATGTGTACATGCACTCATATTGGTTATTCCAAATGACAGGTAAAAAAAAAAACGGTAAATATTTGGTTCAATAATGTTCTTCTAAAGAAGTTTTTTATATTGACTTAATAAACTGAACAATATTTTCGGTCACTCACTAGATAGAGGAAGTAGTATGCTTAGATTAGTCAATATGCATGTAATGGAGTTGTTATCAGTGTGGAAAGTGGGGTTCAAATTTTGGGCAAGGATGTTGTATTCATTTTTGCACAAACGCCCATGGAAAAAATGAATTAATTTCTTCCCAGTTCATCTAGCTATGGGTTAAATAGCAGCACATACTGGGTTCTCTAGCCTTGGTTGACAACCAGTCTGGGAGGAAGACAAATCTGAATTCAAAACTGGTGGTGTGTCAGACTTGTAACTCCATCTTATGAATCCTACTTGTTACTGAAGCTACAGCAACATTTCTTGGGCTGATTTGGTTGTGTTCTGTGCTCCACAGTAAGTCTACTGCTTCAAGAAGAAGAATTCTTAGAGTGACATGAATTTCAGTTATCTGTTTGGATTAGTCTTACTCTTATGTCCATTGTCTTTTTCATGTTGAATTGAATATAGTCTAACGTTAATTATGTTTTATGAATATGTTCTGAAGATGGTCTGTTAGACCAAAACGTCCGATGTTGACATTATATTAACATTAAAACAGCATAATTGCAAATTAGGATTTTTGTTTGTTTTTTCCGTATATTTTTCTTCATATATATATATATATATATATATATATATATATATATATATATATATATTTAAATATTTATTATTTAAGCATTAATATAAATTATTCATGTAAAATCCTAAAAAACAATATGCAACTTTCTTAGCTAAAAAAACTATAATGCTCATAAATAAAAATTGGTCACATGTCTTGAGTCAGAACAAACCCAGACAAAATCAGCAACAGTCGGAATAAAAATAGAGAAAGCTAAATGAGTGATTGTAAATGATGCTGACCCCCTACATGTACACACATTCGCATGTACATCTTTAAACACACATCTGCAGAGATGGCTGCACGTGCACACATGAACACAGAGAATACTGAAGAAAACTTACACCAGTGTTAAATATGCATAAAAGGAAAAAATTGAAAATATTTTTCAGTAAATTGCTGATACCCCTGAAAAGTAGAGTTGGAATGTTGTAGGTAACATCAATCAGCTAAGTGACAAACTTTTACTCACATTAATTCTATTAGTGGGTATGTGGAGATTAATTTTTAATTTTATCTACTAATATTTTATTATTATTATTATTCTAAATTTTATATGTAATAGGGTAGTGGCCCTGGCTGAGTCATACTAGTGCATGAGAAGAGGTTAGAGACTTGAGGTATTGAGACAATTGATAATTTTGAATGAAGGAGTATATATATTAGGAGAAAAATATGAAAGAGTTCTCATTTAGATTGGAATCTGATGAAAAAAAGATTGGTTTAAAAATATTAATTTAAACCCATAAAATACTTATAAGGACATCGGAAGAGTTTGAACTCAAAATAAAGTAAGATTTAGTAAGATTCAGTACAACTCACACCCATGGGCCAACTCTATAACCCTAAAGAAATTGACATGACATGATTAATGAGGTTACCAAAGGTCTACTGGTGTTTGGTTACTCCAGGGTTTGTTTATTTAGAGACCTATTGTCATATTTATGTTGATTTCAATGCAATTTTGGAAACTTAAAATCCAGGCCAAAACTGAAAAACACTTTGTGGCCAGCCATCTAGTTTTCTTACTCCATTAAAAGTATAAAAAGTTTAATTAAAAACTTGTAACACTTTTGAATTTAATTCATTGCCTTTATTTTTTGATTATTTTCTTATATGCCTGGCATCATAAAATATTTAATTGCACCAAATGAGGTTTGTTTTTAATTATTCTGAATTATTGAATTATTGAATTATCATATCACATTACTCTTCCAATATGTCAGTTAAAGATGGCAATAAAAACTATTGTTGCAAAAAGAAACAGGATGAATTTTAAAATTTAACAGAAAAATTATAAATAATTTTTTTAAAATAAATATTAAATGTAGATATTTTTTGTCAACTCTGAAAGAAAATAATATGTTTCATTAAATTATTTGTGAACCAATTCCCAGAATAATTATTTTTTTGTGTTTTATTGAATTATTTTGGCAATTTCTTTTAAAACGAGCATGGAGCACCCAGTGAGGAAAGTGTGGAGCACCTAGTGAGGATTGAAGTCACTACTCAGTTGTAATTAATCAAGCAAGACAAACCTACTAATTAGGTACCACCAAAGTAGATGAGTTTATTTCTCTTCAAAATTAAAACGAAAATTGGATTGATTTTTGCTAAAATTTTGAAGAGAAAAAAACTCATCTACTTTGGTGGTACCTAATTAGTAGGTTTGTCTTGCTTGATTAATTACAACTGAGTAGTGACTTCGATTCTCACTGGGTGCTCCACACTTTCAGCCTTATTCCACATCTAAGCTACACTTATTTAGGACACTTTGTAGTTTTTAATCTGTGGTCCCCAATGTGGGGCAATTTGAGAATGACTTATTAACAGTGAATTTTTTTTGAGTGAGTCTGTGTGCAGGTCAGTATATATGGTGCACATACAGTATGCATGCATTAAAATATTTCTGTGTATGTACATGTGTAATTACATTACCATGTGGTTTGTCAATTTTTGCTACAACTTGCAACATGAGAGATGTCTTCCCCCCTCCCCAACCTACAACTCTCTTCATCAATGTTTACAATCTCACTCCTCTGTCGTAGAGGAGTGAGATTGTAACAATAGACCTGCCTAACACTTTTACACTGATCAAAATTTTAAATTTAAGTTTATTTTCATAAAAGGTTTTGTACATTGAGGAATCAGACTGAGATCTGGTTTTTGCTAATAATATGATTTCCACTGGAAAATACTCCATCTACAAGAACATCTGTTGGTTCGTAATTCCCACTTCTCTGTTTGTTCTTTGGACCGTTGATGAAGGACACGGGTGTGTTCGAAAATTCTTAACATAAAACCTTTCTCTCTGTGTTTCATTTTTGTCACATAATAAATGTTTATTGTATATATCATATATTATATTGGTACCCTTTCGTTTGTCCTTGTTTTATTAACCAACCTATTATATATATATATATATATATATATATATATTAGTAACAATATTTTTATAAATATTGTAAAATGCTAAACTTAAATGATAATCACTTTTTGAATAATAAGAATTATGTGTCACAGATGTTGGGGGGTGCATCAGTGTTGCGGATGTGTGTTGGACATGAATAGAAGGTTTGAATTATCAAAAGGTTTAAAAGTGTGTGTTCAATAATCTTCCATCCACAACAATTGATACAAGATAGAGAATAAAGATTCATAAACATCTTGTTTCAAAATGTAACAATTGAATTTATTAATATATGATATACATGCATGTGAACTGAAAAGTTAGAGAGTTGTGTCTCTTAGATTAGGTAATATTTCTACCTAAGTTCATAAAGTGAAAGTAATTATTCAATTGTAGTTTAGAAGAATAAAGTTTCTTTAGCATGTTTGGAATTGTGTATTGTACAAGTTGGTAAAAGTTCAGAAGAGGTTTCAGAGTTTGTACTTGCGGGAATGTTGGTAATGGTCTTTAACGTCTGAGTGCATTAGTTAAGATGGGAGTTCTTGAAGATTACATCTTGGTAAATGAGACGCGAGAGAGAGATGAATGAAAAGAAACACAAGGGAGGCTCCAAGCATATTGAGCGGGAAAACAGATTTGTCATGTGCAGGCAGTTTGATTGGGTGGACTGACCAATCAATGAGCTAGATTGAAGGTGATTAACCAATGAATGCTTGTTATATATTTTGTAAGATTGTGATGTTGAAAATTACAACAGGAATAGTGCATTTTCTAGAATGGGGTTAACTGGCTTGTTGTGGAAGATTCCACATCAGAATTTTAGAGATGGTTAGCAATCTTGTGGTAAGCAAGTTTGTATTGATAGATCAAGTATGACTGAGCAGCAAGTTCAATCCCCACTGGGTGCTCTACTTGAGGCTTCTGTGTCATATATAAGCTACACTTAATAAATCACTATATACTTTTATTATTCATTTTTCAATTTTATTTGAAGTGATATACCATCATAGTGACATGCTACTTAGTTATTTTATTTCCAGCAAATGGACTCCTTCCATTTAACCTTGAACAGTTTATTCACTCTGCATGCTGGCCAGATGTGAACACCATGAAGGCAGAGAATGAAATAAAAATGTTTTCTGTTTGATCTACAAAGCAAGGTCTGGCTGTGGCCAATCGTGAACATTCCTGCCAGAAAAAGAGATGCCCCTGGAGACTACCAGACCTACTTAAAAGCAGGTTTCTGAGAACAACCAGGCAGTTGTGGTCCCATGGGTCACTGGCTGTCATGCTGAGTGTTGCTGCTGCCACCACTCAACAAAACTGCACCTGTAAATGACCATTACCACTCCCAAGCTTGACTAACCACCCTGACTATCCAGCTTTGACACCTCCCAGCTACAAGCCTTTATTGTTGATGATACTGTCACGTTGGCAAATACTGATAGTATAACATCTCAACTTCAACACCTTTCAGCCACTCCTGAAAAGGAAGGAATTGGAAGAAATGATGATGATAGGGCAGTATCCGGAGCAGTAAACACCTTCAATGACTAGTGATCATCTGCAGTGACCAGTGATGACCAGCAACAATCATCTGCAACGACCAGTGTAGAATCTTCCACAACAAACCAGCCTTACCTCTTTTTAGGAAATACACTCTTCCTATCTGGTAAGTAAAATCCTACTTTCACATAAATATAACAAGTATTCATTGGTCAATCACCTCTAATCTTGCTTGCTGATCGGTCAGTTTCGACCAATCAAACCACCTGCACGCGACCAATCTATTTTCCCACTCATATGCTGTGATCCTCTCACGTGGTACACAGCCATTATATAAACCGAACACGTGTGAACTTTTGGAGTAGTTTTTCTCATTCCTTGCTACCAAGTGCCAAGATGTAACCATCAGGAACTCCCGTCTTAGTCATTGCTGACCAGACGTTAAAGATAATTACCAACCTCTGAAATCACTCCTGAACTTTTACCAACTTTAGAACTCACAAATCCAAACTTTATTCTTCTAAATTACAAGTTCAATATTACTTCTTCTTAATATGAACTTTGGTACAACTATTACCAAATCAAAGGGACATGACTCTGTCCTACCTTTTCAGTTTGCATGCATGTACATCAAACATTAATAAATCTAATTGTTATGTTTTGAAATCATTCCGTTGAGTTTTGTATCTTATTCCATGTATGAATATAGAGATTTTAATGTTAGTGGTAATTGTTAATTATCACGCAGCCTATTCTCAACAAGTATTTACCCATTAACACATCCACTAAACCAGCAATAATCAAGGAATGCTAACCACATCTTCAGTTGTATTTTCTTTTTTTTCTGCCAATAATAAATTTTGTCATATTTTATCTAAACTCTTTGTTCTCATCATCTTTGCCTTGGCCTGTGTCACTTCGCTAAGTTTTATGTTTGCCAGGTTCATCTACTCTAACACCAACATTCAGACCCCCACAACATGAGTGTAATTCTCTGTATTACACTTCCTAAAATCAGTATTTCAATGACTAAAAACATAAGAATACTAACTTTTTGCAAGTAGTTAGAGAAAGGATGTTAAAAAAATCATGATTTTTAGTCATTTAGATAGATCTTGTTTGGGAAGTGGGTTGGGCCGAGAACTTTTCAGCAACCTTCATATATATATATGTGTGTGTGTGTGTGTGTGTGTAACGTTTATAAACAATAAATATTTATGTATAAATTCTTACGTTACCAAAATATTTTGGAGAATTTTTACACGGAAAAAAATTTACTTTGCCTGTGGAGTTTTTTCAAAAAAAAAACCAAGCCTCAGGTAGTTATATATCTCCAGACAGTACTTCTCTTTCAGGCAGGGTTTGGGGTCATTGCCCGGTGCCCACAAAAGGGAAAGTGCCAAGGGCGCTTCAGTAATTTTTCCAGGATATTGCTGATTAAACGTTTTAAAACATAGATCTTGTGTCACATTCGTGGGCGCGATGAAACATCCACTAACTCTCTTTCTCATAACTAACATCTCTAGTTTTGCTTTGAAATACCCTTTTTGAGTATCACAGCGATCTTGCAACAAAGTTATAGTCACATTTTTACACACATTCGTTCAGAGGATATTATTGAAAAACAGTTCATTACATTCTCATTTTGCAGGCACTGTTCAAAATTGCGAAATGGACACACACGTGTGTAAATCCTTTAATGAATAAAAATTAAAACACGTGTGTGTTTTACTGTTTTTGCTTTACAGTTCAATTTCTAAAAATAAATAAGTTTAATAAACATTAATATTATATGAAGAAGAAAGTTGCAAATGAAAATGATTTTATTTAGTTACTTAAATTAAATAAAAGAACAAAAAAAAGCCGTAAAAAAACAAGCAATAAAGTAGTGGCTAGACGAAAAAAAAGTATACTTAAAAAAAACAGAATTTTATCAAGTTTGTAGTTGTGCATATGTGTTTCATTTGTTGATAGAATGAGGCTTTTAACATTGGCGGAACCTTGAACTTTAAACTGTTTTAAAAAGTGACTCAACAGTCAACTTCAAATAAATCCAGATGTTTTTTAATTGACCGCGACTCAGTCACTAGAGAGACTTTGTCGCCATCTATCTTTCATTTGAGAATCCACGGGCCATAATTCTGTAAAATGTTCCGACAGACTTCCCTAAGCGCCGCTGCCAGTTAAGCAGTAGGCCTTTACTTCTTCGTGTCGTTGGTCTCTATGTCTCGTCTCTTTCAAAGTGAGAGGGGAAACGAAGACACATTTTTTTTTAATCATCGATAGCTGAGAAGAACAACAAAAACTTTGCTTATTTTACCGGAGCATGCTTAGTTTGTCTACGATTTTTAATAATGAACCCCCGATCAGGTAAATTGAAAAGAAAATTGTTTCATATTTTATTCACTTTTCTTTGTATTTCACTTTTAGGACGTGTCACCGGTTCCATATAGTAGTAGAAGTATGATCTTATGAGAGGAATGTTTTGATTGTCAAACTTTTTTTTTTTTGCTTTCTATGAAATGTCGATATTGTAAAAAATTCTTTCAGCTGTTTTTTTAAATAACCAGCTGGTCAACAAAAATGTAATTTTTTTACGTTCTTTGATAATTTTCATTTCTTATCTTGTATCCGCTTGTATCATTGTTTCTGAGAAAGATGTTTAAAAATCAACAATACCCGAAGATTCTTTAAACTTAAATGAATGGTAACAACAAGTAAAATCCATCAACAATTTTTTTTATTTCCAAGAGCTGTCTAAAGTTTCTAACTTGCTATTGTTTTCGATGTCTACTCTAATTTATTTCTTTAATTTTAAAATCTTGATTTTTCTTAGACTTTTAAAAACTTAAATGAGTTTCAATTCTATTTGATTTTGATTTTTGAATGTTTTTTTTTTAAATTCTCTTCATTGTGTCGTTAATTTCATTTTTTGTGTGTGTGTGTTTTGTTAATTTACAAAACATTTGAATTAATTTATATGCTTATTTACTCCCTAAATGACAACTTATTTTTTTTTTGTGGTATGTAAATTCAAATTGTAAATGTAATTGTAAAAAACTGATAGTTCAAAACCGAAATCTTAGAGGTTCTTTCTCTACCAACTTTATTATTTGGAAAAAGAATAATAATAAAAAGTAAAACTATCTCATCTTGATTTCTCAATTAAAGTAATTACTTTTTTTTTTTTTTAAGAAGAGTTTTAAAACAAAAAATGTAAAGAGACTAAAAGAAGTGAGGGAACTAAGACAAATCTTCCAGGTGCTGGGTTGGTGAAGACCGTTACTACATCCTCAGAAGAATGAAAAATTATTATTTCAACAGTCAGGAATGTGATCTTGTTGTCTATTAATTTTGAACTTGGAAATCTGTTCTTGTGTGACGAACAAGTGGTTTATAAACTCACGAGATATACAATTCCACACACCACGACCAATCCGAGTGATAACGAGGAGTTCAACCACGCCTTCAAATAAATAAAAATTAAAGACGAGGGATTATGTTTCTAAAAAATGCTTTAATTTTTTTTTTTAAAGAAACTTTTAAATCTGGTTCTAATTCTATTATAAAATTTGTCTGTGTTATAGCAAATCTGATAATTTCTTAAGATTTTTATTTCGCACGTTGTAAATAAAATCGTAACTGACTGTTTGAGAAGAGCTTCCTCTTTCCTTTTTTTTTTCTTCCTAACTTGAAATCTGAACCTTAAATACATTTTTCAAGGCACCTTACCACTATCAGGATCAGCCCAGTGTCTGGGGGTTGAGTAACACAGATTTTTGACCTTCATTTCTCTGTTCTACTATTATTCCTTTACAAGTGAAGAAGTCTATCCGTGTCACTGTCAAAATTTCCTTCAAAGAAAAGAAAAATGCTGTGAATTTACCCACTTTTTTTTAAATTTTCCTCCTTATTCACCTGCTCCACCGAAACCTTTTTTTTCTTCTCCAAGCCAACTTTTTAATGAAATAAAAATCAATTCTTTGATTTAATGCGATTATCGATTTTTCTTTTTCTTAATTAAATATTAAAAAGTGAAAATATATATATAACTGGGTTATTATGAATGACGAAACTGGATAGTTACTTTTTATAATCCAGTTTCGTCATTCATATTATAATTGGAATACGGGACGATAGTAATTCTTCTTTCTTCTGAGACTGTTGTCACTACGCAAGTAATAAAATTAAAAAAAAACAAAAAACTCCAGAAAAACGTCGAAATTGGCATTGGTTGTTAAATGTTTTAGGGTCTGAGATGACTTGTTGGAATATAAATACAATGATTGCTCCACGTTTGCTGTGACAAGTTAATTTGTTGTTTTTTTTTCTTTTTATATTTTTGTATGTAGTGTACACGGTTAAATGACAAAGCATTAGGGAAGTTGTACCAGGAAATAAATCGACAAGCTTTCTCCACTTCTTCCCTACTTAAAAAGTGGATGACAACTTAATGATGTCAACGTTGTCGTGACACGGAGCATTAAATACCATCTTTTTAAATTTTCGAGGGGGTGGTTAAGCTTCTTTTTTTTTCTTTTTTCTTAAAAAAAAAACAAAAAAACAAACTCTGCCGACTAACATTACATTGTTGACATGGTCATAGTTACAAAGGGTTAACGAATACCTTTTTAAAAGAAAAAAAAATAGTTTTTCAAATATAAAAAACTAAAAAAAAAAGGCTACCTTTTTGTAACTTTGTTGATTTGTTTATTGATGATTTCAATCGCATGATTATCCAGCTTGCCAGCAACTAGCCGACTAGCGTGTTCATTACTTACAAAAACTTTTTTTTTTCTACTAGAGAGACTTTTAAATATTGTTACTTATTTTTATTTAATTTTAATTAAATTTAAAAAAAAAGCTTACTTTTCTGTTCTGAATTGCTGAAATTAAAAAAAAAATTGTATCTAAATATAGCGATTCGTTTCACAGTTCACTAGGAAACACATTGTCGCATATAAAAATGATTTAGGTGATGTTGTTCTTAGCTTAGTCTGGTACAAGGCCATCATTTTGAGGTAGAAACTCACTAATGATCTGCTACTTCTAGATTAGCTATTTTTAAAACCACGGCAAACCCTCCAAAATACACAAAAGTGGTATTGATGAAATAATTCTCTGGTATTTAAAATTTATTTGAAATACAGTGTAACACGGATATAAGAGAGTTGTCGGGACCGCAGAAGTCTCTTATATCCTGGTTTCTCTTATATCCGGGTTTGGTCTATTAACACAGGCTCTAATTTGGGACCAGATAAAATCTCTCTTATATCCGGGTTTCTCTTATATCCGGGTTACACTGTATCAGGAGGAGTGTTACTTCTTAATCTTAAGTAACATTTATTTTTATAAACAATTTTATTTTTATTAATATTTTTACTTGCTCTATTTAAAAGGTGATAATTATAATAATAGATATAATTTATCTTTGAACAAAAATTTTTGGTCAAGTATTCAGTCCAAAAGGGAATTTATAAAAAAGAAACAAGTGAAGGGAGGTTTTAAATTTGTAATCTGTCTCTTTTATGGTACGTACTTTCTTAGAGAGGCGCCAACGAAAAAGACTCCTCAAAATTTGTAAAGAAACAAACTTTTATTAATGAGGCAAATTTACAATATAGGACTTGCACAAAATTTCTTTTGTGTGCCTCACTCTATCAAAGCAGTTTAATAGTTGTTTGAAATACAAATTTGATTTAAAAGATTTTCCTTAACAAAGGAATTTTACTTACGTTCTTTTAGAACAACAGTTTAAATCAATTTCTTAGTAACAAAAAAAGAAATTTACTTTGAAAAGTTCAAAGGGGTGAGTAAGGAAGACTTACCTCAGGTGATGTTGGTCCTTTGTACAAAATATTTAGATTTTTGGAAGAGGCATTCTTAAATACGAGATAAATTCTCTCAGGTTTAGAAATGACATGTGAGTTGAAACTCATATGTTTAGAGATTTGAATGAGCTAGATATCTCTGGTTTAGGAAAAGACCTACTTCATAAAGAGAATTCTTATACTTTTTTAATTTTTTTTTTTTTTTTTTTTTTTCAGCAATAGTGACAATAGCAGCAGTCTTTATCATTCCAAAACACTGCTTTTTCACCTGAGTATGGTCAATTCATTTCTCACAGATGTCAGTTTTTTTTTTTTTTTTTTTTTTTTTTTTTTTTTTTTTTTTTTTGCCTTTTTTCTGACTTTGCAGTGAAAATTTCACCTTTATATATTTTTGAAAGATTTTTTTTTAATAAAGAGAATTGCATCATGATGATGAATGGCTAAAAATTGCACTAAAATCAGCTATTTTTAGCAATTTCAAAATGAAAACTCCTTTCAGTCAATTTAAATTATTTTTGAAATAGAGTAAAGTATTTTGCTTATTGGAAATATTAAATTTAATATATTGAAATTAAAACTAAAATCAAAGCTTCAAGATAGATTTTTTTTTTTTTTTACATTTTTAAAAATTTATTTTAAACCTTAGATATCATATTTTTGTGGCAGTACCTGTATGTATGGCTGGATAGCATATTTTCATTCAAACAGATTTGGTTAAATAATTTAGATGTATTATGTCTGTTTTAGTTTTTTTTCGAGTTCAAACATTAATTTCTTGGTGACTGTAGAAAATTAAGAAAAAATTTTTTTCCAAATATTTTTTCTTTTTCCAAGTACTTTCAATCTCATCCAAGACCATCTTCAGGAGTTTAATTGCCTGTGGATGTGTATATATAGTTCCACAAGGATTAAAACTAAAATAAATAGACATAATACATCTAAATTATTTAAACGAATATCTGTGTGTGTGATACACACACATAAAATGTACACGGGTTGCTAGCCAATTTAAGAGAAAGTCTATTTTAAATTTATGAAGGTAAAAAGAAACCACACAACTATCTTTCTCAGGAAGTCATAGCAATTCATAGAATCTATAGAGAACCATAATTGTCTGTGTCTTGAAAGGAGATGGTATTAAAAACAAAAATGATTAAGTTTACAGATGGTCCCATCATTTCCTGCCATCATCCAATTCAGAAAGTTTCATATTATTTATTATTATTTATTCTACAACTCACTTTTTAATTTGATCTTAATTTTCTCAGGGTCATTTGAAGTGTAAGTAGACCAATGTCTGCATATGTGCACATGATATTGAGACCCTTGAAGCTGTTTATGCAAAATCAACATATGCAAAAAACGTTTGTTTGGAAGTGTGGCCAATGTTAGAACAATGGTAGAAAGGAGGTGCAGTTGAAATGCTTGTGTTATTCTTTTATTCTCTCATTGTGGAATCATGTAAATTTTAATGCCTATTGTTTCATTTTGTCATTTAGAAAACAATCGTAGTTCATTTACAAATCTGCTTTTGTCTATCAGACAGCAGGAACATATTTAATGAACAGATTATTTGTAGTAGCAGGGAAATTATATTTCAAAACTTAAGCTTGGAAATGAAAACTTATTAAAATTGATTGTGGATTTGGTAAGCATAAATTGTGTTAAGTTGACATTTTAAATTTGAATAATTCCTTCAAACCAGCAGCTGACAATGTGTAATATGTAAACTTTTATCACAATGTGTTTAGTAACTGTGGGACTGATGCATACTAACCCCAACTTGAGGTGGGGCAAGCCTATTTGGGGTCCCTAGGCAGTACTTTGTGACCATTGCTATCTTATCAACATTTGCTTTTTTTTTTTTCTACTTACATTTATATACATTACAAATTAAGCATAACTGAAAGTCTTTCTGGGTCCCAGAATGACATCAAAATCTGTTTTTTTTTTTTTTTTTGTCCAAATTCATGAATTTGTTTTGTCTCAAAATACTATACAAAAAATTCATTATTTTTTATTCGTAATGTTGAATGTGTTAAAATTATTCAACTTTTTAACAAGAAAAATCTCAACTTCATGTTAAAAATTGCCACAAAACATTATTTAAGATGGAATGATTTATTATGACATGTCTCTAATTTGTATTTAGATACATTGTATTTATTTTATAGTTGAATTATTCACCTATATTGCATAGAATCCATTATTGTACATAACTAGGTTACAATAAAATTTGTATTTTATATGAATACTACTTTATGAAAATTGTGATGCAGTAGAGTGGGGACTCTGTATCATAGTTTGGGGGTGGGCACAAGACCTCTTCATTGACCCTGAGTAACTGGAACAACTGTACAACTATTTGTAAATTCAAGTGACTGTCAAAAATGTTTCCAATAAAACTTGCTTGGTAAAATTTTTTTAACATAGAGATTAAAAGATGCAGTATAAATAAATGAATATGACATTTTATGCATCATAAAAATGCACATGGCACATTATTGGTTTGATATGACAGCATTTGTTTATGGTGCTATTATGATGTCCAGTGAATGGACATATAGCCAAGTGGTTAGAATGTTACCCATTTGACCATGAGACCTGACTTCAAACTGTATCACAGTTGATTTGCTGAGGAATTTTCTTAATAATATTGTCCTAGAGAGACAATTCCAACATACAGCACCATTAAGAAGTGCTTGAAAACCATGCCCATTGGTTAACCCAAGACTTGTGAGCAAAATTAGGTTGGTGAAACTTCAGATGTCAGTGATAGTTATGCTAGCACAGTTACAAGATATTGGGACTGAAGGTCTGAACCTACTGGCCTTGTTCAAACTGGTGACCATACCAGATTGCTCTCTCTCAGAAAATTTAATTAAGGTCTGCTCAGTGTAGTTGCAGTATAAACTATAGATTGGTTCTGTGCATGTTGAAGAGATACAAATGTGCCTGAACAGCCATCTGCAACAGGGATTAACTAGTCACTGTAGCAGATGTACATACTTGGAAAAAAGTAGGAAATAACTATGATGTATGTATTACTTTTGTGCCTTTCAATTTTGGTTTGATGGTATTTACAACTGTTGAGAATTTATCTAAGATATTGGCAAACCTAGACATTCATGCCTGCAAAAGAATGTAGTGTCAAAAGGAAGTTTTTCCCTTAACACCACTATTATTTTAACTACCTTCACTTTTTGGGGATGTTTACTGTTTAAAAAGCAATTGGATGGCTATGGGCAAATAGTGAACCACCAAACAAAAACAAAACATTATGAAAGTATAAAAATACATTTTTATTATAAAAATACCAGCAATACATATTTATATATATATATATATATATATATATAATGACCAACAATACATTTTATTTGTAGTTGAAGGCATGCAGTACAATTGGATTCAAAATATATTTTATTGAAGCCATAAAATTGTATTCAAAATATTTAGATTTCAGCATTAAATAACCCATAGAGATGTTGATATGACGCTAAACAAAATCAACCAACCAATCACAATTATTGCACCCCGTTTTTAATTTACAATCATGTGCTTGTAATTTGCATAAATGTTACGGCTAAAACCAGAAACTCCTTGACGAAGGTTTTCAAATGGTGACTTGACTATTTATGAAAATTTAACGTGTTACTT
Source organism: Acanthosepion lycidas (assembly GCA_963932145.1). NCBI lineage: Eukaryota > Metazoa > Mollusca > Cephalopoda > Sepiida > Sepiidae > Acanthosepion > Acanthosepion lycidas. The sequence goes on from OZ010606.1 coordinate 36,570,981, forward strand.
TCTAGATAATGAGTTAATGGAATATGACTTTGATATTTGATTCTTTAGCATTCAACATGCTGAAACTTGCCCTGTAAATATCAACTCTCAAAATCTCAGAGTTTACATGACTTTTGCATTATTTGCGATGATGCCATCATTATTCATACATTATGGCAGAGTATACATAGGGCTGAATACAGCAGGTTGAACATTGAGAGCCAATATTTACAGTTGGGGGTTTGAATGTTAAAGGGTTAAAATGATGCGCAGTGATTTAAGTTATCTATTATGAATATTTACAGCAATGACTCGAGTAGTTATGTATTTCTCATTTGCATTAGTAATCGAGCTGAGATAAAAACGCCAGTTCTTGTATGATCCCCAAAATTAAGCCACATCATGTTTGGTCAGTACCTAGATGGGAAACTACTTCATAATACCAGATGCCATAAATTTGGATGAACTGGTGGTGTAATAGATAACGACTTGGAATTTGAAATTGGTGAACTGAGTTCCACTTCCAGTCAGGTTCGTTATATTCACTTACATGCAAATACCCATGGGAAAGGTATGAATTGCCCTCTTACTCCTCAAGCTATGGGTTAATTATTAGGAATTGTATTGGTAAATCATTATTATCTCCAAAAAATTCTTATAATCTAAAAATATTTTCTGACTTTAAATAACCTGCAAAAAGTTGACAAGCCATAAAAAAAGAAAAAAAAATCAGGATTGAAAATGATAATTTGCTTTAAAGCAAGTAAACTCTCTCCTCTTCAAAGATGGGTTTAACACAACCTTCCTACTCAGATTTTTTCTTATTTTTCTTGTACTGTATTAAGATATGCTTAGTAAATAACAGTACTCTTAAGTGCCTAATATAAGGGGAGTGGTTTAATAATTGGGGTGATAGAATTTTTAATAATATGCAATAAACAGTGGTGAGTCTGAGTAAAAATGGGGTCTGGAAATCATTTAACCTTTTAGCATACATGATCAAACCCTCCCCATAAATATTGGCTTTCAGTATTCAGCCTGCTGTAACCTGTCCCATATATACTCTGCCAAAATATATGTGATGACATCATTGCAAATAATGCATGAAGTTATGCAAATAGTGAGACTTTGATCATGTGATACTTCTACCATCTCTTTGATTAGCAAAGAAAATTCAAGTTTTACAATCTTTTTTTCATCAATGACAAGAAATCAAGCATCACAATGAAAATGGAGTCTAGTGTTCAGAGCCCTCATTTGAGGGATGTAGAGCCCGTGTTATTCTAGAATCTGAGGAAAAAATGAAAAAAAAAAAAACTAGAAGAAATGCAACATGAATTGGATATTAATAGTGATAAACTGACTGATTCAAATGATAATAATGATGCTGACACATGTGCCAAAATTTGAGTGGACTCACAATCTACAATGTCAAGTTTACCAGCATTTCTGGAACCTAATGGACATGCATATTGTCGAAGGATGCCAGGCAACTTGACTACTTGTCTTTGTTTTTAACATTTTTATTTCTTATAATTTACTCATTTTATATGAATGTATGGGGGCTATATATATATATATATATATATATATATGTGTGTGTGTATATAATATATATATATATATATAATATGATAAAAATATAGTTTTAAGGTATGCTATATTTATGGGTTAAAGGGAGAGTGTGTATGTAAATATAAAACTGTACATTGAGGTTAATGTGCAGTAGTGACAGTCTATCTGTCCACCTCTACACACATCTATTCACAAACATACACACATTCTCTATATTTCTCTCTCTCTCACTCACACTCACACACAATGTAAATGTGTGTGATTAATAAACAGTTATGTTAATAAGCTTGTTGGGGGTAAGGTAGAAAATTTCCATAAAAAAATTTTTTAACATCAACCTTAAAAGTAAACGGCTAAAAATGACTCTATACATTTTTGAACTGAGTTTGCTCATTATTGTAAAGTATTTTAGGGGTGGGGTATTTTCTAATAACTCTTTGACTGTGCTGTTGTGTAAGAGCCATTAGACTAATGGTATCCATTGACTACTATATCCTTTGATTATGTTTGTCCTGCAAGCCATCAAGGAAAAATGTTTTTCTGGATTCACACTAAATGACACTTGATTGTACCAATACTCTAAAAGCTGCCCAGAAAACACTGCATATACTGTCGATTAAGTGGTGAGTCAGCAATGACTAACCAAAAAGTCACAATTTCTTTATATTGTTCTAATTAAATACCTTAGTGGTACAAATAAACAAATTATTACAAACTAGTAGTACCCATGAAAATTTCATGGTTTTTCTATTTGAATTTTCTGATGAATCATAATTTCTAAGTTAATGATTGAATAAGCACCTTGCAAGTTCTAAGACTATAAATGCTTGGAAATTCCCCTATTACATAATTAAATATTTGTGCTTAACAACTTTAGCAAAATACTTCAATAACAATAATAAGTATGAATGCAGGTCATTTTTTAAAGAAGTAAGGGGGTACAAATGAAGATATTTTAAATTGACAAGGATTTCCATTTCACTGAAGCAGACCTTATACATCTGAGAGCATTATTGCCTTCTCTGTCTTCTCTCTTTTTTTTTTTTTTTTCCTTACTGAAGCCAAACAGTGTTTTTGATATTTCTTTCCTTGTGATCAAAACAGAGCAGTTCATTATTTATGAAGTATTGGCAAAGCATTATGTATGTATTGACTAAATAATCGGCTAAGCAACAAGCAGAATTAAAATACTAGTTTAACAATATTGTGAAAAATGAACTGATATATTGTAAAGACCTTACTATTATTAGGTTTTCACATGTGAGTTTTAAAATATTTTTTCTAATTATTGTTGTATACTTTTCTTTCATGTCGCGCACACACACACAAACATATACATATACATATATATATATATATATATATATATATATATATATTACACATTTTGTTCCTCACCATTTGGTACAACTGTGAGTTTTATGCATGTGGCAATCGTCAAGCAATGATTGAAAACTATTATTTTATTACCACCAGCACTCACTGAGATATATTGACATCCACAGACTGACTGTTTTTCTGTATCACAGCTCAACAGTGTGGCTAGATATCCAGTTGCTTCTCGCTAGAATTGAAACCCAGCTGAATTGGTGTCAGTCAGTGATTCTACCCCTATATATATATATATATATATATATATATATATATATATATACAACAAAAAACCCCAAAAATGACCTCAACATAGGTATAGTCTGTTGTCTATTTCAAATTGTTCTTCACACGGCTATCGTCAGCCTCTAAGTGTTTGTCTCAGAGCATTGTTCTAAATTTATATTCAGTCAATCCTCCTCTAGTAGGTGCCTTGCTAATGAGAGTGGGTTTGTGTTAGCATTTGGTGGGCACGTAAGGTATCTTATATAGGACTAATACAAATAAAATTTGTCACTTAGCTGATGTATCTTATATTCAACACCTTGACTCCAGAGTTTCGTAGACAAATCTTTCTGTAATGAATTAGCTCACTTTTCAAGCGGTTTCAGCAATTGACTGCCGTTTTTCTCATTTTTTTTTTTTTTTTTATCTTTATATTAAGTTTGATGACTTAATTTATGTGCTAGTTATTGGTGTTAAGTTTCCCATCTCTTTTTGTCTGTGTTTGTTAAATGCGGTTATTTCTCCTTTTCATGATTTTTTTTCTCTCCTTATGCTCTCTCCTTATTCTTCTCCCCCCCCCACTTCTTTTTTCTTTGGTGGATACACACATTTGAGTATACATCCTGTTTTTTTAAACAGTATAAATCTATGGCTATTGGTCTGTGCATTTAATTCCTTATTACTGCATTTATATATAATACATTCAGAAAATTCCTGTTCATGATTTGGGTATTGTAGATGAGAAGATGACTTACCTCATGTGGCAAAGCGAGCATGTATATGCCCGGCATGCAAAATGAGTGAAGGAAAGGAAAAAGAAATATGGTCGCCCTAACCCCTTAATTTAAGAAAGACATGGTCTTGGAGCTAGGAGAATTGGCAAGAGTGGTTGGGTATATGCAAATTTTTCATGAGATCAGCTCTGTACAAAAACACTGCTAGAGAGAAAAAGGACAAGATGCTTGTGAACATGGTACTGTGTATATGGAGAGACTTTGTCAGTTGGGAAAGAGATTACTTGGGTCAGTTTCACACAAGCTATTTCAGCAAAAATGACTGAGAGGAAGTTTGACTTCTAACTCGTCCTCGATTTTGACAGATTTGCATCTGGACCATCAGTGGTTGAATGGCTTGAGAAGGCTGAGTTGATCTGTGAGATGTACCATGTGAAAAAACCAGAACACATAGCTTATGGGTGGTGCGCTTGCTGTCTATCAGAAGCTGAGAGAAGAAAAGGAGGATTTCAGCCAGATAAAATCTGTACACTGGACACAACTTTTACTACAGATGGTTTTTTGGCTTATGAACAATTTGCTGGGCAACGTCTCCATTGTGAAGAATTGGTTCATGTCTACCTGCCGAAGTTATGAAAACTTTCCATTGTGTTCAGCAGAATGAGCAACCATGGCCTGGTATGTGTTTTCATGTGAGGGTTACCAGACCAGGTTAAACATTTCTATGCTTTGACCCAGATGGAGGAATTGTCTATCAGCCAGCTGTTGGCTTAAGGTTAATCATGAAAGATGAAGTACTGGAGGAGAGTTTGGCAGTTGTGGCAGATATGAACAACACAAGATGAGGCAAGGAAGCTTTCTCCTGAGGATCCATGTGGCTCCATAACATGCCATCATTGCAGCAGTCCCAATCATTTTGCAGAGGACTGAAAAGAACCACACACCGAAAGGCAGACACCCTGGAAGTACAATGCAGTGGGCCATGTAGTCCACAATTGCCTGAGAAATGAACCAGTGGAATAGGCCTCAGCACCAGTCTATTCCTTGAGGTGCTACCCACAATTTCCATATGCATCAATGGAATCAGGCATGTAGCCTTGCTAGACACAGGCTATTCATGGTTGCTTTTAAGCAGACTGCTTTGTCACTCTTGGAAGAGGAAAGAAGTGGATGTGCTCACTGTTCGTGAAAGGACTCTTAGGTGCTCTGGGGTAGGACTTGTTCAACTTATGAGCAACAGATGTCCTATCAATGTTGAGGTTTTGGTTGTAGACAGAAAATTGCTGGGGTTTGACCTGCTGCTTAGATTTGACATCATTAAGAAGTTGGGAGGAATATGTGTGATCAGTGATTGGACTGTGAGCTTTCCTCAACTTGAGTAACCCTTGTGCACAGCCATCATCAACAAGCCTGACTTCTATGCAGAGGATGACCAGAACAAGAAGATCTGTTTTGTGTCTTGAAAGTAGTCTGGTGACCATATGCCACCTGCATTGAAGAACTGGACATCTGAGTATCTGGTACCAAAGCCACTCAGGGAGGAGTATACTCATGAGCTACAGACCTGGATGGATAATGGCTGGCTACTTTAGTATCCCAAGGAAGAACTTGGGCCCCCTAATGGTCTGATCTCTCTAATGGCTGTGCTGCAGGAAACCAAACAGAAGGTCTGCCCGGTTATGGATTATCGGGAGCTCGATCAATATGTTGACACACACATCCGTACAACTGAATATATATATATATATCTAAATAATGAAACCCAAATTACCCCATTCAGATGGCCATTTTGGCCTGGGGAGATTCTTTCATCCTGGGACTTGCCAAGACAAATACATTTGTTAAAGAATTGCATTAACGGTCTTGGAGTAGCAGGCACAGATTGTAAGTTCAAGATGTGATTCTATGATGTCATACCACGTGATAGACTGAAGTATTACGACAGAACCAATAGATCCGCATCTTGAACTTATGATCTGCGTCTGCTATTCCATGACCATTAATGTCACATAGCAATCTTCTATAACAAAATATCATCCTTGATGGTGGATATCTTTGTTTCATGTCTGTATAACCACTCTGAGGATGACTCGTGTGAGCCAAAATCTTAGGACCAACTTAATAAAAAAAATATCCAATTTTTGTCTTTATTTTCACCAGAAATTAAAGCAAACATTAGAACAGATCAGACATAATAGACATTAATTGTCTATTATATTTAATAATACATGTTATATATATATATATATATATATATATATATATATATCTTGTAAACAATAAGAATTACGATCACTCCAAAATATTGATGATCATTTCACCTTATAAATTAAAACTGATTTATAAGGATTTTCAAAACCATCAGGTTAATAAGAAAAATCAAGATGGAACTGGCTCAAGACTAATTTTAAAAGCCAGGCAGAAACAGAGAAAGGAAAAACAGAAAAAAGAAAGAAAGGAAGGAATAGTGAGAAGACAAGTAAGAGGGAAAGGAGAGTATATAGGGAGTAGTAAGTCTAGACATGGTGATGGTGTTAGGAGATGCATATAAACTGACCTGATTTCAATCCATAAAAAATGTGGAAAATTATTTTCATTAATCTTATATTAACAAATTATTACCAATTCAAAATTAAGAGATATAATTATACATTTATATTAATGAGAAAGAATTCCTGAGATTAATAAAAGATTAAAAAACTTATAATGATTTAATTATTTTCATTTTAGGATATATGTTCAAGATTGAACAAAACTTTTGCTGGTGAAATCATTCTAATTTTTTGATATCGCGATGATAGTCTAGGTTTCACAACCATATAGCAAAGTTGAAATGACCATAATTATTAAGTTCAGGTCTTTGTTGGCAAAGACTCATTTGATTAGCTTTCAAAATATCCTGTATGCATCTCCAATTCTGTGTTCCACATCCTTTTCTGAACATAAAAGGAATCTTTTACAAAATAATATATTAAATGCATCATGAGTCTGATGATAATTTTGATTTCAAAAATGCTACTCTAATTAAAAGAGAAAGCAATTTACTAAAATGTAAAGAAAATGTTTTAATCGCTAGATCATCCACAGTAAATTTATGTTTAGGTTCTTACGACGTTTCACCTTTCTTGGCAGATCTTCTCTTATCACAATGTGCAATATTTAATAACAAAAGTGATGGTAACAAACAAAAAGAAAAAAATCTAAATGAAATCGGCTAGTCAAGGGTTGGAAACCTACGGCCCGTGGGCCGGATCTGGCCCGCGAAGTCATTTTGATCGGCCTGCAAGCCTGATTACCAATGACTATTTTTAACATGAGAGATGACCTTCAAATGAAATTTTTTATATGTCATTTTTCATAGAATGTCTACACATCTCAGTGCACTAAAAATATTAGACTATCTGCCAGTTATCTTTCATGAGACTTATTTTACCAAGTTGCGTTGACTACGTTTAATGTCAAATAATGGATACATATTTGTTATGACCCTTGGCTACATTAAAATATAACAGAAGCGAAAGGAACGATAAAGTGAAAGAGGCCAGGGAGGGACTGACATGCAAGGTAGCAGAAATCTAAACATATGCGCATTATACATACATGCCTCATGAATGTGTGAAGGATACCACATGTGTACGTATGTAAGTGTATATGTTTGCAACTATTTTTACTCGTATGTATGGGTATATGTGCTTCGTTTTTGTTTGTGTGTGGTTCGTTTGTGGAACAATTTTCAATAACAGTTTCAAACCTACACATCTTAATTTCATCCATTTCACTTCGGTTGATTTTTTTTCACTTTGAAGTATTTTGACGTTCCTTGAGGAAAAGTAATTTTTGTTAGGTGTTTTTTAATTTTAGATTTTCTTTTGTTTTTCTGATTTCTCAATGTTTATTTTCATTATGGTTTTAAATATTTAGGTTGACAGTGGGGGTCTGCATATGTAATTTTCCTTAATTTTTCATTAATGTCCTTCATCCGGCCCGCGACCCGTCATTATAACACGATCCGGCTCGCAGGGTCGAATGAGTTGCTGACCGCTGGGCTAGATTATATACTCAAAACACATTTTAAATTTAAAATTCTTGGTGTCTCTTTCATTTACTTATATGTGTAGTCACATCAACGTAAACACTATCCAATTGTCATTCTTTTTTTTTCCATGAAATTTAAATTGCCCTCAGGTGATTTAGTTACCTATTTAGAATGCTTGATAGTCAGATTCCAAAACAAATCTTTTCTAGTCATATACCAAATTAATTGCATTCTATAGGTTGTCCTCATCTCTGGTACAAAGATAAGTTGAAATGCTGTGTCATTAATACAAAGTCTTGAAGAGACCTAAATGGAGGACATTGTGCTTTATAAATCTTAAAGCTTTTATGAATGCAAAGCTGGAACATTACAATATTTTAATGCAGATATATTAAAAGAAAGAGATCACACAAACACGATTGGCAATGATTTTATTTATTATGACTTCAGAGCAAGAATTAAACCAGGACTTGTACAGAAATGTAAAGTTCTAAAACAATAAAAAACTTAATTCAAAAAATAATAAGCTACAACTTGGAGGAATTTACTCTATTACCTGTTATAATTTTCACAAAGAATACATCAGTGAAACCTCAAGGAATTTAAATTAGATGAAAATGTTTGGACAATGCTTTAATCACTAGATCATCTACAGTAAATTTGTGTCCAGGTTCTTACAACATTTCAGCTCCTTGGCAGATTTTCTATTGTCACAATGAGATATTTAATATCAAAATCAATAGAAACATGTATAAGAAGAAAAACTATCTAAATTAGGTAGACTATATACCTGAAACATTCATTTTTGTTTAAAAAAAGAAAAGAAAAAAAATATTTAATTTCTCAGTGACTCCTCTTCTCCATGTGCATGTGTAGCCACATCAATGTAAAAATCATTTGAATCCAATGAAGTCCTAAGGGACAAAATGCACCACATGAAAACTTTTTCACTTTGTCACAGCTTTTTCCCTTTTTATATATATATATATATATATATATGAACAAGTGGTTAGAATGTTTGCATTCTTACCATGAGACCCAAGTCCAAATCTCACCATGATTGATTTGTCAGGAAGGAGACTTCCTGATTTTATCAGTCTGGAGTGGGGATGATCCCAGCATGTGGCACCTTTTGGTAAGTGCCTGAAAACCCTACTATGGGTTGATCCAAGCTTTGTGAGTGAAATTGTGTAGATGGAACACTTGGAGGCTGTCAATAGCTGTGTTACAAGTCATCATGACTGAGGATTTAAGTGTGCTAGCCTTGTTCATATAGTTGATCATTCTAGATAACACGCTTTCTCCCTGAAATTGTAATTAAGGTCTGCACAGCATAGTTGCTGTTTAAACCACAGGTGGGATCTGTGGGTGTTGAACAAACACAAATGTGTCTAAGCGAGTGTCTGCAATAGGGATTGGCTAGCCGCCCTATGGAGGAACTCTCCCATCATTTTTTGATATATGAAGGTCCAGCAGCTCAGTTCTTAGAACCAAACAGCCTGACTACTCACACATTATTTGATTATAAAGGTAAAGGCTTGTGCAGAACCAAACACATTTTTTGAAAGAGCTGAATGCAGACAACTGGTTTACAGCATACTGCAAGGTCTCCAAACAACTCTCTGCAGGTTTTGAGTCGTACTTCTACACTGGTTGCCACCCAAGGCCATAGGACTCAGTCTATCTGGCTATTTACCCATGGCTGGCAGGGAAGAAGAGATGGATTCGTACCTTTCCCAAGGTTATTAGCATGTAATGAACTTGAATGGAATCCAGACTCTGCTCTTCAATTCCTCAATCTGAACAGCTATCCATTACTCCACTGTGCACCCATTTTATTTGTACAGGAATCCCTTGATTAGTGTGGTTAATGTGTACGTCGGTAATTATAAAAAAATCAATTTTCAATTACGATAGTTAAACTGAAAAATATTTTACCACACTAATTATGTATGCACGAACTGAATTTTGTTATATAAAAAATTTAGTGCACTAATTAAAAACACATTAATTGAAGGATACTTATATATATATATATATATAAGAAAAGATTTGTCTTACATAGCTGCTCTACCTAACTATTGACCCAATCTATAGTACTTAGCACAACAGGAATATATTCATTTTGTGGGAGAACATTTTTTTCAGTCTCTTGTATCCTTAAAGACGGTTACAGACAGGTGGTACTCAAGTGAAAGGAACAGCAACAATGGCGTAGATGAAAGAAAGAGAGGTTTATTGTAAAAGAGAATATACTACTGATAGACAGGGAATCGGTTAGCAGGCTAGTAATTCCCGAAGCAAGAGGATTTATTGTATAAAATATATATTTTTGGCACAAGGCCTAAAAGGGGGAATGGGTGAAGGTTGGTCGTCACTTATTGCCCTATACCTAGCTAATCTGATTCACAGCCCAATCAATTGTTACATTTGGCACATTCACCACAAATACTCATCCATCACCAAGCAATCCTCCATATACCATAATACCGCATACTCTCAGGAGGACCTAAAAAAACACACCACATGACATAAAAATTTCATGATTATAAAATACAATGGATAAAAATTTGTACATGATGAACAATGAGCAGGGAGGGGATGAACCCAAAAATAAACTAAAATATCAAAACAAACTAAAGATAATTGATGTTAGTTGGACCTGTGCAACCCTCAAAAAAGAGGCCACTGTATTCTGCCCTTGGACAAAATCAAGAGACTTTTGCTAAGGGAGAGGGTAAAGGATAAAGCAAATATGGTCTTGGGGGAAAAAAGAAAGCTGACTCAATCAAGATGAAAAAAAAAAAAAATAGAACCAAAACAAATTGGGAGGTTGGGAATCTCAATTTGGATCATAACCAAAGAGGCAGCTGGGAGCAGGCCAGGAACTACATTTACTCACATTAACTAGGTACACAAAGCTTGTCTAGCCTAACCAGGGGAGGGATCCACAGGAAACTGCCCTGATGCTACTTAGGTGGACTTAAAAAAGAAAATCAAGGATAGCCCCGTTCACATGAACCAGGCTCACCTCAGTCACCCACCTTTCGCTGAAATCTGTCAAAACCGACTGTTTTCTATCAGTTCTAATCTTCGTCCATCAGTGAACTGGGAATTGCATACAAAATTTGGAACTAGCTGCAAATGTATGGCCTGAAACTGCCCACTGGAAGGACAGCCTCCAGAAATCAATGGTCAACCCTATTGAGGGCCTTGGACTGATCTAAACTGATTAGTGCTGCTTCACTGTCGACTTGCTCAATGATCAAGTGTACCATATGAAGGTTGTCCTGCCCTTCACAGCACATGTCTGTTTGAGCCAATCAGACTAGTCTGGACAGCCTGTACATGGTTTGCTAAGATCTTAGCCAAAATCTTTAACTTTGTATTTAACATTGTTAAAGGGTAAAAGTTACCTAACCCGTCCCCATCATTTTTGTCCTTGTGTAACAACTTGATCACGCCCCTTTCTTCAGTTGCTGAAAATCAGTGTCATCAAGGGGACAAAAACAGGCAACTACCTCAAGTAAACTTCATAGAGAAGACCATCTAATCCGGGAGATTTATCCAGGCCAACCTGCTTCAGCATATTCCAGATTTCCGACTCTGTAATGGAACCCTTGAACCTAGCTGCCTCAAGGCAGGGAATGTCGGCTAAATAGGCATCAAACTGTTGAAAAGTTCCTGAAAGTAATGAAACACCTCACATGCCTACATCTGTAGTCATAGTCCACTTTATCTGCCAATGTGACATGCGCTGAGATGCATTCTGAGCATCCTCCGCACACAATTCAGCAGCCATATTCATCGCCTCAGAGGACATTCTTTTTAACCTAGCCCTAACTACCAGGGCTTGATCCTTCTTGATAAGCAAGGAAGCCAACTCTGCATCCCTACTGTCATGTGATTTGATTGCCCACAAGCTGTTTGTGCCGCTAATCTATGTAGATTGAGCCGATGAATATACTCAGCCGTGCAAACATTTTAATTTTGGATTTTAAGTTATCCCACCAGGCATTCCCAACCACAGCCCCCATCAGTTCTCTCTGTATCATTAGTAGCAGCTGGTCCCAGAAATCTTGCTCACCAAATAATGATGAGTTCAATTTCCAGTAGCCAGCCATCTTAACCTTAGGCATATCTAAGTTTACCTGGACCCAGATGAGCCTATGATCAGAATAAACTATATAATGGAAACTTGGACACCCTAAGAGCCCTACATCAACTCTCCTAAGACTTGGTCAAGGTAGCTTGAACACACCACTGTAGCCAAGCTGCCATTATTAGTCCAAGTACACACCACCTTCTGAGGGTGTTCATTCTGGTACTTATTGACAAGATCAAACCTATCGACAAAGTCCCGAAATGGTTTCACATCTCAGTTGTCAATACCCGAATTTGGCCCTATATGATCTATGTCAGGGTCAAGGATGGCATTCTAATCCTCTGCTAAAACTACCCAATGAGATGTTGTCAAAAATGGCTCGATCTGCCAAAACAAAGCAGGCTGCTCAGAACGGACATTGGGCGCATAAACCCCAATGAGACGAAGAGCCTTATCCTTTATGGTAACATGCAATGTCTCTTGAACACAACATATATTCACCCCAAGTCACTGAAGGTCATAAGAAAGCCTTGCCCTATGAGACTCCAACCTCAGGCCTTGAGCATTCACACTTGCATTTACAGTTAACCAGAGCCATGATGGAACCAATTAGAGTTGCTCTCCTGCATTGAACATGGCTGGGGTTAGGGCATTGATGACCTCTCTCATCGATCCTGTGCCCATCTCGGTCCTGATGGAGCCATCAGGAAACAAGCCGCCAATGTCCAGGGGAAAAGTTAATTTTAGGGCTCTGTAAAGGGAGGGGTGAACAATATTGGTTTAATGTTTTGACATCATCATTAATGAAGAAGGCAATAGGAGGAAGCATGTCAAAGACCTGGTTTACTTCCATCACCATAGCCCAGTTCTGATCACAGTCAATATTCTCTTGGTGTTTGGAAAATTGCTGGAGTTTTCTACATTGAGATTATTTATTTTTTTAAAATTTAATTACATGTTTCAAATCTTTGAAGTTCTTGAATTGAAAAGCTAATTTTTCCTCTTGTTCTTTTGTTATTATGCAATCATTTTCCCCTGCATGCTTCCCTTTCACCCTGCTGACAACCTGCCATTCCCCTTTTCTCTTCTTCACAACTGCACAAACAGTGGGAAAAGGCTTTTCAGGGAATGGGGGATGAGAGTTGGATTCAACCGGGGGTTTCACCTCACCAGTCCCAATCATTGACATGCCCATTACAACCGAGATGGAATGTAGACTCGACCAAATGGGGATTTGTTTGGGCGGGGGCCAGAACTTCAGAGGCTTTCTTCTCTGTACAGGAAGAGGACAGGTGACCAGTGTGTCCACACTTTCAGCTTGTTGGTCTTCACCTGGTGACAGTTATCAACATTTTCTGGCCTACATCTAGACAGTTGGGGATGGAGATGAAGGTCTTGTGATAGTCATAATCTTGAAACTCCATCCCCCAGTCAGATCGCCAGAGAAAGCACTGAGTATCTGTCCAAACCGCCACAGATAGGCAGCCAAGTGCTCCCCGACGATCTGAGGTGGGACCTCATATACTTCGACTATGGCCCTCCGCCTGCCTTCATATTCAGTACGCAGAATGAGGTCCTTTGTTATAAGTTCCCTCCTTGTTGCAGCTTCACAATTGGCAGGCATGGGCAACAGTACATTCATCATAAAGTAGCCTTTCCCTTTGATGACTCTCTGAGCTTTAATGCCCAGTGAAGACAAGGCTTTAATTACAGTCTTTTGTGGAACGAAAGATTTTGCACAAGCTCTTGTCCACCACAAAGACTAACACAATTCTTCTTTCAACTTTCTTTAGTTCCTCAGGATTTGGCAAGAGCCCATCTGCTGTATCAAGATGTGTGTAACTCTTGGCCTTCTCCAGGAACTCCGTAATGTTGATTTTACATTTTGGTGGGCATGTCCAGTAAGAGGGTTCTCTCTGATCACTACATTTCTTTCTTTCCTTTCCTCTGTATCTTTGGTCTCTTTGGCTGAATTTTGGCCACCATACTTTTTTCTAAAATTTTGGATTTCTCCAAATCTGGGTCGTTTTCTGGAACCAGACTTTTGCAGGATTCTACATTTTCAAGCAAATTTGGTATTTTCTCGGCATCCATCATTATTCAATTTTATTATCTGGAGATTTTCTTTTAACCATTTTTTTAAACAATGAGGGAGGGTCTTTGTGTGTGTATGTGTTGTTTTTCTTAATCTTTTTTCACATTAAGATAGAAAATGAGAATTATTAAATGAAATAGAAATAAATAAGAAACAGTACGAATTTCCTTCAACCATAAGAAAATAAAAACAAATTTTACAAGACAAAACAGTTGGACGTACAAAAAAGTTTACTTAAAAATGATAACTTATGCAAATAAATACGTAACACAAAAGCAATATGGCTGCTGTTAATAACAAATCAACCCAAATACAAAAAAATAAAAAGAAGAAAAAACAGACAAAATAAACACGAAAAACCAAAACAAATATGCACATGGACTTAACAAAAGACTTTAGATATTTAAAAGAAAAACAAAGAACGAAGTAACACTTAATAAATAAACAAAAAATAAAGTCAGACAAATTAACTGTAACACAAAAAAAATAAAAATAAAAAGATAAACTCTGGCAGGGGGTTACAGAAATTTAAAATGGAAACAATAAATTCAAAAATAACTTTAAAATAAGAGAAAATCAAAAAACTAATAAGAAAAGAATAAGAGCAAAAAACTGGAAAAATAAAAATGGTGGGAGGAGGTAACTGATTGAAAAAGAAAATATCAAAAACTCTTTCAAAAACATTCAGTAAAAATAGAATGTAAGAAAAGGTAAAATAATAACAGCCTTTATTGTAAAACGGAAATTGCATTTCAAAAGTGTGGCAGAAATACATCAGGTGACAATCACCAGTTGTACAGGTCTTAAAAAAAAGACAAACTCTACTCCAAATTCATGAAGCTTTTTCTCACGAACATCAGTTTGGCTGGTGATAGACCTGAATCTATATTCAGAGTGGGAGTAATTCTGTAAACCGCTAACTCCTCAAATCTCACCAGCCCAAATATTGGTGAGACAGAGAAGTACTAGGAAGAGGAAAAAAAGTCAAACAGTTATGTCCTGACCCCAAAAAGAAGAGGTATTGAGCAAAATTTCATGGGAAAATTAGCTCAGGAGGAGGTGTTATAATGGAATGTCCCACACCCCCTATCACATATGTGGACTGACTAAACAGTCTTATTATTGTACTTTCCCAATTGAATATCTTGTGACTGGAAACATCCATGGCATAAAGAACTCACTTTTAGTAAACTTTGAACTCTGATCCTTTATCTGCTTTCAAAGGCCATTTTTTTAATTTATTACAGTGATGTTCATCCTGTAGAAGGCTCAAGAGTCACTTAGGGTAGAGGGTTACAGAATAAGAATAAGAGGCACCACCCCAAGTAAGGTGATAATGCCACCAAGATGCAAGAGGCCACCAGAAGGAAACAATTTTAGAGGGGACTGGAAACTCAGTCCTAAACAGGATAAACCTCTACTCCTGTTCAAAAGTCTGGGGAGGTGTGTGAACTGGATGATAGTAAAACTTATCTACACCTAATGAGGTGAAAGAAAATGTAAAAAGTTCAGAGTTTTAGATGGAGGTGTTAGAAGTATAGCATTGAAGTAAATTTTAGAATGAACTGGAAACCCAATCATAAACAGGAAACAAGGGATAAACCTCTACTTCTGTTCAAAAAACTAGGGAGGAGTGTGAACGGGACAATAAGCAAGCAGCTGAGGAAAATATAATCACAAAATGAATAATAAAAATACTTTACCTCAAAATTCAATCAGAATGCATTTCATAATGCTTTTCAAGAGGTTTTATTTTATTTATTTTTATTTAAAAATAAAATGAAACTGTAAAAACTAGGAGTATGAAATAATAGATGTAGGAGACCAGAGTTCACTGTTATATTGTCTCATTGAGAGAATATTGCAGCTTGAAAATGAAAAGATTATCTTTAAAACCATAAAGTAATATTCAGTTTAATCAGTGATGGCAATCAAAAGCTTCATGCAAAATGTTTACTAAAACCACACATATTCACAGAACTTGGTTATTTACTAGTTTGTTGGCTTATATCCATCAACAAAAACCTTAATAAGATGAAAAGAAATAAAAATAATACAGGTTTCTAATTTCATAGACAAAACATGGCATGTAAAAGAAAGAACCAGTTCATAAAAAAAAAAAAAATGTAAATATTACCACAATGTTTAATTTGTTGGAAAAGAACTGACAAAGACAGTATATCCTCACAGGGGAAGATACAAGGTTCTGTTTGAAAGAACATTACTGAAATGTAACAATAAAAAAGTACCAAAAAGCATTGACAAAATATTCTGGATTTGTTTGTAAGGTGTCTTGAATAAATAATAAGCATTATTCATTTTTCATTACCTGTTTTTATCATATAGAATGGAAGGTTTTACATTCATAATGAAGGTTATGGTAAACAATGGTTGTTCTGAAAATAATACTTCTTATTTTATTATGTTGGTGGTATGGCAGTATAGGTTGAATCTTCCCACTAGCAACCTATAATGTTTTTTACCTTGTTTAAAAGGATTTTTTAGGAGAATGGAGAAGAGAGAATGTTGAATCTCTTGAATATTAGGAATGGTGCAGACAAAGAAAAACAAAACTTTTATTCTGGTGTGAAATTTGAAAGAAATTTATATTGATTAAATAACATAAAAAATAATAGCACTGAATTTACAAAACAAGCTTGCACAAAATTTTCCTTTGTGTGCCTAATACTTAGACAAGATAACAAGTTCTAATTACAATTCTGTTTGGCTCACAAAAACAATTATTATCATCAAATTGTTCACTTAGATTCATTCAGCTGTTAAAAGGAGTTGAAAAGGTTTATGATTCACAAGCTTCACTGGGTTTCTGGTTTGTTTAGACAGTAGTTCAGTTTTACAAAGAGAAATGAGATAAATCTTGTATTTTCATTAAAGTTTCAAAATCAGGGTTAATACCTCTACTTTTGTGATAAACTTTCACAAACTATAGAAAGACAATTGTATATCTAAATTTGTAGAATTTTCTGCTTTCACCTCTTTTTCTTTCAGCTTTTTTTTTACCCTTTAAAAAAAAAATTATGATGTTCAATCATTAGAATACTGATTTGGAGCCAGCTGGGCAAAGAACTTTTTATCAGATAAAATCAAGTATAGATTATGATTGTCTCTTGTTGAAGTCAATTTTCAGTTATGTTTCTTTTGATATTTTGTGGTTGACACACCAAAAAGACTATATAGTATTCAAGTGATAACAAAACATTGGTTTCATAGATTCGACTCAGCAACTTGAAGATTAAAATTTCTTAGTTATAATTAAAAACCAAAAAAAAAAAAAAAAGAAAATTACCCATCATAGATTGTATTGTGATGATGCACTAGCTCAGCTCCAAAATTCTGACTGAAACTTTAGACAGACACCCTTCTTAATGCATCCAATTCCTAAAAGAAATTGGAATGGTCATTTCTTAAATAAGAGTTCCATGGTCTGATGAAATAATCATTGACAAGGCTTATTGCCTCCATTTAACATTTTTTTTTATCCAGCTACCTTTGCATCCTCTTTTTTTTTTTTTTTTTTTTTTTGTACATTATTTTATTTACACTTATTTAAGGTTTGTTTTAATTTAAACATACTACTAGTTTAGCTACTAAGTCTTGTTGTTTTACTGTTGAAATAGCTGGATGTAACCATAAATTCTATTCTGATAGTTACTTTTCTCACATTTCTCACCTGTGGAACTCTCTTCTGATTTCTTGCTTCCCCGCCACTTACAATCTTCAAATATGCAAATACAGTGTCAATCACCATCTTCTGTCTTCCTGGATTCATGAACCAACAATTTAATCTTGTAGGACAATTTGCTGTAGTAAACTTGGATCCTTAAACATAACCTAACTGCTGATTAATGATTCTGTTTCTTATATTTTGATTACTGCTGTTGAACACTTGCTGTCATTTGTCTTTCTTTATTATTAGCTCCCATATTGTATTTATTTCTATGTCTGGCCTACTACAGAGACCCTCATAGCTTAGCATGTCTGCTGATTTTTTTCAGATGTCTAACTCTCCAATGTTCTTTCTTGTCCAATCATTCACTTCATTATTTTTATTTTTTTTTATTTTTATTTTTTTTTTATTTTTATTTTTTTTTTTATTTTTATTTTTTTTTTTATTTTTATTTTTTTTTTTATTTTTATTTTTTTTTTTATTTTGTGTTTTTCTTATCGTCTTATAGATTAGCAAGTTTATACAGGTGGATCAAATTATGGCCCAGCATTTAAATTTTATGTGATTGACAGACTAATTTACTGGCTAACCTCAAATCTGTTTCATATATAATTTAGATTGTATAATAGTTTATCATATATAATTTACATTGCATAATAGTTTAATATGAGTTTGTAACATTTTTTTTTTTTAATTTTTTTTTTATGCTGTACAGATGAGAGATAGCTAATAGGTCAGAGGTGTATTATTGAATTTTTGTTAAGTGACTTCTGTTGATATGGCAAAATGGATAGTCTGGTATAGGTCTGGAAACAAGGGTATCAGAAAGTCAGTGGTTTACCTGTATACTTTAGTAATTAGTTATTTTATATATTCTTTTTTTCTTTTCTTTTTTCTTTTCTTTTTTTCTTTTCTTTTTTTGTTTACTCTTTTTTGTTTACTGTTTTTTTTACTCTTTTTTCTTTTTTTTTTTACTCTTTTACTCTTTTTTCTTTTTTTTTTACTCTTTTACTCTTTTTTTCTTTTTTTTTTTTACTCTTTTACTCTTTTTTTCTTTTTTTTACTCTTTTTTTTTTCTTTTTTTTTCTTTTTTTGTTCTAAATTTTTTTATTCTGTCCACCCCCCCCAAAAAAAACAACAATATATAAACATTTAAAAAGAAAGAAAAATCTTTTTTAGATTCTAAATTGTTTACAATCTTCAGTTTATATATTTCCGTGTTTTTTTGGGTTTAAGTGTTTCTCTATTTCCATGTTTTTTTGGGTTTAAGTGTTTCTCTGTTCTCCATCCCAAATTCCATAAATATTTATTTTATCAATTCATTTAAAAATAAAATATACTGACTAATTGTGGTTGGCTTCTGCTCATAAATTGTGAGTGAATTAATTTTATAGATAAGAACCACTCATATAGCAGAAATAAGTTCACTTCAATTAAAACTTCATCCTCATCTCCTATATACGGTTGAATTGCATACAATTTTTATTTGTGTCTCTCTCTCTCTGTCATATATATATGTATATATATATATATATATATATAATCCCTAAGTACACATTTATAAATATACCATTAGTCCATGCATTGAATACTGCTGCCATATCTGTTCTGGTATTCCTACTATATAGTTCAAGATTCTTGAAAAAAATCCAAAATCTATCTTGACCTAGCATATTGACATTAGTCACTTTCGCACCAATCTAACATGACTTAGTCTCTCTTTTCTTTTTTTTTTTTATAAATATTTTCATGGCAATTGCCCTGATGAGCTGTTCTCCTTAGTGCATCGTCTGCATGAATTTAAGTATGCTATTAGATTGGCAACTAGTTTTCACCATTTTACATCAGTTCCATTTTAATAGTTTCTTTTCTCATACTTCTTGCCTGTTGAACTCCCTTCCATTTTCTTCCGTGCTACCTACAATCTTCAAAAATTTAAATACAACATCATTCACCATCTTTTGTCTTCCTGAACCCTGTTCATTTATTGTCCTTTTTATCACTCCTCCTCCTCACTAAAATCTTTTCCTACTCTTTCACTAACTGTAACCACTCTGTGTCCTAGTGGCATTATCGCCTTGCTTGGGATGAAATTATATATGGAACAGTCAATTATCTGATGTGCTATATCACTCAGCTACCGAGAAGTGTCTGGTTAGCAGTCAAAGTTTCTGTTTATAAACAACAAATCATTGATGATCTTTTCTGAACAATCATGTGTGTCTGCTCATGAAATCTATTTCATAATATGTTGTCAATGTTTACACTAAGGAATATTTTGTGAGCAGATATGATTGTTCAAAGAAGATCATTGATTTGTTGTTTGTGTGTGTGTGTGTGTGTGTGTGTGTGTGTAATAAATGTGATAAAATATAGTTTTATGTTTATGGGTTAAAGTGCTCAATATCAGGAATAGACCATATATAAATATAAAAGTGGACATTGAAGTCAACACCCAGAGGCAACAGTCTGTTTCATCCTAAATGCAATCATCAGGCCCTATATATATATATATATATATATATATATATATATATAATATACAAATATCGATAACTAGACTCGTTTCGAAAAACCCTCGAATTTTTGATTTGCCAATAAGCAAATCAATCTCGAGTGGGGAAAAAAGGTTTTAAAAAAAGAAAGAGCTACAAACATGAACTACTGCCGAAAAAAATCGCACAGATGCAGGTCTGAAGCCCAAAGAAAAAAATCCGATACGAGTAAACAACTAACAAAAGAGCTCAATATAACCGTAGAGCAGACCTAGATACACCTAGTGAGCCAGACAAACCTACCTAGGTTTCACCTAAACGGATCGTCAGGGAAAGTTCGGCTAATGAGGCAAAGAGAAATGCATATTTATAGGCGATAGCTAAAATTATACCACATGACCAAAGAACCACAAACACACACACCTAAGTGGGTGGTGGGGTAAATATTTATTCAACAAAAATGGGGAGGGAGGGGAAAAAAAAACAAAAACAGTAAGGTGAAATGACAAATAAGCGGGAAAACGTCTAATTTAGTAGCCAAGATTTTTTATGTCTACATAAGTTAAGGATTTCAGTTTTGGAGTTTAATAGTTGGTTAGGTTGATCATATAAAGCTATGGCTAATTTCTCTTCTGCACATAATTTACAAAATTTATGGCCTGCTTTATATTTGGGGCATTTTTTTTTAATATTTCCCATTTAAGGATGGGGTCTATATTATCCTCTTGTTTGGTTTTCCATACATAGGTAGATAGCGTGGTACTATGCTTAATTTTTTCGTTTTTAAAACTACTCGTGTGGTTATATCTTTTTTTAAAATTTATCCTGAGTAGCACCTATGTATGTTTTAGGGTTAATATCCTCGCTATGTTTGTAAATTTTCACTTGATAAACCACGCATTCTTGCTGACATTTTCCCTGTAATGGACAGATGTTTTTGTTTCTACAATTACAAGTAGGAGGATTACTGAGTGGATTATTCCTAGTTTTTTTCTTATTCAATCCATTTATTATAGTCCCTACGTTCGGCATGCAACAATAACTAAGTTTTATATTGTTTTTGTTAAATATTTTATGTAACTCAGTTTTTTTTTTTTTGTAAATGTTGCTCTAATAAATCAAAAAATATCTTGCCAATTTTTGTTTTTACCGCTAAATTAAAAGGAGGATTGAACCACAAAATCTTTCTTTGCCTATTATTACGTTTATTCTGAGTACTGTTGTGGTTATTTATATTAATATATTCTAATTTATTTTGCCTTGTTAGCCGAACTTTCCCTGACGATACGTTTAGGGGAAACCTAGGTAGGTTTGTTTGGCTCACTATGTGTATCTATATATATATATATATATATATATATATATATATATATATATATGTGTGTGTGTGTATTTATTTTTTTTAATCATTTCATCCCAGACAAGACAATAAAATCACTAAGACACAAAGGGTTACTGAGTGTGAGAGAATAAGAAAAGAATCGTTATTAAGTATTTATTTCTATTTTCACACTCAATAACTAGACTCACAATCTCTATTCCCTTAATGACTTTGCAACTTTTAGTCAACTAGCTGTACCTGTGAAAATATTGGTTGTCGTATTTGAATTTTCTGATAAATCATAAATCAATGACTGAATAAGCTTTTTACGAGTTCCAAAACCATAAAATATCCCGTGACATTCCTCTATTGCATTGTTAAATATTTGAGCTTAACAACTTGAACAAAATATTGTAATAACAATCATAATTCAAAAATACGCTTTTAAGTAGGCGCCCAAGGGGGTTGTCAGTGATGTTTTGATTTGGTTCATCAGGGAGTTTCGGGTCTTTCAACATCATACTCCCCATCACCAAATCGACCCACTCAGGGGAGATCAACCCCTGATTCCCCCATCTGATTAAACACTAACAGCTACTCTGGCCTTTTTAAAGAATAAGTGGAAGAAAGACCACATATTTCGCACATCCAATTGGATGTTTGTAACAACCAATCCGCTGTGCGGACTAATTTTTTTTTTTTTTTAAACGGGCTGCGGTGGGGACTGGCTTCTTTTCTTATTTTGGTGGATTGCAGTTTCGATGGATAACTAAGGAGGTAATCTTAATGTTCCTAAATCTTACCCTATTTCCTTAAGTATTGTAAGGTTTAATTATTTGCCGTTTTTATTTGTACTTTTTTCTTTTCTTTTGGCAGGGATACTTGAACTCAACCCGATTATCACATTTTATTGTTTAGCCTGTTTCTTAACATTATTGCATGTTAACTTTAAATAGATGTATTTGCAAAATTAAGATAATAATTGTCCATAGACATGGCGTATATATATATATATATATATATATATATTTCCCATACATACAAAAATGAAATTAGAAATAAAATAAAATACAAGTACAATAAGCACTATAATATTCCTTAACATTGATTTAAACTATATACAAATTTGAAGTCATTAAATATAATAGAATGACGAAATGATCATGAAGTATATCAAGTATTAACGAAGCTTCATATTATATATATGTATCGCTTAAAACCGATGACAAACTAATAAATTAAAATACTATATACAAACGATATATGGTAATGATCAAGAGAAAAAACACTATAAATACACTATATACGCGTTATGATTCCAATTTAAAATATACAAAAATGCGAAATGTTCGTATAAATGTAAAAAAAAAAAAAAAATTGCCAAAAGGTCTTACGTTCGAATAAAAAAAATAAAAGAAAAAAGTATTATTATAGTAAATTATTTTTTTCTTTTTTTTTATTCAAACGTAATTGAATAAAAAAAAAAGAAAAAAAGAATTATGAGAATAATGGACAAAAAGTCTTACGAGATGTGTTGCGCCGAATCCGCTAAAAAGGTAAATAGTAACTTAAAAGGTACCGCATATAATATGGCTTTAACATAAAAACAACATATTTACAAATAATACAATTTACAAATTGACGAGATATATTCTTTGGCTGTACTTGTTCAGTTCAATTCGTGTATTTACTCACATACACACAAAAAAAAAAAAAAAAAATTAATAAAAATGTTTCTAATATTGCCATGTTGCAATTATATTAAAAATATTTACAAATTTTCCCGGATTGATAATTATTTGTTACATTGATACCCAAGAGCTATCACACTTAATCCATAACCATTTTGCTGTCCTTTCTGCTGTATTAGTTATGGTTTGGATTGCCTTTCTTTTGTTAGCACCTACTACGCCAATATCAGTTAGAGCTTTGCATAGGGACCTTGCAGCAAAACCCCTTACACCCACCTCGATTGGCAAACAGCTTGATTTCCACCCATTGTTTTTGCAACTCGTTAATAGTTCGTCATATTTTAACATCTTCCGTTCGTGGGCTTCTTCTGCATGCTCTTCTCAAGGCAATGTCAGTTCCCACATTATTACTTTCTTAATGCTATTAGAGAAGAATACTAAATCTGGGCATAAAGATGTTTGCACGATGTGGTCTGGGAATTTTAGTCTTTTCCTTAAGTCGACCTTTAATTCTCAGTCTGTTGCCAGTGACAGAGTATTTGCTCTGTTCTTGTCCTTTTTTTTGGGTTTCTCACCAGCTCTATGAAACTCTATGGCTCTTTTATCTGTGTTTAAAGTATTGGTGCTGATGGCCATACTAACTATCTTTGCTATATCGTTTAAGATTTCATCATGCCTCCATCTATACTGACCTTCCATTAGTGCTGTCTTACAGCTACTTAGAATATGTTTTAGACTTCCTGGACGCGAACACAAGTGGCATAGTGGCGATTCTGTTTCATACCATCAATGGAGGTTGGTAGGACTGGGAAGGGTGTCGTATACAGACTGAATCAGGAACTTTATGTTGATATCATTTCTCCATATATCAGACCATTTGATTTTCCTATAAATCATAGATTCGCAATTGGTCCACGCACCTTGTTGCCTTAGTCCTACCATCTTTGCAACCCTTTTTTCCTCCTCGCCCTTACGTACTTCTTCTTGTATTAAAAGTATAAGGTATAAGTATGAATGCAAGTCATTATTTAAAAAAGTAAGAGGGTACAAATGAAGATATTCCAAGGTTTTCCATTTCACTGAAGCAGCTTTTAAACACTAGTGTTAATGTCTCCACTATTTTCTCTTTATTATTATGTCTGCTTTCTTTTTCTTATTAAAACCATACAGTGACTGATATTGTCTTTTTGTCTTTCCTTGCAATCAAAATAAAATACTCCATTATTTATATGTAATAATGGCATGGCATAATGCTAGCTATCTACTAGAGGAACAAATAATGATAATATGCTATAATTATATGCACACATGCAAGAGATGCTGAAAAGTGAGAAGGTCAACAAAGATTTTCCTCCTGAAATTTTGATTGTGCATTTTGTTAGATTTTGGGAAGTGAGTAAGACAAGTTTTTAACACATTCATGTGTGTTTGTAGCTCTTTAAATCTTAATCACACAGTTATACAAAGAAATGAACTGAGTTTTAAGCAAATGTTTACATAACTGCATACACTTGAATAAAATATTTTTCTTGTATTTGTGTGTATGAGCGGTAGTCTGTTTGTTTTAGCATATCTTTGGATTTGTCTTTGTTGCATTTGTGGATGTGTTGTGATATGGGGAGGTTCCTGTTGTTTTGTAATTTAATGTTGCTTTTGCTTACCCCTTAAGCAAAGGAAGATTTTTCCAACAGTTCAAGATGAATTTGGATTATTACCACACACAAAAGACAATGGTTAAACATAAAAAATGAATTCCTTTAAATAATATGTAGAAGTAACCATTCTTCACTTGAAGGTCACAAGACCTGAAACGTGTGTAGTAAAAAATATTATAACCAAAAACATTTGCAGCTTGTCTTTAATATATATATCTTTCAATGTTTTCTGTTTTTATGTTATTTTTAAAGATACAAATATTTAAGTAAATGCTCTGTTTATAATAAACAGTATTAACTACATTTACTGGCCAGAATGTCTTAGAAATTTCATAGAAAATATGTGCCCTCTGACAAAAATTAAACCTGTATCCTACATGGGACTATCATATAGCCTGGCATACTATACCATTTTGCTACAGAGGAAATGTTTGGTTAGCAAAGTCAAATTACTGTTTTCTCATAACTTTTCTCAAAACTTCATATCTGCTCAAGGCATATCTTAACATAAACAAATGACATCATATATTATGAAATGAACTGAGTCCAACAATTATTTCAATATATTTTCTGTAAAAATAACGTATAAACAGAAAATATATTGAATAATTGTCTATTTCATAATATATGATGTCATCTGTTTATATTAAGATATGCCTCAAGGAGATATGATCGTTCGAGAAAAATCATGGGAAATTTGTTGTTTAAAAACAGTAATTTGACTTTGCTACCCAAATGCTTCCTCTGTAGCCTCTCAGGCTATATGACGGTACCATGTTCGATTCTTGTCAGAGGACACATATTTTCTATGAAATTTCCTGGACATTCAGGCTGGTAAATGTAGTTAATACTGTTTACTATAAACAGAGCATTTATTTAAATATTTGTCTCTTTAAAAATAATGCATAAGCAGAAAATATATTGAAATAATTCTCAGACTTAGTCCATTTCATTATATATATATATATATATATATATATATATACATACAATGTGGATATATGTATCCTTAAACTTGCATAGACATGCATTACATACTCACTTGTTTATCACACTCTCATTAATGTCACAAGAAAATATGTTGACTTAAGATAATGTGACCTGAAGATAATAAAAGTCAAATTAAGTCCCTTGTTAACAGCTTTTTGATGTATTATTTGGCAATTAATTATACTAGAAAAAAAAAGACAAACAAAAAAAACAGGGAACCATCAAATGAGAAACCAGTTTCTATCAAAGCTGACAAATGTTTAGACTTCTGCAGGTTTAGATCCAGGATTTTGTGCAGAGTAGATCCAAATGGGGGTAAGGGGATTGATTTTTGACCCAGTTAGCAAAAAGTTGGATGTCTTCTGTGACATTTTTTCACTTGTATTTCAGTTATGGCATTTTTTTCCCATAAGAATGAATACAAGTACTCTTACAGGTAAAGGAAAGTGAGAAGTAAGGACTAAACTGTAAGAAGAAAGAATACAGAGTTGACAGTAAAGAGACAAATTAAAGAAACCAATATTAAGCAAGTGCAAAAATTAAAACATCTAGGAAATGTTTTAACAGAGGATACTAAATGCAATACCAAAATTTAAACCATGCATTAGGATGGCAAAATATTTGGAAACAAAGAAGTGTACTGAACTGTTATGTAATATCAGTCATCCTATATGGTAGTGAATGCTGGACAGTCTCCTCACAGATGAAAAAGAGACGAAGCATTAGAAATGTGGTTCTACAGAAAGATACTAAAAATACCATGGATTGAACTAAAGAAAATGGAAACATAAAGGACACTCGTACATAAAATCAGAGAGAGACAATTGAAATTTCGGGGGAATGTAATGAGGAAAGAGGGTTTGGAAAATTTTATACTTACAGGGCATATAGAAGGCATTTCTCTGTCTCATTTCCTTTTCTTTCATTCTCTTTTGTTATCTCCCATATATATCTCCTTCTTTCTTGTTATTCCCTATCTGTCTCTCTCTCTTGTTAACCCCTATTTCTCTCGTTTTTCCTCTTTTTGTTTTTCCTCTCTTTTGTTTTTCCTCTCTTTTGTTTTTTTTCTCTCTTTTGTTTTTTTTCCTCTCTTTTGTTTTTTTTCTCTCTTTTGTTTTTTTTCTCTCTCTCTGTTGTTTCCCGCTCGTTTTTCCCTCTCTCTCTCTCGTTTCTCTCGTTCTTCCCCTCTCTCTCTCTCGTTTCTCTCGTTCTTCCCCTCTCTCTCTCTCGTTTCTCTCGTTCTTCCCCTCTCTCTCTCTCGTTTCTCTCGTTCTTCCTCTCTCTCTCTCTCGTTTCTCTCGTTCTTCCTCTCTCTCGTTTCTCTCGTTCTTCCTCTCTCTCGTTTCTCTCGTTCTTCCTCTCTCTCGTTTCTCTCGTTCTTCCTCTCTCTCGTTTCTCTCGTTCTTCCTCTCTCTCGTTTCTCTCGTTCTTCCTCTCTCTCTCTCTCTCTCGTTTCTCTCGTTCTTCCTCTCTCGTTTCTCTCGTTCTTCCTCTCTCTCTCGTTTCTCTCGTTCTTCCTCTCTCTCTCGTTTCTCTCGTTCTTCCTCTCTCTCTCGTTTCTCTCGTTCTTCCTCTCTCTCTCGTTTCTCTCGTTTCTCTCGTTCTTCCTCTCTCTCTCGTTTCTCTCGTTTCTCTCGTTCTTCCTCTCTCTCTCGTTTCTCTCGTTTCTCTCGTTCTTCCTCTCTCTCTCGTTTCTCTCGTTTCTCTCGTTCTTCCTCTCTCTCTCGTTTCTCTCGTTTCTCTCGTTCTTCCTCTCTCTCTCGTTTCTCTCGTTTCTCTCGTTCTTCCTCTCTCTCTCGTTTCTCTCGTTTCTCTCGTTCTTCCTCTCTCTCTCGTTTCTCTCGTTTCTCTCGTTCTTCCTCTCTCTCTCGTTTCTCTCGTTTCTCTCGTTCTTCCTCTCTCTCTCGTTTCTCTCGTTTCTCTCGTTCTTCCTCTCTCTCTCGTTTCTCTCGTTTCTCTCGTTCTTCCTCTCTCTCTCGTTTCTCTCGTTTCTCTCGTTCTTCCTCTCTCTCTCGTTTCTCTCGTTTCTCTCGTTCTTCCTCTCTCTCTCGTTTCTCTCGTTTCTCTCGTTCTTCCTCTCTCTCTCGTTTCTCTCGTTTCTCTCGTTCTTCCTCTCTCTCTCGTTTCTCTCGTTCTTCCTCTCTCTCTCGTTTCTCTCGTTCTTCCTCTCTCTCTCGTTTCTCTCGTTCTTCCTCTCTCTCTCGTTTCTCTCGTTCTTCCTCTCTCTCTCGTTTCTCTCGTTCTTCCTCTCTCTCTCGTTTCTCTCGTTCTTCCTCTCTCTCTCGTTTCTCTCGTTTCTCTCGTTCTTTCTCTCTCTCTCGTTCTTTCTCTCTCTCTCTCTCTCTCTCGTTCTTCCTCTCTCTCTCTCTCTCTCGTTCTTCCTCTCTCTCTCTCTCTCTCGTTCTTCCTCTCTCTCTCTCTCTCTCGTTCTTCCTCTCTCTCTCTCGTTTCTCCTCTCTCTCTCTCGTTTCTCCTCTCTCTCTCTCTCCCTCGTTTCTCCCCTCTCTCTCCCTCGTTTCTCTTCTCTCTCTCTCCCTCGTTTCTCTTCTCTCTCTCTCCCTCGTTTCTCTTCTCTCTCTCTCCCTCGTTTCTCTTCTCTCTCTCTCCCTCGTTTCTCTTCTCTCTCTCTCCCTCGTTTCTCTTCTCTCTCTCTTTTTCTTAAGTGTTCACATAATATACAATGTTGAGAAAATGCTTATCCATCTATCTTGTAATAATTTTTAAAAGTACAATTTTTAGTTTTAATCTGACTTAAAATGTTTAGAAATGTTATTAAAAATAATATGGCTTCAATGACAGATGTTTAAAAAGTTAAACTTGAAGAAAATTGTACATTTGTGGATGTTTTGAAGGTGAAAACAATTTCCCATTGCATTAAATCTTAGCAAGATATAGGTTAGTCAATATTTAAGAAACTTAACCAGCTGTGAAGATCAAATTCACTAACAATTAGAAGCACGTGAGGTTAGTTATTTTCTAATTTTCTGTACTGAAATCAGTATAACATTTAACTGACAATAATGAATTAATCTATTTGCTTATATATTTATTTATACTTTTATTTATTTTTTTATCACAAACTTTTAGGTAGTATCTATGGGAGTGAGGCATCCTTTGAAGGAGTGCTGATCAACAAAATTGTATTGAATAAGAATACAGAAGATCAACTGGTAAGTAAAAATAGATTTTTTTTTTTTTTTTTTTTTTTTTTTTTTTTAATTATATTTATTTAAAATGTTTCCAAATAAAAGGGAAGAAAATTTCCTACCACAATTTTTCTCGTGATTTATTTTTGATTCTTTGGTTCATTTATTTTTACATTTGACACAATTCTTGATGTGTAACTCGGCTTGATATGGTAACATTATCTATTACTTGTAAAGTTATAAGTATAAAGCCGTGACTTGATAGCTAAATTGCTACTAGTAATAAAAATGACTTGCTAAATTTTGAGTTGCTGAATAACATTTTTTTTTTTTTTTTTTTTTTTTTATGTGTGTGATGTGTAAGTTTTGGGGTGTTTTTTTTATTTTACATGATAAAATTATAGATTAATTAGTTGGTAAAATCAAGTATTGACTAAAGCTTAAAATGAAAACAGGTTGGTGCAAAAATAATATCGTTTTTTGGCGTATTTTTTAATGTCAAAAACGACATTATTTTTGCACCAACCTAATATTAGATTATATAAATTCCTTTGTTTTTGTTTTTTTATAATTTGAATACTTATTATTTCTTAATAGTTCAGATGAATCTTTCAACAATGGATTGCCCCTCATTGTTTATGTCTTCCTGCCAATGATCCACTAATTGTTCAATGTCTTTACAATAGAAATCAATAGGTTTTGACTTGGAATAATTTATCAAGTCATGTTTTAAGCTCCACATCATTGTTGTATGAAACACCCCTCAAATTGTTAGAAAGTGTGGATAATAAAAAAAAAGAAAACAGCAACCAGCAAGTAAATTCAAGCTCTCCCAACTGGTATTCCAACTTTGAGTCATTCCTTGAGTTCTGTCTCAAAATCACACTAACAGACTTTTCTAGCCGCCAATCGTGAATGTCACTCCAAGCACCCCGCACTGGGAAAAATTGGTTCCTTTTATATTTGTCCATATACCCATAATCCCTTGCATCTTCGTGTGATCCCATAATTCATTGCATCCCTGTCCCATAATGCATTGTATCTTAATTGTATAAAAATGCAATGCAAGTCCCCCCTCATTCTTTTATGTTATCTGGCCAAGGACGGATTACGTTTGGTCATATTAACAACATTGCCATGTTGAATAATCACACTGTATCACTGGTCAGGTCTTTTCAGCTAAATTACCTCTCTGAGCTTGTCCATTTGTTCAACATACCTTAGCATATCTGTCTAAATTTATGAGATAAGATATTGTAACTCTTTACATTGTTTGGACTGTTGTCCTCATCTTTATTGTCATATTCACAAGGTTTTGACTGTTGTACGCTCAGGCCTCAACAATACCTCAACTTCAACTCCCTCCACCCATACAGTGTAAAGAAAGATTGTCTGCTGTTTACAACATTGAGCAAAAGTAATCTGGTGACCCAGAGTCATATTAACAAGTGGTGATCAGTATAAGCAGTACCCTACAACAACTACGCTGGGTACATGGTAGCAGTCCTGACAAACTGGGATAGAAGGTTACAAGAGGATAACAACACTTAGGGTAGACAGACTGAAGCTGTTTTCTATGTTGAGGGAGTATTGGAGAAAAAGATCTGGGGTCCATATAACATCAGGATGACCTTCAAAAGTGGTTTGACACTTCACAGACACCCCCTCTCCATAGAAGACAACATGACTAAGGACTGTGTATGCCATCCCGTTCAGTGATGGTAAGAAATATATGGGTGAAACAGGCCGACACTATAAGGTAAGACTGCAAGAACATCGTAAAGTCATAACACTAGGGAAAATAGAAAAATCAGGCATAGCTGACCACATATGGAGGGAAAAGTGAGATCATCACCCCTTGTGGGATGAGGTTGAAATAATAGACAGAACATCACTGGAAAATACAAAAACTTAAGGAATCAGCACATATGCTAGGCCACAAAAATCTCTCAAGCCAGCCAAGCATAGAAATGAATACAATGTGGGAACCAGTAATACAGAATGTTAGTGAAAACAATAATAAAAACAAAATTGCAATATGAGCTCTGGTAAAAAATGTATGAGACATTAAGTTTATAAGACCCCAAAATTTATAAACTGATATCCTCAAGTACACAGTGGATAAAAATGTTTGTTGGATCCAGTGACTTGACCCAAAGAGTTGTAAGTTCAATACCTGGTTACTGTGGTGGTGAACAAAAATACCTGAGGCATGGCATTTTGGACAAAATAAAAGATTCAGTTTGAGATTCCAATCACCTGAAGAAGGTTGGAGTGTACAACGGCTGAAACCTGAATATGACAACAGTCCGAACAATGTAAATAATACACCTTAGCATTGATTATTTGGTTGTTTTGAAGCATTTCATCTCCCTACACTTTTGGTTTGAAGATAGCATTCAATCATGAAACAATCGCCACTCAGCTGAACTCAGTACCCATTTTTATATTTACATATACTCTATCCCTGGTATTGAGTAATTTTACTCATAAATATAGCATACCTTAAAACTATATATTTTTTTTTATCATGCATAAACAACAACAACCAGGAATTTGTTATTGTTATAGCTCTCTTTAGTTTGGTTTCCCATTTCAGGTTTCTTGGTTATAGACATTTAGCACTATTGATGTTTGTTTAGTGAGGTGTCTGTTTCTTCCTATTTTTTTTATTTTTTTAGCAAGCTTCGTATGGTTAGTTTTAGTCCTTTCCCCTCACCTATTGCTTGATTTATTCTGATATATAAAAAGCATTCCACCCTAATCAATGTGATAAATACACTAGGGTTTATTGAGAGTGAAATAAACTGGAAAAATATTGCTGGGAAGAAAGGACAATAAAAAGAACAGGATTTAGGAAGGGAAAAGATAATGAGTGATGCTTAATTTAAATTTTTGAAGATCAGAGTTGACAGGAAAGCAAGAAGTTTGAGGAGTGTTCTACAGGTGAGAAGTGCAAGAGAAGAAACTATTAATATATAATTTCTTTTTACTCAAGCTAAAAACAGTTCAGCACTCTTTGTATGTGTGTCATGCTTATTGATCCATCCTCATATATATGGTTATGAGAAATAGTTGTCATCAAAATTCAACAGTGGAATAGAAAAAAAATATTAAAAATACGTTTATTGAATTTTTATACAAATATTCACTTCCACATATGTTTTCTGTTCTTTGGTGTTGATAATCAATGGTGTTTTCAGTTTTTTTTTTTGTTTTTTTTTTGTTTTTTTGTCTTTGACACAAGTTAGGTTGATACTGTTTTTGTTTTTTTTCTCAGGTGAAGCATTGTTAAACGTATTTGTTATTTGGTTTTTTTGTTTTTTTTGTGGGGGGTTCTAGTATTTCTTTTAATTTCAGTTACTTTTCATTGTCACTTTCAGATTGATTTTTTTTTTTTTTTTTTTTCATAATATTTTTCAAAGCTAAGAAAAAGTATCAGGAGAGATTTTAACTTTGACTTCTCTTTAGAAAGCATTATCTTAATGTGACAGCTGTCTTATCAATCAGGCCATACAAACCTCCAATTGTATTCATGCAGCTAGTCTTTATTTTTCCTCAACATCTAATAACTTTCTTGTCAGCAAACAGATGTTCATTTTATATGCATATATTGCACACCAGAACGCTTCTTCAGTGATGACTATTCTGGGGGTCATAGAAAGTTTCTGGGCCTCAATGACATCAGATTTTCTTTCCCATGAGCCATTTGAGAATGATCATTTCTCAGTTAACATTCTGGAATTCTTGCAAAAATTGTAACAATATTTGTGCCTACTTAAATATTTTGCCAAAAACCAGAGTTCATATATTTGAACGTAACAAGTTAATCATGTTAAACATTTTTTTCAAAATTTATCAATATCTTGTGGTAGGCATTTGCATGTTTTGAAGACGTACAGTGTAACCCGGATATAAGAGAAACCCGGATATAAGAGATTTTATATGGTCCCAAATTAGAGACATATTTAGCTAAACAAAATAGACCAAACCCGTTTATAAGAAACTTCTCCTCCGGTCCCGACAACTCTCTTATATCCGGGTTACACTGTATTTTTCATCACTGGATATATTCTTCTTTATGTGCCATGTCCCCTCAGGATGTTCCTGTCCTTTATTGGGACTCTTAATAAATTTTGTCTTTTTACTATTTCTCTTAAACCCTGTTGTGCCTTCCATTTATTCAAGCTAAGTGTGTTATGTGTTGTTTTCCTCTGTCCTTGCCTTCAATCTGTCCTGTGAGTTTCAGATTTTCTAAGCTCTCTTTCCTCATTATGTTCTCTAGAAATTTCAACTCCCTCTTCATGATGTTAAGTATGTTTCCTTTTTACTTCCATTTTCATTGTTGCTTACACAATCAGTTCATGGTACCCTCATCATCCTTCTGTAGAACCACATTTTTGTTGCTTCAAGTCTCTTCCTTATCTTTGAGGAGATTGTCAAGTACTCGTGTCCTTAGAGGAGGACAGATATCGCATAACAGTTTCATACTCTTTTCCTTGTTTCTATGAAAGTTTTTCTAATTTTTTAATACTCTACAAGAATAAAAAAAAAATCTTTGATCTCCTTCTCCATAAGACTTTCTACATTTTTGCCAAAATTTTATTTTATATAGATACATGCTCCTGTTATGGAGTTGTGTTTTCAAGAACAAGCTAACTGTACCGTTCACACTGTGTTTGCCATTAACTACCAGGGCCATGTTCAACTTGCTAAAAAACACAATATATTTTATTAATAAATAAACTGTTTTATATTAAACCATGCAACTAAACCAAAATGGTTTATTGGTCACAGTAAATTAATGCTCACTACCACAATATGAAGAGCTAATATTTAGTAAATATTAAGAACACAATAAAAACTATTATAAAATCATGACTAAACTGTTTAAATGATCCCCAGGTGCTACTTTACAGTGTACAATTTCCACACTTACATTTCAGCCAAATATAAGTGTAGCCATTATGCAAATGTAGACCTAATTGACTAGTCATCAATTAAGATGCAAGGTACTTATTAATATATCTACATTTTCATAGTAATTCTGGAATTGAAGAATCCATCCTGTGGCTCAAACTCGAAGATGCATAACTTTTGTAGCTACAGAATATATTTATCCATCTCTGTATGTTTCTACATTTCTGTTTGTATATATATTGTTGATATTGTGCTAGAAGTTGAACCTTCCCACTAATAACCCATTTTGTTTTGTATTTTTTGCCTTTTTATAGAAAGTAGTCTAGCAAAATGATTTCTGACATGAAAGTGCATACAAAGTGGAAGTATATCATTGAAATATTCCACGTGAAAAACAAATAGTACATAGTAATATTAAATGACACTTGTTGAATGTTTATGGAGACTAAATAGTAGATATGAGCACTGTTAGGCAGTAGGTAATACATTTCATCAGTGGTGACAGTAATATATATGCAAGTCATTTTCTGGGTAGTACTGTACGTTTGTCAATGTGTAAAAATAAGTACTTTTAAAATGTGGCCAATAATGGTGACTATATGGAAAAATGCTTTGTAGCTGAAATCTTGCTCTATCCAATGGTGTTATTGTGCTCTCTCTATCTGTTGTTTCCATGGAAATAAATAGGAGATATTACTTTTAGAACATCCCCTGTGAGATCTATAATCACTTTAAACATTATTTTTAGTGGATACCCAAATTTGAGTAGACACTCCTTTATTTTAAACACTATATTTATTTCCATCTACTGGCCTGAATATTTGAGAAAATGCATCCTCCAGCAGGACTTGAATCTGCATCCCACACTGGAAGTGGGGAAGCAGGATTGAATCCTGCTAGATGACACATCTTTTTATTTAATAAGATTTTTTGAATATTCAAGCCAGTAGATGAAAATAAATAAATATACTCTTTAAAACAAAGGAAATGTCTACTCAAATATGAGTATCCACTAAAAATAACATTTAAACTGATAAAAATCTATCAGATTAATAAATAAAATCCATCCATTACTTCTTTAGAAAAAAAAATACACACACACAAGGTCTGTCTGAAAAGTAATGGGACTGGTGTCACAAACAATTTATTTCAATTCCAAACAACAAACTACATGGTTTCCCCTTTAAAGGAATCACCCTCAAGTTTAATGCACTTTCCATCCTTCTCTGCCATGCTTCTATTCACTGCTGGATCAGGTGAATAGGAAGATTGTTTTAGTATGGCAATCTTTTTGTTGTCAGGAACTGCCAGATGCTCAGGGTGTTGTGAGCAGGTGCATTGTCAAAGCAAAGCAGGTATGATTTGTCCTGCCACAAAATCAAGTGAAAAAAATTCAATGGTTACAGAAAGCTAAGATTATAGTTATATACACCCAAGATATCATGATAGATGATAAGACAATCTGCTTATCCCTCCTTCCACCATAGCTCACACACCACACTAATTCCTGTTACTTTTCAGACAAATCTTGTGTGTGTGTATATATATATATATATATATATATATATATAATATATGTGTGTGTGTGTATGTTTTGTCTATATGTGTGTGTGTGTGTATATATATATATATATATATATATATATATATATATAAATGGAGTCTCCCCTCAATTTTGATGTATGAGGATCAGACAACCTCATTCAGTTTTTATGTTTGTGTTGTATGTAACACTTCAGTCTCGCAAGTAACCTGCATATAAGTCCACATAATGTGCAACAGCAAGAATCTTGGGACATAGCAACAGGAACATTTGCTGACACTTTTCACCATTGTCTTAGCTGGTCAATATGACTGTTTTCAAAATTTCTGATACAACTCTGGCACAAATATTTCCAGTTATTTCTATCCAGGGCAACTTGCTCAAAGTTCGTATAAGGCACATTGACAGCTGAGAGCTTACTCTTTAGATTGTCTTTATACCTGAGCCATGGCCATCCAACAATCCTTGTCCACTGTGAAGCTGGCTATGCATGAGGACCTTAGGCATTCTGTTGTCACTAATACTTGCAACTTGACCAGCCCCAAAAAGTTGTGACTGCATTAAGAAAGTCTCAATTCCACCAATGTTGCATTTTGTGAGAAGATCAGCATTGGCCACCATATCATCAAAAGTATAGCCACAGATCATGTGGAGATAACTTATATAGTTTGTCACCTTTGGTGGCACCTTCAGCCTCCCAAACAAATCCAGAGTTTCGGAGACAGACCCTCCAACAATCACTCCATCGATATGTCAGAGGGCAACAGTATAATTACACATGCTACTCACAGTAAATTTAGAGTATTAGATTTAAGGTTGTTGTGTCTTCATTACAATCAAGAAATAGAATGTCGCTTGGAGTTAGTCTTGCTGAAATCTATAATAAGCAGATATACTAGATCTCTAACTCTCTACTTTTTCTCTTCTTCTGCTGATGATTCTTGGTATCAGTCCATATGTATTTGGACAAGTCCAAGTCCTATTCTGGAGAGGTGTGTTCATCTCCACAACAAAGGTGTATCTATTTTTACTCGCAATGCTTATCATAAATAGCCTCATTTTGATGTAGTCATGTATATCTGTATATATACTTATTTCCATTGTTCACATTTTATGGAACAATCTCTAAGAGTCATAGTTTCAAAACTAGAAGTAGTATTAGTCACCATTCTGGTTCAATTGTTATTGGAATGTGGTGGGGAGTCCTGAAAGAAGCACATGATATCTTTATGCTGTTTCTCCAGATTTAAGTAGTCATGATATTCTGTTGTAAGTTCAGTACACATCTGCTTAACCTACATTCAAACAGGTTGATTTTCAACCATGCTCTTTGTATTTTCAGAAAGTGTGATCAGTTGAATTTGATTGCTTACTGATCACTGTATCAAAATGAAGGTTGTCAACAGGCATTTAGATGTGAATATAATACCATGGTTAATATGATCTCAAACCAATGGGGTGGAGGTGTCAGCATAGCATTCTGGGAAGGAGTAACCATCAACAGTGTAACAAATCTAATTACTGTTGATGGAATCATAGCAGTTACTTTTTATTTTAAAAGTTAAACTGTTTTACCTGTGGGCTTTTACTGGCCCTATCATTGTCTCTCAGTAGTGTCATGAAGGTTCAAATGTCATTTTCATAAATGATAATGCAAATCCTTATGTTTACCATTCATCTCCAAGAGGCCAGTGTCCCATGCCTAGCCATGTTGCTGGATTTTAGCCCAATAGGACTCATGTGGGACCAGTTAAAAGATGTTTATATTCTAAATTCTTTATCATGGGACCTTTGAGGTCTACATGTTGCCATGGTTGAAGAGCAGAATGTTGTAATGTAAAACAAATCTTTTCATTTCATCCCAAGCAAGGCAATAATGCCACTAAGATGCAAGGGGTTACTGAGAGTGAAAGAAACAGGACAATAAAAGAGCAAGCTTCAAGGATACAGAAGATGATGATTGACATTGCATTTAAATTTTTTGAAGATCATGGTTGACATGAAAGCAGGATCCATCATAGACGTAGAAAATAAACAATGTCTATAGATTGTAAGAATTAACATTTTGTAGTTGGATGGTAAAATGAATCAGTTTAACTTTTAAAATAAAAAATAACTGCTAGAAAGTATATTCTTTGTTAATGTGACTGATTCAATTTTCGAAATAAAACCATTAAAATTTTATTTTTTATTTATTTACTGTTTCTAGTGGAGTTGAAAACTTTAAAAAAGCCGAACCTGATAATATTTTGAAAAAATACATTTTTTTTTAACCTCCTGCTGAGACATATATTCTCTTTACCCTTTTCAATTCTTTGAAAGCATATCATATTTGCTGGTGTCAAGGGCACTGTTTTTTTTTGTTTTTTTTTTTCCTGAAATAAGTCTTAAAAATTTGCCATGCATCCTTGAGGACGAATGTTAGGGATTTTGTAGGCCTAGGCTGACCCCAGAAAATGTTATCTATGTAGAATTCCTGATGATATGCAAATTTTCAAGACTTATTTCAAGAAAAAAACAAAACAAAAACAGTGCCCTTGACACTGACAAAGACTGTATTTCTTTTCCTCCCACTTTGGACAACTCAGCCGGGGAACTAAACAAAATGGTGATACAGAATGTGAACTTCTCTTCTAGATATGTGAAGATAAATATGACCTACCTTACATATATCTGAATTTCAAAATTGGGATGAAATGTAACCTGTACGACTTCATAGAGTTAAAATTATATAAATTTTAATGGAAAGTTTTTTTTTTTTTTTTCTTTCTAATACAGGGACATTTTTTTTTTTTTTTTTTTTTTTTAAATGTACTTAATATATACATGCATATCCCTATACATATACTTTCATATACACATTCATTTGTATGGGGGAGGAGTGTTGATAAATTATCAGGAAACTTTTCAAAAAAAATTATTTGTTCAAATTTTGTAACATGGCATGGATCAAGGACTTTTCAGCATCCACTTGTGTGTGTACATACATATATATATATATATATATATATATACTTTTTTCTTACCATATACAAATGATCTATGTGCTTATAATAAATAAATTTAGTCTTTGTTAAAAAAAAAAAAAAAAAAAAAAAAGTAAAATACTATTTTTTGTGTGTGTATGGTGGGGGTTCACTGCCCTGGCATCTAGAGTTGAATATCCGTTAATTTATTCATTATGATAAAGGAATCCCCACGTTGATGAGTGTCTCTTTGATCTAATTGTTCAGTCTGTAACAGTTAAATAGCCTAAATAACATCATTTACTTCAACCCACACCCCAAATTTCTTCATGTTTTCTGTTAAATGAATGCTTGCATTAATAAAATATGAAATCTGTTTTATCTTTTCATACAATATTGTAATCATCTGTTTTTGTGAAGTAGGTTGGGTTTCTTTCAAAATAGTCACTAAAGCGGTTGGTTGTTTTTATATTTGTTTTTACACTATTTTGAACGGTATATTAGTTGTGTATGCTTATCTTTTTGTTTTGTTTATTAATATTTGAAAAGCAAAAGGAAAAAAAAAATTACCATTTCAATTCTATTTTTTACCTATAGTATCCAAAAATTGACTTCAATATTAAAATAATTTTACAATATTACTGGTTGTATTTTAATCTATACAATTAATCTATTGCAATATCTAAGAAAGAATGGTGCTTTTTTTAAATTGTTAAATGTAAGAAAAAATATCCAAAGTAAGCTAACACAAAACACATGAAATAGAAAGCCATATATCAGAAAACTTTACTTTTTTCATTATTAATCATTTCACCCCAAGCAATGCAATAAAGCCACTAAGACACAATGAGTTACTGAGTGTTTTAGAGAATATGAGAAAAAAACACTATTAAGGAGAGAAAGTAATAAAAAATAAGAATTAAGAAGATAGATGATAATGAATGATTGACATTGCATTTAAATTTTTGAAGATTAAAGTTGACTGGAAAGTAAGAAGCCAGAAGAGAGTTCCACAAGTGAGAAGTGCGAGAGAAGAAACTTTTACAATTGAGGTGGCCAGATGCAACCATAAGTTCTATGCTAACAGTTTCTTCTATTGCACTTCACGCTTGTGGAACTCTTTTTCGGCTTCTTGCTTCCTGGCCAAGTTTGATTTTTTAAAATTTAAATGCAGTGTCATTTGTTATCTTTTATGTCTTAATTCTTGTTCTTTTATTGTTCTCTCTCCTTGATATTAGTTTTTCTCGTATTCTCTAACACTTAGTAACTCCTTGCGTCCTAGTGGCTTTATTGCCTTGCTTGCAGTGAAATGATTAAAAGAAAAGAAAAAGAGTATGTTCTCCAATAATAAATTATGAAAGGTTTTCTGGTTCTCTTAATCATCTAACTATATAGGTTTGGATGAGTTTACTGACAAAAATAATTATCTTACTCCTCATTCTATTTTTGCATATTCACTGAATTTGTTTTTTATCCACATCTTGTTACCTTAATGGATTAATCTTGTTATAAGGAGGAGATAAGACCATGTAATCTGTAGCAAAATGCATTAAGGATTGTAATGGATGTGGCTAACACTTAGATGTGAGTGAAAAGTTTCAAAAAGGACGTAGATTCAAAACATGCAGGATTTGTATACATATATTAATATAATGAATAACCTAGCTCAGAAATTAAGAGAAAATTATATTTACATGTATACAAATAGCTAATAAAAAAAAAAAAAAAAAAAAAAGAAAGAAAAAGGCTAAAAAACATTTGCTAGCTTTAGCAGTTTTGTGTGTGAGTGCACCATGTGGTTGAGTTGAAATTAAGTAGTTGGATATGCACATCTGCCTCCTCTGAGTGTGGAGACTGGACAATGTCTTTACTGTATCCTTTGGTTGATAGAGCAAAAGAGAGGAAGTGGTTACATGTCTTCCTTTTATGTCTTGAATACAATGCCACCTAGTGGTTATCCTAGTAGACAAGGTAGAGTAATTCCTCAAACTGATGAATATATGTCATCTTGTGTTTTCTGTTATAGAGTGTAATTTGATGAGTTGCTTCAGATATAAATCACTATTACTTCAAAAGTATCAGAATTGTTAACAATGGTTTTAATAGGTTATTGTTACTACAGTTTGCCAGTGACAAGATTAGATCAGATATCTGGCAATAGGATGGAGCAAAGAAATGTAGTTTCTTATTTTTCTCCAGAGTATTGGTACTAAATAAGCATAACTGGCAGCAACTAAAACTCATTCTCTGCTGATTTTGTTCTGTGATATCTTGGAACTTGGGGCTAAAAAAATTGCCTTGTAATAATTATTAAGTTTTTACTTTTTAAGAAAATTTAACT
Organism: Acanthosepion lycidas; assembly: GCA_963932145.1. Lineage (NCBI taxonomy): Eukaryota > Metazoa > Mollusca > Cephalopoda > Sepiida > Sepiidae > Acanthosepion > Acanthosepion lycidas. The sequence continues at coordinate 36,611,857 of OZ010606.1, forward strand.
GAACAATATGAACAGGATGTATCTGAGTTGTAGTCAAATCAGTTGAGACTCTTTCTACAGATGTTAAGTTTTCTTTCTCTTCTGTGATTATTTTCTGTATCATTATATACTCTTTGGGATAAATGTAAATTTGATGTATTTGTTTAATAAATCCTACTTGTGAGGCACGGACAGTGTAACGGTTATCAGCATGGAAAGTAAATTTGGTATGCCAAATTCAGTGTCTGCTCGATTTTCTTTTCCCTTGTACTAATACCCTTGGAAAAGGTATGAATCCATTTTCCTCCAGCTAGGCATTCGATAGCAGGACAGACTGGACGTGGTAACCAGTCTAGGAGATGGAAACTGAAAAAAAAAACAAACTCTAAGTTGAAGAGGTATGGGCTTCATCAGTCTATCTTGCTACAAACATACCACTGCTACTATGGCTGTAGTGCATTATATTGAAGATAAGTAAATTAGCATAAAAGAAAAATTCAAGTAACACCTAAGATAGAGAAAACCAACTCTTACCTTGAAAAAGAATTTGTATTCTCTGTGCTATTTGTCAAAAAAATAAAAAACAAGATGGAGTTTACTTTAGTATGGCCTTGAAATATGGTCATTCTTGTACTTGTCTCCCAATCTTGACCAATCACAGCCTTTCTTACTCAAATAAAAGAATGCTACTTTGGATGACAGCAAGATTCTTAGTTCTTGATGTGTAAAGTAGTTGGTCATTGAGAGTTTTGATTCCTTTTTATTTACTAACATGGCATTATTGACTTTGGACTCTCAAAACTGATTAATGACCTTTTAAATTATGACCCCAGATTTTGGATTTTTGGGTCAGACCCAACCCTTGTTAATGAAATAACAGGTGTGGGCGGTATAGAACTCATGACATGATGACTTGTGGAATAAAAGATTTTATAAACAAGAAATAAACATCAGAAATACTCTGCTCTCACAATCTGACATTATTTAAACTATAACCAACAAAGATTTATGATGTTATTTTCTTTTACATATAATAATACTAAAAGTAAAATAACTTTTGAGATCATCTACTTTTCAACACTTACAACACACAGATTGTTGTCCATTAAATCTTAACAGAAATGAGGTGAAATAGAAAATCATCAAATTTCAGATATAAATCAAGTACAAATTCTAGACTTTGTGCAATTAACATTATAACAGAAAATATGAATGGCCAACTGGCTGAGCTAATTTTAAAATGGCAGCAATAACAGGGAAAAGCAAACAGAAATAGCACTAACAAAGGGATTACCTCCCTTTGTCAGTGCTATTTCCATGGGCATAGAACTGAAGTAAATATTGGTCACATAGTTGTAAATGCTAAGAGATAAAACTGAAAATGAAAAATTAAACTAATAAAATTTCATATATTAATAAAGTGAGTGGCTTAATGGTTAACATCATGAGAAATGGAATCAACAATCTGAGTTCAAATTGAAACTGAGAGAGTTTGTGTTCACTTCACACATATCCCCCAGAGAAAAGCATGAATCTATACCTTCTTTCCCACTCTATCCTCAGCTCTGGATAGAAGACATATCAACTATGTTGAGCAGACCTTAGAATTTCTGGGAGAGAATGCACAATCTGGTGTGATCAGTAGTTGAACAGAGCTAGTCTGCTCAAACCGTTAGTCATTGACTTTGTGCTAGCATAATCATCAACATCTTTCGAATAGTTTTGTCCAACCAATTTGCACCCACCAGGCTTTGATCAACCTGTAGTATGGTTTCCAGTACTTCCCAATGGTGCTGTATGTTGGAATCACCTCCCAAAGCCAGTATTATCAAGAAGTCACCTCCCTGACAAATTGACTATGGTTAGATTTGAACAAATCTAAAAATCTTTAAACAGGACATTTTTGTTGTTAGGTATATTTTTGTGAATGATTACCTATCCTTTCAGTCTACCAGCTCTTTCACAAACGAGAACTAAGTTGTTGTTATAATAATGCCATTTATTTCTCATATGGTAAGATAAAAACAAGTACAATTCCAACATTCATAACATTTAATTTAAAAGAGGGCTCAATGCAAAGTAGAGCAATATTATGTTGATGCCATGTCATTGACTGCCAATCTATGGGTCACGACCCATTTATAAAAAAATAATTTCTTAATTTTTGCTTCTTCCCTTAGTTTAAATTTAATGTAGGTCATATTCAATTGGTTGATCTGAGTAAAGCCCTCAACCCTTTTTTCATAAAAAGAGGTTGTATTTTTTAAATCTAAATAAACCAGTCACTTGCTAGTAATTTACAATCACCTGATGAGACGCATTGATACGCATCAAAACCAGACTGCAATTGTTTAGCGATTTTGACATGTTTTTGATGTAATATATATATATATATATATATATATATATATATATATATATATATATATATATATATATATATATATATGTATTCAATAAAGAGCAAATTGAAAATAAATTAGAATGAAAGTTAATGTCCTTTTTAGACAAATTCTAGTAACATTTTATAAGATGGATAAAACCCAAGTCTTACTTTAAAAATGAATTTGTGTTCTCTGTGCTGTTTGTCAAAAAATAAAATTAAAAAACAAGATAGTCTACTTTAGCATGGCCTTGAAATATGGTAAATCTTGCACCTTGCCCATCAGTCTTGACCAATCACAGCCTTTCTTACCCCAATAAAAGAACACTGCTTTGGATGACATCAGGATTCTTAGTTCTTTGTTGGTGAAGAAAGTTGCTGTGCATTGTGAGTTTGGATACAAATTTTTGATCCCTTTACTACCCTGGCATTATTAACTTTAGATTTATGACATGGGATTTTTTTTTTTATTTTTTGATCTCCACTTCTCCATAGCTATTTTACAGACTTATGATATCCATAAGTAAATTCATTTTATTATCTCTCATGCAGATGTTCTCTCCATGAGTTTGGAAAATAAGTGTAAACATTTTATTTGTTTAAAATATTTTCTTACAAAAATACACATTTTAACTGAATCTTAACTGAATAACTATGTGAAAGAAAATTGTGAAAAGATTACCAAGTGACCTCACTCTTTATACTGTTGAGTAATGCATAAGACATTACATATTATTATTTAATGTTTCCTTGAATTGGTGTTTTGTTTGTGATTGGGTAGGTGTATTGAAGAAATTAGCATAATTGTGCTGTTAGCTGTCAATAATACAAACATATTGGGATCAGTAGGGTACCAGATTATAGATTTATTTAGATTCAGTAAACACCTTTAGTCAAATGACTTATAAATATCTCAAGTATAAATAATAAAGGAACTTTACTGGCATAATACAATCAAATGTTTAAGTTTTTTGTTTCTTGTTCTCTTTCCTTCATCTCTTTTTTTCCTTTTTCTCCTTTTATCTTTTTCTTCTCTATTTCCCCCCTTCATGTCTTTTTCTTCTCTATTTCCCCCTTCATCTCTTCTCTATTTTCCCCCCCTTCATCTCTTCTCTATTTTCCCCCCCTTCATCTCTTCTCTATTTTCCCCCCTTCATCTCTTCTCTATCCCCCCCTTCATCACTTCTCTATTTTCCCCCTTCATCTCTTTATTTTTTTTCTTCTCTATTTCCCCCTTCATCTCTTCTCTAATTTCATCCTTCATCTCTTCTCTAATGTCCCCCTTCATCTCTTCTCTATTTTCCCTCTTCATCTCTTTTTCTTCTCTATTTTCCCGCTTCAACTCTTTTTCTTCTCTATTTTCCCCCCTTCATCACTTTTCTTCTCTATTTTCCACCCTTCATCTCTTCTCTATTTATCCCCCTCCATCTCTTTTTCTTCTCTATTTCCCCCCTTCATCTCTTGTCTATTTTCCCCCTTCACCTTTTTTCTTCTCTATTTTCCCCCTTCATCTCTATTTTCCCCCCTTCATCTCTTTATTTTTTTCTTCTCTATTTCCCCCCTTCATCTCTTCTCTATTTCCCCCTTCATCTCTTCTCTAATTCCCCCCTTCATCTCTTTTTCTTCTCTATTTTCCCCCCTTCATCTCTTTTTCTTCTCTATTTTCCCCCTTCATCTCTTTTTCTTCTCTATTTCCCCCCTTCATCTCTTTTTCTTCTCTATTTCCCCCCTTCATCTCTTTTTCTTCTCTATTTTCCCCCTTCATCTCTTCTCTATTTTCCCCCCTTCATCACTTTTTCTTCTCTATTTCCCCCCTTCATCTCTTGTCTATTTCCCCCCCTTCATCTCTTGTCTATTTTCCCCCCTTCATCTCTTGTCTATTTTCCCCCCTTCATCTCTTGTCTATTTTCCCCCTTCATCTCTTGTCTATTTCCCCCCTTCATCTCTTGTCTATTTCCCCCCCTTCATCTCTTGTCTATTTTCCCCCCTTCATCTCTTGTCTATTTTCCCCCCTTCATCTCTTGTCTATTTTCCCCCCTTCATCTCTTCTCAATATTCCCCCTACATCTCTTTTTCTTCTCTATTTTCCCCCTACATCTCTTTTTCTTCTCTATTTTCCCCCTACATCTCTTTTTCTTCTCTATTTTCCCCCTACATCACTTTTTCTTCTCTATTTCCCCCCTTCATCTCTTGTCTATTTCCCCCCCTTCATCTCTTGTCTATTTTCCCCCCTTCATCTCTTGTCTATTTTCCCCCTTCATCTCTTGTCTATTTCCCCCCTTCATCTCTTGTCTATTCCCCCCCTTTCATCTCTTTTCTATTCCCCCCCTTTCATCTCTTTTCTATTTTCCCCCTTTCATCTCTTTTCTATTTTCCCCCTTTCATCTCTTTTCTATTTTCCCCCTTTCATCTCTTTTCTATTTTCCCCCTTTCATCTCTTTTCTATTTTCCCCCTTTCATCTCTTTTCAATTTCCACCTTCATCTCTTCTTCTATTCTATTTTCCCCCCGTCATTTCTTCTCTATTTTCCACCCTTCATCTCTTTTTCTTCTCTATGTCCTCCCTTCATCTCTTCTCTATGTCCTCCCTTCATCTCTTCTCTATGTCCTCCCTTCATCTCTTCTCTATGTCCTCCCTTCATCTCTTCTCTATGTCCTCCCTTCATCTCTTCTCTATGTCCTCCCTTCATCTCTTCTCTATGTCCTCCCTTCATCTCTTCTCTATGTCCTCCCTTCATCTCTTCTCTATGTCCTCCCTTCATCTCTTCTCTATGTCCTCCCTTCATCTCTTCTCTATTTCCTCCCTTTGTCTCTTTTTCTACTCTATTTTCCCCACTTTATCTCTTTTTCTTTTCTATTTCCCCCCTTCATCTCTTCCCGATTTTCCCCCCTTCATCTCTTCCCGATTTTCCCCCCTTCATCTCTTCTCTATTTTCCCCCCTTCATCTCTTCTCTATTTTTCCCCCTTCATCTTTTTTTCTACTCTATTCCCCCTTCATCTCTTTTTCTATTCTATTTTCCCCCTTCATCTCTTTTTCTATTCTATTTTCCCCCCTTCATCCCTTTTTCTATTCTATTTTCCCCCTTCATCTCTTTTTCTACTCTATTGTCCCCGCTTCATCTCTTTTTCTTCTCTATTTTCCCCCTTCATCTCTTCTCTATTTTCCCCACTTCATCTCTTTTTCTTCTCTATTTTCCCCCTTCATCTCTTCTCTATTTCCTTCATCTTTTTTTCTTCTCTATTTTCCCCCTTTATCTCTTTTTCTTCTCTATTTTCCCCCTTTATCTCTTTTTCTTCTCTATTTTCCACCCTTCATCTCTTCTCTATTTTCCACCCTTCATCTCTTCTCTATTTTCCACCCTTCATCTCTTCTCTATTTTCCACCCTTCATCTCTTCTCTATTTACCCCCCTTAATCTCTTTCCTATTTCCCTCTCCATCTCTTTTTCTTCTCTATTCCCCCGTTCATTTCTTGTCTATTTTTCCCCTTCATCTCTTCTCTATTCCCCCCCCTTCATCTCTTGTCTGTTTCCCCCCTTCATCTTTTTTTCTACTCTATTTTCCTCCTTTCATCTCTTCTCTATTTTTCCCCTTCTTCTCTTCTTTCCCCCTCATCTCTTTTTCTTCTCTATTTTCCCCCTCATCTCTTTTTCTTTTCTATTTTCCCTTTCATGACTTTTTCTACTCTATTTTCCCCCCTTCATCTCTTTTTTACTTTAGTTTCCCCCCTTCATCTCTTCTTCTTCTCTATTTCCCCCCCTTCATCTCTTCTCTATTTTCTCCCTTCATCTCTTTTTCTACTCTATTTTCCCCCTTTATCTCTTTTTCTTCTCTATTTTCCCTTTTTATCTCTTCTCTATTTTCCCCCTTCATCTCTTTTTCTTCTCTATTTTCCTCCCCTTCAACCCTTTTTCTACTCATTTTTCCCCTTCATCTGTATTTCCCCCGTTCATCTCTTTTTGTCTCTAGTTCCCTTTATTTTTTTTCTGCAGAAAATCTTTTCAGTTTTATGAATGCTGTCTCCATTGCAAGAAACATTTTCCTTACTCATTGGAATTATTTCTGATTTAAAAAGAGAAATCTCTCAGTTTCTGGCGTAAAGTATTTTCATTATTTTCAGCTATAAACATTAAGAATTTATGCTCAACATAATATAGGAACTACTGCCTGCTTTATGTCTGATGCAGTGCCAGATGTGTGTTAGTCTCTCCAGACACAGCTACTTTGTTCTTTGAAAGATTTAATTTAAAAAAATCCAAAGAACATATCAACATTTTAAGAAACAAAAGAAAAACAAAGATACTTGTAAAGAAAAAACAAACTTGTTTTACAAATAAATTTGTAAAACAAATACAGACACTCAAAGATCAGGTTTTATTGTCAAAAGCATTTTCATGTTCATTAGTTAGTTTTTTGTTATATTATTTTGTAATAATAAAAATAATAATTTTAAAGTTTTTGTTGGTTATTTTGTTTATGTTGGGATGAATTTAACATTTCTAATGAAGATATAAAAACAAAGCATTGTTTTGATAGTAATCTCATGCACATGAAATTTAAAATCTGAAAATTTATAGATCTATTTTTTTTTTTTTTTTTTTTTTTTTAATTTTTTTTAATGCTTTGCATTATGAAGGTCATGTTCGTTTGTTTGACTAGAATTTCAATAGTCTTTTTCACATTTTCAAACTTGTACTCCTCCTTTGAATGGAATTTCCATATTTAGACCGCCTTCCTCCTGTCATACTGACAGTTTTAAGATGCTGTCCTACATTAGACATAAAAATAAAAAAAAAACTGACTAGATTTTAGTACTTGTAATATTTTTTTTATATTACAGCATGACATAACATTCTTTACTTCATTTATGCTTATTTGAATGGTTATCTGTCCCTCTCTCTCTCACTTTTTTTATCCCTGTCTGTCCCTCTCTCTCACTTTTTTTATCCCTGTCTGTCCCTCTCTCTCACTTTTTTTATCCCTGTCTGTCCCTCTCTCTCACTTTTTTATCCCTGTCTGTCCCTCTCTCTCACTCTTTTTATCCCTGTCTGTCCCTCTCTCTCACTCTTTTTATCCCTGTCTGTCCCTCTCTCTCACTCTTTTTATCCCTGTCTGTCCCTCTCTCTCACTCTTTTTATCCCTGTCTGTCCTTCTCTCACTCTTTTTATCCCTGTCTGTCCCACTCTGTCTTTATCCCTGTCTGTCCCACTCTGTCTTTATCCCTGTCTGTCTTACTCTGTCTTTATCCCTGTCTGTCCCTCTCTATTTCTATCAATGTCTGTCTCTCTTTTTCTATCAATGTCTCTGTCACGCTTTCTACATCCCTGTCTGTCTGTCATGCTTTCTACATCCCTGTCTGTCTGTCATGCTTTCTACATCCCTGTCTGTCTGTCATGCTTTCTACATCCCTGTCTCTATCTCTTTTTCTAGATCCTTCTCTCTCTCTCTCTCTCTCATACATATATGTGTGTGTGTGTGTGTCCTCTCTGTCTCTCACTCTTTCTATATCCCTGTCTTATTCTCTCTAACCCTATCTGCATATCCATGTATCTGTCTCTTCTTTCTTATTCTTCTCTCTAATATAATCACTGCATTACTTTATCCATTTCTTGCTTTTTGTGTTTGTACTATTTTTTTAATTTCTGTCTAATATCCTTATCCTTGTACAGTTTTCTTCTTGCAGTGTCTTATTTCCTTTCATAGATGGCACATTTCTCTCTCTCTCTCTCCTTGCATCACTTTCTAACTGTTTATACCTACCCCCCTCTCTCTCACTTTCTTATTTCACCATTTTCTTTTATCTCACTTGTTGTCTCTGTTTGTACGATGGTGCTTTGTCTACCTTGCTGTTACTATTATCCTTTACTTTCATTCTCTCTCTGTTAGATTTAACTTTGAACAACTAAATAAGGAACTCTGACCAATTTGATTAAGAGTACTTCAGTTGAAACAGATTCATGAAACTAACAAAGTAAATTTTTCTTCACTTAACAAAAGAATATAAATCACATCTACTATTTACCATGGCTTTTTACAAGACTGTCAACAAAGTTCAGTCCTTGTGACATATTCTTGGGCTTTAGCCACTTACTTTTCAGATATACATTTTCCTACTCTACAGCATTCAGTATTGCTCTTTTTTGACAATAGTCATTACCAAAAATCAAACATGAAATAGAATACTTCAGATAGTCATTTATTAAGGTTGCCTTAACCCAGTGGTTCCCAAACTTTATCTGGGCTGCATTCTCTGAATGAAAATTTACTCATGCCTCACAAAATTTTATGTGATAAAAAGTACATTAAAAAAATAAAAAATGGATAGAGGGTTAAAGGAAAATAACTGCTGATTTGAAGTCAGAACATTATCATTGATAACACTCTCCTCCAACTTGCAGACCC
>OZ010606.1:36630619-36667408 GCA_963932145.1 Acanthosepion lycidas
CACTTCTGTAGGCCTACTAGGCCTGTCTTCATCCTCAACACTGCTCCGTCGTCCTTTAAACAATTTAGCCCACTTGTAGACATTTGTTTGGCTGAAACATGTGGCAATATACACAGATGACATTCTCCTATGAATTTCAACTGGTTTGCACCCTTCAGCAACCAAAAACTTGATAACTGACCGCTGTTCAATCCTGGAGCATGTTTCTTGGTCAGCCATCTTTGTTAATCGCCAAAACTCTCAGTTTTTTTTTTAATCTGCAAAAGAAATTAAATCCATGTGAAAAAGAAGTAAAATAAAAAAAAAAAAAAAAAATAAAAAAAGTAAGCTACTATCTGTATTAGAAGTCCCAAAAAATTAACCTTATTTATTAAATGACCCCCGTATATATATATATGTGTGTGTATTATATATATATATATATATATATATATATAAAAAAGTGTGTGTGTTTTATTTATTTATATATATATATATATATATATATATATATATATATATATTTAAAACGTGTGTGTTATGTTTATACATACTTTTTATAGATACAAATATTTAAGTAAATGCTCTGTTTATAATAAACAGTTTTAAACATTTACTGACCTGAATGTCCGTGAAATTTTCACAGAAAATATTCGTCCTCCGGTAAATGTTGTTTAATACTGCTTATTATTATTTAATTCCGGTTCGAATCCTGTCAGAAGACGAATATTTTCTGTAAAAAAAAAAAAAATGTGTGTGTGTGTGTGTTATATATGTATATATACATGTGTTATATATATATTTGTGTTTGTGTGGGTTATATATATATGTTATATATATGTGTGTAATATGTGTGTGTGTGTGTGTTACGTGTTATATATGTGTGTTTTATATATGTTATATATATGTGTGTTATGTGTTATATATATGTGTCTGTGTGTTATATATGTATGTTATGTGTTATATGTGTCTGTGTGTTATATACATGTGTCTGTGTGTTATATATGTGTTATATATAATGTGTGTGGGTGTGTTGTATATATGCGTGTGTGTTATATGTTTTATATATATAACATTGAAATTTATAAAAAAAACTGTTATTCACTTTCCAGTATTGATGGAGCCTTCTTTCCTAAGCTTTTGTTAGAAATAGTCTGGAATGTTATTATCATCATTTCTCTTCGGCTTTTATACGTTATCTGTGTTGTTGTTGTTGAAAGTACTTAAGTGATGTGTTTTCTGTTATTTGATACAGTTCTTTGATTGTGATACTGTATTACCAGTTCTCAAGGTTTGAAGATGGATGCTCCTAGCTAAGCCCTACAGAGTTGATTCATTGAAAACCATTTTTAATCATTGGCCTGAGAAAGCAGTTGTATACTGTAGACAGTTTAGACTTTTCTAAGCTCTCTCGCACTCTCTCTCTCTCTCTATATATATATATATATATATATATATATATATATAAAATACCAATTGGTGATTTGTAGAGATAATTCCAAGAAGGACATTAATGCAAAGAAAGCTCAATGTAACAGAGCAATTATTACTATTATTTTATATATATATATATATATATATATATATATATATATATATTAATAGCTGTACTATTATATATATTTATTTAGAATAAGGTTAAAAATAAATAATACAATCTTAAAGTATCCAAAAAATAATGTAAATATTTGTAATAAAAACAAATACTACAAGCTGGAATCCACAAGGTATATTTGTTATATATCCTGAAAGTTTTATCAGCATATGTTGATTAACAGCAACATAAGAAAACATTGTCCTGCATTATAAAATCTGAAATGTGTACATTCTATAGCAGTTACTCAAAATGATAATTTATAAACTCAAAGTAAGGCTCACAATTTTTCTGTTATGGCAACAACAGTTAATTAATACTTCTTTTTGCAACAACATAAGCCCTTGTGAACCTGATAACCAAGAGGTCTGAGGTTCTATCTCTCATGACTTATTACCACTTGTGATAAATTGAAAGTATAAAGTGATGTTCTTCTCAATATTTGCTTATAAAATCTATAAAATTAAATTAGACTTTTTGTAAAACTCTAAATTTATGTCAGGTCAAATTTTGTTAAATTCTACTTTATTTCAGGTTACTCAACATCTGTTACTGATACATATAACCCAGTACTATTTACCACATGGTCAGGTCATTAACAACTGAAACAGACTTTTCTGTTGAAGAGTATGGCTAGATGGCCAGTGGGATTAAAACCTCACAGATGAACCTTCTTTTAGTGTCAACAACCATCTAGTACAATAGAGTAGATAGTAATGTATGCAGCTAGTATGGTTCCTAGCCTGAAATCAATTGCTAAGGTAGGTTTCCTCTGCTCAATGTAAACAGTCATATAGTCATAATCAAGACAAGCTTTTAAATTGAAATACATTGGTTATGGTTTAACCTGTAAGGATGGACTCTGCCAGGTCTACTTGTCCAAGAGGGTCTATAGCTTTCAACCTAGATAAGTGGAGGGAACTGGTCAGGTGTTCACTGATGATAAAAAAATTCTGAAATAGTTATTGCAAATATAGAAATAGAAAGAACTTTCTTAAAGTTTAAGATATTCATATCTTTATTGAAAAACAAATTTGACTATTTGAATAATTTTTTTTTTATGTTTAAATACATCTTATTTATTATAAATATGGTGAAAGACAAGAAAAAAATTTTTGCTAAGTCAATGTTTGATCCCACATGACTCATGAAGATGACTGAATTTAGTAAGAATTTGTTAATATTTATACAAAACATTGTCAAATAAAATACTAAAGTGAGCCTTTTTTTTTTTTTTTTTTTTCATTACCCCTCCCTAAATTCATTATGTGCTAACAACATCACTTTAATTCTGTGAACTCTTTTTGTTTTTCTCCTTTAAGATTCTCTTTTTCTGGTTCTGGGTCATTTTGTGTGTGCATGTATATCAAAATCTCTATATTTCATTAGGTAATAAACTTCAACTTGTTCCTATAGAAGAGATTAGACAAGCAGATAGTTGTGTTTTTTTTTGTTTTTTTTTTTTTTTTTTTTTTTTTTGCTAAATGTTGTTTGACATTTGAGACATGTATTTTCATTATTATTATTACCCTCCAAGGAAAACTGAACACTGTATAGGCTGAAATATTACATTTCAAAATAGCAAAAAAATGAAAAAATTTGAAGCATATGTATTTAACTTGGTTCTCTTTTCTTTCATCTCTCATATTTAATGGTCTTTTTCAGTAAATCTTAATCTTTATTCTCTGTACCACTTTGAAAACTAAAATACATGAAAATTTTGAGAATGATGATATTAAGGGACAATGCAGGCATATTAGATGTATTCCAATTTTTTGTGATTTCAATGAACACTCATTGCCACTTTTGTGATGTCAACAAATACTTATCGCTTTTGTAATGCTCATTGTAGTAGAGACTTTGTAATTGCAGATACAACTATATAACGCTGTTGAACAATTCTCGTGTCAGACACCTTTGAATATCACTCACACTAATAGTACTCACTCAATAATGCTCACTCGAATAGTAACCGCCAAGTAGTGATCAGTAATAAGAAATAGTATAGAGAATAGTGAACCGTATAGTAATAGAGGATAGTATAAAAATAGTGATCATATAGTAATGGGATAGAATAGAAAGAGTGATCAATTAGACACCACACTAATTCGCATATATACATTTCCTTTACCATCACGTGGTCTACTTATTAGAAATGGAATCACCTGTGCTCACTGGTGATCTGTGTTCAAACCCAAGTGTCAGCAGCAACACTTTATTCCTATATAACACAATTTCAGCAGGACATATTCAGGAAAAATGGTTACTAGGATGAAAATATATAGAAAGTGCAAGGATTTGAGTCACTGACAATAAATTTACAATACAGGTTCATACAACATTTTACCATTCTTAAGAAATCTAATCCTATCATAATGTGGCATATTTAAAGCTAACAGAGTTCTTTTTTAAACAAAGTGCTGGGAATGAAGTTGACTAAACTGTATGTCTAGACACATCAGACACCAGAAATCTAAAGTTTAGTGTTATATCTTCAGTGTTCCCCTCAGTGTATAATTAAACTAGCATTTTTGTTTATATTTGTACCCCCTCCCTATAGATAATTCCATCAGTGAGAACATTATTTTAATCTAAAGCCCCTTTAAAGGACGAAACCACCTTATGTAGGTTTTTTCCCCATTTTCTCATTCAGTTATCCAAAGTGTTACATGCATGATGCAAGCTATCAGTACATTACAAAAGCACTTTAGCTATAACAGAAAACATTACTGTATATAAAAAGCAAGCAAACTAGCAGTAGAGCTGAACATAAAGTAAGAAATCACAAGAGTGAAAATATGTGTTTACAGTAATAAAACACTATAAGAGAAAACTAAGCAAAACATTTAATAAATAAAACAGACTATTATTATAATTGATCAAAAACTAAAACAGTTTTACTCTTATCAGAAGAAGCATGTAATGCTTACAGTAAGCAATTGCCTTACAAAAGTACTTACAGCAGAAAACATTACTGTATATAAAAAGTAAGCTGGCAGTAGGGCTGACCATAAAGTAATAAATCCTTTCACTTACATTGCTTTCTGCTGTAGTTATCAACTGGTTAATAAGAATTTCTTGAGGCATATTTGGGTATGATGGATCAGTTGGTACATTGTTAGGATAGTTCCTTTTACAGTATTGATAATAATGTCATTTGAGAAAATAAGTTTATAGACAATGCTGCTGAGTGTTTGAGATAAACCTCAACTTTATAGAATATATATATATATATATATATATATATATATATATATATATATATATATATGTGCGGTACTTATTGGAAATTGCTCAATATCAGTGATAGAGCTAACATATTTTTAACAAACATCAATCCAATTAAATATATATATCAGTGATAGAGCTAACATATTAACAAACTCACATCAATTCAACTAATATATATATATATATATATATATATATATATATATATATATATATACACATTAATCATTACATTCCAAGCAAGGAAATAAAGCTGCTAAGATGCAAGGTTTACTGAGTGTTAGAGAATATGAGAAGAAAAACCACTATTAAGGAGAGAGAGAATAGGAATTAAAAAGATAGGAGATAACAATTGACACTGCATTTAAATTATTGAAAATCAAAGTAGACTACAAAGCAAGAAGCTGAAAGAGAGTTCCACAAGTGTGAAGTGTAATAGAAGAAGAAACTATTGGCATAGAACTTGGTTACATTTAACCATTTCTGCTGTAAAATGAGACCCTGTCACCAATCTAGTATTACACTTAACTTCATAAATTCTAGGTACCATAGAGGAAAGTTAATCATAACAATTACCATGAAAGTATTTATAGAAAAGGCAGAAAGTAACTACATTATAACAGTGGGAAAGTAACTAAAGGACATAGCAGATTCTTCTTTGGATTTTATCAAGACTCTCTAAACATATAACAGATGCACCAGACCAGATATGGCAGCAATATTCAAAGCAAGGATAAATGGTAGAATTATAAATTTTGTAAGATAGATTCTGGTGAGAAAAATTATCTAGCACAATGAACCAACTTTACTAGCAGATATAAAATGTACAGGGTAATTTTTTTTTTTTTTGTCTTCAAATATGGCAATCAGTTTAAGCCTTAACATGAATCTATTCTCTGCTGTGAAGGCTTTTCACTTTTCTCACCTTGATTCCAAATTACCTCCCAATATATTCAAATTGATCATCAGTGTGGCCCATGTTCAAAATCACTGTTCAGTTGACTATCATAATTCTTGACCACTGACAACTTTTCTTGATTTTCAGGACACAACATAATGACTGAGTAACAAATTTTTCTAAAACTTTAGGGGGGGGAAAAAAGAAAACTTGGAATTTAATCCTTAAATTTTATTTCCTACCCAAAATATTTCCTTTGATGTGATAGAAAATGATTAAAGTTGATCAAACAAGAGATAAGTCTGTAGGGAACAGCAGAAAAGCTTATGTATATTATAAGGTGGGGTGCTGAAATGTTTTCTACCTGATCCACTTCTCAAAATTAGTATTATAATGGTTAGTCATTAAAATATCTTAGAAAGTTGGTGAGGCAGAGAATTTTCAGCATTCTAATGTAGTTAATGCAAACTATAATTTTCATTAGGTTTTTTGTTTGTTTTCCTTTCTCAACAGATTCTGCTATGTCACAAAATATCCACTGTCTGGTGACATCTTAATGTGAAACTCAGAGTAATAATGTGGATATGAGTCCCTGAGTATTGTTTTGTTTGTTAGTGTATGTGTTTATTATATATTGAGATGTTGGATATAACTTCAATCGGCTAATTGACAAATTTTATTATATATATATATATATATATATATATATATATAAGTTCATTTATCGCCCAGTTCATGCTCCTTCCTGGTCTTTTTGGAACAAGTAGAAGTTTATCATTTGTTTCCTTATTATGATTGACTTACCAGTTCCTTCTAAAATCATTTCATTTTCTTTTGCACCCAGTAGCCTCCTTCCAGCTCAGTGTCATTATCGCCTTGCTTACAGTGAAATGATTAAAAAAAAAAAAAATAGATCCTGATGTTCAACACTACTTCAAATAAAAGGAAGGAAACTCCCATCAATACTGGAAAGAGCAATAACAGCTACTAGACTTGAGAAACCTATTTTCCTGAAAAATTGTTTTAAGAGAAAGATTTTATAAATTTCAACTGAAAACGGTACTAGCTGCTCGGCCAATAAATGCCAAATGTTTCCTTTATAAAGAAATTGTTAGTATTTTATATATATATATATATATATATATATATATATATTTATTTATTTTCATTCACTTATATTATAAGTGAATGAAAATTTTTGTCTATTTATTTAATGAATCTTTTATTTATCAAACCCAACTTTTCTTTGGATGAGAGGAAAGAAATTTAATAAAGTTAAAAAAGAAAGTCTTATCTATCTTTTGTTATAGAATGAAAAATCTTTCTGCATCTCTTTTTTTAATAGATCAGCATGAATATTTGGTTATTTTTTTCTGTTACATGCACTTTTAAGATAAATTAAACTATTAGAATAGATAAAGAGATTAGCTAAAGATAACAAAAAATCATGACAGTTTAAAAAAAAATTTCTTTCCTCAGAAGATAACATAATTTTTTTCCCTGTTGAAAGTAATCTGAATAGACTTTTTGCAAATTATTGATCACTCACTCACGTTATCTGATATCTTAATGTTGATAGGATC
The DNA here is from genome assembly GCA_963932145.1 of Acanthosepion lycidas. Lineage (NCBI taxonomy): Eukaryota > Metazoa > Mollusca > Cephalopoda > Sepiida > Sepiidae > Acanthosepion > Acanthosepion lycidas. Next base: position 36,637,905 of record OZ010606.1, read on the forward strand.
TTTTACGTTACCTGATTTTGTATTTGTCCTCCTTTCAAATGCGTTAACGTTAATTTACCTCTAACCATGGTGGCATATTATCTTCAACAAAATTTAAACAAAACCATATATATATATATATATATATATATATATATATATAACAATGGGCTCTCACGTCAGTTTCGATGTATGAGGATCTGCCAGCTTATTGATTCAGTTATGAAAGTTTGTGCGATAATCTTAAGTGGCATTTAAGACTCGCTAGTGATTTACAAAGGAGGCCACATATGGAGCAAGTGTGAGGATTGTGAGATGAAATCACTGTTAGATTGGCTGATCTTTTAGATCTTGCTCTCACTTCTTGAAGATGATTCAGACAAGCAGATTGAAAATTGCTGAGTCCACGAAAACACGTTGATCTCCATTCTACCCACTCCAAAGCTAAGCGCTCAAGGGTGTTATGTGGTATATTGACTGCTGACAAGTTGCTTTTCAGCTTGCTTTTGTTATCTTAGCCATGGGCGTCCTACATTCCTGCAGTCCAAGCAAGGCAATAATACCTCTAGGATGTAGCAGGTTAGAGGTAAAGAATGAGAAGACTTTAATGAAGAGAAAGTACAATAAAGGAACAGGATTCAGGTTGACAGAATATTGAGAATGATTTTATATTTAAATTTTTTAAGATTGCAGGCGGTAGTAAAGCAAGAAATTGAAAGGGAGAAAAGAGACAATTAGAATAGAACATGCAGTTACACCTAGCTAATTAAACAGTAGAATGATTGATAAGATCTGGTAGCAAGCTTAAATTCATGCAGTTGAAACATCAAGGAGGAAAGCTCATTGGTACAATTGCCATGAAAATATTTGTAGAAAAGACAGAGAGAAGTTACGTAATGTTGGTGATAAACTGACTGAAGTAGAGATGCCAGATCAGGATCAATTACATTACAGACCCTTCTTTGAATTTTATCAAGAATTCTGAGATATATAGTAGGAGTATCGATCTAGATATGGCAGCAGTATTCAATGTGCAAATGAATGGTAGATTTATAAATGTGTAAAATAGATTCTGACAATAAAATTTGTCTGGCATGACACAGTGAACCAACTTTCCTAGCAGAAGACCTAGCAATTCATTCAATATAATAATATGAATAAATATAAATAAATATAACACTTTATGTCCATGAAAAATGTGAGCCCAAGAAGGTGCAAAGTGTTTCTCTCCTGGAGTTTAGCATCAGCCATTCTGATGGCATGCAGAAATGGTTCTCTGCGGTGATTAAATAAAAGCAGCTTTGTTTCCTTGCTCCAGTTAACTACTTGTTGATGGTCCTTTTCATGATCAGTTCCTAGTTTTACTTTGTCAGATATAGCATGAAATGTCTTTCGGCATTTCTTTTTTTAATAAATCGGTATGAACCTTTTTTTTTTTTTATTTGTTATGTGCACTTTTAACATAAACTATTATAATAGATACGCTGAGTAGCTAAAAATAATTTAAAAAAAAAAAAATTTAAAAAACTGTTTCCTGGAAAGATAACATTTTTTTTTTTATTTTTTTTTATCTAAAAATCAAAATGTGTTTATAACCTTAAATAATCAATCAGATGGAACAGCTAAGTGTGGTTGGCCAAATATTCATTAGTTGATAACCTAATCTAATAATAACAGTTGGCTGTAGTGTTATACACTATTGAAGGAGCCTAATGAACATGGTGGCTTCTATTTAGCAATCTGTCATGATTTTTCATAAACAGATGATTGAATTTTCATACTTACATATTGACATGCATACTTAGGGTGCCTTGCAGATCATTTGATGCAGGGAAATTACAAGTCCTGCATTTGCAGTCTATTTTTCAGCAGGATTATTGCATTTGGCTTTGCAAATGACCAAATATAAATATTCATGTGAAAAGTTTGCTGGTGCCATATTGCCTACCAATGTGCAATATGGCAAAAAGGGGGTTAACTGATAACTTAGAAATTGTATAGAATTTTGAGTTACCCTAAAAGTGGTAAAATTTCTTCAGTTCAGTTTAAGAAGGATTAACATGAAATTAAAAAAAAAATTAGCCAAAATTGTAATTTATTGAAAAAAATCTAAGAAATTAGATTTTACTTAATTAGTAATTTCTCCTTTTTTATGTACTGAAAGTTTATTTTTTACCTTAGAAAGATTAGGAATGCTACTTAAGTATGAAATCTATGTGCATGTTTTTCTTAAATATGTAATCTACATTAAAGAAAATCATCTATATGCACAACTTTACTTAAGTAGCCTCTAAGTAGAACACAGTATATGAAGTCTTCTGGTGGATTTTGTATATAAACCAGACTAAAATTTATTTATTGTATTTCTGAATGATGTTCAAACTTTTTACAGATAGTAATAGTATTAGTCAAAATAATAATTTCTTTTATTTTTTTAATATTATATTATTTGTTTAGTATATTAAATAAAGATTATTTCTTTTTCTTGTCTTATTCCATATGGAATATATATATATATATATATATATATATATATATATAATGTAGAGAATTTTCTTAACTCATAGATCACACACCTTAGTGATGTGTTGTTTTGGTAGATCAGATTCAGAAGGTAGATCATATACTTAAATAGCATCAATTAGGAAAACTAAGCAACTTTCTGTAAACATAAGGTTACTTATGTGTGTGTCCATGTGTAGACTTTACACAAGTACACTGTAAATTACCACACATGCATTAAAGTCACACCCACTGTCTTTTCGTTCCCTGTTTTTTTTTTCTGTCCCCATCTTATTTTTTTTATATGATAAGGTGGGCTGAAAAGGTGTCTAGCCAGTCTACTTCTTAAAATTCTGTGAAAGATCTGATTATTTTAATTTAAAAAGAAAATTTTTTTGAGAGTGGGGTCAAGCTGGGAACTTCTCAGTACACTCACATACAGTGTGTGTGTGTGTATTAAAAGTTTCACATGCAAGCAATCAAACAGTGATCGGATTTTTACTACTAATACCATCTACAATGAATTCACACCAGCCACAAGAACCACTGTTGTTGAGTCTTTCCCATTTCTGTTTATTTCTTGCACTGCTGATGAAGGACACAGGCATGCCTGAAAATTCTGATCCAATAACATTAATCTTTGGGTTTCATTTCTGTCCTGTGGTTAATAATTAATATTCAATAAATGTTTTTCACACTAATCACATTGGTACCCTTTTGTTTACTCTTGTTTTATTAACCAATCAACCTATCTATCTATCTATCTATCTATATATATATATATATATATATATATATATATATATATATATATATATATGTGTGTGTGTGCTCATGTGTTTCATGTCAAAAGATAAAAGCATTTGATTTTAATAAGGCTAATGAGTGTACAGTTTGCGGTCTCATGCGATTTCTTGAATTGATAAAAGCTTTGATAAATCTTTGGTTTTAGTCTTGTCCTCATGGCTTGTAAAATCTGCAATACCTATGTATAAATAACAATTTAAATAACAAAAGATTTCTTTAGACATGTTGTCTCCTATTTTGTATTTATATTTTCACAAGGTAATAATTGTCTCTAAATGCAACAATTGTAACAACCTAAAGGCAATATTATTTTCATGTCTGGATGATTTCTTTTTTAATCATCTCTAGATATTTTTGTCCTTCAAAATATTTCACTGAAAAAAGGATTGAAAAATAAATTTATTTTTCAATAGTCAGTTGCTGAACACTCTTAAATATAAAGTAATCTCAATAATTTGTGTGTGTGTATATATATATATATATATATATATATATATATATATAATGTGTGTGTGTGTGAATTAATACAAATTGAAAGTTTGTCACTTAGCTGATTAGTTTTACCTTCTGCATCCTGACTACAGAGTTTTGTAGAATGAACCTCCAGCAATCACTCAGTCATTCATATATATATATATATATATATATATAAAGAAAAAAAACAAAAATGTTCATGGAACCAACAGACAACTTGCCAACTCCTATCAAAGGACAACTTGAGTTGTAACCTGAGTTTCACACTATCTTCAGATGATATATTCCCTTACTTCAATGTTATTTTTAGTGGATACCATTTTTTTTTTTTTTTTTTTTTTTTTTTTTTTTACTGGCCTGCGAATTTGAGAAAACTTAAGAAATAAGATGTTCTCTCTGGCAGGTTTCAAACCTGCATCCTCCTTTGTGGGAGAAACCACTGTCTGATCCAAAGATTTTTTAAACTCCCTTCTGCTCATGAGAGTGTCAGAGCCAAGCAATGTTTTATTTGCCTTAAAGCTCCTGTCCTTGTTCAGATTTTTCTCAATTGTCATATCTTTTCAGTTTCATAAACAAAGCAATTTCTAAAGAACTGTTTTTTTCCTTTATTTTTTATCCAACATATTTCTATTACTTCAAATGTTATTTTTAGTTGATACCCATATTTGAGTAGAATGCTAAATTTTTTTTTACTATTTTAAACAGTGTTTATTACATCTACCAGCCTGCACATTCAAGAAAACTTAAAATGTACTCTTTTACAGGATTCGAATCTGCATCCCTCTCTATAGGACAGTAGAAATAAACATTGTTTAAAATAATTGAAAAAAAAAAAAAAAAAGGGAGGGGGACATTCTGCTCAAATGAGGTATCCACTAAAAATAAAAAATACATAGCAATACTAAATCTGAACAAATAAAATATTTACATGTAGATGGTGAACCATTATTGACTTATAAATTATGGCCATAAAAATCAATTACCTAATTTAAAATTTTTTTTAACTATATTGTAAAGTAAAAGGTAAACTGTCGGCAATTTACTGTTAATTCACCTCTTTGGTCGAACAGATTTTTTTTGTCAGTAAATCGGATAATTTCTATGTAAACATAAGAAACACGATTCATTTAAAGACTTACAGGTTCTAGCTTTTTTAGTATTTTCCATTTTACTGTACGGATTTTTGTTAACTTCTTTTAAGTTCCAAAAATATTTAGAAAGGGACATCATTTTTGTAAGCATTATTGATGAAAGATAATACATGCTGATACCATCTAGTTTTAAAAGAATTTACACTTATTGGTATTATCAGTGTTTGTTGCTTTAGAATGGCTATTATTACTCAGATTTTCATATTGATTTAAGATTTTATTATGTTTTTTTTTAATAATTTTTTCAAGATTATCTGTACAGCTATAGTTTAGTTTTAGTATATTTCTGTTAAAAATTTTACTGAGTGGATTATTTCTGGGGAAGTATTTATCTGTAATTATCAATGATGACTAATCTAAGTTCCGGTTTATTATGCCATGAAAAAATAACTCCCCCCCCCTCCACCCTATGAGCTCAATTTTTTTATTTAGTGTAGATCTGACATTTAATTGGTTTGATCAAGACAAACCACCAAGTCTATTTTTAATTCTGACCATGTGTTTTCTTACCCCCACTTTATCTTTTGGAAAAGAGGTAGCATTTTTCTTTTGAAATTAAAAAAAAAATTATTTAATCACCAGTCACTTACCATTCACCTGAAGTGGTACAACATAGTACCAAAACACAAAAGCTATTGTGTAGCGATTTCCACAACATGCTTTTGTTTTAATATTTAAAATAAAATAATAATATATTGCTCTACTTTGTATTGAGCACTTTTTCAAAAAAGTAATTGCTACGAACAGTAGAATTTTACTTCCTCTGTTCTTTCTCTCATTTGATTTCAATATAATATATAAGTGTGTGTTTTTTCTTTCTTTTTTTTTTTTCAAATCATTTGACATGTTTTAAGAAATGATAGTTCAAACTATTAACCTGTTTTTAACTAATTCATAAATGAGCTTTAAGGACTTGTGGTTAAGTCTTTTCCACGAGGTTCTAAGAAAGATTTTGAATTTTTTCTAACTGAAGACAATGTTAAAGAAGTGAACAATTTTAAATCCCCCCCCATCTCTCTCTCTCTCTTCATTCTCCCTATGTCTTTCTCCTTATTCTCCCCCACTTTCTCCTCCTCTCTTTTCCCTTATTTCTGTCTCGATGTTTACTCATTCCCCCACGAGGATGAGATGTGACACAAGGTCATTTTAAAGTGGAGACTGTGCGACACCGGACAAAGGACAAAAATTGCCCATAGCCCCCACAACCATATCAATTTCATGATATATAACTAAGGCATTTTAAAAACTGAAGACAACATATATTTGTGGGATGACCTCCATCACTGTTCTTGACCCACTGTAGCCAAAGAATGTAATTTGAGTTTAATCCAATTCTGCCTAATCTATCTTATATTTTGACTTCAAATGATTTCTCTTCAGCTCAGATAAGGTCAATGAAATTTAGTTCTTTTATAATTATGTGAAAGGCTTAAAACTTTGATCAGCAATTCTTTTGTGATAAGTTTTTTCTATCTTTATTTTTTGGTCTTGATTCACTGATTTTTTTTGTTTTTTTTTTTTTTGTTTTTTTGATTTTTACTGCAAAATTAAAGTCATTAAAAATTCTTTCACTTCTTAGATTAATTTATAAACTTATTACACTGTATTAAAAAATGCATTGAAGATGTTATCTTCACATTTTAATTTTTTTAAATTAATAAGAAATTTAATAAAAACTATACCATATATTTCAGTAGACCTATATAAAATTGTCTTGAACTACTTTTATAAGAAAATATTTTCCACTAATTTCTGAAACAAGCCCTTTTTCTTTTTTTTTCTTTTTTTTTTTTCTTTAAAAATTTTGTTTGATAGGAAGTCATTTATTTTTCTGGTGTTTACCAATGAATCATCCATCGTCTGTCATTTTAATGATATTCCACCATACCTGATACCATCATTGAATTTTCTTTATACTGTTCTAATATCTTTCTCCTTATTCTCCACTCACGGCAAACCCTAAAAAGTGAATTTTGAGATTCTCCTTAAATTTTATTAACATTTTATTCCAATTGTTTATCATTTGTGTCCTTATTATCACTTAAAAGTTATTTCTTTGAATGATATACAAGTCTTTTGGGTATAATAACTGATCATCAAACCCTAAAATTCTGCATTAGAAATTTTATATTATCATGTCCATTACATATACCCTCTTCCAATTTGGTTTCAGACAGTAAACAGGTTATGTTTTTTTCATAAGGCTTTAACAAACTGTTTTATTAACCTTAGCTGCATAAGAACTAAGGGTAATAGACATTATTTACATTGTTCGGACTATTGTCCTCATCTTTGTTCCCATATTTCAGCCGTTGTATGCTCCGTCCTTCTTCAGGTGGTTGGAATGTTGAACTGAACCCTTTATTTTGCTCACTGGGGTAGTTCTAGTTCCACATATGGAGAGAAAAGGGAAATCACTGCCCTCTGTGGGATCAGGTTGAAATCATAGACAAAGAAAATCATTGGAAAATTCGTAAACTTAAGGAATCAGCACATATACTAGGCCACAAAAATCTCCTGAGCCGACCAAGCATAGAAATGAATACAATATGGGAGCCAGTAATAGAGATTCCCAGAGAAAAGCAATAGTAACAACAAAAATTGCAATGTGAGCTCTGGTAAAAAAAATGAAATGATAACAGCAAAAATTGCAATATGAGCACTTGTAAAAAATGGTTGCTGAAGACATTAGGTTTATAAGTCCTAGAAATTCATACACAGATGAGGATACATGGCACAGTGGATAAAGGCGGTAGTTAGATCCAGTGACAGGACCCAAAGAGTATGAGTTCAATACCCAGATACGGCAGTGAAGAACTTTCTGAGGGATATTGACAGGAGATAACTGACATCCATTAGACATGGCACGTGGAACTAGAACAGTCTACCCCAGTGAGTGAAATAAAGGGTTCAGTTCGACATTCCAACCCCGAAGAAGGCCTGAGCATACAACGGCCGAAATGTTGTGATAAATATGGCAATGAAGATGAGGACGATAGTTCAAACAATGTAAATAGTGTACATAATACCTCATCTCAAAAATATAGACAGATACTAAGGGTAACAGATCATTTTATGGATTCAGTGTTAGATTTTATATTTTTGACACTAATCTATAGATTCTTTAGTCATTCTTTCTCAACCCAATGTAAATCCTTGGCTCTGCTGCCCCACTAACAGAAAAACCATGGGAATTTTGGATATTCTGATGATTGAGCCAGTGATATAGATGGAACTTTTTGATCTCCACATACGAGCCATCAGTGTTCTTTGTAGTTTTCTCAAGAATATTTACAAAATTCTGGTATGGTTATTTTAAAGGCACAGACCAAGCTATCGGTATTAATATTTTGACAATGTTTAAACTTTGTACTTTCAAAAAAAACTGGATGTCAAAAGGACAGTTATTCCCTTGATAACATTATTATTGTATACACTTTTGATTTCCTCAGAAATGTTTATTTACAAGATTGTAAAAATATGTCAATGAAGTATGATGCATTATTTATTATTTACCTTTTATAAAGAATTATTCTTTACTATTTATAAAGAAATAAATATGAAAAATATTTTTATACAAAAATTTTGACCAAATTATCAAGATATGTGAGAGGAGGAGATGCTCTCACCCTACTTCAGTGAATTTACATTCTAAAAGCAAATGAAAAAAGCTTGGAAATTGCATTTTTTCAAAGTTTATAATTACTGTTACTTGTCATTATGTGATTATTTAAATTTTATCTTGTTCAAATATTTTCATAAATTTAGGAATAAAAACATTTCTTTTCCCATTTCTTTATAAAATGGTAAATAATAAATATTTCATTATAGTTGATTCACATATTTTATAATCTTGTGAATATAAAATTATTCTTGAAAATAAGCAATCTAATAAATAGCAGTTAATTTAATATTTTTGTTGTCAATTTTCAAGAAAATTTATAAATCCACTTTCATATGTTTGACTTTTATTAAAATTCTAATCATCACTTTTGAAAAAATAAGCATTGCTAAGGGAGTCAGAAGTGTGTGTGTATATATATATATATATATATATATATATATATATATATATGGTGGTGTCAAAGGAATAACCATCCTTTTGTCATAACTTTTTTTTTTTTGCTGGCATGGAAGTTAAACATTGCCAATATTTCTTTATCGTCATTATCAAGAAGTACCCTTTTAAGACTTTTTACATTTTTTAAAATTAGTCTATAATCTCTATTCTTTTCATTGCAATTTATTTACTTGACCATTTAAATTGGTGAAATAAACCAAGAATCCATCTTTGTAGAAATATGGTGCATATCCATTTTTTTTTTTTTATGGTGCATATCCATTTTTTTTTTAAGAGATTTTTTTTTTTTGTAATCATTTCACCCCAAGTAAGGCAATAAAGCCACTAATGTGTTACTGAGTGTGAAAGAATGAGAAAAAGAAAAACATTATTAAGGAGAGTGGACAATAAAAGAGCAAGAATTAAGATAGACGATAAAGATTGAGATTGCATTTAAATTTTTGAAGATCAAAGTTGACTGGAAAGTAAGAAGTAAGAAGAGTTCCATAAGTGATAAATGTGAGAAAAGACATTGTTGGCATTGAACTTATGGTTACATCTAGCTATTTCAACTGTAAAATGATGATTTTTAAAGCATTCTGAATGTAAAAATAAAAAAAGTATGCAAGACAATAAGAAACACTACCTGCCAAAAAAAAAAAAAAAAAAAAGTGAAGTTTTGTTGAAATCGGTTGAAAAATGTAGGAAATCTGATTCCATATATAAATGAATGCACACACACACAAACAACCTGGGTTTTATAATAAGTATAACTCGATATGAGTTGTCCCCCTTTCATTCTCATGATGCCTCTCAATCGTGTTTTCAAATTGATTTTGTGCAAAAACAATTGTGTTTTTCCAATTTTTGACACTGTTAGAACCACTGCAAGGTAATTTTACGTAGTTCTGTGAAGTTTTGTTGAAATCAGTTGAAAAATGTAGGGAATCCGATCCAATATATAAACGTACAGATGCACACACACACACACACACACAATCTGCATTTTATAATAAGATCAACAATTTATATGTATATTTCTTATGATTTATATTAGTTTTAGAAAAACAAATTTAAAAGGAAATTCTGACACAAAGATAAAGTAAAATAATATTTAATATTTCAACCATATTGCAAGTATTTTGCACTTGTTACTTTCTTCTCATTAGGAGTTTCAAAAGAAGTCAACATTTGCTTGCTAAGGTTATCATCTTGAACGATGTTCATGGAAGTTGCATTTTCAGATATAGCTGTTAATGTTGATGGTCCTCCTGTTTCTTTATTGTTGTTTTTTTTTCCAATGATATAACAATCCATCAATAAGGTTGTTTCTGAAATCTTCAAATAGCACAAGTTACAAGTATTACAAGTACAAGTTAAAAAAAAGTAGCACATTCTTAAATTTTGTAGAAACAACAGCCAACTCACTGAAAATTCTGAGACTTCAAATGAACACAACACATTATCTTACAACCACAGAAAGAATGTACTTATATTTGACTCCATCATTGATTTGGGAAATTCACTTTTAGCCCTGATTTCAGATGAAACTATGAAAATAAAAAATATTGTTTCCCATTAATAATGAAGAGAGAAACAAATATTGCCAACATATCAAATAACTTTTGTAAACAATTGTTATCAACACCTGTTTATTTTGTGTTTTATTATTTGTGTTGAGTGTATTTACAATCTTTCTGTTTCAAATAAAAGGTGTTTTAAGCGGAGTAAAAATTACTGAAAATGTTTACTTGTGTAAAATACGACATCTCTTTTTTACCTTAAATTTTCATTTAAAAATTTCTTAAAAATTGTTTTTTCTGTTGAATTTTGCTCAGAAAATAGCTACAGTACACTCTTCTCACTTCTATTTGAACTTGTGCTGGACTGGATAAACATAGTAAATTTCTATAAAGAGAATCTCAAAACACTAACAATTCTGAATTAATGGCAATTTACAAGAGAGAAAACTGTTCTCTATTGATTATCTGTGTATTGATTATTAACATATTTCTCATGATGGTGTTATATAACTGTGTACCAAATGCTACTCTTTGCATTCAAAGTTAAATGTTGATCTGCCTATACAATATTAACTTCATATGAGTTTACTAATCTTGGTTTGTCACAAAACCACAAATATGGGTGCACCCTGTAAATATTAAACCCACTCCCCAGTAGTAATGATCTATTAGAGTTGTTTATTCATCATTACCTTATGGTAAGATGTCTGTTTTTTTTTGTTTTTTTTTTTTACCTTGAATTTATTATAGTTAGAAACCATTATTCTTCATAGTTATTAGAGATATGACTTTGTAAGTTTCATTTGAAAAGTAGTTGTAAAGTAGTTGATTTGAGATATCTGTGAATGCACAGATATTGTTATCAGTTTTGCAATATTTATTTTTACATCATCTTGGAAATAGCTATTAAGATGTTAGTGATGATATCAATCCAAGTGGATACAACTACTGTTAATGAAATTGGATTTTTGTGTGTGTGTGTATGTATGTATGTATGTATATATATATATATATATATATATATATTATTTATTTAAAAATATGATTCCAACTTGCTACATAAGAGGTCTCATGTTTCAAAACAAAAGCCGAAAACTTCAAAATAATATTTGAATTAACTTGAGTTAAAATAGGCTCTGTTCCATCTTCAAGCAAAATTTTTTTTTGAATAACTTATTTCTGAAATTTACGAGTTTTAATAGTATATTCAGAATTGAAATCAAAATTTCCATAGTAACATCAAGGGCGGATTGTTTAGAATAGGCAGGGGTGGTGTGTTAATAATTTGTATCAGTATAGAGTTACTTGCGCCCATATATATATATATATATATATATATATATATATATTTAGGCGCATGGCCAAGTAGTTAAAACATTTGCTTTCTGACCATGAGATCCAGGTTCAAATCTCACCAGGGTTGGTTGACTTGTCAGGAATGAGACTTCCTGATGTTATTGGTCTTGTTGTTATATATAATTAATACAAATATAAAATTTGTCATTTAGCTGATTGATATAATATTCAGCACTCCAACTTCAGAGTTTTGTAGACAAACCTTTCTGTAATCGTTCAGTCCACTCCTCAGTAGGTTTCAGCCATTGACTGGCAATTTTTCTCTCGTTATTTTTATATTAAGTTAAAAAATAACTTGTGTACTTTTTAATGGTGTTAGGTTGATTTTTATTTTCTTCTTTCTGTGTGAATACATGTAGAACATTGTGGTTATTTCTTCTTTTCATCATTTTCTTGTCTCTTTATACAGTGCATTGTAGTTTAATGGATATCAGCTCAGAATGAGAACCGAGTTCAAATTCTATTTGAGTTTGTTATATTCATTTATGCACAAATACCCTTGGCAAAGGTATGAATCCATCTCTTCTCTCCCAGCTATGGGTTAAATAGGACAGTCTGGGTTCTTTAGCTTTGGTTGGAAATCAGTTTACTGCAGAGTGAAATGGCAACCTACTGCAAGAGAAACCTTTTGCCTTGTCAGTCATGTATCTAAAGATACATGATTGCTGAAGTGTGTATCACATGTGGCACTTGACTGACTGACTATACTCTCTCCCTATTCCTTTTTCTTCTTTTTTCTCTTACATATGTAGACACACACACACACACACATATATATATATATATATATATATATATATATGTTTTGGGGAGACAGATGACTTGGATTAATTTGAAGTAATTGGCAAATTTTAATAAATAAAATTAAAAAAAAAAATTAAATCCCTTGAAAAGTATCACCTACTTATAATCTTAACACTAGCATTCTTAAAGACAGGTCAATCAGCTAACTTAATTTCTAAAACCAGATACTTGGATAAGCAAAAGATGAAAGATCCTGTATCAAGATGAAGAACAATCCTACTTGCACCTGGCTAATTACTGACCTAACTATAAAACTAGGTCTTTTAGGTCTGTTTTCTTTCTCCTTTTACCAGAAAGCTGGACAGGCTTATGCACTCGTATATCTAAAGAACTAATCAGGATGACTGCATGCTACAAACTCTGTCACACAAGGAGGATACAATTTGTATTCTTAAAGAAAAAAGAAAAGTAATCCTTCCAAAACAACATTTAATTTATTTTGAATGTAAAAAAACAACATTCTGCACCAACCTCCACAAGTTTATTAACACTTCTGCTGTTGTGGACATATTTATGAAACTTGCTTTTGCTTGCTGTTGACATATACATATATTTTCAAAACACCATGTAATGTCAGTCTCTAATGTTTGCATTATGAACTAGTGTCTAGTGTTATTTCCAAGTCAGCTTCAACATAGTGTATAATACAACCTGTTTTGGATGTATTTTTATTATATTGTGTTGGGGGGGGGTGTCAGTTTAGTCTGTACTGTAGAGTATCCAATCAAAACTAAAATAGCTGTGCCTATCAGAAATCACCATCAGTATCTTTACAGTCAATTATTCCCAATAAATGGCAATTTCCTATTTTTCTCAGCCAACTAACAATGTTATCCTAGATAGGTGATTGTTTGGGAATACCAGCTGCTGTAAGCTTGGATGTGTGGGTGGGATAATGGCTCAGAATTGCAGATCAGAGTACCAAGTTCCAATTCTAGTCAGGTTTGTTATATTCATTTATGTGCAGATACCCTTGTGAAAGGTATAAATTCATTTCTTCTTCTCCCTAGCTATGGGTTAATTAATAGGGCTTGTATCAGTAAATCATTATCTACAACATATCCTTATAATCTAAAAATATTTTCTGACTTTAAGTAACCTACAAAGGGTTGATAAGCCATAAAAAACAAAAAAATCAATCTTATAACAATGCAACAGTGAAAAATGTTAAGCAGTCATCTTTCTGTATGTATCAACTTTGCAGATTACTGGAGGTGACCTCTGTCTTCATTTAAATGCTCTTGAAATTAAACCTTTTTGTCCATATTTGTCTTGTCCAACAAATAACTATTGGTTTGTAAAGTATTCTTAACTAGCTATAGATTGGGTCTTCATCACAATAGGTAGGGAGGAGTAGACACGATAGTCCACAATAAACTACAGAACTCCAAATTGATCACTGCATTTAAGTATTGCATTGATATTTAAGCTTACCTTTTAAAAGTTCAACAATAATTTTTCTGCTGCCACTTAATTTAAAGCCAGTTTGATGTATGTAGGTCCTTACTTTACATACAACCAATTATTTTTATTTCATGGTTTACTTTTTGCTGGATTTTGCAATTAATTTCAATTATTCACAAATTTATTTACAAGTTATAAAAATATCTTCCAAAAATTTTTTTTGCAAAAAAAAAAAAAACAAGTAAAAAAAAATTGCCAAAAACAATTGCAGTAATGAAAACTTGGGAATCCAAAATTTCAGGATTGCAGGTCTGGATACAGTCTGGAATATTTTTAATTTGCTCACGGAGTTGGCCTGATTCCAAAATGGTATGATATGTTGGGCTAGTGCCTCTAGAAATAAAGTTGAAAAAGTGTGACACACTGACATTTGCATTTATTATATAGATATAAAAAAGCAAAGGGATAAAATATTGAATTTCTATAGACATGGTAGTTTTAGGAAGTATTTGATTAAGAATCTTGTACTAAGTTGAGTAATATTGAAATAGTTGGTTAGTATTGAATTAATTTTGGCTTGATTTTGATTATTTGGGCAAAATAGTTTGAGCAGAATTTTATGTGGAGGACAAAATTCAATCCAGTAGTCACATGTCTCAGTAAATTATCCTCCATGCAACTTAACGAGTCATAAGCAAACTCCCCGAGTGCAATCAAGTTACCCATTTTATAGAACCTAATTTGTATAGCACAACGTGAATCTCATTCAGAATTTATATATCCTTCAAGATTGATGCTGATGACGAATGTTGTTCCTTCTGGTAAGCATTTCTTGTATTTTTTTTTTTCTGGCTAGCTTTTACATTTTTTCTTTCTTCTTTGGAAAACAGTGCACATGATGCAGGTTCATTTTCAATGTGTTCACTGTAATAGTTAATCGGGTAAAGTTTTAAAACCAGGGATCTCCAAAAATCATAAAATGTACACAAGGTAGTGCCAAAAGATTTTGACCAAGAATGGGTTCAAGAAAAAATCTTTGTTTTGGTCATTTGGTCAAATTTTAAGCAAGATTGGCCGGGAACTTTTCAGCACACCTCATATTTGTAGTTTTTGCATTGAGATATAAGTAATATACTATGCTTCTTTCTATAAACATTATATTTTATTAAGGTCAACTTGGCAGCTGACAGCAAAAATGACCAACAATTTGCTTTTAAGTGTGGTAAGGAATGGCTTGTTAATTTTTGACACCTTCAAAATGAAACTGTTCTCTATCAATCATATGAGACACTCCTTTCTGCCTTGCATCAGAATGGCTGATGCTAACCTCCAGGAAAGTGACTCATTGTACCTTCTCAGGCTAACATTTTCCACTGACATAAAATGGAAAGATTATATTAAATCAATTGCTAGTCCTGATGCTAGGAAAATTGTCATGCTAGACAATTTTTCTCCCAAGAATCTTATATATTACAGTCTGCCATCCATCCTTGCTTTGAATATTGCCACCACATGTGAAGTGGTGGTGCTGCTGCTATATATTGAGAGACTCTTGATAAAATCCAAAGAAGAATCTAATGTTATTGGTCCTCATGTAGCATCTAGGCTTCAGTCACTTTCTCACTGCTGTAATGTAGCTTCCCTCTGCCTTTTCTATAAATACTTTCATTGTAATTGTTCCAATGATTTTTTTCTCTATGGCACCTAGACTTTATGAATTTAAGTGAAATGCTAAATTTGAGGTGACTTATTTACATATGAAATCAGAGACTATAAATATCTACAGCCATAACCCATGAGGCAATTGAGTGCATACTACTTTTTGTGAGTCAGTAACACTACACTACAGATAGAAAAATAATAAATCACAGAGAAAAACAAAAATGTCTGACATGAAAAAAATGTGAAGTGTTTCAAAATGAATCATTTTAAATGTATATACATTAAGAAATGGACAAAGTCCGACAATTTATTTATTAAAGACATTTTTATGTTTAATGTTCTTATTATAGATACAAGTATTTAAGTAAATGCTCTGTTTATAATAAACAGTATTAAATAACATTTACCGGCCTGAATGTCCGAGAAATTTTCATAGAAAATATTCATCCTTTGACAGGATTCGAACCTGCATCCTATACGGAACCGTCATTTACACTGATGTGCCTTGAATGACGGTTCCGTATAGGATGTAGGTTCGAATCCTGTCAATGGACGAATATTTTCTATGAAAATTTCTCGGACATTCAGGCCGGTAAATGTTATTTAATACTGTTTATTATAAACAGAGCATTTACTTAAATACTTGTATCTATAATAAGAACGTCAAACATAAAAATGTGTTTATTAAATGTATATGTAAATAAAATAAAAACCCAAACTTAGAGACAGCCCAAGAAAATGAAGAGGAAATAAGTATGGATGAAATTCATTGGAAAAAAAAAAAAAAAAAAAAAAAAAATAAATGAAAAAGGGATATTAAAAATTCAATTCAATAATGTTTTGTCGGACATGCATCTAGATACAGGAAGTGACCTAACATTGATACTCAGAAATTTCTTGAAAAAAGTAGAAATTAGGAAAACCAAGATTAAAGAGGGGCCTTGTTAAAATGAATCGGTTTGATGGATCTGCAATAAAAATGTTAGGTGATATTGAAGCCTATAGAGAACTAAAAAATAAGTTTGTTGTATTACCAATTATCGTGATAAAACTGTGAAAAAAATCATGGTCTAATAGGAAATGATATATTTAACAAACTCAACAAAATCAGGAAAAAACAAATTCAAGGCAGCAGAAACTGGAATGTTAAAAAACTATGAAGCAAAGTTAAGCCTAAAAGAGAATGTCTATCCCTCAAAATTTGAAGCATGAAATGTGCCAGTCTATCTACTACCAATTGTTGTGGAAAAACTAAAAAAATTACCGGGACAAGACCTACTTGAACATGTTCTGCCAGGAAGGAGCAAATGGACTTCCCCATTAGTAATGTTAAGAAAGAAGGATTGGGATCTGCACATGTGTGGTGACTACAAAATAGGTGTAAATCACAAAATTTGTGCAAACTCATATCCTATTCCCAATGTAGAATGGACGTTGAACTCCTTTGCAGATATGAAAACATTCTCTAAGATTGATCTAAAGTCAGAATACCATCAAATACCTATTGACAAAGACTTTAAAGAAATCACAACAATAAACACACCAATAGGCTTATTAAGATGGAAAAGAATGCCGTATGGAATTAAAATTGCAAGTGTGATTTTGCAAAGGACTATGGAGCAAATTATTGGTAGTGATTTAAAAAAAAATATATATATTACCTGGATGTCATTTAGGTTGGTGCTATTAACAACAAAGAACCAAGATGGAAAACCAGTGTGGTTTTGAATAAGTTAAAAAATGCTAGATTAACAATTAATGAAAAAATGTGTGCACTAAAAAAAAGTATCTGTTTATATTTTTGAGATGAGGTATTATGTACACTATTTACATTATTCAAGACTATTGTCCTCATCTTTGTTGCCATATTTATTACGTTTCGGTCGTTGTATGCTCCAGCCTCCTTCACGTGGTTGGAATGTCGAACATTCAATTGTTGCTAAGTTATAGGACAATACCATATTCTAGAATATTGAAAAGTCTGTCTGTCCTCACAGGTAGACAAATTAGAGCCCCATTAACCATGTCTTCTGCTACCAATGAAAAACTATGGCATAAAAAGAATAGTGAATCTAATTTACAAGAGGTAAGATTGATAATGCAAAGTGGACAGAACACTATCATAATAGAAAGGAATGGAAATGGGATATTAGCATATACAAATTAAGTTAGATTGCAACACAATAATGATGGAGAAATGTACAGTGAGCCTGAAAGTAATGAAAGCAAAAGTGTCATGTGAATGCAAGACAAACAGGATAGTGAAATGGAGAGTAAGATACTTTGAAGATGAACAGTCAGTGGAGGAACACTCCTATGAAAAAAGATCACAATCTCCCATATCTAAACTACCTCTTAGGGAGAGGGAGGAAGATAGTGAGGAGACAAAAGCTCCCAGAAGTACCAGGGAAAATAAGGGGATAAAATCTCTTCAGTACAGGGAGATTAGGTGACTCATTTATATATGAAGTTAAAAAGACTATAAATATTTATGGCCATTAACCATGAGGCTGTTGAGTGCATGCTACTTCTCATGAGTCAGTAACACTACACTACAACATGGGTGGCAAGATCTCTTTAATTTACCGTCGAAATGGCTACATGCAATCATAAGTTCCATGCTAACAATTTCTTCTATTGCTCTTCTCACTTATGGAAACCTCTTCTGGTTTCTTGCTTCCCAGTCAATTTTGATCCTCAAAAATTTAAATGCAATGTCAATTGTTATCTTCTCTCTTCTTAAATGTTTTTTTTTTTTTTTTATTATTGTTCTCTCTCCTTAATCATGGCTTTGTCATCTTGTTTGGGGCAGGGAATGATCAAAAATGAATAAAATACCTGAAAGATATGATTGAAATAAGGTCTTCTGTTTTTATTTTACTCTTAATTAATCTTTTTTATATATAATAAATAAAAATAAAATCATAGCAACACTATCAAAATAATGGTTAACATTAATTCTTAAAATATTTTTTCCCTGGGCAGCAGGTAACCTTACTAGTAAGTCTTTGATTTAGTTCATAACTCCAATTCATAATGTTACTATCAGATTGTCTTTGACTTTCCAGCAGTTGTCATTTGACCATTGATTTTTGCGTTTGTATTGCCTTTGACCTCAAAAAGAAAAAAAATACAAGAATAAAATTCCCTATATTAAATGTGATACCTTAGTTAAAAGCTTGTGTAATGAGTACAATGTGAGAGTGACCTTGCTGTTGAAGTGGTTCAAATCATTTAATAAAGAATAAATTAAAAAGAAAAAAAGGTGAGGTCATCTTCATCAGTAAACTATTCATCATGACATGTTTTGATATACATTACTACATATTTAGATATTAAAAAAAAGTAAATTTTAAATAGTGTTATAAAAAGAAGTGAGGTTGACTATGGGGCATCTATTCTTTCTTTGTATCATCCAAATACTGAAGCAGTGAAAAGAGAAATCAATCAATGTGTTCAATATAGCAATATCAGTATCCTATCTAAGTATGGTATAGACATTATGAAGATATATATTTAATGCATTATTGATTCATTCCTATTATTGTTATTAAAGTAGTAAGTCAAAGTAGTACATTTGATAATGAACTGTTCACTCTGACATCCAGTGGTTGTTACTTGTCATGGTAAAGGCCCTACTTATCTCGGCAATCCCAAGAGCAAAGCTGTCTGGACTCCTGTAGTGCCACCCATAGTGGTAAGTTTGAAGAGGAAGGAACAGACTGAACATGACCAAATCCCTAAAGACCTCAATTGTGGAATAGCAAAGATCTACACAATCTGACTGGCCAAACCGGTGAAAGAGGGCAGTGCCAGTTTGGTTGGTGTAACCAATGCAAACCTTTGCAGACCAAGCATCTGACAGCCCAATGCAACAGGTTTGCCATGTTTCACCTGTTTCAATCCCCTTGAGTCATGTGGAAGGTGCTTCTAACCAAATGTATGGGATTCTCTGTTGTGCAGAGTTGTCCACCAGAATCAAATTCACGCGAATAACCTTGTCAAACTCTTTGATTTACAGTCATCTCCACCACTGCCACCAGGGGAGAGAAAGGGAATAGGAAGAGAGGAGGACAACCCTAATACTCAGATGTGAATTGGTGCCAACAACAACATTTAATGCATGTAATATCTAATCTCTAAGTGCATTGTTTTTTGTTTGTTTTGTTTTTTTTTAACAGAAAGGCATTTATAGTCTTTAATTTTAATAGATGTAAACTGTTACTATGACAATTTTAGGAAAAGTTGGCATATTTTTTATTTCAAAGTTGTCCTAGACTAGTTGCCAATCAAGGCTAGAGAGTCTAGTCTGCTCTGCAATTTCATTCATAAGGTATTCATACTTTTTGCAAGAGAAAGTGAAGAGAACATAAACTCATAAATCTCAGTCAGGATTTGAACCCTGTCTGGAAAATCCATTTTTTTGTCTTCTAACCTTTAGTCCACCCATACTACCATTCATTTCCTACAAATAATAAAAGTTAAAAATAACATTTAATAGAAAATCACTGTTACACTGGTGTTTATTGATAAAAAGTAAATGAAGCCTTTTTACATGTATTGAAAAACAGAAGCTACCTTTTTGAGAAGAGAAAAATATATTTTATTTTATTTTTAAAAATAAAACCAGTCTTAGGCTGGAGAAAAATTAAAAAGTATAAAATTTTTTAGTAATTCTGCACAGATCAATTTTTATTAACCTTTATTTTTTAGTATTATTTCATTTTCCACTTCATTTTTTTTTTTTTTTTTTTTAAGTCTTTTATTTGTTGTCAATTTTGGCTGGTTATTTTTTTTTTTTTTTTCATTTTTTTTGTTGTTGCATGACAACATAATCATAAAATTATAACACTATATTGTTCAGCAGTTGGAGTTAGTCACAGTGGCAGGACAATGTTTTTTGTTTAGCAAATGAAGGTACCCACAGAGTGATGAAAATGAATTTTTAAAAAAATATCTTATGCCATAGATCACCAGAATATTATAGTGGGTCTGTCATAGTATATTTGTTGAGGTAATAGGAGTTACTTGGTGGTACCCATCACCTTTCCAAGTAACATGCAACAAGCTGTTTTGGGTTATGGAAATTTTACTTTGAAAACTTGAAATGTTCTCATAATACAGTTGATTATACACTGGATCAAGTTAAGAATTGTGGTCCCTGTGTTTTATTATAGACTTCACTGAATATTCCTAGCAGGGATACCTAGTGTTGCTGAGCACAGAATAAATCTGAATATAACACACAGGAGAAAATGTTCCTTAATATATTCTTTCTGACACACACTCAGACATATACATGGATCTCTTGCTGAAAAAATATTCTGATGCATAAAACACATGAATTGATTGGGCATCTGGATATAAACAGTAGCCCCAGCTATGAGTTAAATAGCTGAAAAACTGAACAAAAAAAAAATTATTAATGCAATATTCACTTCTAAAAAAAAAAAAAAAAAAATTAGTCTTACAATCCAAAATATGTTTTAACCTTAAATAACTCACAAAGAGTTGATAAGCCATAAAAACAATCAATCATAAAACAAATGGTAGTACTTCTCCCATTAGACTGAAAAGGTTGTTTATGGATCAAAACAAACAATACAGAGCTGGTCATGAGAAAAGCATAGAGAAGTCTGGTTGAGGCCAGCAATGATGAGAGATTATTCTAGTGCCTTGTTGAGGTTCAAGGCAAAGATGAGTTTCACTGGGAACTGAAGTCATTTGAATTCAAAGTGTAAGTATGTTTGAATTATGAAGATCGTGGGAATGGACACATTTTCCCTTTTGTCTACTCTAGTTAGAATAGCTACCACAATGATCTATGAAAGAGAAGATGCTTAATAGCTAGGCAAATTCCATTAAACAACTTTAGAGAGTCAAAATTTCTGAGAAACATCTAGGGCATCCCTACTTCTAGTTAAGGTCTGTGGAAAAGGATACCAGGCATTTCAAGTGAGTTGAGAAACTCAATTGTGTTCTAGACAGCTTGTGACATATCCAGAACTGTGTCAATTAGCTGAAACACTCCAGGAATCTGTAAGAAGTTTGAGTTCTTTTTTTTTTTTTTCTTTTTTTTGTCAATTGCTTCATTCTTTAGAGCAAGAACATTCACTCACAAAGTCATTGAGGGTTTCTACAGTCTGCCTCTCCACCCTAAAAAAAAATAACATTTAAAGTAACTGAAAAAAGTGGTTAATCTTGATAATTTGGGAGTTGTTTGAAAATCTTTTTACAAACAAAACAAGATTTTTTTTTTTTTTTTTTTTTTTACTGATAAAAACTATTTAATCCAAAATTGACCTGTGATGACTATTCATTGACGTAGGAGATCACCACCACTTATCCTTATCTGCCCAAGTTACTACCATGTACTAATTTCTCTCTTAGAATGTAATTGTCTACAATTCAGATCATGATGCCCATAAAACAATTCTATACCTAGTGACCTTCAAGGTCAAATTTCATCATGTCCAGTCTACCATTTGTGAAGGCAAATTCAATATCTCATTCAATTTAGCTGAAAATGGCTTATTTAGTTAGAAATGGTATGATTTGCTCTTTTGATAACTTCTTTTGACTATACTTGCAAGTCAGCTTCATTTGGTTCAAAATGGCATGATGTGCTCTTTGATAACCCCTTGGAACTATACCTGTAAGTCAGCTGTATCTCAATTGGATCTCTTGTGAGTCTTCATACTAAGAATTAGATTAATGGATTCTGTTATTTAAGCATGATTGTTATTAAAGTAATATCAAAGAATGACCATAAGCCTTCAGTATTAGTATAGATGTATAACATTGTTGACTGTATGGCTAATGACTTCATTATCCCTGAAGTGGTACAACTGGAATATTTGTAATTTTATAAACTTTCCACTGCTCAGAATATATGGTACTTTTTTTTTTTTTTTCTGAAGATGTAGAAGTAAAAAACAAGCAAAAACTTACCAATGATAATTTGTTATTTTGGTAAGATAGACATGACCATATAAGTACTTCTCCACATCTTTGTCATTGATCTGTCATGTTTGGTACATCAAGGAGTATCATAGTGAGTAGAGACAATTTGCTTTTTCTATTTTCTGACATGAAAGACATTCTTTTGAGGAGTTAAAATTGATGCAGTGCTGAGAGCAATCATTTGTTTTCATGGAAGGATGTGTCAAGAAAATAAAGCAGTTGACACCCCAATAAGTTGCTATTAAGAGCTCTGTAAGATAAGCTTATGCGTACATACATACATATCTTTTTCTCTCTCTCTCTATCGCATATATATATACATGCATAAGTTATAATTTTTTTTGTGACCCTATGTTCCTGTCATAAATTGAACTTTTGTTCAAAAATAATGAAAAAGGCATTAATTTGTTTTAATTTTTGAAAAAGGTCAAAAAACTGAAAATTTGATTTTACTACATATGCAATAAGGGTAAAAAGAATCTATTTCAGAAGGTTTATTTTTCAATTAATGATGTAATTGGATAGTACTTATATATTTTTGAATGCATTTGACAGTTTATAGCTACAGTATAACACATAAACATAAGTTCTAGAAGGCTCCAGAAAGTCACAGTACTACTAGATTTTAGAAAATTTTTTTTGGTTGGGGTGGTGGTGACATTAAAAAAAAAAAATAAACTAAATTATACCCTTCTTCATTATTTTTTAACAAAAAAATTACAAACTTACAAATAAACAAAGACAAGTTCTAGAAAATTCCAGAAAGTCATAATACTCTTATACTTATATATAATTTTTAAAAAATTGTGTTGGAGTGGTGACATTTTGAAAAAAAAAAAACTGAATTAAACCTCTCTTCATTATTTTTTAACAAAAGTTCATCAAATTATAATACAGGATATCAATTATTTTACAAAAAGTCATAACTATATATATATATATATATATATACACACACACACACACACAGTAATCTGTCAGTATATAATCCAAGTGAATCCTATTAACACAATATAAAATATTAAATATTAAAACTAGAACTCAATGTTTTTATAATAAACAGAGCAATATATTTCATACAATTGGAATTAAGATACCATTATGTAAAATGATCATTTTCACTTTGTTACATTAAATTTACAAGATTTTTCAAATAGTCAATGGATGGTAAAAAAACAAAACAAAAAAAAAAAAACAAGAGACAAAAGGAAAGGATAAAAATTCTTTAATTTTTTTTTTTTTTTTCAAAAATATACCATCCATTGACTTTGAAAAATCCTGTAAATTTAATTTTACAAGGTGAAAAATGATCATTTACATAATGGTATCTTTCCGATTGTATGATATATATAATAGGAGATAACGACATATATTTTTATATATCAAGAACAGTATTGAGGAAATTGTAAGAAAAAATGAAAAATTTATTTATGATGCATTTCAACCATTACCACCTCATCGGACTCTGTTTGTTGACATTGTCATTATACATGCACATACATGACAGACACTGGTATTTCAAAATTAAAAAAAAAAAATTTTGCAATCTAGCCAAATTCATCTGCATTCTTTTTCTTTCCATCATCTTTGTTTTTAAATATTCCACATTGTGATGACAAGATCTCCCAAGATTAATGACACATTGTAAGAACCTGGACATAAATTTACTGTGGATGAATTAGCAATTAAAGCACTTTCTAAACATTTTCCACTTAGTGAATTATTTTCTCTTTTAATTAGAGTAGTATTTTTTTTTTTTTTTTTTAAGGTCAAAATTGTGGTCAGTTTCATTACAGTGAACAACATCTAAGACAATAAAAGACTTAATAATACAAAACAACAAGCCAAAACTTGAAGGAGGAATTTACTTTATTAGCTACAAGGATTGCCAGAAAGAATAAAATTGGTGAAACCTTTAAGTTTAAACAAAAGACTATATAAACACAAGAGACAATTTAAAAAAACCAAAAAAAAAAACGCATTGGTTGTTCACCGTAACATAACCATTTTATTGTCAAAATATTTCTTATTATTAAGGAGAAAACATCAAATGATTTTTTGATTATTAAACTATATTTTTTAATCTTTTTAAAAATTTCAAAATGTTGGTTAAATTTTCTTTTTTCACATGTCAGCAGATGACCATAAATTAGTACAGGAAATTTTAGTGTCTTTTTGCAGTGAAAAAACATTGATTAGGAAATTCTTGCAAAAATCAAATAATTGCCAGATTGTAATTAAACTTTTGGGAATTATTCACAAATGAATGAAATTCTTTATAAATGTTTATTTTTTAGAAAATTTTGGTAAATTGTTTTTTTTTTTTTTTTTTTTTTTTTTTATAAATCTGTTAAACCCAATGACCCCCCCCCCCGCCAGCCTACACATGTACACTTATCTAATTTTATGAAATTTCAAGAAGTTCATTTTTCTAGGACTTAAATTTTTATATTAGTTATAGCCACAAGTCTTAGAGAATTTAAATCATCAATTACTTTTTGTAAAACAGGACCTCTAGTTAAAGAAAATCTACTCTGAATCATAAAATAAAAAATGCAATAAAACCAAGACTTTATTTAATTAGCAAAGCTTTTAATTGCTTTAATGAATAAGACATGGTATGGACATTATTTTCTTAAAAAAATTTTTTTTTGATGAATAATGAAATTTTAATTATAATAATTTATAAAGTTTTAAATCTTTTAAAGTTCTGTGTTAATTTGTAGCAGTTAGGTGATATTGTTATTAAGTAAAAACAATATTTACTAATCATAAATGGAAAAGCTTAGTCCCCACTTCCCATTATTTTAAAAACAATTTTTAATTTTTTTTTTTGTAAATACAGATGTTCAGAAAATAAAACCAGTAACTAATTTAAACTCAAAACTAAAATACCTAAAATTTGATAAACATTAAATCACTTTTTTTAAATTTTTAAAATTATGTAAAAAAAAAAAAAAAAAAAAAAAGGCATTCACATTATATTCAAGTAATTTTTTTACATATATGTCCTCTGTAGAAAAAATTTCCAAGCATAAGTCTATCGAGATAGTTTGTCAACACCTCATAACAACACCTGCCTTCATGTTTAAAAAGAAAAAAAAAAGAGCGTATATAAATATAAAAATGGTCACTGAAGTCAACACAGTGCTTAGTCTGTTTTATGCTTGAATGCAATCTCAAGTGGGTCTTTTAATACATACAAACCAATTTAAAATATTAACCATTGGTGAGACCCAACAGGTTAACCATATTTATATTTATGAGTAAAAGTGACCTAAAGATTGTGTTCAAGCATGAAACAGATTGTCACCACTTGGTGTTGACCTCAATGTCTACTTATATCAATGCACAGAGAGTGCTGGTGGTAATAAAACACTGCTTGATCTAGGGTAACAGAACTAAATGGTGAGAAACAATATATATATATATATATATATATATATATATATATATCAAAAATGTCTACTATAGATTAAATTAGCCCTCAGCAACATCTGTTGAATTTATGGATTCACTGGCTGTATTTATACTATAAACTAGTAATTTAAATCTTTTTTTTTTTTTTTTTTTTTTTTTTTTTTTAATATATGCTTTTCTGATTTGGGGTATTTGCTTCTCTTGGTAGCATATTGCAATGTAGGTTGTAATAAGAGCTGAACTTACTGTTGGTACTTTTGATTTAGGTGAGGTGAGGCTGAGCAAGAAAGTCAATACTTGGATTGTGTGGGTATCATTGATCTGATATTGATTTCTTTAGACGGTAAAATACTGGACTTGATTTTCAGCTGAGAAATGACCATTTAGACCAATGTTTCTCAACCAGGGTCCATATGGACCCTGGGAGTACATGCAACATGACTGGGGTTACCACATAAAAAATACCAAATTGGTGATCCACAGTAATATTTTAGTGGTCCATAGAGCAATTTCACTTTACAACTGAGAATTGGAATTTCTACAGTAACCTATGCCATATTAAAGTACTAAAAATAATTTTAAAACTAGCAGAGTTAGCATCCCTTTTACTCTATTGGATCTTTTGATTGCAAAAGTTAAATAATAACTTAGAAGATATAAAGGAAGGATTTTATATATATATATATATATATATATATATATATATATAGTGAACATTGAAGTCAACGCTTAGAAGCAATAGGCTGATTCCTGTTAGACGCAATTGTCAGGTGGCCTGATGATTGCATCTAGCATGAAACAGCCTGTCTGTGTGTTGACTTCAATGATCACTTTTATTTACATATGCTCTCCCTGTTATTAAGGACTTTATTTCATAAATATAGCATACCTTAAAACTATATTTCTTCCAAGGAAAATTATATAAATATTATAATTTATTATATTAATTTTAAATATTAATATAAATGATTTAATATAGTAATAGATTTGACATTATGAAAATAGCGGTGATTTTTTAGATCGATGTGGCCAAATAAATAAATAAGAAAAAAACAAACTTGCAGAGCATCAGCCACAGGCTGTCAGGCACAAAGGGAGAATGTATTGGATTTACGGTTCCTTCTAAATTCTATTTCAATTCTGTATTTCTAACATCACTGCCTAAACTCTGAAATTTTTACTATATATTTATTTTTTTCTTCAATATGAGTGTTTCTTGTTTAGAATTGGGTTTCCAGTTCTTTCTAGTCTTTTCCTTCTCTTATACTTCCAGTAGCCCCTTGCATCTTAGTGGCATTATCACCTTGCTTCAAGTGAATTGATTAAAAAAACAAATCTACACAGGCTGTACAGAAGCTCTGCTTTTTCAACTTTTACTATGGGTGGTTAAACTGCAGGATGAATTTTGTTGAATTTGCTGTCTTTTTTTTAGGACAAAATAGATTTTGGCTTTAAATGGTGTTGGATCCCAATTTTAGTTCTTTCAAGTCACTAACTGATGTAAACTCATGATACCAAGAAATCTAATAGTCGTTCACTTGGTATCTATTTTTTTTATTAGGTAAAGTGATTTCATATATGGCAAGCTAATGCTTACAAATCTACTGATGACCAAGTTTTCACTTCTGCCAATATTACAGCCAAAATATACAAGCAACAATCAATTGCTTCCATTATTGATGACTTAGTAGATCATGACTAGATTCTTTATTAAAATGAATGTAAGTGCATTTTAATCATTTCACTATAGAAATTGATTTTCAATGGTAAGGAATTAAGGTAAACAATACTGAAAGAGTAGGAATATTAAATGTAAAATTTTGGTTGTTTCATTTTTTTTTTTTTTTTTTTTTTTTTCTTTTTCTGAAATTTCTTGGGAGATGTTCCAAAAATGATTTTATAGTTTTAAACATTGGTAAAACCTGGTAAAAATCTTAGTCTGAAATGATAGTTTAGTAACTTATAAGGTTTTAAAGTGTATATTGGTATTTTTCTAGGGGAGGGGGATACACTGTCTATATCCCTAATGGATTTATTATTTTCACATGTAGATATTCATGTAATCATCTTTAACTTGTTAGAGATACATAAACATATCTTGCATATTTATAAGTCATTTAGCATTTGCACTTGCTTTGAATATTGCTACCACATCTAAACTGGTGCTCCTGCTATATATTTAGAAATTCTTGATAAAATCCATTGTTATTGGTTCTGACCTGGCATCTTGGTTTCAGTCTCTTTACCATCACTGTAACTTAGCTTCCCTGTGTCTATTCTATAAATACTTTCATGGTAATTATTCTGATGAACTTTCCTCATAGAGACTCTGAGGTATTATGGTGGCTGTAGTAAGAATGGTAAGTTAGAATCTGTTGTTTTAGTGTAAGGAATACTGTGGTATGTTTGGGTCAGTAATCATGGCTAGCAAACTTTAATTATAAGATAGATGAAGACCATACTTCCAGCTTTTTTTGCCTTGTCCCATATTTCTTTTAAATACTGATAAATATCACTTTCCTCTATGGTAGCTAGACTTTATGAATTTAAGTGCAGTATTAATTGGTGACAAGGTCTTATCATTTTATAGTTGAAATGGCCAGATGTAACCGTAAGTTCTATGCTAACAGTTTCTTCTATTGCACTTCTTGCTTGTGGAACTCTTTTCCAGATTCTTACTTCCCAGTCAACTTTGATCTTCAAAAATTTAAATGCAATGTCAATCATTATCTTCTGTCTTAATTCTTGTTCTTTTATTGTCCTCTCTCCTTAATAGTATTTTTTCTCATTCTCTAACACTCAGTAACCCCTTGTGTCCTAGTGGTTTTATTGCTGTGCTTGAGGTGAAATGAGTTAAAAAAAAAAAAAAAAAAAGGTCTGGTCACATCAACAATTTCATTTGTATGTCAAGCATGATACTAGACTTATTCAGAAATTTGTATCCAACCGTAATCTGAGATCAATGGTTAGAAATGGCTTTGAATGAATGAAGCGTGTAGGCCTCAGTGAGGACCATCCTATCATGATCAGTGTTAACTGGTCTTAAGAATCATAAAGAAAGAACTGCACCAGACAACAGAAACCACAATTTCAATTTACTGTGAACAGCTTAAGTAGTGAAAGCTTTTATAAAAAACAAAACTTATTTCCATCCGATTTTAAAATGTTCACTTTTATTTACTAGTATTTAGTTTTTAATAATTGCTTTAATTTTTAATTATTTAGTAATGTCAGCATTTTGTTTTATTTGCTTTTTAAAATGATAATTTTATAAATCTATTTAATATTGTGCCAAATTTCTTTCTGCACCATTTTGGATATGGCTCATAATATGTTTGCTTTTCTTCTTGTTTTCTTAGGGCTTACTGCCATATAACATTAAAACACTACTTCTCATAC
>OZ010606.1:36672608-36820108 GCA_963932145.1 Acanthosepion lycidas
CCCATAACCATTCACTGAAGACAAAAATTAAGCTTATTTTATTTTTACTAATAGAAAATTTAGGCATTGTATTATATAAATAGTAAATGTATATGCTTTATTTTAAAGTAAAACTTATTTAACAAAAAAAAAAATTTATTTAACAACTAAATTCTGCTGAACATTTATATACACTAGTAAAATAACTCATAAACCATTTTAAAAATGTGCTTAATTAATAATTTAAAAAGTTATATATTATTAATATATTAGATTAATTTTTATAATAATTAACTTATAAATTTATATAATTTTCCTTTATATACAGGGTGCGATGGATAAATTGTCATCTAAATTATGCAAAAATGAAAATAACACTGCCATCTCATTTTAACAGGTATATTACCAAAATTACAAAAATATCTTGAAATACTAAAGAGTAAATTTATTCAAAAAATAGCCTCCAAACGACTTCCGAATCTCCTGCAACTCTTCTGAATAGTCTTCTTGTTTAAGTTGGTGAATCCTTGCCTTCAGTTCATCTTTCATGTTTCTAAAAGTTTTGTTGTTCTCTGAATCAACTGAGCCCCACATATAATAATCAAGGGGGTTGCAGTCTAGGGAGTTAGGTGACCAGATGTAAGAGGTGATGTGGTTGCAGAAATTGTCTGACAGCCATGACTGGTTCTCATGCTTCTGTGGCATGGTGCAGTGTCTTGTTGCCAGACATAGGTTCTTCCAGCAGCC
This sequence comes from Acanthosepion lycidas, assembly GCA_963932145.1. NCBI lineage: Eukaryota > Metazoa > Mollusca > Cephalopoda > Sepiida > Sepiidae > Acanthosepion > Acanthosepion lycidas. The sequence continues at coordinate 36,673,335 of OZ010606.1, forward strand.
ACTCTTTTGATCCAGGGCAAATCTACCTCAAGGTACTTGATATTGTGTTTGAGACCCTCGTCTCAAATTTGGGAGTTCTTTCTTATCTGAATGATTAGAGTGAATTTTCCAAGCTGCCGTACCTTCATAATCATCATTAGACTCATTCAACTCTTTCTGAATCTTCTGAACTGTCCTCAGATAAACACTCAAATGCTCTGAAATATTCATATTGAAGCTTCTGGTACAGCATGGCATTTCCAAATTTCTGGCAGAGTGAATTGCATCATAATGCTCTTTTTCTCACAGACAGTGTCCAACTGACCTTACTATATTGCACAGCAAACAAAATCAAAAAACAAACAATGCACATGCATGAAATTAAAAATATAAAATGTCGACAATTTACCCATCGCACCCTGTATATAATCCTTCCTTTATATATCCTCAGTTTTTATTCAACTTTTACAATCAAAACAATGACAGTGAAACTAACTTACATCGCTTGATCTTGTTTTCTGCTAGTTTTAGAGTTGCTTTTCTATTTTTAGTATTTTAATATTGTGTAGATTACTGTAGAAATTCTGATTCTTAGTTGTAACAACAGTTCTGAAGTGAAATTACTCCTTGGAACTCTAAAACATTCCCCTCCAATTTGGTATATTTTTGTGTCAAACTCCAATAATGTTACCTGGACCCCACCCTCCCAGGATTCATATGTATCCTGGTTGAGAACCATTGCTTTAAACATTATTATAGTGTATACCTATGTTTGACTACACACTTCTTGGTATTTTATACAGTGTGAATTAAGTCTATCAGTCTACACATTTTCTTTATCAAGTCACTTGAATGTGCTGCCTGATAGATATAATTCTCACTGTTTTTTTTTTTGTTTTGTATTTTTTTTTTAAATACACTGTGTCTACTCAGACAATAGGTATCTACTAAAATATTAGGTTGGTGCAAAAATAATGACGTAATAATGTCGTTTTTTGATGTATTTTTTAACGTCAAAAAACGACATTATTACGTCATTATTTTTGCACCAACCTAGTAGTTTAGAGTAATGACAAATGATATTTATTCTTCATTTTAGGAAACTTTTTTTCATTTCCACTAACTATAAAACAACAAACGTCGGTAATTTTTATTAACATTATCTAGCAAAATGTGAATGTTACAGCTACACTTTCTACATTTAAAACCTAAATAGCAGGATCCATTACCAAATTTGCAAATTTAGTGAGTGTAGACTAACTGTTTTTTTTCTTATATATTTATAATAGCCTGTTACAGATCCTCAAGAGTGAAATATTTGGTATAACCAACATAGATAGGTCATCATTCTCCAATCCTTACCTATGGGATTGCAGTTTGGGGATTACTGAGGAAGGAACAAAACATTTAATTCATGTAAGAGCTACTGTGATAATACATTTCTGCATGAGCTGTAATAACATCCAAAGTCAGCGAATACACCAGCACTCGCTATGTTCCACAGATTCGTTTTGATTATGATAGTGATCTACGTCAACAAAGAAATAAATGACAAATGCTTTTCAAGACACTTGTTGAGTTGGGAAGTAGCAAAATATCAAATACCATTTCTCACTTAATCTGCAATGTCTTCCTTCTGCTATGAGAAAGTGAACTTCTTTTATCTAAGTTCCAGTCACAGAAAACTGACCCCCATATACTCACTGCCTGGCCGTTTCATTAACTGACAGTTGTTTCCCTCACTGCTCATTGTATCTAGGTAGTAGACCCACCACCCCTTTCCATTCACTTTTCCACCAACCTTCCAAACATGGGAAAAACCTTGTTCAGTGCTTGTCAAAACTCAAAACAAAGCTATAGGTCATCGGGCTTATTACGATTGACTTGTTTTTTATGGCTTATCAACCTTTTGCAGGTAATTAAAACCAGAAAATATTTTTAAATTGTAAGAATTTTTTCACACTAATAATAATTTACTGATACATGTCTGACTAATTAATTTTCAGGACATGGAATATTAGAACATTAAATCAATGTGGACAGTTAGAAAATATAAAACAGGAAATGGGCAGGTTAAATATCAATATTTTAGGTGTATGTGAAGCAATGGAGATTTTGTCAGTAAAAAACACAAGATCATACACACAGAGAAAGAGAAAATGAAAGAGGAGTAGGATTGATACTAGACCAAGACATGAAGAAATATGTTCTGGGATACTGTCACCTATCTGAAAGAATTCTTGTCATTAAACTCAATGGAAAGACTTTCATCATATCCATCATAATTATACACTAACAGCACAAAGAACAGAAGAAGTTGAATAGTTTTACAAATAAAGCAGATTTGCATAAAAACATAAGAGAACTAACAGGACAAAAGACATACTTATCAACAGGATACATTAAATCAAAGGACATTATACTGATATTAGAGAAAGAAAAAAATACTTTAGAGATGGAAGTGAATATATCTGAGAGCTCTTCCAAATCTGAAGTGGAATCTGCATTGGCCAAATTAAACAGAAACAAAGCAGTAGGGCCAGACAGAATTGTAATAGAGATGCTGGCAGCCTTAGATGATTTTTGGCAAGATTACAGAAATAATAACAGTGTTGATATACTGGAAGACCTATGTACATCTATTTTCATAGCACTGCATAAGAAGCTAGGTGCACACAGATATGAACTCTATTGGACAATCAGCCTAATGAGCCATATAATGAAAATTATCATCTGAATTCTGATGAATAGAGCATGCAGCAGAATCAAACTGGAAATAGTACAGGAGCAATGCAAGTTCGTCGAAGATACTGGAACGAGGAACATGGTATTTAATTGCAAATCTGATATCCCAAAATCAGACAAATTCTTAAATTTAAATATCTGGGATCTGGGAAGTGTTTTAACAGAGGACAGAAAGTGTGACACTGAAATCTGAAGATGCATTGGGATAGCCAAAGATGCATTCCAAAAGCTAAGCAGAGTACTAAAAAATAGGAAAACTTTGCTAGAAGCAAGGAAAAAAGTACTAAACTGTTACGTGATATCTGTCAAAGATGAAAAAGAGACTTGAAGCAACAGAAATGTAGTTCTACAGAAGGATGATAAGGATGCCATAGATTGAACATGGGAGCAACCACAAAATTTTAGAGAAAATAGAAACGAAAAGGAAACTTATACTTAACATCACGAGGAGAGAGTTGAGGTTTTGAGGTCATGTGATGAGGGAGGGAGAGAGGGCTTGGAGAGTGGCAGGGAAGCAAGAAATTGAAAATAAGTTCCATTGGTGAGAAGTGCAAGAAAAGAAATTATAGAAATTGAAAATAAGTTCCATTGGTGAGAAGTGCAAGAAAAGAAATTATTAGAATAGAACAGACAGTTGCATCTGACTAGTTCAACTGTAAAATGATTAAGCCTAGTTGCTAATCTTGTAGCACATTTAAATTCATGTAGTCAAAGTACTAAGGAGAAAGAGTCATCAGAACAGTTGAAATTAAAATATTTTTGAGAAAAGTTAGAGGGAAGCCACATCACAATGAGAAAGTGACTGAAGTTGAGATGCCAGATCAGGATCAATTATATTGCAAATCCTTCTTTAAATTTTGTCAAGAATCTTGAGATATATACTATGAGCACCAGTTCAGATATGGTAGCAGTATTCAATGTAATAGTAGAATGTAGAAGGTCAATTTTGATATAAAAATTTGTCTGGCACAACACATTGAACCAACTTTCCTAGCATCAGACCTAGCAATTGATTCAATATAATCTTTCCACTTCAAGTCAGTGGAAAATGTGAGCCCAAGAAGGCACAGTGTTGCTCTCCAGTAGTTTAGCAAAGAATATAATTTGTTGAACTTTGAATAGAATGCAAGTAACAGCTTTAATTCCCCTTAAATGTAACCTCGCTTACTGTATTTTCTTGTGTAAAATATGATTTTAGTATAATACAATCCTGTATTTCTTCAGCTAAAACGGGGAATAAATTACATCCGAGAATATAACTCCAAAGTACGGCCATCCCTATGTAAATTTTCTTTGAAAGGTATTATATTATCCATTTAAAATTTCAATGTTGTACAAATTTTTCAATAAAATATTTAATTTTTCATAATATTAAAGAATAGAAATGAACTGGATGTTTAACCATTGTGTGTTTCTTAAAATTTGGTTTCAAAATTTTGGTTTTCAAAATTTATTTAAAGGAAAGGTGATGACTAGATATACAGTGTAACCCGGATATAAGAGAGTTGTCGGGATCGGAGAAGTCGTCTCTTATATCCGGGTTTGGTCTATTTTGTTTAGGTAAATATGGCTCTAATTTGAGACCAGAGAAAATCTCTCTTATATCAGGGTTTCTCTTATATCCGGATCTCTTATATCCGGGTTACACTGTACCTGTTAATACATTTTAATGTCTTAATTAATCTATCATACTTTTCTGATTCATGTGACGTTTTTATGTTTCTATATATTAATAAACTATAAAAATTAAAATAATTGTCTTTCATTAAGAATGAAGAAAGAAAATATTTTTTAAAAAAATCAAAATATAAACAAACTTTATCAATGCTGATTCCCAAAGAACAAATATTGCCAGGGCATATCAAATAAATTTTGTAAACAAATGTTATCAACACCTGCCTACTTTGTGTTATATTACCTGTTGTGCTTTCTGAGTGTATTTGCAATCTTGCTGTTTGAAAGAAATTTTTTTTTTTTTTTTTTTAAATGTGCACTAATATATGGTCCCTACTTTTTTGCCTTCAATTCTCATTCAAAATTTCTTGTATTATGCACAAATAAAGATAATAGTAGTTGTTTTGTTTGTACTTTAATATTCCTTTCTTTTCTTTCAGGATTCATTCAACCATGCCTTTGTGGAGAACATCAAAACCCTCTACCTGGAGAAAGGATGGTAAGTTCTACAGTAAATGTGAAAAGTTATATTTTAATTTGAACCTTTTCATAAGGTTTTAATGTTTTGGAATTGGTAAAAATTTTAAGTGCTGAAAATATGGATTTATTCTTTCATTCACCTACAGCTTATCAACACTTTGTAGGTTATTTAAAGGCAGAAAATATTTTTAGATTGTAAGAATGAATATTTTTTTTTTTTTTTTTAGATAATAATTTAGTGATATGTCTAACTAATTTATTAGTCCTGGGTATGACAATAAACTACATCATCTAGCAGCAAGACCTCCAATCAGAAGATTGGAGGTTTTGGAACAACCTCTTAATTGCTGTCCGTCCCAGGTCCACCCTAACCCTAGAACCTGTTAGGGTCCTAGCTTTGAGCAAATAATTAACCTCCAAACAAAAACAAAACCCTATAAAAGTCTAAAATACCTGCAATACATTTTTATATAAAAAGTGCCAACAATACATATTTATAGTAAGGCATACAGTTGCATTCAAAATATTTAAATAACCCATAGAGGTCGATATACTGCTAAACAAAATCAACCAACTTAGTAATTTACCATAGCTGTGGTGAGAAGAGGTGAATTCATACCTTTCCAAAGGGTATTTGCATGTAAGTGAATATAATGAACCCAACCGGAACTGGAACTTGGCTCTCTGATTAACAACTGCAAAGCATTATCTGTTACACCACTCACAGATCCAAGCTTATGTCACCTGGTATTCCCACATCGTCACCCATCTAGGTACTAATCAGACTCAACATTGCTTAACGTCATATTAGAACTGGTGTTTCAGTGTGATATTGCTGGAAATATCATAAATCTCTTAACATTTATAATTATAAAATAAGGTTTACAAATAAAATGATTGATGTAACTCTGCCAATATTTTTCAACACTTAAGAGCGTGATTTAGTAAAAAGAAAAAAAAAACATTGTCTGACAATGTTAAAGAATATTTTGACAATATATCTGTCTTCAAGTTAAGAAAATTTTTCAAGTATAAAAATGTATAAATCTACCAAAGATTATAAGTCTTTGTATAAACGTTGCTTGCCTTGTAATGAAAAAATGGCTGTACTGGTAATGGGGGTGCCAAAAAGAACAAAATTCCATCAGCCTGAAAGCATGTAACTGAAATGGGCTTAATATGATGATGATCTTGTTCATCTTGAAATTTTCTGTTAGTTGATTAGTTACTAAGAGGAATTACTAGAAAAGCTTAGTATAAATCTTATGGAACTCTCTTTCCTTCTGGAAGCTAATAATTTGCATATGTAACTATACAGAACCGTCATATAGCCTGACATGCTTTTACTGATTGAACCACAGAAGGGCGTTTCAGTTAGCAAGGTCGATTTTACTGTTTTTAAACTACAATTCTCTATGATTTTCTCTCCTACATTCATATCTGCTCAATGTGTATTCCGATGTAAACAAATGATGTCACACATTATGAAATGGACAAAGTATAAACATAAAAAATGTCTTAAAATAATTGTCGGACTTTGTCCATTTCATAATGTGTGACATCATTTGTTTACATTCGGATACGCATTGAGCAGATATGAATGTACGATAGAAAATCATGGAGAATTGTAGTTTAAATATACATAACTATCCTCATGTGTTTTAAGGATGAAAGTTCGGTAGATTCTGAATATTGGCAATAATATTGTTTGTTTTATGTGAATGTAAGAAACGTTTGTAACAGGATACAAAAGTTATTATGATCTAGACCAATGTTTCTCAACCTTATTCTGGTTGTAGACCCCTTCAATCCAATGCGAGTTCTTTATGGCCCCCCCTCATGCCAACTAGAGTTCTTATCACCCTTACTCCCTCCTGCCCCGTCCCTCATCTTAATGCATCTTGGGAAGTAGGTATATTAAAGGGTGTAGTTTGGATAGTACTATGACATTAAAACACTAACTCCAGTTGTAAATCAAAGAATGTTATTTGAATAAACTCGTTTATTTACAAAACAAAAAGTACATGTACCATCAGCTTTATCTTGTATGGTTTCAATGGGAGACCTGTGACTGATGCAGGGCTGCCAAATAGTCAATGTTTGGCTTGAAAGCCATCAGAGAGAGACGTAAATCACTTCTGCATCAAGGCAATTTCATGTCTTTGACAGCAGATGCATCATCCAACTGAAACCAGACTCAATCAAGTAAAATGTGGTAAAAGTAAGAACAACTTCACATCTTTCCAGAGTAATTGGTAATTCTTATGCATGTCTTCATTCATTCACAGCTTCTGGTATCCTTCACACTTGAACCTTGCTTGAGCTGCTGTTATTTTGAAGTTCAATGAAACTTTCTTGTAGGGTGATATCAACTTCAAATACATCAACAATGAAAGGATCCACAAACCAGTGTAGCACTGTCATTTGGAGTAGATCAGAGAAGCGAGTTTTCATATCTTTATGCAACCGCTTCAAATGACCAGCATACACTGCAAAGTCATCATCAAGCAGCTCTGTGGATATATTTGCTAAGGAAGGAAACAGTGCAAACTCCCGTCTCCCAAAGTTCAACCAGAACAGCTTTAGCTTCCCATTAAATGTGTTAATTGTCTCCTTGCAGGCAAGCAGGGTGGACTCATTTCCTTGGAACACTTTGTTCAGGACATTTAGTTTTCAAGATTGAGAGATAAGTTGTTGAAAATGTACCTTATTTTAAATTATGAGTTTTAAATTTTAAGAAATTGAAGACTAAAAACAGCCATTTTTCATAGATCAGATGAAAAAATTACAATAAATATTTATGTTAACAAAATGGTTTAGATTAATCTAATATTTAACTTAATAATAAATTTAATATTTTATTTTAAATAATTATTAATTACAAAATACGCCCCTGAAAATATCTCATGGCTTCCAAGGAGGCCATATGGCCCATGTTGAGAAATCTTGATCCAGACAACTGTAGAGTGGACATCCTTATTCATAGTTTCATTTTGGGGAAGAAAGAATCTGCTATTCCTCATATAACTCGCTTTTATTAGAGTACTAGAAATATCCATAAAAATTTCACTGTTTTCCTATTTGAATTTTCTGATGACTTTTAATTTAATGATAGAATAAGTCCATGGTGAGTTCTACAATAAAATATCCATAGAACTTCCCCTATGACATTGTTAAATATTTGAGCTTAACAACTTTAAAATATTTCAAAAACAATCACAGATATGAATGCTGGTCATTGTTAGGAAGTAAGGAGGTACAAATGAAAAGATTTAAAATTGACTCCTTTTTCCATTTCACTGAAACATGTTAAAAACATGGGTGTGATCACCACATCTCTCTTCTCTTTCCTTTCCTTTGCTTACTGAGACCAAGTAGCATCTCTGATATGTCTTTTCCATATTTACACCTTATCAAAATGGAATAGTCCATTATTTGTGGCGTATTGGCAGGATGTAACATGTGATAACTAAGGAACAAAGGGAGGGACAAGCTGAATTATAAGATATTATAATTGTCTTATTTATTGTTTTTTTACAATTATTCATACAATTCAAGACTCAAGCCACTTAAGGTAGAAGATTACTAAAATGAGGTGGTTGTAAAGGCCTACAGGGAAGGAGAAAGAGGTGCATATTCTGAGGATATGTAGGATAGATAACAGTTGACCCTCAACTTGAGAGGTTAAGATTGTTGTGATTGGGGAAACATCCTCTCAGGAGTCTATTCTATAATGCAACATTACTGGGGGGGAAGAAGCTGTCTGAGTGGAACTTCTTCCTCACCAATGGCATATGACAGGAATGAGGTTGAGTCAGCTCTGTGTACGTAGCATAACAGGTCCTAGGTACAAAGGTCTAGACTAGTGTTACTAAGAAATGTATTTCTTCTGCCATGAAAATAGCAATTTGTTATTGTGCCTAATTTGTAAATTGAATTTTACTATCAGTATGTAAGTTATGGGGGGGGGGAGTACTTATCCAGGTTCTGTACCATCTGCAGTTTTAGGTATTCACTGTGGGTTGAAAAATAAGATGAAAAGTTTGTCGACACCAACTTACATCATTGAATATTTAGTCAACTCTGAGTTTATATCATTTGACAATTGATATAGTTCACTGTTAGCCATTATGCATTCAGTATTGTTATGCTTCAGTTGGTATAAATTGCTTTGTAGCCTACTGTGTTGGACTTTAGATAATTCCTGAATATGTTGTCTGATACTTAAACTTGACAGTGGTTCTCTAAAGAGTACACTAAATTGTTGAGTTCATTACTTGAAAAACAAATTAATCTCAGTGTTATAGTGATCATATGGCAGATATTACTGGTTTATATGATACAGATCACTGAAGATTCTTCACTAAGTTTTATAGGAAAAGTAAAAAAGAAAAAAAAATTGTTAGCGTGTTTTGACAATCCCAATAATTGTGTAGGGAGTATATTTTCATTGTTGGTAATATTTCTGTAAAAAATCTATTTTAAAATATATTCTCCATGCTCATTTTCTTCTGTTAATAAGTTTTACTCAAAAATGTTTTTTATATTTTAAAATATTTTCCTTTTAGGTTTTTTTCTCTTTTTTTCTTTCTTTTTTTCTGTCTCTCACTTTTCTTTTTTGCTATGTGCTGTATTTTATTTTATTTTTTTACTGTTTTCTCTCTTTCTATTTTACTTTCTATTTTCTCTCTTTAAATTTTACTTTCTATTTTCTCTCTTTAAATTTTACTTTCTATTTTCTCTCTTTAAATTTTACTATTTTCTCTCTTTCTATTTTACTATTTTCTCTCTTTCTATTTTACTATTTTCTCTCTTTCTATTTTACTAACTATTTTCTCTTTTTCTATTTTACTAACTATTTTCTCTTTTTCTATTTTACTAACTATTTTCTCTCTTTCTATTTTACTAACTATTTTCTCTTTCTATTTTACTATTTTCTCTCTTTCTATTTTACTATTTTCTCTCTTTCTATTTTACTATTTTCTCTCTTTCTATTTTACTATTTTCTCTCTTTCTATTTTACTATTTTCTCTCTTTCTATTTTACTATTTTCTCTCTTTCTATTTTACTAACTATTTTCTCTTTTTCTATTTTACTAACTATTTTCTCTTTTTCTATTTTACTAACTATTTTCTCTTTTTCTATTTTACTAACTATTTTCTCTTTTTCTATTTTACTAACTATTTTCTCTCTTTCTATTTTACTAACTATTTTCTCTCTTTCTATTTTACTAACTATTTTCTCTTTCTATTTTACTATTTTCTCTCTTTCTATTTTACTATTTTCTCTCTTTCTATTTTACTATTTTCTCTTTTTCTATTTTACTAACTATTTTCTCTCTTTCTATTTTACTAACTATTTTCTCTTTCTATTTTACTATTTTCTCTCTTTCTATTTTACTATTTTCTCTCTTTCTATTTTACTATTTTCTCTCTTTCTATTTTACTATTTTCTCTCTTTCTATTTTACTATTTTCTCTCTTTCTATTTTACTTTCTATTTTCTCTCTTTCTATTTTACTTTCTATTTTCTCTCTTTCTATTTTACTTTCTATTTTCTCTCTTTCTATTTTACTTTCTATTTTCTCTCTTTCTATTTTCTCTCTTTCTATTTTCTCTCTTTCTATTTTCTCTCTTTCTATTTTCTCTCTTTCTATTTTCTCTCTTTCTATTTTCTCTCTTTCTATTTTACTTTCTATTTTCTCTCTTTCTATTTTACTAACTATTTTCTCTCTTTCTATTTTACTAACTATTTTCTCTCTTTCTATTTTACTAACTATTTTCTCTCTTTCTATTTTACTAACTATTTTCTCTCTTTCTATTTTACTAACTATTTTCTCTCTTTCTATTTTACTAACTATTTTCTCTCTTTCTATTTTACTAACTATTTTCTCTCTTTCTATTTTACTATTTTCTCTCTTTCTATTTTACTATTTTCTCTCTTTCTATTTTACTAACTATTTTCTCTCTTTCTATTTTACTAACTATTTTCTCTCTTTCTATTTTACTAACTATTTTCTCTCTTTCTATTTTACTAACTATTTTCTCTCTTTCTATTTTACTAACTATTTTCTCTCTTTCTATTTTACTAACTATTTTCTCTCTTTCTATTTTACTAACTATTTTCTCTCTTTCTATTTTACTAACTATTTTCTCTCTTTCTATTTTACTAACTATTTTCTCTCTTTCTATTTTACTAACTATTTTCTCTCTTTCTATTTTACTAACTATTTTCTCTCTTTCTATTTTACTATTTTCTCTCTTTCTATTTTACTAACTATTTTCTCTCTTTCTATTTTACTAACTATTTTCTCTCTTTCTATTTTACTAACTATTTTCTCTTTCTATTTTACTATTTTCTCTCTTTCTATTTTACTAACTATTTTCTCTTTCTATTTTACTATTTTCTCTCTTTCTATTTTACTATTTTCTCTCTTTCTATTTTACTTTCTATTTTCTCTCTTTCTATTTTACTATTTTCTCTCTTTCTATTTTACTAACTATTTTCTCTCTTTCTATTTTACTAACTATTTTCTCTCTTTCTATTTTACTAACTATTTTCTCTCTTTCCATTTTACTTTCTATTTTCTCTCTTTCCATTTTACTTTCTATTTTCTCTCTTTCCATTTTACTTTCTATTTTCTCTCTTTCCATTTTACTTTCTATTTTCTCTCTTTCTATTTTACTTTCTATTTTCTCTCTTTCTATTTTACTTTCTATTTTCTCTCTTTCTATTTTACTTTCTATTTTCTCTCTTTCTATTTTCTCTCTTTCTATTTTCTCTCTTTCTATTTTACTTTCTATTTTCTCTCTTTCTATTTTACTTTCTATTTTCTCTCTTTCTATTTTACTTTCTATTTTCTCTCTTTCTATTTTACTTTCTATTTTCTCTCTTTCTATTTTACTTTCTATTTTCTCTCTTTCTATTTTACTTTCTATTTTCTCTCTTTCTATTTTACTTTCTATTTTCTCTCTTTCTATTTTACTTTCTATTTTCTCTCTTTCTATTTTACTTTCTATTTTCTCTCTTTCTATTTTACTTTCTATTTTCTCTCTTTCTATTTTACTTTCTATTTTCTCTCTTTCTATTTTACTTTCTATTTTCTCTCTTTCTATTTTACTTTCTATTTTCTCTCTTTCTATTTTACTTTCTATTTTCTCTCTTTCTATTTTACTTTCTATTTTCTCTCTTTCTATTTTACTTTGTAACTATTTTCTCTCTGTTTTATTTTTTTTACTATTTTCTCTCTTTTTATTTTAGTTTTTTACTATTTTCTTTTACTATTTTCTTTCTTTTTTTATTTTTAAACCTCTCTAATCTTCTATCAGTTTTTCTTCTGTAGGTTTTTTTTTATAGATTGAAGTGCATTACATTATTTCTACTTTGTAATGCCCAATTAGTTTTTGCCTGTTACAATCTGTATTGCATCCCAACAATTAGTTTTGGAGGTCAATTTACACATGGTGGTAACTTGGACAGAATCATGCAATACAAAAAAACAAAAAACAAACAAAAACACGTTCATTTCATTTATTCATTACTGTTCTAAATGTACTAGAAAAAAAAAAGACTGATTCCAAAATTCTAGAAACTGTTGGTGGTTTTTTGAGCAAGATATTCTTTTTCTTCAAAATGAAGCAATTGAAGAAATAACCTCAAAACCATTGCAACGGATTTCTGGAATGTTTCAGCCAGCAGCTGACATATCTAGACCTGTGTTCCTGCAATATATCACAAGATTTTTAACAAATTTCAAAGAAGGGTCTGTAATATAATCAATTATGACTTGGCATCTTCAGTCACTTTATCACTAATGTTATGTGGCTTTCCTCAGTCTTTTCTATAAACATTTTCATGAGCAATTGTTTTAATGGGTTCTTTTTGCTATCTTAACCACATTAATTTAGGCATGCTACTAGATTGGCTAGGTCTCACCATTTTACTGTTAAAATAGCTAGATGTAATTATAAGTTGTATTCTGATAGTTTCTTGAAATTTTTGGCTGTGAAAATCTCTTCTGGTTTCTTGCTTCCCTGCAACTTAAAATCATCAAAAATTTAAATTCAATGCCAATCACCATCTTTTGTCTTCCTGAAACCTCTTCTTTTATTGTCCTGTCTTCTCATTCTCTTTCACTTCTAGTAACCCCTTGTGTTTTAATTGCATTATCATCTTGCTTGGCTTGAAATGATTATATAAAAGAAATTATCATCAAGGCATAAAAACCTCTCAAGATTGCTGGCCTCAACTTGGTTTTTCCATGCTTTTTCCCATGTCCAGCTCCATGTTGGTTGTCCAAGGATTAGATCATTAAACAGCCTTTTCATACTGTAAGCCAGTGGGAGAAATTTTCATATTGTGTACTCCTTGTAAAAAATAAAGGACTACATTATTTATTTGGTTTTGTGCTTCAAAATATTTTTTCATGTGTATTTATTAGCACACCCACTCAAATGTGGCCCAAGGTAGACTTTAAAGTGCAAGCCCACACATAAGGAACTGAAGTAGAACATTTAATTGATATAATATATATAGAACATTCAAATCAAATTTGATTTTCATTCTTATTGGACTAAGGAGAAGTTTTTATGTTTCCTCATGGAGAAAAGAGATTTCAATTATTTTCTGGATTTTTTTTTTTTTTAATTATTTCACCCCAAGCAAGGCAATAAAGTGATTAGGACACAAGGAGTTATTGAGTGTTTGAAAATATGATAAAAACTATTAAAGAAAGAGGACAATAAAAGAATAAGAATTAAGAACATAACAGTTGACATTGCATTTAAATTTTTGAAGATAAATGTTTACTGGAAAGCAAGAAACTGGAAGAGAGTCCCACAAGCAAGAAATGTGATAGAAGAAACTGTTAGTATGGAACTTATGATTGCATCTAGCCATTTCTGCTGCAAAATGAGGAAACTTTGCTGCCAATCTAGTACAGGGCTTAAATTTATAAAGTCTAGATACCAGAGTTCATCAGAACAATTACCAATTACCATGGTAATTGGTAATTACATTTACACTTAGATTTACTCCCTCAGCACTTTTCCTTTTGAGGCTGGCTCAGGTGCTAGGGAATGACCTTAATCCCCTCCCAAAAGGAGACATATTGCCTGGGGATTGAGAACATTATACAATTACTTTTTCATGCATAGATAAGATAACAAATCTGTTTTTTTTTTTGTTTTTTGTTTTTTTGTTGTTGTTTTTCCCTTTACATTTCTTATATTAAAGAATGTTTTTTCTGTGTTATCTTTGAAGTTATTTTTTCCCATACAATACCAAGTATGTTAATACTTGCAAAAGTAAAGATTATAGTGATCAACCGAGTAACCATGGATCGATTTTAGCTTGAAAACTTGACTATGTTTGAGCCCATGTAATCATACCATTATTTTATTGATACGGTTACATCATGCTAATTGATTTTTAGCCAATGAAAACTCTTCATCTATAATACACATTTGAATATAATGTTCACTTCTAACTTTAAGCTAAGGATCTGCAGGTGCTGTAATGAATAGCAGCTTAGAATAAGAAATTGGGAGCTGAGTTCCAATTCCAGTTGGGTTTATATTCACTTATGCACAAATAACTTTTAGAAAGGTATGAATCCACCTTTTCTCTCCCCAGCTATGGGTTAAATAGTTGGACTTGTATCTATCAAAAAAACAATTCTCAAAAAAAAAAATTTCTTGCAATATTCACTTGCAAAAATAAAAAGAATTATTCTTAAAATCCATATGTTTTGGCTTTAAATAACACACAAAGAGTTGGTAAGTCATAAAAACAAATCAAACTAACTGATCAATGAAAAGTCCAGTAAAAATTAATTATAGTCCGTAGAAGTTAAAGTGGCATAGACTCTCCAGGCATCAGAAGTTAAACTGCCATTCATTCTACCAATTGACATAATCACCACAAGAATGCATCCTTCTTCATTCAGTTTGAACATGTACCAAAATATCACATTTTTACTGGGCACCCAACAACATCAAAAGTTAAAGTCGTATTTACTTGACTCCCACGGGGTCAGGAGGTGACACAAGGTCGGTTTAGCGTGGGAGACCCGAGCGTTTCCACTCTAGGGTCACTGGTCGAAAACTGGTCATAGCATGTCCAAGCTGGTCAGAGCTTAGTCAAAGCTAGTCATGGCTTGTCCTAGCTGGTCCAGGCCGGAGCCGGCCCAAACTAGTCATAGCCGTGATCGAATCTCAGCCAAAGGCCGAGAAACGATACAAATTTGTCAAAAGGCGAAATCAAAAGTTAAAGTGAGAAAAGAGAAACTTTAACCCCAGCTTATATTTGTTCATTGGGCAAATGCAAGTTGGAAGGAAGGGAGACAAGCTTCCTGCTGCTGCTGGGAATCATCTATTAAATTTTTTTTTATTATTGATTATTTTTTTAACACTAACTTTGGACTAAGAATGTCTAAAAAAATATCTCTTACATATAAAACATACTGACACTTTAGAATTAGTAATGGCTAAATTTAACATTTAACTTTTCATCTGCTTCATATAAGTTAAAAATAAGAATTCATATAGTTTACAATTATGTTTTCAAACACAAATTAGCACAACTGACATGCAGCGGAAGGTGCTGGGAATCACAAAGAAGATAGAAACAATGCTTGACAACTTCATGGCTAATGTTAAATGGTGCCAGCTCTTTATGGAGAAATATAATTTATCAGTTTGTCATTGAATTGGCATCACAATGAAATTGCCTGCACATTTTGGAGACAATGATATCAAAGATCTCTGAAACATCTACTAAACTGACAACAAAAATGAAACTGTCATGACATCTATCTTTGACATAGACAGCACCGAATCAAGCTAAAAGGTACTTAATATATGAATAACATTATTTTTTATATAAATACGGTATTTGGTTAGTGATTTAAACAGTTAAACATTAGTTTGGAACATAGATATAACTTACTGTTAGACATGTCGACACACATGATAATAAAAAAAGTTCCTGTGTATAATGTGTACTCTTAAATTCTAGGCTTAAAGATCTGCAAAAAAAGTGTATATTATGCACAAATAATTATAGGAGAAAAATATTTTTGTTATTTTCACTCAAGACTAAGATATGCATTACATTATTTTTTCCTCTAGAGAACAAGGCTTGTTTAAATTCCTGAAATTAAATACAGTGTATTCTGAAAGAAGATATCCACTCAGTATTTTTTAATTAATAAATAGGAATACATATGTTCACCTATTGTTCGGTTCACACTCCTCCCTGGTCTATTGAACAGGAATAGAGATTTTTTTTTTGCTTAGGATTAGGTTTCCAATTCCTTCTAAAGTCTTCTCATTCTCTTTCATTCCTAGTAGTCACCTGTGTCTTAGAGGTGTCATTGCCTTGCTTCAGGTGAATTGATTAAAAAATAATAAAAAAAAATTTGAAACCTGGATATACAAGTTTCATCATGATATAACACCACACCTCGATCGATCCTGGGTTACCTGGTCAGAAGTGACCAGATGATATGACCCTTGTCACGCACGGCCTATAAAAGAAGATACCTTGGCCTTCACAGTTGTAGGAGAGTGAGTTGATTGCAGGGTCAATCCCATGCTGATTGATACTGTTATTGGTCGCCCCAGTTCCAAAAAAATTATTTATAAAAGCAGATAAATCCAGGATAATCCATAAAATGAAAACAAAAAATTAAATAAACTAGTCGACAAAGAAGTCACTAAATTTTACTAAACAACTAATAACGAAACAGAAAATGATATAAACAAAAAAGATAGCCACTAAATTAAGATTAGTCAATAGGGTAAAACAATTATCAAAAGTAGAAATACTTATTATATTAAAAGACCATAAAGACAACTTCACAACCAAACCAATATGCAGATTACTAAACTCCACAAAAAGCAATATTTGGAAAATAAGCAAACCCATATTAGAAAAAAACTAAGAAGAATACTAAACATAAATCAATGGAAAAGTACTAAAACAACTATCAATTGGTTCAATAACATTAGTTACAAAGAAAACTGCTTTAATACAAATAGACATAAAAGAGTTTTAACCATCTATTAATGAACATACACTAAACAATATATTAAACTTAGCAAAACAATACCTCGATATCCCCAACGAGGACATAAATATAATTAAACACTAATGAAAATCAAGATTATACCACAATAAAAAATATGGACAAAAAAGGGCCCAAATAATAACAATGATGATGATAATAATGATAATAATTATAACTTTAACATAACAATGGATAGCTATGATGGTGCAGATATGCAAATTCACAGGCATATATATATATTCAATAAATTAACAAATATTATTAACAAAAAAGATATAGGTCTATACAAGGACAATGGTCTATTAATCCTAAGAAACTGAAATACAGAAAAAAGAAAAGCATCCAAGTGTAGGTTCCATCCAGCTTAGATTCTAGAGTTTTAGTTAATATCCAAGCAATGGCACCATGCATTAAAACTGCCTCTACAGTTGCTCGAAAGAATCTCCATTTGAAGTTGTCTGGTATATCAGCTTTCCAGATTACATTAATTTTATTCCAGGCTTTATGCAAATTTTCACATTCTTTTCAGTAGAATTTATTTTGCTTCCTAGGTATGTGTGAGATTTAAAAGTTGTGGTAGGAAAATAAATTTCTACTTGAATCTGTTCCCACTGACAGCTAACGTGGAAACCAGAACAACGCTTCGCTCAGGACTATGTTTCCTGCACACCATAAAAAAACAGTACTATCTCTCTTTCTCTGGAACACTGGTATAACCTTCACCAGTCTCAAAGAACAAACTGTCCCCGAAGAAAAATGTCAGCTCTTTTTATCCTTCCTCGGTCTCACTTGTGTTAGCCTTGTTCTTGCCAATAATTCATGGGCTGTGTCACTTCAACATTGATTTGCCAAAGTTCACCTCACAGATCTATGATGTCTACAAGTACATATGTAACACTATTTGAGTTGCTGGTAATTAATCAGAATGGCAACTTAAAATATCACTGAAAACGAGATAACAATGAATAACTTAGCATGAAAATGGTTAACCAATATCATGAAAATAGGCTGATAGTAAGATTGTTCCCAGAGAATCAAAATATGTACAATGGACCAGGTGACTGCTAGAAAGCGATTCTCAGTTTGTGTGAACAAATCAGCTGTTGATAGCCTGTGACAACCAAAGCCAGGATCTGACAAGAGAAGAATTGAGTTAAAACTAAATGAATTTATTTTGCGGGATGTCAAAATGATAAACAATGAATTGAATAGCTTTGGCTGAGCAATAATTGCCATAATGGGAGTTAAAAAAATTTCCCTGGGAAAATGTCTCTTGGGCGAGAGGTGAGAAAGCCAATACATCTTCACAAACAATTTCAATAAGTTACACTAACCCCAAACCTGTATATGAATGATATGATCCCTGTTTATAAATTCCAGCTTCATAAGGTCTTTTTTAGTTTTTACAAGCTTTTGTCTGTTCCTACAGACATCCTCAGGTATGGAAATAGATTTGTTCTTGTTTTTTTACTTCTCAGTAATAAGAGGACAACGAAAATATAGATGTAATCCGAAAAAATGCTATGAGAAATGTGTTATCGTTTTGGAATGTGCGGTCGCTTCGCTGAGTTTGAATTTTAAATTTTAAGGTTGTGCGTTTTTGTACAAATATAGTAATAAGAGAATTCTTTTGTACTGGTAGGTTTTACGTCAATGTGGCATGAACTATATTGTTCAATAATTACAGAAATGTCACACTTATTATCCGAGAGTTGCACGTTGGATCAGTTATTTTAATTTCAATTATAGGTGCTGAATCATTAACCTCTATATTTGTTTTTTGTATGAATGATTCATGTAATTATAAGTTGAACAGCACCTATAATCAAAATTAAAATATCTATATTTTCATTGTCCTCTTATTACTAAGCAGTAAAAAACAAGAACAAATCTATTTCCATACCTGAGGATGTCTGTAGGAACAGATGAAAGCTTGTAAAAACTAAAAAAGACCTTATGCAACTGGAATTTATAAACAGGGATCATATCATTCATATACAGGTTCGGGGTTAGTGTAACTTATTGAAATTGTTTGTGAAGATGTATTCTCGCCATTTAAATCATTAACCTCTATATTTGTTTTTTGTATGAATGATTCATGTAATTATAAGTTGAATAGCACCTATAATCAAAATATATATAAAGGAAAAAAATCCTTTTAGGTTAACATGCATATGAGAAGTAACTTAAATCCATTATGGTGCAAATGAAACGTTCTCTAATGTACTTGTATCTGTTTTATTTGTAGTTCTGTAGACCTGTATCATGGGGAGCCTATTTATCCAGAAAACACCCAGGAAACTGATGAAGTTGCTTCTTTAGTGATGCCTCAGGTAAGCTGTTCAAAATTGATTCTGATGCTGGTTTTATGTTTCTAGATCTGCTATTAATTGTAGAGGAAAAACCAAAAACTTTTAATATAATCTTTATTCTTTTTAAATGATGGAATTAGATTTTACACTTTATAGTTTATGGTCTGATCACACTGAAACCCCAGTTCTCATTTGTTCGCCAAAGTTAACTAGTTGAGCATGGTCAGTACTTAGATGAGTGACCACTTCGGTACACTGGGTACTGTAAGAAAAAAAAAAACAGGTACAAAATCAGTTAGGTATGGGGCTAGTGACTTCATCCTGTAAAGATTTACTTGCTATGGAAATCACTGCAGCATGCTTTGTATTGTTGAGAGCTATGACCCCAATACTTCTCAGTGGCCCCTAAAGGACTAAAGAATGAGACATTCCTTTTTTTTTTTTTTTGACATTGAGAAAAATTAGGTGAAAATTCCTTGTGGGATTTTGAAATTTTTTAATTTTCTATTTTTTTTTTTTTTTTTTTTTTTTTTTTTTTTTTTTCCTATACAAACATTGATATTCTGATACAGATATATACACCAAAATCTATATGAGAATATATCAAGATATAAAGGGACCGTATAAAAACAAACCCCTTATGTACTATACAATGCCTGTAAAAAGAAACCGGGACCGACTTTAACAAAAAACAACAGTACTGAAATGTTCATAATATAAAGAAAGCCAAAATGGGAAACCAACCAAAGAGAACTGTAACAACTAGGAATATGTCTAACTGATCATCACACATTTATAATCCTCTGATGATCGTGGCTGGTGTGAAACTCAGTAACAATTCTAGATTGGTGTTTATTCCTGGTTGTTGTTAATTATATAGATACTAAATTTAATATATATAGATTATTATATAACTATTAACTATTGTTGCATGTTATTTTACACTCCAAGGTTCCGTTTACATATTTATCTTATCAACTTGTCATAAATATGTATCAAGATTAAAAACAGTTTATCATCTTCATATTTTTTTTATAGTTTTTCATATTTAATGAAATAAAGCTGAAAGAAAAATTAATTGCAAAATAATTAACATGTAATTAATAATGTGGAAATAAAACTCAAACAAGAATTTGGAATAACATTAAATATTTTGTCTATATTTCTGAGATGAGGTATTATGTACAGTATTTACATTAGTCGGACTATTGTCCTCATCTTTGTCACAACGTTTCGGCCGTTGTACGCTCCGGCCTTCTTCAGGTGGTTGGAATTTCGAACTGAACCCTTTATTTCGATCACTAGGGTAGACTGTTCTAGTTCCATGTGCCATGTTTGATGGATGTCAGTTAGAATCTATCCAACCGTGGAGGCAATCGTGTAGCACGGAGTACTGCAAACCTGGGTAGGAGCTATGGAGATCTTTGGCTGCCTATACGTCATGATCACTCTCTTGGTTGTTGCTGGTAGAATTCAAAGAAAATAGTAAACCAATACAGTTTGTTACTAGCTCTGCTGCAGGAATTGCTAGAAGGTGGCATGGTATTTGATCTCTGCACCTTTGGGGTTCCAGTTCAGATTTGGGTGGAATTTACAAAAACTCTCCACCGAACACCAAAAATTGACTCAAAGTAATGGTTTGGATTAAAAAAGTTTTGTGTTAGCATGACTACAAAGGCCTGAAAATAACACAAGACAATTACTCTCACCTTGAGCCCGTGTATTTTCTTTGTGCCATGTCCTTTCAACACATGGATGATCATAGCTCTCTACAACTTCCTGCCTTTTGTTGCTCTTTTACCCTTCACAATTTCTCTTTGTCTGTTTTTCCATCCATTCAATTTTTTATGTACTCTATTGTTTCAGAATATAGGTGATCATGGCTCTCCATAACTTCCTATTGCTCTAAGTAACTTTTGACATGTTACCATTTTTCTGCCGCTGTCCTTCCATCAGTCCTTTTTTTTTATGTGCTTTCGAGATATACCTGATTATGACACACCACAACTTCCTGTTTTTTGTTGCTCTAAATAACTTTTGACTCATCACCAATCCTCTTTGGCCCTATTCTGTCATCCATTCACATAAAACTTGTCAAGTATATTGCTTATTGTTTTCTTCAACTTCTCTTGCCTTCTATAGATCATGTGAATATTAAATTCTCTAGGCACTTTTTTTTTCAGTTACCGTTTTCTTTAAAATTCCTTATTGCTCACATACTCTTGTGTTTGATATTTTTAGCATTTCTTGGTAGAACTGCATTGCTGTTGCTTCATGTCTCTTCTTCATCTACACCCTGTCTGAAGTTATTAAACAAATTATATAAACTTCCATAATTTAAATTTGGTTTAAAAAAAAAAATTGTCAAATTTTAAACAATCAATTTTTATGTCAAAACAAAGCCAGAGTTAAAATTTTAGGTAGTATCAATGTTTTATTGAAGTTATTTGATGTATTCTAAAAAACTGCTGTCTGAAGTTATTAGACTGTTGTGGATTCCACATGAAAAATCGGTCTCCAATAAATGACAAACGCAAGTATTTAAGCTAAGAAATTAAATGTATTTACACAAAATACAAAAGGTAATGTTGTTAGTAAAATCCAGGAACGCCGGTTAGTATTAATCAAAGATCACTATATACAGTCTCGAAGTAAACTTCCTTAGAGTCTGGCGTCCTTGTAACGGACTTCTAACGTCAACTCAATCACAGTGTCTATGTACTTTCCACTCTGTTTCTCCACCCGTTCCTCCTCCTGTTCCTCCACCTGTTCCTCCTCATTGTTCCTCCACCCTGTTCCTCCACACGTTCCTCTCCCTTCAGACTATCAGACTCCCTGACTGACTGACTGTGGCTATTTTATGGCAGCAGGACGAGTCCATTTATATCAGAAAAGGGTGGACCCCATAATATAGACAAAACCAAATAATCACATTTTACTTTAATAAAAAGTTAATAAAAATCATCAAAAATTAATCAACGCCTATAACAGAACAAACATATATGATAAGTCTTTGAATCCTTTATATTTTAATATAGTCACCCTTCTTCCCAATAACAGCAAGTAATCTATTAACCGTTGACTATGTTAATTTTTTTTTTTTACTTCAGCAGGTTCAATTTCCAACATGCTAGTTTTAATTGCTTCCCATAGGTCTGATTTGCTGTTATATTGTTTGCCATCTTCATATAATTTTATCTTCACAATTGACCATAGATTTTCGATCGGATTCAGATCAGGACTTGATGATGGTCATTCCATTATCTTCACTCCTCTAAATCTTTTATGCTCAAAGAATTCAAAGTAAGCTTAGACACATGTCAAGGAGCATTGACGGGCATAAATACACACTTCACTTTGAAACTGCGAGACTGGAACTTGTACCATGCAAAGAAAATCTTGTTCATAAAATCACAACAGTTAACACTGTTTAGTTTAATTCTTTCATCAACTTTCAATGGTCCAATAATGGTTTGGTCAACAATTCCAGCCCATATCATAACACTACTGCCTCCTTGTTGCCTTCTTTTAGTCATAGCATATCTGAATTGGATAAAATTCATCCTTTGGCCCATCCATTAGATCAAATGTCACTCTTCATCCATAAAAATTACTTTATAAAAGTCGATTTTCATTTATTTCTTGGCCCAATTTTCTCGCTTTAAAATATTTGCTTTAATGAGAGGAGGTTGCCTAAGAGATATTTTTACAGATTCCAATTCACAAAGTATTTTACACCTTTTGTCCTCCTTGACTCGCTCAATTCTAGCCTTCTCAAAATTCTGGTGCTGGTCAAAAGTGGTTGTTTAGCTTTAACTTGCTTTAGTTTACGTTCATCCCAAGGAGGCAAGTTCTTAAAGCCTTTTCCTTTGCTTCAAGTTCTTAACTTAGTTATATTTTCAACAGCCTTCTTTATTGTTCGATTGTCTCAGCAAAGTTCCTTTGACATCTTCAATGTGGACATTCCCTCATTCAATAACTTTGTTATTTTCTGTTTTTCAGCAGTTGTTAGATCCTTTCCTTTACCCATGTTTTGACATGTATTATGGACAAAAAGAAAAAATTAGATTTCAGAGGTTTTAATCTGCATATTAACTTCAGTCAGTTCATTTTCATAAATTCCAAATATCTCAAAAACTAACCATTAAAAATGGCAGAAAATTTAATTAAATATCTTACTAAGGGTAGAAATTGACAAGTTTAAATTTGACAAATATTGGTTCAGAACTCTTTGAGTTAGTGAGCTTTATTGGATTTGACTAATAACTTCAGGCAGACTGTAAATTGGGTTGAAGTGACTAATATACAAGAAAATCTGGATGGTTATTCATTGGCTTAAATCTAAATGTGTCATTAAAGCAATATAACTTATTAAAGGAATTGTGCTTTCTATAAACAAAGGTATTTGGAAGTCTATTAACTATATATAAAATGATCAAATTATTAAAGACTTGATTGAAAACTTAATTTCTTCTAACCAATATGCTGTTGTGTCGAACATGTCTCAATAATGAGGCAAAAATGTCTCTGAGTTGCATGCGGACATGTCTGTCAAATACAGGCACATCTGGGTTTTCCCCCATTAGCAGCTGAACAGCTTGGCATATCCAGATGTGGGTTTCTCTGCAACTTATCCAGATCCAGGCCTGTCAACTGTCTCATGTCAATAAAAGTGACAGGAAAGTCTGCTTTTGGCAAGACTCACTTTGGTATTGTTGGAGATTCAGTGCCTTGTAAAGACATTCCCATATGCATTTTGTTTCAGGAATTACATACCACCCAGCATTCTGTGGTTTTTGAGACAGTATCCTCACTCATTGTCATTCAATTTTTTGTTTCTTCCTCTCTCTCTCTCTCTCTCTCTCATCACTGCCTGTTCCTCTGTCAAATGTTAAGAGAACAATTTGTTACTTGTTAAGTGTTTTCTCCAACCTCAACACACCCTTGCCTTATTTTCCTATTTTTTATATTCTTTTCCATTTATGGTAATAGTATTAATAATATTAGTTGTTTCCGTAAAAGGAAGTATTTGGTATTCATTCACTGAGCATCCGGTACTTCTTGTAAAATAATTTTTTCAGGAAAATAGGTTTCTCAAGTTCAGAAGCTGTTATTGCTATTTACAGTATTGATGGATGTTTAATTCCTAACCTTTTTGTTATATTCCGTGATAATAGGAATATGGAATGGACAAACATGGTGGATAACAGGTTTATTGTATTAGGTTGGTGCAAAAATAATGACACAATAATGTCGTTTTTTGACGTTAAAAAATACGTCAATAAACGACATTATTTTTGCACCAACCTAATAGAAACCAGTACAACAAGCAAGGAAGTAATAGTTATGCGCATGGTCGTCGCAAGTCAATACAGTTGTGTGCGTGCTGTTATCAGAAAGCCGCTAATTCTTGCAAATCCCAGCTTGACTCATCTGTCCGCTGTCCTAACGGATACTTATAGGTGGTTACCACCTATAATGCCGCCACTCATGGGAATGGCAGGTTATTCCATTACAGCACTTTTCTTCAGTGTAATGTGGAAGTCAACAGCTTGATTATGCCCTTATTTTCTCTTTGAGTTACACATGCTCTCCATTTTAGTTGTTGCTGCTGTTGAAAGTCCTCAGGTGACATGATTTCCCTTCTTTGGTACAGTTCTTTGTTTGTGATTCTGTAGCACCAGTTCACAATGTTCAAAGAAGGATGATCTTTGCCAAGGCTTTCAGGTTCCACTCTTTCTTTTTTTTAACCATTGATCTTGGAAAGTGATTGTATACAGTTGACAGTTTAGTTATTTCCGAATGGGTTTGGTCCCATACATGGTACCCATATTGTTGTGGACCCAGAATAGGTCCGAAAGAAAACTCAAACTCAGCAATTTAGTGAAAACATATTATTAACAAAAAGAACGAATACAAAAGTGTTTTACGTCTGACTGACAGCAAAGTACAGTAGTCAACTCGTCGTCAATATTTAACGATCCCCCCACAAGGAATGTATGTGGCACAAGGCCGGGTTTAATGTGGGTTTCTCTGAGTCTGTATGCTCGGCCAAAAATATACCCTTTGAACCCGCCTAGAAGGGTTCAGGGCCTGTCTAACTCTCCGGACGAAACTTTGCCCTTCGGCAAAGCTTTGTCCGGGTTCCTCTCTGCCAAAGCAGAGAGTTCGACAGAAGTCGTACACGTAGTCAACCATAGACTACTCTTTTGAGAGGCATAATATAGTAATAGGACAAGTCCATTTAGTCCATCAAGGTAGGTCCCATAACACATATGAAAGTCACAATCTTGGGTACCTCAGTGTGGTATAATGGTTAGCAAGCTGAATAGTGAGTTTGATCCTCACTGGGTGCCCCATGCTTCCGGCCTTGTGCCACATCTAAGCTACATTTAGAAAATCATCATATGAAAGTCTTAATCTGATATGGCTATTTAAGAGTATGACTTCAGTTAATGTTTCGGTGCATATTATGAGGATATATAGGATAAATAACAGTTGACATTTGACTTAAAGAGGTTAAGTTTGTAGTGATTTGGGAAGCATCTTCTCAGGAGTTAATTCTATATGCAACAGTTCTGGGATGAAGCTGTCTGTGGAACATCATTTTATTGTTTTATTTATCTGTAGAATATGGAGGATAAAGCTGTACATTTAAGGAGTATACCAAATACAGCATTCACTTTAGGAAAGCTGAAGAAGCATCTACTGAATTGTTGGGGTCAAAATAACAAAGATGAGGATAAGTTGAAAAATTTGATCACATGAATGAGGTAAATGTTAAAATTAAGATTAATTAATCCAAAGTATGTATCAAAAATAAAATTTCTTTTTCCTCTGAGTAATTTTATTATTTCTATCAAATGTATTTATAAGGGACTCATTAAAATGACTGAGTTGAAATCAACCAAATATTCATGTCTTGTGTTTGGTTTACTCGTTACCTTAGTTGACTAAAGAGCAAAATTATGAAAAATGAAGATTGGATGTTTTTTTGTTTTTTTTTTTCTTTTTAAACCTTTCACTCCAAGCTAGGCAATAAAGACACTAAGTTGCAAAGAGGTAGCTGATAGTGAAAGAATATGAGAAAAAGAAAACCATTATTAAGGAGAGAAAACAATAAAAGAAATCCAAATGTTATTGGTCCTGACCTGATATCTTGGCTTCAGTCACTTTCTCATGGTTGTAATGTAACTTTTCTATAAATATTTTCATGGTAAGTTTTCTAACAAGCTTTTTTTCTTTGGTACCTTGAATTCATGAATATAAGTGCAGTACTAGATTGGCAGTTAGGTTTCATCATTTTACAGTTAAAATGGCCAGATGTAATGATAAGTTCTATGCTAACAGTTTCTTCTATTACACTTCTCGCTTATGGAACTCTCTTCTGGGTTTTTGATTTTCAGTCAACTTTTGATCTTCAAAAATTTAAATGCAATGTAAATTTTTATATTCTGTCTTAATTTTTGTTCTTTTATTGTCCTCCCTCCTTAATAGTAGTTTTTCTTATATTCTCTAACACTCAGTGACCCGCTTGCATCCTAGTGGCTTTATTGCCTTGCTTGGGGTGAAATGATTAAAAAAAAAACAGAAAATAATTGAAATCTCTTTTCCCCATGTGGAAACATAAAAAACCTTCCCCTTGGTCCAATAAGAATGAAAATCAAATTTGAATGTTCTATATATATATTATATAAATTAAATGTTCTCCCACTTCAGTTCCTTATGAGTTTACAACATGAATCATCTTAATAAAAGTATCTGTATTAAAAGGGAATTATATTTTCATTAGATAAAGATAGGGAAGCAGTTTCTTTATTGGATGAACTATGATACTACCAATTTACAGTTAATGTATTTTAGAGTATATGCTTTACATACACAGTATTCTCATGAACTTTTTACAAGTGGTAGGTGATTGCAGCCAAAAATAACAACAGTTGACCATTCTTTAGTTATAAATGGTTATAAAATTATAATTATGTAATTATCAAAACATTTTGAATGAGCCAGTAAAATCATAAAGATAAGCTGAAAAATTCCCAAGAGGTTACACACACACATGCGCACAGAGAGGGTGCGATGGATAAATTGTCGTCTAAATTATGTAAAAATCAAAATAATACTGACATTTCATTTTAACATAAATTTACGAAAATTACACAAAAATAACTTGAAATACTAAAGAGTAAATTTATTCATTAAAATCGCCATTGGCTTCAACCTCAGCCTCCAGATGACTTTGCAATCTTTTGCAACTCTTCTGGATGGTCTCCTTGTCTGAGTTGGTGAATGCTATCATAGTCCTTGCCTTTGGTATTACAAGGAAGTTTGTTGGTCTCTCGCTCAGCTGTAACCCACATATAATAATCAAGAGGGTTGCAGTCTGGTGAGTTAGGTGACCAGATGTAAAAGGTGATCTGCTTGCAGAAATTGTCTGCCATCCATAATTGGGTTCTCCTAGCCATAAGCCTTCTTCAAAATGGATAATAAAAAAATAATTTATGTTGATAGGCAGAGGTTAAAGAAAAAAAATTAAATAATTCCCATATGCGTTAGATATTTTCATTTTCTGTTTAAATCCATTCAAACTGAATGTAAAAGTTAATTCAGTTTTCATGAACTGGTGGTGTAATGGATAATGGCTCGGAATTGTTAATTGGAGGGCCAAGTTCAAATTTCAGTTGAGTTTGCTATATTCACTTATGCACAAATGTGCTTGGGTAAAATATGAATGTACCTCTTCTACCCCCCAGCTATGGATTAATTAGTAAAACTTGTATCACAAAAATCATTATCTCCAAAAATAAAAATATAATTGCATACAAAATATTTAGATTTCAGCATTAAATAACTCATAGAGGTTGATATGCAGCTAAACAAAATCAACCATCAAAAGCAACCAATGTTTTGAAGAAGAAAATAAAGAAGAAATATCCTCATTCATTTAATGTGTTTATTGTATTCAACAATTAGTTTTGCTTTTACATATTTTAAACTTTGTGTCCATTAACTTTTTTTAGCAACATCATTCTCCAATACGAAAGGTAAAATAAATTTTGTTGTTGGTTTTATTTGCTTTTGCTTGGCTTATATTAAATGACAATCTTTTTTTTTTTTTTTTTTTTTTTTAAGGAACTGTTTAAGATTGTCACCTTTTTTTAACATGGTTTTGCTTTTGCATTTATGTTTATGTTTAGCATTTTGTGTATTGTATAATGGTTTATCAGAAACTTGTGGTATGGTTGCCCTAAAACAACTTACAAATTACTAGTTTTCTCTTTAATGTTGAATTGTGGGAGCTAATTAGGTTTTTTTTAATGAATTTATAATCTCATCTAAAAATATATATCTCAGTTCACCCAAAGCAAGGTGATAATGCCACTAAGGCACAAGGTATTACTGGTAATGAAAGAGAATGAGAAGACTTTAGAAAGAACTGGAAACTTAATCATAAACAGGAAACAAGAGATAAACCTTTACTCCTATTCAAAAGATCGGGAAGGAGTGTGAACTGGACAAAAGACAAACCTATCTACTCCTATTGAGGAAGAAATAAATAAAAAATTAAAAAAGATAAAATAATCTAAATAAAATTTTAGAGTTTAGGTGGAGACATTAGAAGTATAGAGTTGAAGTAGACTTTAGAAGGAACCGGAAACCTAATCCTAAGCAGAAAGCAAGGGATAAACCTCTACTTCTGTTCAAAAGACTGGGGAGGTGTGTGAACCAGATATTTAAAAATATTATGTACGTGCAAAAGTTCTTAGCAACCACATTTTGTTTTTGTTTTTTAAACCAAAAAATGTGGATTTATTTTTATTTATTTTTTTTTTTTTTTTAATAAATTTAAAAATTTAACCAATTATTCCTTTTATTATAATTCTTAATATTACTACTTTTTTAAAACTTCAATTTATTAGACATATGATTATCTTACTACTACTACTACTAATGTAGAGAGGTGATCAGTAATAAAGTGTGGGAACAACAAGTCTGTATCTTATCTCTATAATAATAAGTTTGCTATTTTTCTTTTACTTACATTTCGCTTTTTAATGCAGACAACTTTATCAAAAGAATGCTACCAAAAATTAGTAATTTGGGTGATAAGTCAAAGGATAATATATATTTGTCATCTAAAGAATGATAAAAATGCAAAAAACTTTTAACCTTGTGATATAAAAAAAAAAAAAAAAATTCACTGATATTTTTTTTGACATTTTTCTATTTCCATAAGCATATTAGTTTTGTTTTTTTTTTTTTTTTTAGAAGCATATTAGAAGCCTTTTTCCTGGTTAGTCTTTCAAAAAGACTAACCAGGAAAAAGGCTTCTAATACCCCTAAAAAATAAGTTTTCTTCTCTTATGACTTAATATATTCTGAAACTTAAGATTATTTTGCATAAATAACTGACCCTCCTGTAAATAGTTTCATGCCAATTAATATAAGTCATCCTGCAAGTATTAGAAGTCCTACCATGATGCATTATTGGCAGCCATAATCTTAACAACTTAAGATATGCAGATGGCACAATGCTGATAGCAGACACAGAAAGGAAACCACAGGAACACCTACAGAAAAGAAAACACTAATCATCAATTTTAAGAAGGCAGGGTGTATGGTTTTTCAGCAAAGAATCAGCCCAAGAATTTTTTTTCCTTTAATCAATTTGTCCCAAGCAAGGTGATAATGCTATTAAGACGCAAGGGCTACTAGGAGTGAAAGAGAAGACTTTAGAAGGAACCAGAAACCAAATCCTAAACAGAAAACAAGGGATAAACCTCTACTCCTATTCAAAAGACCTGAGTGTGAACTGGGTGATAGGTGAACTTATATGCTCCTATTGAGGAAAGAAAAAATAAATAGTAAATAAAATTTCAGAATTTATGCAGAAACATTAGAAATATAGAGTTGAAGCAGACTTTAAAAGGAACTTTAAGCCCAATCCTAAAAAGGAAACAAGGGATAAACCTCTACTCCTGTTGAAAAGACAGGAAGAAGATGTTAAATGTATAGAGTTGAAGCAGACTTTAGAAAGAACCAGAAACCCAATCCTAAACAGGAAACAAGGGATAAACCTCTACTCCTGTTGAAAAGAGAGTAAGAAGACGTTAAAAAGTATAAAGTTGAAGCAGACTTTAGAAGGAACCGGAAACCCAATCCTAAACAGGAAACAAGGGATAAACCTCTATACACACTTCAAATTGGAGACACCAAAATCAAGCAAGTATAAAAACTTAAATATCTAGGAAATGTTTTAACAGAGGATGGAAAATGTAATACCAAAATACAAAGGCTCACAGATAAAGAAACTTGAGCCAACAGAAATGTGGTTCTACAGAAAGATGCTGATAATAGCGTGGACTCTTTGGGTCTAGTCACTCGATCTAACCAATGTCTTTATCTACTGGGCCATCTGTCCTTGGGGACATCTGTGTATGAATTTCTGGGACTTATCTCCGCAAAGAGTTGTGAGTTAATAATACCAGGCTACAGCAGTGGTCAACCAAAAAACTTGGAGAGTTGAGTTAAAGGGAAATAACAGAGAAATCCGAAATAGGCATGGCATGTGGAACTAGAGCAATCTATCCTGGTGAATGAAATAAAGAGTTTGGTTCAAAATTCCAATAACCTGAAGAAGGCCAGAGTGTAAATGGCCAAAACATTGTGAATATGGCAATGAAGATGAGGATAACAGTCTGAATAATGTAAATAATCATAATACTTCATCTCAGAGATATAGACAGGCATTCTCTCTTAATTTTTCAATTGCTCCATTATTTTGGCAGATATTTTATTAATAATGATAAATATTTACAGGGATAAACCTCTACTCCTATAGGACTTGACAATGCACAGGAAAGTGTTTTAATTTTTCACTTTAGCTTATAATTACTTATGAGGAGGCACGGTGGAGTAATGGATAGCAGCCCAGATTGAGGAATCGGAGAGCCGAGTTCGAATTCCAGTCGAATCCATTACATTCACTTACGTGCTAATACCCTTGGGAAAGGTATGAATCCTCTTCTTCTCCCTCCAGCTATGGGTAAATAGCAGGACAGACTGGGTTCTATAGCCTTGGATGGCAACTGGTCTAGGAGAAGGAAAACTCTGAATTCAAAACCTGTGGAGGGTTGTTTGGGGACCTTGTGGCACATAGTGCACCAGGTCTCTGTAATTAGCCCTTCAAAAGGTGTGGATGGTCCTGCACGAAACCTTCACCACTGTAATAAAATCTCATGTGCTATACATGCCGGTTTGGGGACCGCTTGTGAATTCCAAATTCCCATGAAACTCCAATATTGGAGCTGGCTCAACGCACCCCAGGTGAATGCCGTTACAAGAACAAGAAGGGAACTTATACTTACTTCCTTTCAAAGAACTATATTCTTTAGTCTTTAATCCTAAGTGAACTTGATAAGTGGAGTTGAAAAACTTTTCTATTCATCTGTAGCTATCAGATGTTTAAAGGTTTTATGTTCAATCATTACCTTCACAATAAACTACAAATTAAGATAACCATTATCTTTTTAGATTTTAAAATGGCTGTAATGTTGTAAATGGTTATTTATTTGATGATAACCTGTCATAAAAATAGAACATAATACAGACAATTATTTAGAGATATGGCAACGGTAGTAGGAGGATATTATAACCTACTTGGGCAAGAGAGTTCATAATGTTATCTCTGACCTTATGAAAATGCCAATAATTGGTGCCATGGCATGCAGAATGATTTCACCAACCATTTAGTACGTAGTTGATGTTCATATACCATAAATCTATCAGTTAACAAATAACATTGTCAAAATGTATATTTCTAAAAACATTAATTTTTAATATCAGCTTTTACTATGCATTTTATATATATATTTCAAGTTTGAAAGTGAAGTCTGAAGATCCAGAGAATAATAAATTCTCTGTTGAAATAAATTATTACAATGGTATCTTAAAGTGGTCTGTTTTTTCTTTAAATTAAATTATTCACTCTGACTGAACATTGAGTTCTCCAGATTTCGTCCTCCTTGGGATTATCCATACAGATTACCAAGATTTTCATTAATTAACTATATATATATATATATATATATATATATATATATACACACACACACACACATATTGTTCAATATAACAGACAACAAATGTCTGGTATGCTTGATCATGAGCTGTTCTGAGCTTCATATAGTTACTTTAATTTCAGGAGGAAATAAAGATTAAAATTGTCCGATATTTGGATATTTTTTTATTATGATGTTGCTTGATCTAAGCTTTTGGCTCACATGAGCCATCTCACAGAGTGGTTATATGGACATTTAAACAAAGATATTCACCATCAATAGACCTGCATAACGAATTTACAACCTGTGTCTGTTATTCTACAATGGTTATTGGTAGGTAGTAAACTTCTATGTCAATATAACAGAATATCATCTTTAATGGTGAATATTTTTGTTTAAATGTCCATATAACCTCTCTGAAGGTGGCTCATCTGAGCCAAAAGCTTAGATCAAGGAATAGCATAATATAAAAAAAATATCCAAATCAAAGTTAGGATGCTTGTCTCCATTGGTAGTTGCATAATTAAAAGAAAACTTTTTTTTATTATTTTTTTTTTTAAATATCCAAATGTTGGACAGTTTTTGTCTTTGTTTTCTCCTGAAATTAAAGCAATTATACGAAGCTTAGAATAGCTCATGATCAAACATAAGACATTCGTTTAACAATATATATTTGAATAATGATCTGCTGTCCCAATACACTATAATATATAATACCTCAAGGTAGTGAAATGGTTATTCGAAAATCATTATATATATATTATATATATATATATATAATTCAAGTGATATAGTTTATACATGTACTCAAAATAGATGTTCTATTTTTACTTTCTGTATTCGAGAAATCTTAAAGAAAATGTGCTCTCCGAAGGGGCTTGAACCCAAATCCTCTTTTTGTAGGAGAAACCACCATTTGATCCAGCATGCTTTACCTTTTGCCTATGAACAAGGCTCTATTTTCCCTTTTTAAGGAAAAAGTATGCTTCCTCATTCAGATTATTTCTTAGAAATTACTTTGTTTATGTTTCGGATATAAAACTGAGCAGATATGGGTTATTGATAAAAATTGTATGTTTATAAGTTTCAGAACATGTTACTATTGCAAACATCAAGAACGTGAAGTATATGTTTGATTGTTATGAACAAGTGTCTTAAAAAATATATATATATATATATATATATATAGCATAATTCTAAATCTTGGTGGAATTAATTTTTTATTTAGCAGATAACAAAAAATTGGTAAAATATTATAGAACATTTTCTGAAAGTTTTTTTTTCACCCCTAGCAAAACAATACAGCCACTAAGATGCAATGAGAGTGAAGGTAAATGAGAAAATGTTATTGAGTAGAGAGGACAATAAAAGAATGAGATTCAAGGAAACAGATGATGATGATTGGTATTGTATTTAAATTTTTGAAGATTGTAATTGACAGGAAAGCAAAACACAGGAAGAGTGTTCCATAAGTGAGAAGTGCAATAGAAGAAACTATTGAACTTCTCACTTGTGCAACATTCTTCAAGCATTGGGAGGTGAGTATAATTTTTTTTAAAGTCAGAAAGATGTTTTAACCCTTTGAACTTGTTGTGGAATAAATAAGACAGCCCCAGTAACACAAATGAACTAGGCAAGACGCCTTAAATAAAGAATTCAAAGTAAGTCAAGGGAAGTTTGTTGGAGTCGGTTCATGAGAATTTCTAATAACATTCCGGCGAGTAGCCTAAGCAAGACATATTATAACCGCTAGGAGTGAGTTATAACAGAACCCCAATTAGGATAAATCACTACATTTTATATATATATATATATATATATATATATATATGCACTGTACTTATTGGAAAGTGCTCAATATTAGTGATAGAGCTAAAATTTAGTTGGAGGATAGTTTGTCTGACAACTGCAAATAACATGAAACCAAGAGTCACAAACTCACATCAATCCAACTAAATATATATTCAACATTTGCCTTTAATTGCCATATTGGAGCAGAAGCCCAACAACTTCTGTAATTTTGACCTGGCAACTATTTCTTGGTTGTTCCTGCTGCAGTTCAACTTCTGATGATTTGCACAGCTATAATACCACAAAATGTAAACATGTGAAATTAACTCTCCTCCATTTATTAGTGCAATTTTAACATATGGGGCACCAACACACACAAGTATCTGAAAAAAAGCTGCTGGAGAATAAAAGGTTAAGTAACACTTGGTTATATTTTGGGAAATTGGCTGAGTTGAGAAGTTTTCAGTACCCTCTTCATAGAAAAAATGTATTTTAGTTATATGTTGATAAGTAAAATATTTAATTTATTTCATTTCTTACTAACCCATTGTTAGTGATGCATCTAAGTTATTAAAAATCACTGATACCCGGAAAGCCTTTTCCCATGCACATGTTATTCTTTTTAACTAATTGACTATGGCTGTGCAAAAATTGTGCATGGATTAACAGGCAGTGAAGACTTTTTCTTTTTTAACATTTCAATCAGAAAAAAATTATTTTATTTATTTTTAACCATTTTCACTATTATCATCTTATTACTATTTTTTACTCCATTTTATATTTTATTATTGTTGGCTTTTATTGAAAAATTCTGGATTCTTATGCTTTCTGACAATTACAGCAAACAGCATGAAATCAGAAATGATTATCATTTGTGATTTGAACTCCTTGGAATCTGTTTTTTGTGTGTGCTGCATTAACAATAAATTGTATTAAAACTATTCATAAATAATATTTAAAATGAATATTATTCAAATACGATAATAATCTGAAGTTTGTTTTTTAAGTTGATATATAATGTCTGATTGAATAAATTACAGACATTATGTCTGCTAATTTTTAACAAAATCCGTTCATACCCATAAATAACCTTCCATGTATTGATGTTAAAGAAATAAGAGAAATGTGCTATGGCTGTTTAAATTTCTTTTATTTTCATTTCCCAAGTACTTTCGATCTTCCAATAATGGATAATTTTTTCATGTTCTAATGAACGCTCAGCATATTGTCAACCGTTTTGCATTTAAAAGCATCATGAAAAAATTACAGTAATGGATAGCAATGCACAACTTTGTATAAATACTTATATCAATGAACAACATATAACTTTGTATTACTTGCACCCCTGAAGATGATCTTTGAAAAAGGTTGAAAGTACTTGGGAAATAAAAATAAAAGAAATTTAAATATCTATAGTATATTTCTCTAATTT
The DNA here is from genome assembly GCA_963932145.1 of Acanthosepion lycidas. Classification (NCBI taxonomy): domain Eukaryota; kingdom Metazoa; phylum Mollusca; class Cephalopoda; order Sepiida; family Sepiidae; genus Acanthosepion; species Acanthosepion lycidas. The sequence goes on from OZ010606.1 coordinate 36,708,881, forward strand.
CTTTAACAACAATACACGGAAGGTTATTCATGAGTATGAATGGATTTAGTTGAAAATTAGCAGGCATAATGTCTGTAATTTATTCAATCAGACATGCCTAAAAGAGAATTTGCTGCCTAAATATATCCACACACACACATACACATATATGGGATTCAAGAGTGGATATACAGTAAAGAAAAAAAAAATATATGCACTGTGTTATGATCCATCTCCCCCACTATTGGATCTTCCCTGAACATGTATATTCAGGAGAAATCTGCTGATATGCAGAGTATATTAAAGCTGGCTGGTAAATGATATGTATAGTCTAGAACAATTCTAAAACAATTTAATATACTCTCATTGTTAACCATTTTGAAAATGGCTAATTTTCTCTGTTCAGAGTAACTTATTATTGACCCCAACACATCTGATGCTGAATTTGAATATCATCACTGGAGAGTAACTTTTATCAACTACTTGATTATGTACTGTGACCAAAATTCTAATAAGCTATGCTATCTCATCAAATATGTCTTAGCAGAAATTTACAAGTATTTTGCAGGCACATCTTTCTACAAAGAGGCTTTAACAACACTGGACAGGATCTATATAAAAAAAAAAATGTAATGATCTCTAGACACTTACTGGCTACAAGACATCAACTGCCCTCAAACACCATTTTAACAAGCCTTGATAAAAACTAAGTAAGAACTGTTCATTTTCTTTGTTATCCGTGGAACAATATTGAGCTGAATTTATCTGGGATGTCTTCATAAACGGGCTACTACCCATGGATATCCAACATTCATTAGTAGAAATACTCTTCAGAGGTTCTAAGCCACCCTTTAAAATCTGCAGCCTAGCATTTATGAAAATGTCATACCCAGGTCTCTTCAACAATTTAGCACTAGATTGTAAACTGGTAGCTAGTAAATCTAGGCGAAACACTGAGGAGAATAATTTTTCCAAACCGAAGTTACTCTTATGTTGAAAGAAGGAATAATGAAACCCAGTCACTCACTACGGAGAGCCCAAGCTTTTGTTGTGTCCTCTGAGAACAGAAAAAAAGTGAATGATAATCAACTATTCCCAAACAATAAACCAGTTTACTTTGCTGGATGCCTACCCTTTACTAAGAAGAGATAATATAATAGAGAAAATAGCCAAAAACTGTCTATTTAGTACACTGGACCTTAAAAGTGATAAACCCTATAAGGTCTTCGAGGCCAGTGGCAAACTCTCAATTTTGCAGAATACTGTTTGGCGTGACTAACGGGGTATCTAGTTTTCAAAGAGTGATAGACCAGGTAATATCAAAAGTAATATCAAAAGTTTACATCTCACCAATGGAATATGAAGGGAATGAGAATAGTTTGTCGCATGGCAGCTTTTAGTTATGAAGATTAGAACTGATTAGTTCCAATTGTTCTCCTTTATTTGCTATGTCTTTTGAGTATCAGATTTTCCAAGCCTTTCTTCCTTATTATGTGCCTCAGAAATTCCAACTGTTTCTTCTTGATGTTACGTATAAGTTTCCTTTTTGTTTCCATTATCTTTAAAACCTTGTCATTGCTCACATGTTAAGTCAATGGCATTCTCAGCATCTTCCTGCAGAACCACATTTCTGTTGCTTCAAGTCTCTTCTTCATCTGTGAGGTGATTGTCTAGCATTCACTACCATATAGGGGACAAATATCATGTAACAGTTCACTACTCTTTTCTTTGTTTCTAGCAAAGTTTTTCTGTCCCCTAATACTCTGCTTAGCTATTGGAATGCATCTTTGGCTATCCCAATGCTTCTTCAGATTTCAGCGGAGCACTTTCCATCCTCTGTTATATATATACTCAACTCTCCCATTGAATTTGACATATGAGGGTTAAGCAGATCAGTTCCTAGGAACCGACAGCCCAACACCAGCACATGAGATTTGATTATAGTGTTGAAGCTTTTGAACAGAACCATCAACACTTCTTGAAGGGCCATATACAGAGACCTGGTGCTCTAAGTGCCACTGTCCTCAAACAACCCTCCACAGACTGCGTTCTATAGCCTTGGATGGCAACTGGTCTAGGCGAAGGACAACTCTGAATTCAATATATATATATATATATATATTATATTATTTATTTTAAAATTATGTTATAACATCACTACAAAAATAGCCATTTTGTTTCAATACTTCTTGTGTCTTGTCAAGTGATGGTGTTGCAAGTAAAAAAAAAATTTTTTTTTTTTTTTTTACTTGCAACACCATCACTTGACAAGAAGTGTTGAATAAAATGGCTATTTTTGTAGTGATGCTCTAACATGTTTGTTATAATTTTGGAATAAATAATATTTGCTGTACTCTGTATTGAGCACATTTTAAAAATAGTGTTTTTGGTTACTGGAAGTTTATTCTATCTATACCAACCTTGTATTCATATATATATATATATATATATATATTAGGGAGAAAGATGTATGACAATGGAAAAAGTATTGTGTGACGTATTTCATCATTCAGGACTGCATTGGACTAAATTTATTTTATGTTGATATGACTACATATGTGCAAGAACAAAAGAGATACTGAGAATTTTAAGGATCTGACAAGAAAGGTGAAATGTTCTAAGAACCTGGACATAAATTTACTGTGGATAATCTAGCGATTAAAGCACTTTCTAAACATTTTCGTTTAGACAAAATAAAATAAAATTAATGCATAATAACAGTTTTGAAATTAAAAATTAAATCACTAAGCTCATTTTTTTTCTTTTTTAAGCCATAGTCTCACTATGATTTTTTTTTTCATTCATACATTTACTCATGGTTCTGTGAATGATTTTCACAGATTACTTTGATTCTAATTATGTATCCAATCAAAAAAAAATTTATAAGTGGGCTATTACAAATTCTTCTGTGAGTCTGGTTGAAATATAACTTTTCTACTTTCTTTACATGACTGAAGTTATTTTATAAAGGTTTTCTCACAGAATATGAATAAGTATTGTATATTATGGAAATTTTGGCATCTGTTTATTTTCTATGTATGCTTTAATTTTTTTTTTTTTTTTGTTCAAGGATGTGCTGAAAAGTTTTCATCTATTCCAAAAATATATCTTATGTTTGATAATTTATTTGGTCATATTTTGTGTAGTTGGTTGGAAAATAAACTTTTCAGCACTCCCTCGTATCTCTTATAATTAGACTGAATGCTTTCATCTACAGGATTTCCTAATGTATAAGGCACACCTCAAATCTGGCAAGGAATGTTTAAGAAAAAAAATCTAATAATATTAAACTGATGATTCATTCAAACTTTGTGTGTATGTATATATATATATATATATATATATATATATATAAAAAGAAGTGGAGATGTTGAAAATGACTCTAAAAAAAGGGGTAAAATGTCCTTTTTCTTTATTTTTACAATGATACAATAGCCACTCAACATAGAAGATTACAGAGTAAGAGGCATAGTTCATGGGGACATATGCGGAAGATAATGGCTAACCCCAGACTTGAACAGGTTAAGATTGTAAAGATTGGGGAAGCATCCTCTTGAAAGTCAATTCTCCAAAGTGGTGGTTCATGGGAAGAAACTTTTTGAGTGGAACTTACATCTCACCAGTAAGATACGAAAATGATGTGGGTGGTTCCCTGCAATGTGCAGGTCTTGGTAGGAATTAGCCGTAATGGTTAGAACTGGTAGAACTAATGGATATAATTCAACTGAACAATTTCCATGGAAATCGTGATAGAGCAGTAAGAGAATTGCAAATTTCATCTTTGTAAAAGGGATTGCAGGGTGGAAAATAATTTGTCACCCATACGGATGCAGAGATGCTTTCGGACTCTATCAAAACTGGAAGGTGAAGACTGGGCAGCTCCTGCCCATATATGGCAGCAGTACTCCATTTTCTGCCTGATCTATCTCTTGTAACAGTAGAGGATAGCAGGAGTCATCAGGTACTTACTAAACTGCTACAGGGAACTGACTATTTTTCCAGCATCTTTAGTGATGGATTCTATATATGAGTTTCACTTGTTTAAGTTCCAATAGACACCCAAGGTATGGGGCCTCCCCAAGGGAACACCCATTCATTCTGGGTCTTCTCATTAATGATAGAATATCACTAGTTTGGTTTTCAAAGTTCTGAATCCACCAGCTTTTTGATCAACCCTCATCAAAAAGAATGATTGATAAATCCAAAAGATGAAACTAGATGAACACACCTCTCCATTCAAATAGCATATATACTGGCACCAAGAATTGTCAGCAGATAGCTAATCAGGAATGAGCCTTATATCCTTACTACAGAATTCAGTCAGGCTAAGTCGATTCTAAGTAACATTATATTTCATGATTGTGCTGTCTTCTTTCAGTGGAATGAAGACATAGCAGTGACGATGAGAATTTGAAGTCACACGAAAAAGAAAATCTTTTCTTCCTAGGTAATGACTACTTTTACAAACATAACACACTATGGAAGAATTGAAGATAATTATTCAGCAACACCAAGAATTCCAGAAGACATATAAATCACATGAGGTCTCGTTATGCACAAAATAAGCAATCAGTACAATTTAATTCACCAATGGATATACTTTACGATACCTTTGAAATATCAATTCCTAAAACTAATATTACAATACAATGCCAGGGTAAGTGAAAACATAATCTGACTGGAATGTTGGAAGTGGACCTATGTCAGTAAAAGTATCAACTAAAGAAATTGCATATCTAAAAAAAGTGGGTGGGGGAGATGAACACGCCCCTCCAGAATATGACTTGAACTCATCCAAATAGTATATATACTGATGCCGAGAATTGTCAGGAGTGAGCCTTATGTCCTTATTACAGAATTCAGTAGGACTATGTCGACTCCAAATAACATTATGTGTCATAATTGTGTTTTCATTCAATGGAAGGAAGACATCACAGTAATTTTGTTTTATTGTTAAATATTTTAAACTTATCAGTAATCCTCTTTGATAAAGGTTGATCAAAAAACTGACTACCCAAGAATTAAACTTTAAAATCTTTTTCTTTTGTTAGTAATTTTCAACATGTCTCCTCCTCTCCATGCTATACTCAAGTTTTCTATCACCAATAAACTTATGTATCTTAACCCTGCACACTTGTGTGTGCACACTTTTTCCTAACATTTTGATTTGTAATCATAATCATTTATAATTATATTTTCCAAATTGCTACAAAACCAAACATTAACCTAAAAACTTGAATCCTGTTCTTAAATAGGCTCATTAGATCAAAACTTTCATATGGATGTCATACATAGCATCAAAATCATTCAGAAATATCTAAACTGTAAATAGTTTACACACTGCTTTCTAAAATCAATGGTTAAAACACGACTTTGAATAAGTGTGAAGCATATGTGTTTTGGCAAAGGCCACAGTTATTTGAGCCTTGTGGACTGGTACTATAGAATCCCAAAGAAATAACTATACCTGATAACACTTGAGGACTTTCAACAACAGCAACAATAAAATGGATTATCACATATAACTCAAAAGAGAAAATAATGTCATAATCAAGATGTTGACATTCCACACTACTTGAAATAAAAGGCTAGGAAGGAAACCTTTATTAATACTGGAAAGCGCAATAACAGCTACTGGACTTGAAAAAACCTATTTTCATGAAAAATTACTTTAAGAGAAAGATTTTATAAATTCCAACTGAAAACAGTACTGGCTGTTCAGTCAATGAATATCAAATTTGTCCTTATAAGGAAATGGTTAATATTACCATTACCATTGGACTCTTAAAGAGATAAGTGTGTCAGTGGAGAATGTTTAGATATTAGTTTACTACCAATGGGCCTTCTATTTTAGATAATTATCTTTTTGTTTTAACATATCTTATAAAGCAGCAAATATAGTTGCTTCATAAACCTCACACTTCTTAAATCTTGTTTTTCTGAAGATTGTTTTTTTTTATTGTCCTTGGTCTTCACTAACATTTATGTTTGTTCAATACCCACAGAACTCACCTGTGGATTATACTGCAACCCCTTTCATCTTAGTAATTTTATCCCTTGCTTGGAGGAAAATGAAAAAAGTGCTACTGTTTGTGATGTCTCAAAATATATTGGATAATTATTAACACTTCCACTGCTGTGAATGTACTTATGTCTCTATAAAACTTGCAATCACTGCCTGATGTCTACATATATATATGAAAATTTCTCAGAGTTAACCTGGAGAAAAGACAATATTTATAAATATAAATGGCAATAGGAAAACTGTAGTTATTGCTGATAATGTTCTTAGCAACAATATGAAAATAGCGTTCTCTACATTCCTCCAGTTGCTAAGAACATTCTGTTTATTGTTATTATTAGTTACTTTCTTTAATTAAATTCATTTTGTTTTTTGCTTTTAGAAAGTCCATATTGGATGAAACGCATCAGCAGTAACTACAGTTTTCCTATTGTCATTTATATTTATAAATATATACAGTGTAACCCGGATATAAGAGAGATTTTCTCTGGTCCCAAATTAGAGCCATACTTACCTAAACAAAATAGACCAAACCTGGATATAAGAGACTTCTTCTCCGGTCCCGACAACTCTCATATATCCGGGTTACACTGTATATATATTCAAGATATTGGGAAATGTCAGGCCTTAGCTTTTATGTTATAAACTACATTGTGCTATTTCCAAACCAGTGTTATATTCATAGATCTGATCCATTTTGTGGCTTATTTTTTATTATATTGTGTGTTTGGGTGTCATTTACTTTATTTTGTACTGCAGAATACCTGTTGGAAACCAAAATGGTGGCATCCATGAAAAATCACACTCATTGTAGATTTTGTCCTTTGGGGGTGGGGGGTAAATTGAATTTAAGCTTTAGCCTCAGGGCTTTTTCCTACTTGGAAAGTGGCCATGTTTATTGCTTCGTATCCCTCACCCCCCCAAAAAAAAAGTGCTAAGGGTTTGTTTTTTTTTTTTCTTTAAGTAAAATGTTTTTGTCTTATCTGGTTGACAGCATGTCAGGAGCACTCCTCCTGACTGAGAAAAAGATGGTGTAGCTCTTTCAGCTTCAGATCCATGCTGACTATTGGCTAATACCTGCCCAATATAATTGTTTTTTTCAGCGCCACCTATTGTAAGTAGAATGTCCTCTCTCAACAACCAATTGTAGAAGAGGACATAACTCCTGATGCTTAATGCACCATACACAACCAACTTTAGCTCTTTTGTCAGGTTGACCTGATTCTCTATTACATAAAATTCACCGAATACAAGGTCTAAAAGTTGCTCAAATTAGTGGGGTGAATATTACAAAGATATGGTGGATAGATAGCAATTGATCCTAGACTTAAAGAATTTAAGATTTTAGTGTTTGAGGACACATTCACACAGGTGTCTCTTCCACAATTTGGAAAGAAGCTTTCAGAGTGAAACACCCTTCTTACCAAAGGAATATGTAGGGCAAGATATGGGCATAGCAAGGTGGTTTTTGGCTGTAATGGTCAGAGTTAGTAGCACTAAATAGAGCTTTCTGAACATTTGCCATTCAAGCAGCAATAGGCTTATGATGTTATATCTGCAATTTTAGTCCCCCAGTCTACATGCACATCACCTACCAACCCACTTCAAGCTTGGCCTTGTGTAATATTTTACTCGTGGGTATACTTATTTCCAGTGAATAGTAATTTCCTGTCTTTGCCCAAATGGGCCAGTACAGGCAGGCAAAAATTCTATAACCATGCAGAAATTAAAATGTAATAAAAAGGCATTAAATTAACTGGTGCTGTCAGGGTGATAAAGAAAAATGGATTTTACATTATTCGGACTAATGTCCTCATCTTTGTCGCTATATTTATCACATCATTTCAGCCATATGCTCCAGCCTTGTTCAGGTGGTTGGAATGTCGAACTGAACCCTTTATTTCACTCACTGGGGTAAACTATTCTAGTTCCACATGGTATGTCTAATGGATGTCAGTTATCTCCTGTCACTGGATCTAACACATGGCACTGTGGATAAAGGCGTTAGTTAGATCCAGTGACAGAACCCAAAGAGTGTGAGTTCAATACCTGGTTAAGGCGGTGGAGAACTTGGAGAGGGGAATTAACAGGAGACAACTGATAACTGACATCCATTAGACATGGAACTAGAACAGACTACTCCAGTGAGTGAAGTAAAGGGTTCAGTTCAACATTCCAACCACCTGAAGAAGGCCAGAGTGTACATCGGCTGAAACATTGTGATAAATATGGCACCAAAGATGAGAACAATAGTCTGAATAATGTAAATAATGTACATAATACCTCATCTCAGAAATATACACAGATACTGAAGAATAGATTTTTATAATTGTTATGGTATAAAAACTGCAAAAGTATTTTTAGCATGAGTATTAGATGGTTTAATCTTGAATATTGATAGGCGAAAGTCAGCTGAACATTCCCACTATCTCCTGCTGCTGCTGTTTCTTCTTCAAACTAAAGTTAAGGACAAGTAACCATGAACTGTAAACAAATTGATATCATGGATTTTTTATTTGTCAAACATTATTTTTGTTTCAGTCTGCTGAATTTCTATTTTTGATACAAAACATTTAAACCAAATTGATGGACATGTGGGTAGGAAGATTGCATTAAATATTATTCTAACCAGGGAGAGCCTACTTTGAAAATTAGTACGCAAAATTCTAACTTTTTATCTAGGTTCAAAAACACACTTGACACTAGTAGAAAATATTCAACTGCTTCAGCTACCTAGAGAGACTTTTTTTAATACAGTACTTCCTCAATTATCTGTACTTTGATTTTCCAGGTGGGAAATGAAGATAAAAATTTAAATCATCAAAACATTTTTCAATTCTTTGAACTAAACAGATTCTAATATTTCATATCAGACAAGTATTTAGAAAACCATACTCAACAGTTGATGAAAATGGCAAATGTTTAAGTTGATTACATTTTCAATGAGAAGCTACCCTTATGAATAAATTTACTTTGATTTAGGTTTGTTACTTAGCAACAGAAAAGTACAAGGGTAGCTAGAAAAGGAATAAAAAAATTGCATTTTTCATCAAAAACCTGGACAAAAACCTTGAACAAAATGTTTGAAAATGTTATTTGATGATATAAATGTAAAGTTTGTATAAAATAAAATAAATACCCTTTTAAATCATGTCTTACAAGCTAGTAAATCTGGTATTGAAAAAAAATTAATAATTCTATTTAGACATTGTACCTTACCATAAAACAATATTCAACAAATTAGTCTTGCAAAATGATTTCTATTGTAGCAAAGATATTTTTCTCTGACTAACCCAAACTTAGTCTCATTAAACTTAGTAAATACCAATTACATCTACACCGTTATTATTATTATGTTTTGCCTTTGCTTTGTGTAGTATAATTTACCCCCTAGTCTCAACCAGAAATTCCAAAGAGGTCTTTTATATCAGAAGATGCAAACAGATGAGGTGCCATGCAACCAGGAGGTGGGCAGTTATATAATTGTGGTCACTTAGGTGCATCTGACCTAGTGATTAGAATGTTTACTATCTCACCATGACACCTGGGTTCAAATCTCATAGTTGATTTATTAGAATGGTCATGTTATTTGTCTGAAGAGGCAATCCCAGAATGTGGCACCTTTGGAAAATGCCTGAAAACCATACCCACAAGTTGACCTAAGCTTTGTGAGTGAAATTGAGTAGAAGAGATTGATAGATGTGTTAGCATGAAATTACAAGTCATTGTGACTGAGAATTGAGTGTTCTGGCATTGTTAAAACTGCTGATCATAGCAGATTATACACTTTCTCCCAGTAACTTTAACCAAGATCTGCTCAACCTAGTTCCAGTATAAACCACAATTGGGCTCTGTGGGTGTTCAACAAACACAAGTGTGCCTGAACAGGTGTCTGAAACAGTGATTGCCTGGTTACCATAGCAGATGAGTGTCCTCAGAAATTGAGTAGCAGGCAGAAATCTACACAAGATGTGAGAAATACTTGGGAGTATGAGTTTTTATAATTCACATGTTATGAGGGCAACCAGGAAATTGATCCACATATTTGTTTGTCCCTTTTTCATATAATTTCTTGAGCCCCAATAACAACAGGTAATGTTGCCTTGAGATATTACATTCTAGAACAGTGGTTTTCAACCTTTTTGCTGGAGTGGAACCACAAGGAAACATTCCAGTGGCTTGAGGAACCCCTGCAATAAATTGTCTTATGCAAAAAAAGCTTTCAATTATCAAAATAAAATAAAAATACTCATCTTCAGATTTATTTACAAAAAAAAAACAAAGACAAACTGTAAAAATATTGTATACGTACATATGCAATTTTAATCTTGCTTCTACGGTTATTACACATCTATTAAAAAAAACTTCAGTTTAAATGGATTACATTTATTTTCATTAAAAATTCAATGAGAAACTTGAGCCTGATGTTTCTTGCACAAATCTTTAATATTGCGTCATGTTTTTGACAGACACACACAAAGTTCATCTTCCACACGTATCTAAAGGAAGCGCAGTGGAGTAAGGGATAGCGGCTTGGATTGAGGAATTGGAGAGCCGAGTTCAAATTCTAGTCGAATCCATTACATTCACTTACGTGCTAATACCCTTGGGAAATGTGTGAATCCTCTTCTTCTCCCTCCAGCTATGGGTAAATAGCAGGACAGACTGGGTTCTATAGCCTTGGATGGCAACTGGTCTAGGAGAAGGAAAAACTCTGAATTCAAAATTCAAAAAGTCGTTTGGGGACCTTGTGGCACATAGTGCACCAGGTCTCTGTAATCGGCCCTTCAAAAAGTGTGGATGGTCCTACACGAAACCTTCACCACTATAATCAAATCTCATGTGCTATACATGCGGTTGGGGACCGCTTGTGAATTCCAAATTCCCATGAAACTCCATTATTGGAGCTGGCTCAACCCACCTCGGGTGAATTGCCGTTACAGGTAGGGTACACATATCTGCACAGGAGAATTAAAAATTACTGTCACTCATAGTACTTGTGTAACTTCTTGCGGAACCCCTGGGCTTTACTGGCGGAACGCTAGGGTTCTGTAGAACCCTGGTTCAAAACCACTGTTCTAGTGATTTCTGTCTCAATGTCCTTGTATTTACTTCATTTCTTAAATGTTTTCAAAGATGAGTTTTTGTGAGCTGAAATTGTAATATCTATCAGAAGACCTATGTTTTTTGATATGATTTTTCACAATTTTTGAATTTCTTTATTCAGTTGGTGCATATTTTGTACTAATGTGGTCACCATTCATCTCCATCTCACAATTGTGGTTCATGGTAACATTCAAATGTAGAATAGTGCAATTGTTTACTGGTTCCTTTTGCACTGGGGATGTTGAGATTATCCCATCCTTCATTTCAAGATACCAAATCTCCAATGGTAACAAAGCAAGTTTCACCAAAAGCAGATTGCTGACTTTCCTTTCATTTTTATTAACATGAGACTGTTGGCAAAGACCCAGATTTGGAAAAGTTACAGAGAGGCTCATATCTTGATATTCCAAGCTGTTCTGCTGCTCCTGGAGAAACCTGGATGTGACTGTCTTCAACAGGCATGTCTGCACATAACTTAGCACCTCTTTTGCATCTGTACTGATATGTGTTCAGCACAACTTGTGATGGCTTATGTTCCTACCAATTCTCTTTGCTAGGAAGGTTGAATGTGCAACATATTGACCAATGTATGTCCTAAGCAGCCCTATCATGTTATTGCTGTTATTAATATTATTAGTTTGTCAAAATTCTGCAATACTCTTTTGCAATTCAGGGATTTTTAATAAGAGGAACTATAATATTTATACTCATAAAGACTAGATTATTCATGTACAAAAATAACATGCTTAATGAAAAAAAAACCCAATAAACTCTTTTATCCTTAAACAAAAATAACACATAGTTGATAAAAAAATAAATAAAAGGGATTTTATTTCAACTTGGATATTTTGCACTGCTCTGATCTTCGAAGAGATAATTATAAATTTGTCTGTGGTTAAATACTGGTACATGTTCCAGCCTTTTTGAAATTTTTGTATTGGGCTTCATTGTCTTTAGGAGAGATTTTCAATCCTGATAGAATAACAATAACAGAGAAATGTAATATGACCCAAGTACAAATTATTTTCTGTGTAGGAAAATTGATAGAATTATACGTACATGCCATAGGCAGGTAGAAAGATAAGAATTATACATACCTGCCATAGGCAGGTAGAGAGATAAGAACACTCAATAGATCTGAGGATGGCTAGTTAATTTTCTTAGCAAAGCTATTGTGTTTTTTTGTGTACTGTAGACATATTGCTTTATATGTACAGTGTAACCTGGATATAAGAGAGTTGTCGGGACCGGAGAAGAAGTATCTTATATCCGGGTTTCTCTTATATCCGGGTTTGGTCAACTTTATATACATTAACACAGGCTCTAATTTGGGACCAGAGAACACCTCTCTTATATCCGGGTCACACTGTAGTTAGTGTAACAGTCAGTTTTTATTTTAGGAGACTTTATATTGCACAGAAACCATTGAGAAATGGCCTGGTTCTCTTGATTATTGCTGCAGTAGGGAAATGCTTTCTTAGAGATAGATCACTGCTAACTTGGTTTCAAGTATTGATTTCTGAAATCAGTCTATATGGAATTTATATTGATTAATATTAACATCTGTGAAAATAGTTTTTTTTGTGTCCCCTCCCCAGATAAAATTGGTTTTGCATTAAGTGAAAAACTGCATTTTATGTCCATGAATGATTATAAATTGGAAAATCATTATAAATAGTATAGGATTTACAATGATTAATATTTACATCTGTGAAGGTAACTTAAAAAAAAAAAAAGTTTTACAGAAGCAGAATTGATTTTTCATTATCTGAAAAACACATGATAAGCACTTTTTGTTCAGTTGAACTTTTTCTTGCCAACATTATACAATTATTGAAGTCAACAACCAGGATGATAATTTAAATATATTTTATTACTAGCTTAAAAGCTGCCCTATTAGGCAGAATTTAAACTAGCTCCTGCAGAGGGCTCTTGATTGAGTCTTCATCACAATAGGTAAAGAGGAGTAGATGTGATAGGCAACAATAAACTGCAGGAGAACTCAAAATTGATCATTGCATTAATATTTAAGCATACCTTTTAAAAGTTCAATGATAATTCTTCTGCCGCCACATAATTTAAAGACAATTTGATGTATGCCAGTCCTTACTTTCTGTATAAACAATTACTTTTATTTCATGGCTGACTTTTGCTGGATTTCACAATTAATTTAAATTATTCCCAAATTTATTTCCAACTTATAAAAGTCATTATCATAAAAAAAAATTCATCACAAAAAAATCATGTTAAAAAAAAAAATCACCAAAAATAATTGCAGTAATGAAAACTTGGGAATCCAAAATTTCAGGATTGCGGGTCTGGATCTGGCCTGGAATGTTTTAAATTTGCTCACAGCGTTAGCCTGATTCCAAAATAGCATGCTATGTTGAATTATGGCCTCTCAGAGTGAAGTTGAAAAAGTGTGACACACTGATATTCACATTTATTTTATATATATATATATATATATATATATATATATATATAGTGAACATTGAAGTCAACACTCAGAGGTGACAGGCTAGACACAATCAGGTGGCCTGACGATTGCATCTAGCATGAAACAGCCTGTTGCCTCTAGTGTTCACTTTTATATTTGCACGCGCTATCTCTGATATTGACTACTTTATCCCATAGATATAACACACCTTAAAACTATATTTCTTTATATATATATATATATATATATATATATATATATATATATAGAGAGAGAGAGAGGTATTATGGAGGTGGTTATGCTTCTTCATTTTTGATGTATGTTTAATATTTGTTTGTTTATTTTTAGTTAGTGCTTAGATGTTTAAGTAAATATTTATTGATATGCATACATTCACCCATTATTTCACTTTTTTTGTTTATTTTGGTTTTTAAAACTAATTATTGCTAATTTTTCCTCTAAGCATAATTTAGAATTTTTACTTTTAATCCTGTATAGGAGTGGGATGCTCTTTTTATAATTTCCCATTTGATTTTGTCAGGGATATTGTTTTCTTTATGGCTCCAAAAATGATAGAGTTGTATTGTTTGTGTATTTTTTTCTTTGGAATGACATTTTGGAGTTATAAAATCTTTCTTTAAAAGTTTTTTCTGTGGCACCTATGTAAATTTTTTGTCTGTGTTAATATTATTATTTATGATAGCTTTGTATATTATCTTATCAGTCAAACATTTATTGTTAAGTGGGCATTTTTCTTAATTTCTGCTGTTATATTTAATGGTATTATTTTGCTGCTTGTTATTGTTATTGGTTTTGTTGAGTATTTTTTTTATTGTACATAGTTATTATTTCCCCATGTTATCCATGAAGCTGTTAACTAATTTAATTGAATTTTTGCTGATAATTTTTGATAACTTGCTGTTTTTGGGGAAGTGTTTGTCAATTATTTTGAAGAATATTTTCCCTATTTTTTTTTTTTTTTTTTTTTTTATTTTTTTTATTGCATTGTTGTAGGGATGGTTGAACCAAATTATTTTTCTTTCTGTTGTTCGAATTGTTTTTGTTTTTTAGTTTGTTTAAATATCCACTGTTCCTTAGGGTTTATTCATGTATTTCTTAATTTTTATTAAATATTTTTAGGCTACTAGAATCTGTTGAAATTCTTTTATTTATAGATATGGGTATTTGTTTAAATATGTTAGGGGGAATTGGTTAGAAGTTTTGTTAATGTATATTGGGTTGTTATTTGGTTTTCTCTGATTTGTATGTTCCATTGTTTAGGTTGAATGTTATATCTAAGAAATTTACTATTTTTTGCTTTAATTTTATATCTATTTTAAATCTTAGGGTTTTGAAGGTTATTATTTCTTGTTTTATTTTTTCTGTAGTTCTGCTGTTGCAATTTCTTAGAATTAATAGATCATCATCCCTGTATAGACCTATATCTTTTTTGTTAATAATATTTGTTAATTTATTGATTATGTATATGCCTGAGTTTGCAAATAAGCACCATCATAGCTACCCCTTGTTACATCAAATTTATTATTATTATTATCATTATTGTTATTAGTTTGGTGCTTTTTGTCCATATTTTTTTTATTGTAGGTATAATACTGATTTTCAGAATTGTTTAATTATATTTATGTCCTCATTGGGGATATTGATGTATTGTTTACTTTATGTTCATTAACAGATGGATAAAAATCTTTTATGTCTAATTGTTTGAAGGAATAGTTTTCTTTATTACATGTTATTGAACCAATTGATTGTAGCTTTAGTATTTTCCATTGGTTTATTTTTAGTGTGCTTCTTAGTTTTGAGCATATTTTTTCTAATATTTTTTGCTTATTTTCCCAATATTGCTTTTTGTGGGGTTTACTAATCTTCATGTTGGTTTGGTCATGAAGTTGTCATTATGTTCTTTTAATATTTTTGCTAATTGTTTTAACCTATTGTCTGATTTTAGTTTAGTGGCTATGCTTTTATCTTCTTTGTTTATATCACTTTCTGTTTTGTTATTTATGGTTTTGTAAAATTTATTGACTTCTTTGTTGACTAGCTTATAGTAATTGTTGGTTTCCATTTGATAGATGATATTGGATTAATCTGCTTTTATAAATAGTTTTTTTGAGTTGTTTATCATTTTTTGATCTTTTTCAAGTTTTTTTTTTTTTTTTTAGATTATTGTTGAATTTTCCAAATCATTGATTATGTTTGCTAAGTCTTTTTCAAAAGCAATGAGGTTGTTTTGTTGATGTAAATCTAAATTTGTTAATATTTTTTGTATTATTGGTGTTGCTGTGGTTGTCACTATTGTCTTTGTTGAAGAAATAAAATACTTTCCATCTTATGTATTTTATAAAGTGTTCTATTTTTTCTGTTCGTTTGATTTTGTAGTCATATAGGTTTGATATTGGTATATTTTTCAAGGAGTAGTCAAATTGTGTGGGCTCCATGTTGATGTAAGATCATTTTTTCTGATTTTTTGAGAAAATATATTAGTGGAATTGAATGCTGTGAAAAAGTGATCAAACAAAACCAAAAAATCTGCAATAGCTCCCAACTGAGAATAATTTAATAAGTATTCAGCTGCAATTCTTGCTCAATGGAAACTTTAATCTCAGTGATTGTTGCTGGCTTTGTACTGTAGGCTTTATCTCTTAAGTATCCCCACAAGAAAAAGTTCAAAGGGGTGTAGTCTGGTGAATAAGCTATTTACTGTAAAAGTGTGTATACATTTGAGACTGCATGTGTGCGTGCATGTGCGATGGATAAAGTGTCATCTGAATTGTGCAAAAATGAAAATAATACTGACATCTCATTTTAAATCAATGAAATACTTGTGTATAGGAAATTTATAAAAGAGGAACTGTTTTGTATATACAAAGATAAATTTACTTGTCGATATTTTCTTTAAAAGAAAAATTCTATCTTTTTCAGGAATGGCTGCTTAAATATTTTGATCACCAGCATGTCCGGTACATCTGGGATTCAAAGGTCTCGTCTTTCAAGAAATTGGAGTAAGTAATATTTCGAAATCTTTTTTGTTTTGTTTCCTTGGGAATTAGGACTGAGGAGAATTATGTTAGAAACAAAGAAAAGTACTTAACTGTTATGTAACATCAGTCCTCTTATATGGCAGTGAATTCAGAACAATCTCCTTACAGTTGAAGAAGAGACTTGAAGCAAAGAAATGTAGTTCTACAAAAGAATGCTGAAAATATCATGGACCAAACATGTGAGCAACAACAAAGTTTTAGAGAAAATGGAAACAAAAAGGACCCTTATGCTTAATACCAGAAAGAGATAGTTGATAATGAGGAAAGAGGGCTTGGAAAATTTGATACTCACAGGATGAATTAGTTTGCTTTATTTTGTTTAATGGCATATCAACCTCAATAGGTTATTTAATGCTGACAAAATTTTTTATTGCTGGTAATATTTTGTTTTGTCAAAAAATCTGTTTCTGGTAATATATTTCCTTCAAAATTGTATTGTTGGTAATAATTTTTTTCAAAAAAGTATTGCTGGTAATAGTTAACTATTTGCCTATAGCTTGGACCCTAACATGTGCTACCACCTCGGGTCAGGGTGGACCTGGGAACACCAGCAATTAAGAGGTGGTTCCACGTTCCTCAAAACCTCCTGATCAGAGACCTTGCTGTTGGATGTAGTTTAATGTCTTACCCAGGACGCAGATGTAGTTTAACATCTTACCCAGGACGAACAGGATGAATTGAAGGCAAGAGGGACAAAGGAAAATAATGAATAATCTTCCTAATGAACTTGAGTAAATGGACGGTGGAACAATGTTTAGAAGAGATAAGAAAGAGACAAAATTTATTAAGCGCTACAAAGTCTATGATTGCCTATGTCCTGAATTGTCGCAGCACATAGAAGAGAGCTATTAAATTATTCTGCTGTTTTGTTGTGCCTCTCTTATAATAAATTTAAACTGAATATACATTGGTAGTTTTGTCATCATTTTCCTATACATTGCTTAAAAAGAAGGCTTGAACAGAATTTGGTTCAATTGTTTCTTTTCACTACCTTTGGCTTCTTTATGTGCCATGTCTCCTTGAGTTGTAGGCAATCATGGCTCTCCACAACTTCCTGTCACTTGCAGGTCTTAATAAATTTTGTCTTTCTGTTATTTCTCCTAAAGCCTGTTTTGCATCCATTTACTCGAGCTCAGTACGTATGTTATGCACTGTTTTCCTTTGTCTCTCTTACCTTCAATCTGTCCTGTGAGTATCAGATTTTCAAAGCCCTCATTCCTTGTTATGTGCCCTAGAAACCTCAACTGTCTCTTACTGATGTTAAGTATAAGTTTCCTTTTTGTTTCCATTTTATCTAAAACTTTGTCATTGTTCACATGTTTGATCCATGGTATCCACAGCACCCTTCTGTAGAACCAGATCTCTTTTTCCTTTTTTTTTTTTTTTTTTTAACAGTTAGGTTCACCCTGTACAAGGCCTGGGGGCACTCAAGGTAGAGGTTTATGTTAAGGAGTAGTTTATATGGATAGGAGGGGAAGGTAACAGTTAACTCAAGACTTGAACAGGTTAAGATTGTAATGATTGGGAAAACATCCACAGGGCAGTAGTTTATGGGAAGAAGCTGTTCGAGTAGAACATACTTGTCACCAACAGAATATGCAGAGAATGTGAGTGGTTTGCTACTATGTAAGTAGAATGGTGGGTCCTGTGAAGGTTAGATCTGGCAGAATCAAGTAATGTAGTTCGCCTAAGAACTTTCCATGGAAGTTGCAATCGATAAGTGAGAGTGAGGTTGGTGCGTGAAAATAATTCTTCTCCAACAAGGGCTTGGAGACACTTTTGAACTCTCTCAAAACTGGAAAGTGAGGACCAGGCAGCTCCGACTCAAATATGGCAACAGTATTCCATTTTCAGCCTGATTTGGCTCTTATGAAGATAGAGGATAGCATGAGGAGTCAGCTACTTACAGGTTGCTTCAAGTATGTTTGGCTACTACACTAGTTTAAATTTTGTAGGATGCTATATACTCTTGAGGAAACAAGAAAACACCAACATATCCCCATAGTGGTCCAATGTGCATTGCCAATTTATTCATGAGGTATTTGGAGATTGTAACCAAACACTTAAATAAATTTTCATGAGGCTTGTTGCAGGCACTACTTATAGTTTGATTAAAAACAGTCACAACAATATTTTACACAAGTAAAGTAATAAGTAATGGCTGGCTGCTTATAACTGAGTATGCCTGTCTGCTAGAGTAGTTACCCAATCCCTACTGCAGACGCCTGTTCAGGTATATTTGTGTATGTTCAGCACCCACAGAATCCACCTGCGGTTTATACTGCAACTATGCTGAGCACACCTTAGTTACAGTTTCTGGGGGAGAGTGAAAATTTCAACAAGGCCAATATGCACAGACCCTCAGTCACGATAACTTGTGACTTTGTGCTAGCTCAACCATTTATGGCTCCCAAATCATTCTCTATACCCAATTTCGCTCACAAGGCTTGGGTCAATTCTTGGTCTGGTTTTCAGGCATGTGGCTGAATGTTTAGAATGTTTGCTTTTCAACAAGGAAACCCAGGTTTGAATTGCATTGGTCGATTTGTCAGGATTTGTTATCAACCTGTAGAGCCGATCCCAGCATGTGGCACTTTGGGAAAGTTTACCTGAATAAATGACAAGTGTAAGAAAATTGAAGACAGTTTCAATAATGTAATGTTTTTGTGTTTTTATACACAAGGGAGAGAAAATATACGAATATGAATGTAAAAGAAAGTAAGCATTAAAGGTTATGAATTGTGTGGGTGATATACATGTGTGTGTTTGTGAAAGAGTTCAGTCACTAAGGGGAAAGATATCCCTGTGTCCAGTGGATGCCATCACTACAGCATGCTAGACAGGAAGTATCTAGTTTTTATAGCTGCATGACTGTGCACTCTAATGACTCCTTGGTAAAAACTGACAAAGCTATGTGGGGCTAAATTTTCTGTGTTGAGTAAATCACATTCTGAATTCTATCTGAAAGTTCTTGAGACAATTTTTATTTAATTGAGACCGCCTTTTTGTGTAAACAAAAAGAATGTTTGTTGGATCTTGGTTTGATCTATTTAAAGTTTAAGTATACATATATTCATGTTTTTCTTGTTTTGTTTTGTTTAAATCATTTTACTATAGCGTTCTGGGTATGACGATAAACTACATCCGCATCCTGGGTATGATGATAAACTACGTCCAACAACAAGGCTTCAGATAATGTTTTCGGAAAAATAATGTTGCCAGCTATGCGTTTTTGAAAAAATAATGTTGCCAGCTATATGTTTTTGAAAAAATAATGTTGCCAGCTATGTGTTTTTGAAAAAATAAGGTTGCCAGCTATATGTTTAATAGTACTGTATATTTAATATATGTATAGGTATATGTGTGTGTGTGTGTGTGTGTGTGTGTGTGTGTGTGTATATATATATATATATATATATATATATATATATATATATATATATATACACACCTTAATTTGGCATTAAGTGACCCACAGTGGTTGATATGCCATAAAACCCAAACAACCAACCAATCATTTTACTATAAGTAAGGTGGTAAACCCATGAAAACCCAAGAGATTGCTGTGAGAGTAAAAGAATGTGAGAAAAATCATTATTAAGGAGAGAAGACAATAAAAGAACAGAATTCAAGGAGACAGAAGATGACAAATGACATTGCATTGACTGGAAAGCAAGAAGTTGGAAGAGATTTCCACAAGCAAGAAGTGTGAAAGAAGAAAGTGCTAGCATAGAATTTATGGTTACATCCAGCCATTCTAACTTGTGTATTTATTATCGTCTTTTGTCTCCCCTTCTTTCAGTCATTGCACATTGTATTTTAATTCTTCAATGAAGTTCTCATAAGAAAGGATCAGTAACTGGTCAGCTGTTTCAAATAATTTTTTTTTCTTTTTCATATTGCTATTTTTTATGGACGTATTTTCTTTTTTCCTCTTCTCTTTTACTAAACATCTTTTTTTATAGCATTGATTAAATACGATATTTGTTTTACATTTCATTCTGTTTTGCTAAACATTTTAAACATCTATTATTTTATGATAGCTTGAGCAAAATTTGACTAAAATTTAATCAATGAAATTAACTCTTAATTTTTTAGTTATCTGAAACCTCTACAGATCTACACAGTCCCTTTTCTATTAAAATGTTGTTTCTATTTAAGTACAGTGTAACCCGGATATAAGAGAAACCCGGATATAAGATATTTTCTCTGGTCCAAAATTAGAGCCATACTTACCTAAACAAAATAGACCAAACCCGAATATAAGAGACTTCTTCTCCGGTCCCAACAACTCTCTTATATCCGGGTTACACTGTATTCAGAAATGTCTAGCCTCATTTTTCAACTGTTCACATTTTGGATATATCCACTCAATTTTGTTTTATGTCAAAATTTGTTTGCTATCAACTCGGGCTTGACATTTTGGGCTCCAAGTACTGAAAAGATAGGAAACTGGTTTGAATAAACAAACAAAAGTGATTTTAAATTTAAAAATATCTCATTTAGATTAAATTTAGGCAACTAACTATTGACTAACTGCGATGTAATATCAATCCTTTTATATAGCATTGAATGCTAGACAATCTCCTCACACATAAAAAGGAGAATTAAGGCAACAGAAATGTGGCTCTACAGAAGGACGCTGAGAATATCATGGATGGAGTGGGTACACAACAAGAATGTTTTAAAGAAAATGGAATCAAAGTGGACATTTTAAACTTAAAATTAAAAAGGAACAGTTGAAATTTCTGGGACACATATTGAGGAAAGAAGGCTCTGACAATTTGCAGGACATATCAAAGACAGTAAGAATAGAGGGGAAATGTGTAACCTACTTTATAAGTGTGTGAAAATGGATGGCATGAGAGGGATAGTAAAAAGAAAAATACAAATATTGCTTTGAACTACAAAAGATAAGAATTTATGGAGAGCCATCTTTGTCCCCATCATAGGAGTTACTTCTGATGAGAATATTGTTGATTTCACTCCATATAGGAATGACTGCAAAATTTTTCCCCCTTTATAGGTAGAAGTTCACAAATGCATGCTGGTGTATTTTTCTTAGTCAATAAAATAGGTCAGTTTACAATTTTACTTGATTCAGTCCAGATCTACCTTCTCTATAAGACAGACCTCTGCGTTCACTTGTCTGACCTTGCTTTTGTGCATAGACACCAATTTATAGTTTGTAAACTTCTTGCTTTCTTACCTGTAAATTTGCTTTGCATATATTGTTTACTTGATACAGTTTAATTTCTGCCCTTTTTTTCTTTGTTAGTTATTTATTTTTTTATTTGACCATGGCTTCTAAGTCATCACTGGAAATCTGTGTATGGCTTTTAATTTAAATTTCAAAATGTTTTTTCATAGATTTTTCTTATTTTAAGCTTTATTGATTGTATTTTTTTTTTCTTTTGTTAGAGATTTGTCAACAAACATCTACTGCCGATCACTTTTGGAAGACTTCCATGGAATGAGTTGGGAACTTCAAAAGCAGAAGTAAAAATATTTTTTGTGTTTTTCTCCACTAATCAACTAATTTAATAAAAAAATAAATACCTCCTCTTACCTATTATTGAAAAGTAAATACGAAATGATTAGTATCTTCTGATCATCATTACCAACAATACCACCAACTGCTATTGTAGGGATTGTTATTATAGGAGTAGATTATATTATTACCTTAGCGGTGACTTGAACTTTATGCTGTAATTAACAGTTCCCCATCTTTCAACTTAGAAGATTCCATTAAAGAGCAGGAGCTTGTCAAACATGCTTACGAAAATGAACTCAACCATTTCTACTAAAAGCTAATTTTCCACCTTTGTGTCTTTGTCTTTTGATATAGCACAAAAATGAATGACCGATACCTGACCATGGGGATTCCAACCATGTGGCAACAACTCCCTCATTGCACCAAAGAGGGAGGGTGTTTGGAATATCCATGCCAGCATGACATTAATTGCTATTAGAAATTTGGGGCCTTAGCCCAGATTTATGTGCTTAGGCTCCCCACTTTAAAATGGCCTTGTGCCACAACTAGTTTGCTACCTTTTGGTTGGCAGGCTACATTATACCTTGTTGTCATTGTCTCTGTCTTTAGGCAGGTGGTAGTTATATCACCAGCACAACAGACCCCTGAAAAAAAGCTGGAAGGCACAACAGCCAAAAGATTTGTGATAATAGCAACAAAGATTTGGATTTTGTCTGAATAAAAATAAAGATAACTCCTCATCACAGAAATTCAGTCAGAAAATAAAGGGGGAATATTTTGCAGCCTGATCTTTTATATAGTTTTTCAAAGTTAGGTTTTTCATCCTGGGTACGATGATAAACATCTGCGTCCAGGGTAAGACGATAAACTATGTCCAACAGCAAGGCCTCTGATCAGGAGTCTTTGACGAGTGTGGAACCACCTCTTAATTGCTGGTGTTCCCAGGTCCACCCTGACCCGGTGTGGTAGCACCTGTTAGGGTCCCAGCTATGGGCAAATAGTTAACCCTAAAACTGAGGGTAAAAGCTTTATGAAAGTGTAAAAAATAGGTTTTAATACCAGAAATACTTTGTAAAAAAATTATTACCAGAATTTTTGAAGAAAAAAAAATATTAACAGCAATACGTTTTTGAAAAAAAAATATTAACAGCAATACGTTTTTGAAAAAAAATATTAACAGCTACACTATTTTGAGGAGAAAAATATTACCAGAAATAGATTTTTGACAAAACAAAAATATTATCAGGAAAAAAAAGTTGTCGGCATTAAATGGCCTATTGAGGTTGATATACTGTAAAACAAAAACCAAATCAAACAAAGTTAAGTTTTTTGTGATTTTTTTTCTATCTGTGAATCATATAAACCATCCCTTAAAACTATATTTTTTTTTTTGTATTTTGAAATGTATGAATTAATTTACAATTTAAGGGTAGAATGCAAGGTTGCACCATAAAATTTATTATGATTATAATTACTTTTAATGATCAGGATTAATTTTTTTTTAAATTAAATTCTTGTTTGTGTTGGAGAGCTCTTTACTGCTGCTGTAAGTTACTCTTCAGAATTGTAGGAGATTTTAATAGGTATTGTTTTTTCCTTAAATGCAATGGGTGCTAAAATGAAATGGTGGTGGTTTCATAACCGCCACCCATCACCTGCTGCCAAAATATATTTTGTCACTCTCACAAGGAGATCCTTCCCTGCCCTCCATTAGAATGTCTGATGCTCAACTTCTCAAGAGCAACTCTCTGCGGATGCTCGATCTCACGCTGATGGCTGACCTGAGATGGAACAAATACATTGAGTCAATTGCTTCGTCCACCGCAAGGAAAGTTGGCTCCCTGTGCCGCGCCAGGAAATTTTTCTCCCCAGAATTGATCATCCAGATCTACAAATCAACAATTCGCTGTTGCATGGAGTATTGCTGCCATATATGGTCTGGAGCCCCTTCTGTTTGCCTCAGGATTCTTGATAGGTTCCAGAGGTGGATATGCAATATAATTGGCCCTGATCTGGCATCTCGTCTACAGTCACTTTCTCACAGACGCACTGTTGCCTCTCTCTGTCTGTTTTACAAATACTTTCATGGCAATTGCTCCGAGGAGCTACATACGCTGGTTCCCAGACTTCATGAGTTCAAGCTCCCTACGAGGCTGGCATCCTGCTCTCACCCTTTCACTGTTGAAACTCCTAAATGTAGCCGTCTCTTCTACTCCAATAGCTTCATGTCTCGCACCTCTCACCTGTGGAACTCCCTTCCTTATTCCAATTTCCCTGAGAGCTATAATCTCCAGCTATTCAAATGTAATGTCAATCAACATTTCCAGTTGCCTTGATCTATCCACTACTATCCACTCCTCATCCTTTCTTCTATCACTTCTATCTGATCTTGCTCCAAATTTTCTGTAACCCCTTGTGTACTAGTGGCTTCCCGCCTTGCTTGAGGTGAAACACTTAAAAAATAAAATAAAAAATAAAAAATGACACGTAATTGGTCCAACTTGCTTCCCAAAAATTAGTATTCTGATCTTTGATCATTCAAATACTAATTTTGGGAAGTGAATTAGGACAAGAAATTTTCATGAACTCCTTTCTTTGTGTGTGTGTATATATATATATAGATATATATATATATAAAGCTAAAACCTGAAGGAGGAGTTTCTTCCATCACCCGTAATAACTGTCACAGAAAATACATAGGAGAAACCTCAAGGATTCTAAAAAGATTGTGAACACAGAAGGGACATTTTACAAAATAATACATCGGATGTGTTGGTTGCTCACTCTAACAAGACTGACCACAACTTTGGCATAAAAAAATGCTACCATGATCGTAGAAGAAAATAATTCACTATGATGTAAATGTCTAGAAAGTGCCTTAATCACAAGGTTATCTACAGTAAATTTGCACCATGGCTCTTACATTTCACCATTCCAAATATCACAGTGTGGAGTACCTACTTACAAAAGTGATAGAAAAAGAAAAAAATCTCTAAATGAATTCACCTGATAAAAAAAAATTCTAAAATTCCCAGCACCCATCTGCCATACACATGCATAGTCCTACCAACATAACAAATTTAGTTCCATGATGTCCTGAGGGCCGAAATATATCACAAGTAATCTTTTTACACTTTGTCATACAATTTACCCATATATATATAATATATATAGGTGCATGTTTCATTAAATAATATAGACAAATTTTGTCTATTTTAAGTAAGTTCCTTTCATATTGTCTGATAAATTTAACATTATCATTAGATAGGATTTAAACATGTATCAACATGGTGATTTCCTTTCATCTTTCAATGATAATGTTGTTAAGATTATCAGACAATATGAAAGGAACTTACTTAAAATAAACAGACAAAACTTGTTTATATTATTTAATGAAATATGCATCAATGAAAAATTGCTGCATATATATATATATATATATATATATATATATATATATATATATATATATACACACACACACCCACACAGTGGGAGTAAACAAATATTCATACACATACAAATTTTTAATTCATTGTATTTCCAACTAATGAACAATCATACTTTTCATATAATTAACTGTACACAGATGCATAATAACTAAATATGCATAGAAAACAGAAAAAATTTTGATTTAATAAAAATAAATCCCCATTTATCCATTTTTATGAGTGAAAAAGTATTCGTATAATGCAAATTTCAGATTTTAAAACTTTTAAATTGCTTTAATACCCAAGATTATTCAAGTAGAATATTCTAGAAGGTTTAAAAAATGTTATCAGTAGTTATTTTTAGCCTAAAAAATAAAAGCAGAATATTCTGTAATTGATATTCATGCAAGAAGGTTTTCATCATGGCAAGAGTCAAAGAATTGACAAATTCACAAAAGAACTGATTTTCAAGCTCTAGAAAGGAGGTAAAAGTTATGGGAAAATCTCAGACAACCTGAATATTCCATTTACTACCATTAGTTCATTCATTGCAAGGCATGTAGTAGGGTGGCTGATGTAATTATTTGAATTTAGTTTGATCAAGAACACAATTCCTCAAGGAGCATTTGAACTTGTAAGTAATGTTCGTTCTTTGTAGTATTGTTATTTTTGAGAATAAGGTTAGCTGTTTTAAATTTTTTGTAATAGGTAATTAATTTAATTTTTTTGTTTGGGTCAATGGTTAGTGTATTTCTATATGATATTTCTATGTGAAGATTCATCTTGTTTGTAGTTGACATGCATTTAGCTTTTGTAGATATTTATGTTATTGTTTTTGTCTGTGTATTCAGTATCATTATTATTTACTTTGGAAAGAAATAGTCTAATGAAGTGGTTGATGAGGTAGTTAGGAAAACCATTGTTAACTAGTGTCCATTTTGCATTGTTGTACGAACACAAGAAAAATAAAAAGCTTTATCACAGTACCTTGTCAGTTGTCTCTAACGAAACATGTGTGTGTGTATATATATATATATATATATATATATATATATGTGTGTGTGTGTGTGCGCACAGACATTTTTGATCATTGATACAATGTATAACTTATAAGTTATTATTTTCTTTTTAAAATTAAAATTTTTCCATGTTTCTTTTTGCAGGCATCACATCTATGGTCCTAACAGTATTGTTGTAGAAGTCAAATCTTATTGGAAGTTACTTATATATGAGGTAGTATTGTTTTTGTTCAGATATTTTGTTTTTCCATATAATGTTAGGTAGAATAATGTTTTTATTCTTATCAACAAATTTACATCACCCCCCCCCCTCACCACCACAAAAAATAATGAAATTTCGGGCTTGGTATATAGGTCAACAATTTATGCATGAAGAGAAATACTTTATAATTTTGCACATTTTCTTATCAATTATAGTATAATGAAATCATTTTTTGTCACAATTCTGTTTTCCGTTCTGATAACCAAACTTTTTTTTGGTTTATTGTCATAACTTGCATAATTTATCAATTTACTTTATGAATACATCTGCTTTGTTTTATTTCCTGTTTTTTATTTTCTTTTTTCTCATTTTTATTTCTCCTCATTTTTCTTTTTTTTCTCTTCTCTCTTTTTCTTTTTTTTCTCTTCTCTCTTTTTCTTTTTTTTCTCTTCTCTCTTTTCTTTTTTTTCTCTTCTCTCTTTTTCTTTTTTCTCTTCTCTCTTTTTCTTTTTTCTCTTCTCTCTTTTTCTTTTTTTTCTCTTCTCTCTTTTTCTTTTTTTCTCTTCTCTCTTTTTCTTTTTTTTCTCTTCTCTCTTTTTCTTTTTTTTCTCTTCTCTCTTTTTCTTTTTTTTCTCTTCTCTCTTTTTCTTTTTTTTCTCTTCTCTCTTTTTCTTTTTTTTCTCTTCTCTCTTTTTCTTTTTTTCTCTTCTCTCTTTTTCTTTTTTCTCTTTTCTTTTTACTCTTCTCTCTTTTTTCTTTTCTTTTTTCTCTTCTCTCTCTTTTTTCTCTTCTCTCTCTTTTTTCTCTTCTCTCTTCTCTCTTTTTTCTCTTCTCTTTTTATTTCTCCTTTTTCTCTTCTCTCTTTTTGTTTCTCTTTTTTCTCTTCTCTCTTTTTGTTTCTCTTTTTTCTCTTCTCTCTTTTTGTTTCTCTTTTTTCTCTTCTCTCTTTTTGTTTCTCTTTTTTCTCTTCTCTCTTTTTGTTTCTCTTTTTTCTCTTCTCTCTTTTTGTTTCTCTTTTTTCTCTTCTCTCTTTTTGTTTCTCTTTTTTCTCTTCTCTCTTTTTGTTTCTCTTTTTTCTCTTCTCTCTTTTTGTTTCTCTTTTTATTTCTTTTTGTTTCTCAAATTTTATTTCCTATTTTTTCCTCTTTTTTGATATTTAATCTACTCCCACAGGCCATTTACTTTTTTGTCTCCTTTTCATCATATAAAATGTGTGTGTGTGTATGTTTTCTTTTTTTACATTCTAAATTCATTAAATAATCAGAATGGATTGGCAATAAAATGGCCTCTAACGAGATTTGAATTCACATCTCAAAACCAGTTGCAGTTTTCTGACCAGAGTATGATCTTACCAAATTAGGCTACAGCAAATAATCTGTAATCATTAAAATTCATCCAAATTACATTTTTCATTATCTTATTTTTTTTCTCCATGCTATATTCATTGTTTGCACCTTGTAGTCTAAGATTAAATTTTCATTCCTTTAAATTGTTTCCTACTTTGCATTGACAGTTCTTTAGTTTGAAATTAAGTATTTTTTTAATAGTAATTCAGACAACCTATGGTGTCTTATCTAGTTATCTATTTATTTTTCAGGTGCTAAATCCCTTTTATATTTTCCAAATAGCTAGTATTATTTTATGGGCGAGTGACGAATATTATTATTATGCTGGCTGCATCTTTGTCATTTCCTGCATTTCAATAGCCATATCCTTGTATGAAACTCACAAGGTATGTATTTTTCAATTAAATTCTCCTTCATTATTTTCTAATGCTTGTGTATATCATATTAAAATAATATCTGTTTAGATGAAAATTACTTAAGTTCTTTATAAATAAAAAAAATTCTCTCTACTTTTATTTCTTTTTTGTGCTGAATCTCTTTAGGACATGGCTATCTACAACACCCTATCCATTGTAGTACTAATGTTAACATTTGTACATTGATCTGGGTAATGACATTGTAATGACAAGAGTATGCAGGTGTAGGCTTTAAGAAAGCTTTATTCAACTGAAAATACAAGGTTTGCATATAATGTCCTTTAATAGTCCCAGTAAACAGAAATAGCTTTCTCAAAAAAGAGAGTAATGAAACAAGGGGAGACCACTCTTGATTATTCATAAGACTTTCCTTGGATCAACAACAGCTGATGAATGCCGGAAGACACAATGTCTGAAACATTGTGATAACAACAACAAAGATGAGAGTAGTCTGCATATAAATAACGTATATAATGAAAATTTCTAGTCTCAGAAATTTAAACAAAAAAAAGGAATGTGTTCCATTTTGGGGTGGGGAATGGAGTCTAATTTCAGTTAATCAAAAATCATAACAACCACACTGATATCATTGATCAGTTCTCCTAATAGCTAGTCAAGGTAGAATGTTCCTAAATGAGGTTGTTATTAGGGTGTACAGGGAAAGAATAAAAGGGGCATATTATGAGGATATGTAGGATAGATAACAGTTGACCCTAGATGAAGAGGTTAAGATTGTAGTGATTGGACAAGCATCTTTTTGGGTGTCTGTATCACAATGTAACACTCCTGGGGATATACTTGTGACTATAATAAACAAATTGTAACTATTAAGGTGGATTCTTTTACAAATTGTTTTTAGTTTTCTTTTTCTTAATATAAAAGCATATTATATGAGAGAAAATAAATTATATTTTTTTGCTAGGGATGGATGATCTCTTCTAAATAATTCTTTCTGAACTTAAAATTATTTTATTTCTGCAGCAAAGTGTCACATTACATGATATGGTTGCAAGTGGAAATGAGAAGATTACTGTCAGGCGAAGTGAAGAAAGTAAGCTTAATTTTTACCTTTTCCCTTTTTTAATAAACAGATTATCCAGCATTGTCTACAATATACTAGTTTGGGAAATTTCTTCTCTAATTTGATTTGTTTTTTGTTGTTGTTTTTTTTTTTTTTTTTCTTTTTCCTTTTTCTTTTCTCTTAATTTTTCTTTTTCCTTTCTTTTTTCTTTCCTTCTCTCTCTCTTTTTTTCCTTTCTCTCTCTCTCTTTTTTTCCTTTCTCTCTCTCGCTCTTTTTCCTTTCTCTCTCTCTCGCTCTTTTTCCTTTCTCTCTCTCTCGCTCTTTTTCCTTTCTCTCTCTCTCGCTCTTTTTCCTTTCTCTCTCTCTCGCTCTTTTTCCTTTCTCTCTCTCTCGCTCTTTTTCCTTTCTCTCTCTCTCGCTCTTTTTCCTTTCTCTCTCTCTCTCGCTCTTTTTCCTTTCTCTCTCTCTCTCGCTCTTTTTCCTTTCTCTCTCTCTCGCTTTTTTTCCTTTCTCTCTCTCTTTTTTCCTTTCTCTCTCTCTTTTTTTCCTTTCTCTCTTTATTTGTATTTTCATTTACAATATTTTCTCAGTTCCTTTCCTTCTCACTAACTCCTTGCATCTTAGTGGGTTTGTCTTCTTGCTTGGCATGAAATGATTAAGAAAAAAGGGAAGGTAAATTAAATGTTATGAACATTGGAATTGTACTCTATTAATTCTCATCTTACCTGGAAGGTTAAACTCTTGAAAATCCTGAGCCATGATGACTCCATGTACTGTGTGTGCAAGCATGGTATTAAGCATTCACTTGAAACATGAGATCAGAATATTGAAATTTTATATATATATATATAAATAAAAGAATTTCAATATTCTGATCTTAAAAAAATTGTGATCTGGTAATATACATACTTATACTTGATGTGAAAATAATTCTACATACTGTAAAAAAAAATATAGTATATTAAAAATTAAAAGTGAAAATATTGTTCAAATCATAGTTAAATAAAATATATTCTAACCTAAACATCCCCCAAAAATCTTTAAATATACAAATAGAAAAAATGCCGTAAGAATTTTTGCTGTTAACAATAACATTTTTTTAAAAATCCAGACAACATGCATTTAATAGATGTCAGATTTTATTGAAAAATACATCCCTATCCCCTACCAAAACGTAACTAATAACTGATACATCAAAATACAGACATAATGAACACGCAGACACCCCTTGTCTAGTGGAAGTGGATTTATCTGTAACCTTGGAAACATGAATTATGATTTTAGCTGTGCCTTTAAAACCCAGTAATTTTAAAAGTTACTCCAAAATTCACTTGAAGATGAAATGGAACTAATGTCTTTAATTTAATTACAAAATTAAATTAAAAGCTTTCAGCTTCCATTTGTGATACATGGTTAGAACTGTGTAGTGGAAAAAAACATATTTTAAATCAATTAATTTATAATATTAATGCTCTGTACATTTACATTGAGCACTATTTTGTAAAAATAAAAATATCTATGAGAACACCGGATTATATATCTTACTGTTCTTTCTTTTTATTTATATATACATATATAAACCCTCGCTTAGTATCCACATTATGTATTGTTTATCAAATTCTGATTAAGTATGAATCCACCTCTTCTCCCCCTAGCTATGTGTTAATTAGTAAGACTTGAGTCACTAAACTATAGCTTTAACCTGCAAAATGTTGATAAACCCTAAAAAACAAATCAATCAAATCAATTGTCAAACTACAGACTAACTGATCCATTTGTGATCTTGATAATATTGATCTGGGAGACAAACCTAGTATGCAGGACCATTGGGAAATGCTTGATATCTATACCACTGGTTAACTCATGCTTTATGAGTCAAATTGTGCAGATGGAACTCTTTGGAAGCCATTGATGGTTGTGTGAGCATGAAGTCACAAGTCATTGTGACAGAGTTTGAGTGTACTGGCTTTTTTAACTATTGATCATGCCAGATTATATGCTCTTTCCCAGAAACTGCAAATAAGTATAGTTGCAGTATTAATCACAGGTTGATTCAGTGAGTATTGAAGAAACATAAATGTGCTTGAGAAGATGTCAGCAACAGGGATTAGCTAACCATCCAAGCAGGCAAATATACTTGGAAATGAGTATGTTATCATTAGTTTTATATAAAATTTGGTAAAATTATAAATAGGATTTCCTAACTTTATTTAGACAATTGCAAACCTTTTGTTATCATTGTTACTACAATATTTGGCATAGACTATTCTAAACTGAACTGATTTCTTTTTATTTTATTTCAAATGATATTTATTAAATCATATTTTCAGGGTATGAAGAGGTTTCCACAGAGATGTTAGTTCCTGGTGATGTGATTATCATCCCTTCAAATGGTTGTATATTACAATGTGATGCTGTCCTAATAGCTGGCACTTGTATTGTTAATGAGAGTATGTTGACAGGTGAGAACTTTTATCCTTCCTACTTAACAATAAAATAAGAAAACCTAATATAATGATTAGTGTACTAATCTTTTAGTCTTACAGATTGGTTCTTCATTCTGTTTTTCTAGAAAATATAAAATAACACTTTGATTGATCCAGAATAATATAAATTTCTTAATATTTTGAGTTATTTTGAAATATTTATTTTTATAATTAACCTTTTCAGATTGATTTCAAAATTTTGATCTGTAAAACGTATATTTTGATCTTTTTTAATCTCTAAATCTTATCTAATTTTATCAGATCTATCTTATCAATTATCTGATATTTATCTTTTTTTTTATCATTATCTCCAGGTGAAAGTGTTCCAGTGACTAAGACACAGTTAAGTGGGCATGATGATGAAATTTATTCTCCTGTTTTACATAAAAAGTACACTCTGTTTGCTGGCACACAAGTGGTTCAGACAAGGTATTATGGTCAGGCAAAAGTGTTGGCTGTGGTAGTCAGAACAGGTAAGTCATAGTTCTAACAGCCCT
This sequence comes from Acanthosepion lycidas, assembly GCA_963932145.1. NCBI lineage: Eukaryota > Metazoa > Mollusca > Cephalopoda > Sepiida > Sepiidae > Acanthosepion > Acanthosepion lycidas. The sequence continues at coordinate 36,741,400 of OZ010606.1, forward strand.
AAAAGTTCTGAAATTAATCATCTCAACCTGGCATGTGCCTAAATTGTAGATCAAGTTGTGGTGTGTGTCTAAATTGTTGATCTTGGAGTGGCACATATCTAGATTGTTGATCTGGTAGAGTCGCGTATGTCTAGATTGTTGATCTGGTAGTGTCACTTTTTTCGGTGGGAGAAATTAAGAATTTAGCCATAAGTTATCAAAGGCCATCAACATGGTTAGCAACCAGAACATTTAAATTTCCCAGTACCTCCTTACTTTGATAGTTTTTTCTTTCTTTATTGTATTTTGGTAAAACTTTTGGGGGAGCCAAGGCCACCCCCCCCCTCAGGCTGCTTCAGCCCTGTGAAAATAACGTTTAAATTGATAAAAACCTATTGGATTGATAAATAAAAATCCATTACCTTTTTTAGAAAATATACTGAGAGAGAGAGAGGGTGGGGGATTTGCAGGCAGTGTACTCAGAACAAGAAATTGGTAATTCCAGTCAAATTTTTTCTTTCACTTTCATGCAAATCCTCTTGGGAAAGGTATGAATCCATGTCTTCCCCCACCAACTATCAGTTAAATAATATGACAGACTGGGCTTTTCATCTTCAGCCTTGGTGGCAACCAGTCTAAGAGAAGGAGAATTCTAAATTCCAAACCCAGGTAGTTAAAACACACAATTGTGGGGACATATGGTAGTCTAAGGGAAGAAAAATCCTGTCAGAAAACCAACCCTTCCTCAGGGTACAAAGGCTGAGAATATGGCCAATCACCCTACCCAGTGCAACTATTATGTTGGTGCAAAAATAATGTCGGTTTTTGACGTTAAAAATACGTGAAAAACCAACATTATTTTTGCACCAACCTAATATTTGAGGCTCCAGGCATAATATATATTAGCATAGGTTGATTTTATCCATTTTTTACAAATCAGTTTTGGACAAGGCAAGATTTTTATGTTTTATTGAAATAAGAACTGACAACAAATTTTAGTCACTCCTGTTTGAGAAAATGTAATCAAAATATCACCATCTAAAAAAAAAATTTTTTTTAAATTGGTTTATTTCAACAATAAATCCCCAAGAGTTTGCTATTTACATAATTATATGACCAATATTTCCAGTATAAGAGCCATTAGACACAAAAGAATATCTTGTCATTTTTATACAGTTCCCCTTGTATTTGGACAACTTCAGGGTGTATTTATATATATATATATATATATATATATATATATATATATATATATATATATATATATATATATATAAAAATAAATAAAAAGAAAGAACAGTAAGATATATAAACCGGTGTTCTTATAGATATTTTTATTTTTACAAAATAGTGCTCAATGTAAATTTACAGAGCATTAATATTATAAATTAATTGATTTAAAATATGTTTTTTTCTGCTACACAGTTCTAACCATGTTTCAAAAATGGAAGCTAAAAGCCCCAAATTCAATTTTGTAATTAAATTAAAGACATTAGTTCCATTTCATTCTCAAGCAAATTTTGGAGTAACTTTTAAAATTACTGGGTTTTAAAGACACAGCTAAAATCATAATTCATGTTTCCAAGGTTACAGATAAATCCACTTCCACTAGACAAGGGGTGTCTGCGTGTTCATTATGTCTGTATTTTGATGTATCAGTTATTAGTTACGTTTTGGTAGGGGATAGGGATGTATTTTTCAATGAAATCTAACATCCATTAAATGCATGTCATCTGGATTTTTTTAAATTTTATTGTTAACGGGAAAAATTCTTACGGCAATTTTTCTATTTGTATATTTAAAGATTTTTGGTGGGTGTTTAGGTTAGAATACATTTTATTTAACTACGATTTGAAATATTTTCACTTTTAATTTTTAATATATTATATTTCTTTTAAGAACAATTAAATGTAATTAGAATCCCTTACAGTATGTAGAATTATTTTCACATCAAGTATAAGTATGTAAATTATTAGGTTACAAATATTTTTTTATTTTTTTTTTTTTTATATTTAAATATTATTTCAGAAAAATTTATGACAATGACGGCAAAAATAGCTACTTAATTTCACTGATTAAGTAAATTCTATTTTTTATATAAACCTAGTAATATATTGTTTCTCATGTAAGTACAAAGGACATGGGTCATTCAAAAGCTTACATCTTCTGGCATTACATATTAATTTCATTTTACTGTACGTGTTTTATTGGATTCTTGTAATTGCATGTAGTGCTAAGACGGAGGTCTTTAGGTTAGAAAACATTTTATTTAATTACAATTTAAAAGAAGTTTAGTTTAGAATTCATTTTAACTACAATTTTAATTACAACTTTAAAATATTTTCATTGTTAGTTTTAATAGACTATATTTCTTTTAATAGAAGTAAATGTATTAGAATCACTTACAGTAAGTATTAGGTTGGTGCAAAAATAATTTCGTTTTTTAACATATGTTACTATGTGAGAAAACGAAATTATTTTTGCACCAACCTAATAAAATTATTTTTCCATATCAAGTATATGTATATTACAATTTTTTAAATTTTATGTTTAAATATTATTTAAGTAAAATTTATGGCACTTACGGCAAAATTAGCTAATTCATTTCTCTGATTTAGTTAACTTTATTTATTTATTTATTTTTTATAAATAAACTTAGTAATATATAGTTTCACGTGTATGTACAAAGGACATGGTCATTCAATGGCCTACATCTAGCATAATTTCATTTTTCAGTTGGTGAATTGGATTCATTTAAGTGCCGATAGTACTTTTTGAGAGGTGTTTAGGTTAGAATTCATTTTAACTACAATTTTAAATACAACTTTAAAATATTTTCACTGTTATTTTAATAGATTTTTTTTTTTTTTTTTTTAAAGAAAAAACAAGTAAATGTAATAACATTACGATATATAAAATTATTTTTTCATGTTAAATATAAGTATGTATATTACCTGATCACACATTTTAAATTTATTTTTAAATATTATTTAAGGAAAATTTTTGACAATGACAGCATAAAATAGCTATTTCATTTCTCTGATTCAGTAAATTTTTATTTTTTATAAACTTAGTAATATATAGTTTCTCGTGTGTGTGTATATATATATATATATATATATATATATATATATATATATATATATAAGCCATTTTGTAATTTCAGTCTGATGAGGTAGATATTAAAAATTTTATCTATCGAAATAAATTTATTACTGAATTCTTTGATGATGTGTTAAGTTTTTTTCCTTCATGCTGGGAGTGGGCTATAAATTGCTAAGGGGAGTCACTGTGTGCAGTTATAAAGATGGAAAAAACTGTAGCTAATGGGAGGTACACAAGTCAATACCCGATCAGTATCGGCTGGGTCACCGTGGAGAGGGGGTATGATGTTGAATGACCTGAAACTCCTAATGAACCTCTGCTAGAAACATCACTGATGTTGTGTACCAAAGTATCCAGTAGATGTATTTTACGAAATATTGCTCTGTATATAAATACATTGAGATCTCATTGAATTATCGTTTTATTATTTTATATTAAAAAGACCTACTTGGATTATCTTTACCACTTATGGATTTGATATACACACACACACACACACATATATATATATATATATATATATATATATATATATATATATATATATATATATATATATATGGGATTAATACAAGTGTAAAACTTGCCACTTCATTGATTGATTGATATATTCAGCACCCATGACTCCAGAGTTTATATGTGAACCTTTTTGTGATTATCCCATCCACTCATCAGGAGATATCAGGAATTGTCTGCTGATTTTCTTGTTTTCTTTATTTTTATATTAAATTAAAAAGAAAAATTATGTACTTTTTATTGATGTTAGGTTCATTTTTTCTTCTTCTTCTTTGTGCTTACACCTCTGTGTGTGCGCACATAAGCCTGTACCTGTGTGTATACATATGTAGAATGTTGTGGTTATAGAGCTTGTATATATATATATATGTGTGTGTGTGTATATATAATATATATATATATATATATATATATATATATATATATATATATAGGAGGCACAGTGGAGTAATGGATTGCGGCTTGGATGGAAGAATCGGAGAGCCGAGTTCGAATTCCAATCGAATCCATTACATTCACTTACATGCTAATACCCTTGGGAAAGGTATGAATCCTCTTCTTCTCCCTCCAACTATGAATAAATAGCATGACAGACTGGGTTCTATAGCCTTGGATGGCAACTGGTCTATGAGAAGGAGAACTCTGAATTCAAAACCTGCAGAGGGTTGTTTAGGGAACTTGTGGCATGTAGTGCACCAGGTCTTTGTATTTGATCCTTCAAAAAGTGTGGATGGTCCTGCATGAAACTTTCATCACTATAATCAAATCTCATGTGCTGTTGTCGGCCTGTCGGTTTCCTAGGAACTGATCTGCTTGACCCTCATACGTCGAATTCGATGGGAGAGTCGAGTATATATATATAATAAACAAAAAAATCAACAATAAAAGCAGTTCAGATTTTTATTGCACCATCAGTACATTTGAGAGTTGTTCTGGGTGAGAACTCATTCTGTTGTGAGCAACCAATTGTGTGTAATTTTTTATTTTTAATCATTTCACCCCAAGCATTGCAATAAAGCCACTGAGACACAAGGGGAATTACTGAGTGTGAGAGAATATGAGAAGAAAACAATATTAAGCAGAGAGTACAGGACATAATGATTGACATTGCATTTAAATTTTTGATGATCAAACTTGACTGGAAAGCAAGAAGCTGGAAGAGAGTTCCACAAGTAAGAAGTGCAGCAGAAGAAACTTCATTCAAGACATGAACATTTTATTCATATTGGAACAATACAAAAAAAAATTGAATAGAACTTTTTGGTTGAATTTAACAACTAGTTTGGATAAATTCTTGCGGCTTAAATATAACATATACTCTGTTGTTTGTTTAATATTTTTATGTAATCATTTTTGTTACAGGTTTTAATACTGCCAAGGGAGGACTAGTAAGAGCCATTCTCTTTCCTAAACCCCTGGGTTTCAAATTTTACAAAGACTCCATCAAATTTATTCTCTTACTATGTGTATTGGCAGCTTGTGGAATGGTTTACAGCATTTATAGTTACGTGAAGAAACATGTAAGAAAATTTTTTTTTATATCTAACATTTTTTCAAGATTTTGAGAATTTTATTTTTTATTAATTTATTGTTAAGTCAAAATTTGAGTTCAGCAAACATTGGGCATCATGACATTACTACAAAAATACTTTTAAAGGTGATAACTTGTCAATTTTACAACAGGGATTTGGCATTGCCTCTTGACATACAATACAAATTTTCTGGCATTTATAGCTTGGATATATTGTCAGTTTTCTAAAATTATCTACAATTTCATAATGTACATAGACAACTTCTCACTGATAGAAAAAGAATGTGTGTGTATATATATATATATATATATATATATATATATATATATATATACACACACACGCACACACACATATATACACAGTTTAAAGTTATAGGCTAAGATACAAAGACAAGCTGTCAGCAGTTAATATACCACATAACACCCTTGAGCGCTTAGCTTTGGAGCGGGTAGAATGGAGATCAACGTGTTTTAGTGGACTCAGCAATTTTCAATCTGCTTGTCTGAATCATCTTCAAGAAGCGAGAGCAAGATCTAAAAGGTCAACCAATCTAAGAGTGATCTCATCTCACAATCCTCACACTTGCTCCATATGTGGCCTCCTTTGTAAATCACTAGCGGGTTTTAAATGCCACTTAAGATTAGCGCATAAACTTTCATAACTGAATCAATAAGCTGGCAGATTCTCATACATCGAAACTGACGGGAGAGTCCATTATTTTATATATATATATATATATATATATATATATATGGGAGGCATGGTGGAATAGTGGATAGTAGCATGGACTGAGAGGTCAGAGAGCAGAGTTTGAATTCCAATCAAATCTACTGCATTCCCTTACGTGCTAATACCCTTGGGAAAGGTATGAATCCTCCCTCCAGCTATGGGTAATTAGCAGGACAGATTGGGTTCTATAGCCTTGGATGGCAACTGGTCAAGGAGAAAGACAACTCTGAATTCAAAATCTGCAGAAGGTTGTTTGGGGACCTTGTGGCACATAGTGCCCCAGGTCTCTGTATTCAGCCCTTCAAAAAGTGTGGTTGTTTCTACACAAAGCTTTCACTACTATAATCAAATCATATGTGCTCATGTCGGTTCCTAGAAACTGAGTTGCTGACTCTCATAGCTTGAATACGACGGGACAGTGGGGGGGGGGTCCACCATGTGTATGTGTGTGTGTATAAACTAAAGGTAAACTTGTTTTATCTCCTGAGTGACTTTATCAAGGCAAATGCAAGGATTTTATTTTATATTATCATTGCCTTGATAAAGTCCCTCAGAGGGCAAAACACATCAGCTAAGATAAGTTTTCCTTTTGTCTTTATTCATATTAGCTTTTTACTGATATAATCTATCCAAAATACATACACACACACACATGCATGCATATATATTAGGTTGGTGCAAAAATAATGACATAATAATGTCGTTTTTTGACGTATTTTCTAACGTCAAAAAATGACATTATTACGTCATTATTTTTGCACCAACCTTATATATATATATATATATATATATATATATATATATATATATATATATATGATAAAAATATAGTTTTAACTATATTTATGGGTAAAAATGCTCAATATCAGGGATAGAGCATATGTAAATATAAAAGTGGACCTTGAAGTCAGCACCCAGTGGTGACAGTCCATTTCATGCTTCAACACATGAAACAAACTATTGCTATTTGGTGTTGACCTCAGTGTCCACTTTTATATTTACATATGTTGTATCCCTGATATTGAACACTTCTACCCATAAATATTTCATACCATAAAGTTATATTTTTGTCATATATACCCCCAAACCTATCTACATTGTTTGATGTATTCTCCAAAATAGTATCAACCTAAAAAAGAATGACGCCATGAAGAAAGAAAAATATTTGTTCTGCTTATTGTTAATATCCTTCATTCTTATGAATGTTTTTACAACACTATAAATTCATACTGGCCATATAGATTCTTTTGAATTGTTTTAAAGTTTATCTAAACTGACCTTAAGAAAAACAACACTTGTTAAGTAAATCAGACATTTTTATTTTTCTATGCTCTGACAATAATCTCAATCTTTGATGTTCTTTGCAGTTCCCAATCAGCACAATTTTCCTTCGGGCACTTGACATCATCACAATTGTTGTTCCTCCTGCATTACCAGCAGCCATGACTGTTGGGACAGTCTATGCGCAGAACAGACTGAAAAAAGAAGGCATATTCTGCATAAGTCCTCCGAGGATCAACTTCTGTGGAAAATTAAATCTCATTTGTTTTGATAAGGTAATATTAACTTTGTTGTTAATTCTTATATTAATTCCTTACAGTCCCTGTCTTTCTTATTTATTAATGTTGAAAATGATTTTCTTATAAAAAAATCCATTTCACTTTGTTAGTTATTTTTCATGCTAAAGCAAACATATATAAGTGTAGAAAAAACTGTATGGCATACATTCTTATATTGAATGCTGATACATGCTTAAGGACTTCCGCTCACTTCATCAGCTGAAACTTTACGTTGATTTTAATTTTGATGTTCAAATGCAAAAGAACAATACAGACTTGTAAAGGACAATAATTCAAAATTCTTCAAAAGAAAAGAAAAAAGAAAAAAAATATGGAGAGATTTGTACAACAAACAGTTGTTATAATTCTACAAAACTATTTTTACAACCTCAAGACTGTTATATGATATAAACATATCAAATCCAATGAACCTGACCTGGATTGAAACCTCACCTGTAGATGAGCAAGAAAGTGATATACCAATATAGTAATAGTAATATTAGTTGTTTTCCTGCAAAGAAACATTGGGCATTCATTGACCGAGCAGCCAATACTGCTTTCAGTTGAAATTTATGAAATCTTTCTCTTAAAACAAATTCTCAGGGAAATATGTTTCTCAAGTTCAGTAGCTGTTATCACACTTTTCAGTACTGATGGGGGTTTCCTTCCTAATCTTTCATTTGAAGTAGTGTGGAATGTCAACATTTTGATTATGTCATTATTTTCTCTTCGAGTTATATATCCATTTTAGTTGTTGCTGTTGTTGGAAGTCTTTAAGTGATGTGGTTTCTGTTATTTGGTACAATTCTTTGTTTGTGATTCTGTAGTATCATTCCACGAGGTTTGAATAAGGATGGTTTTTGCAAAGACTCTCAAGCTTCACTCTCTTAAAGAACATATTTGTGATGAAATTTTCTTGTAAAAGTAACTGTAGAATACAAACATTGGCTTTATGAAATTTGTAATTATTTCACTTATATTTTTACTTTTTTGTTTTTAAATAATTTTTATTGACAAATCTCATTTAAAACAAGGAAAACTAAATGACATTATTCCAGGTGAATCATTTTTTTTTTCTTATAAACTCAAAATAATTCTGTACTAATTTTGGGTTTGATTGAAAGTTAAAAGAAAAACAAATTTCTTTCAAAATTCAGAAAAAAAATTATAATTTTTTTTTTTTTTTTTTTTAATTGTTGAAGCAAAAGATCCCGGAAACACCAGATCTGTCTAAAATGTAACAGGACTAGTGTTACAAACAATTTATTTCAATTCCAAACAACAAACTTGTTATAGTTGAATGCACCTATTCTATAGTTAATAGACTCTCCCACCTATAATAAGTAGGAGTAGTAGTAGCAGTCGCTCAGTGAATGAGTTGGTCAGTCAGTCGATGTTGGACGACCGTTAGTCGGATATGAAAGTATCAGCCACCACAACTAGATTACTGCGTCATTACCTATTATATCAAGTTCCTAACGTTTTGTATGTCGAACCTATTTTAGGACCGACTTAGTACAAATAGAAGCCTTCACTGTGAAACCACTACATAACAACTTGGCGACGAGGGATTCGAATTCATACGGAGGAAGAAAAACCTTTCGTACACTACATAACAAAACTACATACATGGTTTCTTCTTCAAAATAATCCCCCTCAAGTCTAATGCCCTTTTCCATCCTTCTCTACCACATTTCTATGCACTCCTAGAAGGATTCTTCTTGGATGCCCCTTATCTCCATCATTATGACCCTCTTGATGGTCTCTATACCTTCAAAACAGGTGCTCTTGATGATCTTCTTGAACTTGGAGAAAAGAAAAAAGTCTCACAGAGCAAGATAGGTGAATAGGAAGGTTGTTCCAATGCACCAATGTTATTCTTGGCCTGGAACAGCTGGATGCTCAGGGTGTAGGCATTATGATTTGTCCTGCCACAACTCTCGCATGTGAAAAAAAATGCAGTAGTTATAGAAAGCTAAGATTACAGTGATATACGCCCAAGATGTCATGTTAGATGAAAACACAATCCGCTTATCTCTCTTTCGTCCATAGCTCAAACAGCACATCCAGTCCCGTTACTTTTCAGACAAGCCTCATATATCCACTGATTTTTTTTTTCTTGAGTCATAACAAGTAATAACCTTATTCTATCACTCACTTTATTCTTGAGTACTGATACTTGCTTCCTTCTTAATTTTCAATGAACAAATTGAATACCAAAATTTAAGGATGTTGGTTTCAATCCCAATAGGAATGACAGCAAAACATTTTCCCTTCTCCATTTTATAGGCAGAAGCACACACATGCATGCTGGGATTTTTTCATAGCGACTAAAATAAGCTGGATCTTGGTTTCATATGACTCAGTCCCGGTCTGTCTTGTCTTGAAGTCGAATATCAGTGTGTCAACGCCAATTCTTAGTTTGTGAACTTTTTGCCAGATTACTGTTGATTTGTCTTGCATATATTGTTTGCTTGCTTTCTATTATTTTGGGCCTGTTCCTTTCTTTTCTTGTTATTGCAAACTTTGTCAATGCTGTTTGTTGGGCAGTTCTGTCAATTATTTTGCATTTAACTTTGCTACTCACTCCACAAAGGAAATAAATTTTAGATTAAAAAAAAATTAATGCGAGAATCACTCTTAAATCATCAAATTTTAAAGGGCAAATATATTATATTTTCCATATTTGCATCAGATGTTATGAATGGAATCTCAAATAATTCTTATGTTGAAGAGTGGGGATAATTCTAGTAAGTTATGATGTATTGTCTACAAATGATATTGTTAGGAATAATCAAGTAAAGAGCTGCTGACTTTCCTTTTTTCAAATTTATTATCTTTCACACAGAAATAAGGTGAATTATGAGATTGCTTTGTTTTTGTTTTTTTTTTGTTTTTTTTTTATCACTTCACTTCAAGCATGGCAATAAAGTCACTAAGATAGAAGGGTTGAGAGAATACAGATAAAAGAAAACATTAAGGAGAACAGACAATAAAAGAACAGCAATTAAGAAGACTGAAAATAATGACTGATATTGCAATTGAAAATCAAAGTTGACTGGAAAACAAGAATTCAAAGAGTTCCTCAAACAAAAAGTGCGAGAGAAGAAACTATTAGCATGGAACTTGCAGTTACATCTACCAATTTCAACTGTAAGATGAGACCTTACCACCAATCTAGTTATGCACTTAAATTTGTAAATTCAAGGTACCAAAAAGGAAAGCTCATCAGAACAATTACCATGAAAATATTTATCAAAGAGGCACAGGGAAGCTATGTTATGGCAGCAGGAAAGTGACTGAAACTGAGATGCAGGATCAATAACATTGCAGATTCTTCTTTGTATTTTATCAAGACTCTCTAAATACATAACAGAAGAAAACCATATATATATATATATATAAAATATCCCATTACTAGTTTCTGTGTGCATGTGTTTGATAGTTTGATTAGCCAATCTCTGTTGCAGATGCCTGCTCAGGCACATTTGTGCTTTTTCAACACCCGGAGAGCCCACCAGTAGTTTATACTGAAACTATGATGAATGAATTTTAGTTACAGTTCCACTAACAAGTCTTGAGTCAACCTTTGATATGGTTTTCAATCACTTTCCAATTGTGACACATGTTATGATCACCTTCCCTGTCAATAACATCAAGAAGTCACCACCCTGACAAATTGTCCTTGGTGAGATTCAGACCCAGGTATCATGGTCAGAAAGTGAACATTTTAATGACTTGGTGATGAAACCCCACCAAACACATGTGCATGCGCACACACACACACACATATAATATTCAAAATTATAACATATGCATGTTATAACATCATTGCAAAAATTGCACTTTTGTTTCAACACTACTGGTGTCATCAGATGATGGTGTTGATTGCAATCAACACCATCACTTGATTTTCGTACCATTTTATTCCATCTGTACTAACCCTGTACTTATATATATCCTACTACTTAAAATGTTATTTTGTGGATGCCTATGCTTGGGTAGGTGCCCTTGTGTATACAGTTTGAATTATGTCTGCTGGGTTGTGTCCCCTTTGTGTAGGAGAAACCACTGATTTGGCATGCTTGAGACCAGGCATGTCAAACATGCAGCCCTTTACAAGCATAGCTGCAGCCAATACAAAGGATACTAATTTTGTCATTTAACGGCCAAAATTAGAAAGTTTTTGTAATTTAAGAAAATAAATCACATTTTTCATTTTAATTTATTTTAATTGAATACCAAATAAAAATACCATTTACTGCATAAATCTATTTAAGATAAGTTTAATATTATTGACAAACTTTTAGTATGGTTCTAAGTAATGATTTAAAAAATTGTAACAAATATTTGATATTCTTGGTGACTGAGAAAATAGTGTGGGAATAAATTCTCTCTAGTAGCCATGCTACCAGCCATCAAACAATGATTTTAAAATTGGATCATGTGCTTAGCTTGATCACAAAGACCGTGAACTATATCAGAGCCGTACTTTCAACCACCATCAGTTCAGTCAATTGTTGGAAGATATGGATAATCATTTCACCAATGTTCTATTCTACACAGAAGTCTGCTGGTTGTCATGTCACAAAGTGCAGAAAAGATTCTATTTGTTGAGACAAGAAATAATTGTTTTTGGAGATGAAAGATCAAAACACATAGATGAAATAAAAATGAAAGTTGGCTCCAAGATTTGGCTTTTGCTGTGGTTATTACAGCACAATTAACTGATCTTAATTTGAAAGTACAATGTAAAAACAAACTTATCACTCATTTGTATGATGACATCAAGTGCTTCATAACAAAACTAAGCTTATGGAAGTCACATTTGTCTAATGAAAATTTTGTTTATTTTCCTACATGCAACGAGCTAAAAAAAACAAAACACTGCCACTACTAAGACTGTACTTATCTTTGCTAAGTATGACAGTCACTTGGAATTGTTGTCAAAGGAATTTCAGAAAAGATTTAGTGATTTCTCATCTTTTGAACATCAGTTTGCATTATTCACAGCACCATTTGCCTTTGATGTTGCCAAGACAAAAGAAAGCCTGCAGATGGAACTATTAGAAATAGTCAGATTTTACACCCAGAATAAAGTATTTTAAAGTAGCAATACCTAGTTTCTTTTCATTCTTTCCTGAAAAGTTTTAAAACTTCAGAAAGTTTTCCACAAAGATTATGGCAATGTTTGATTCTAGCTACGTACGTGAACAGTTATTTTCCTTCATGAAATCAGCAAAAACCTCTGAGAACAAGGCTAACTGATCAACATTTGTCATCTCTGATCAAAGTTGGAACTGCAGAGACATTTCAGACAAACGTACCAAAAATTGTCAGGAAAAAGAGGAGTAAAGACAAAAACCTAAAACTGACTGTGTAGTGGCAAATAAATGTTTAGTAATTTTTGTACAATGTATTTGTTGCTGTTGCAAACTACATGTTGTTTAAAATTTTATTTTTTTTTATTAAACTACTTCATTACTTTGTATATATGAATCCTGCTAAAAAATATGTATGCACATTTTGTGTTTCTAAATTAAAGTAATAAAATTTATTTTACAATAAATTTTATTAAATGACTGATTAGTTGTAATGTAATTGGCTGTCATGTGTGGCCCTCATGACAAAATATGAGTGTGTCTCTCTTAGGGAACCCTCAATTTGACATATCTACTTTAGACCACTCACCCACAGAGAGTATCAAGGTTCAATTTATTGTATGTGCGTGTTTTCTCTCTCTCTTTCTCTCTCTCACACATTCAAAATATAAGCTAAAAGCTTAAAATATTAAAAAATTGAGAGCTCAATGTCAAACATGTCAGTGCTTAAATATAATATTATTAATACAATTATATCAAAATCCACTAATCAGCTTCATGTGGTAACAATCATCATATGAAACCAATAGTTATAATTTGATTTATAATATCCAAGGTAGCAGGTATCCACTACCCTGGATGTTTTTAATTAAGTATTAATTCTTATGCCTACATACAGCCATCAGTTCATTTCTCTTGTTTAACAGCTTGTCACCTATTTGCTGTAGAATTAGTAATTTTTCATTTAGGCACAAATTATAACCTCCAACTACATGTTCTGATTTTAGCTAGTATTTTCCATTTTCTGCTGCTGATAACATCCCAATAGTAGGTAAAAAGAGCAGTACTACCTTTTGTATTTTCTGTTGCTCAAACTTATGATTGTAGAAGCATCTTTTCCAATCAACCTCAGCAGCTCCTATGTAATATTTTGTCTTTCACTAATCGCCTTAGCTTCATAAACAATATCCCTTACTAAACACGCTCTGTTCAAAAGACATTATTCTTTTACTCAGCAGTTACATCTGCGGGCTTCCTTGCTATCACCCCCCCCCCATTATTTTTCTATTATAATCTGATAATTTTTCTATAGTATTGGTGCAGCTATAGCTCACCTTCATATTGTTTTTGTTGAATAACTTTTTCAACTCTGATTAATTGTTAATGTTTAACAGCAATTAACTTTAGAAAATATATATTATAATTATTTTTTTTTTTAAATATGATTACAGAAATTGTGTTTCAAAACTTAACTCGAGTACTAAAGTTTCATTTCAATCTTAAAATTTAGAGTGCAGTTTCATTCTCAAGTGACGTTTAGAATAACTGAAGAAATGTTTTACTCATTTGTAGGTTGGAAATGGTGTAATCTGGGTTTTTTCTTTCATTATAAAGGGGTCACTACTGTGATGAAAGTATGAATGTTTATTATATGTCAAATTTTTTGAAGTCGTGTAAAGTTTGGTTGGAGGATTTTTGTCTGGCTACAATGGTCTTTACTACCAGGCTCTGTTGTTTTTATTACTATTTGTTAAAACTTATTAACTAATGTTATAGTTACAGTTTTATTTGGGTGTTAATTTATTTATTTTTTCATTGATGGTTTCTGAAAGGGGTGCTTAGATATGATTGGGTTGTATTTTTTATTCTTTAGTTTTATACATGTCTGAAATTAATTTAATTTGCTAATAGATTTTAAAATGGTATTGCATAATTGTATATGGTATTGTGGAATTTTTTTATATATATTTTAGGATTTAATTCCTATTGTAAAAAATTTTTTCTATCCATTTAGAAATTACTAATTTTTTAAGGCATGTATTTGGTGGTGTCTGCAAAAAACCATTATTTCATTTCTTTGACTTAATAATTTTTTGTTTTTTAGAAATTGATAATGTGTAGTTTTTCATGTAGGCATAAAGGGCATGGGTCATCCCAGTTTCTACAAGTTCTTGTCCTATTTATTATTTTCCGTTTTACTGTTGGTGTTTTATTTGTTTCTTTTTAATGTCAAAAATATTTAGATAGAGATGTTTTGTTTCTGTTTCTTATATTATTGAAGGAACTTTGGTGTTGTCTCCACCACATTTTAAATTCATTTCTTGTGGATCCTATATATATCTTTTCAGTATTTGGATTCTCAATGGATGAGATCGTGCATTCGTATACTACAGATTCTATGTGACATTTTTTATTTAAAGGGCAATTTTCAGGGTTTCTACAATTACATAATTTTTCATAATTATTGTTTAATTTCATTTTAGGATCTTTATTTATTTGATTTTGGTATGTGTATTTTTTCAATATTTTATTATGTTTTTTTATAATCCTTTCTAAATTTTCAGTACAAATGTAACTTGGTTTTAGGGTGTTTTTATTAAAAATCTTGCTAAGTTTACTGGTATTAGGAAAATGTTTTTTGATTAAAGCTAGGAATTTCTGTTCTAGCTTATTACTAACCATTTATTTGAACGGAAGTGGGGGGGGGTTACCAAATGATTTTTCTTTTTCTGTTTTTCTTTTGATTTGTACTGTTATTTTTAATATAATTGATGTTAGGGTGTTTGTAGCCACTATTTTTTAGAGCTTAGTTGTAAAAATTACTATGTTTATTTTTATAGGATCTTACCCATAATAATAATAATAATGGACTATTCCATACTTAATAAATACTGGACCTCCAGAGTAGGCAAGGAGTCAGTTGTTCAAGTCTTGAACGAAAGATCGGTTGAACTCTCTGCCTTCGGGCAGGGAGGAACCCGAAGGGTGGATTCTCTTTCGAGGAGGTAAACCGACCCTGAACCCATTTATATGGGTTCAATGGGCATATTTTTGGCCGAGCCCTCGGGCTCAGAGATCCCACGTTAAAAAGGCCTTGTGCTACATGATGCCCTCGTGGGTGGAGGTGACTGAATATTGTCAGTAGTTCGGGTCAGAGGCAGTCCGAAACAGTCGCGTTCAGACAATTACTGCAAGACATTGGAATAGTGATACTGGTCAAGACTACATTGTTCTCTCTACTAAACCTGATTGTTCATACTAACACTTCTACTTCTCTGTATATATTCCTGTTTGTAATATATTGTTGTTATTCCATACTTGTGTTTGAGTTCTTCTTTATTGCTTCTACCTTGGACTATCACCGTGGTACAAGGAACTGGACCATAACATTTATAGAATATTTCTTCCTTAGCAGAATTTCTACTAATTCTTTTTTCAATTCATGAAGGTATATGCTTAATTATAGAGGGAGGATGATTTGACCTGGAGTGTACATACAAGGGATTAGTATTAGGTTTTCTGTACTGTAGGTATATGTTATTCATTAAGTCTAATATCATTTTAAGGAAGTTTGTCCTTTTCAATTTTGTGTTAAGTGTAATTTTTAAATTTAGGTTTCTGAATTCTCTATGTATTATTTTTCTAATTATATATATATATATATATATATATATATATATGACACAATTGAATCTTTACCCGATTTATTAGGTAAAGTCACTCCACTAACATCCTGTGGACATTTTGAAATGGCTATTTACAATTACATTGATTACTGTGGTTAATGTGTCAGGTTTATTTTTGTTTTTTTATTGCTTCAATTTTGAATTATTATTTTGTTAAATTATTGTTGTAAATGAGTTATCAAAAACAACAGTAGAAAACCAGAATTGGTGTGACAAGTTTATTACCTTTTGGTACAGTGAAACATAATGTAGAATAGAGACTAGGGAAGATAATGTTTAGCTATGAATGACTGTTTTCAGCAGAAGCTACTGCTGCTACTCCTCTTGATGTAGGAGTATTTTTATGTCTTTCACCCAATGGTCGTCCAAATTTGTAGGGAAATAGTCTCCCTCACAACAATTATTTTGCTTCTCTTTGTGTTAAATAACATCTATGTCTGTTACTTTAACAGATATTCTTTTTGTCGAGTTACAAAGGTGTTTCAAGGTCTGATCTTCCTAATTCACTGTCTTTGAAATAATATAGAATAAGTAGTGGTTACTTTGGAAGTGGCATGTACATCACTAAATTCTTCCTTCAGTTTCCCAGGATTATTGCTCTCTTTCCTAACAGATTGTACACAATTGAAGAAGGCTGTAGACTGGATCAACCAAAACAGTGTGGTAATAACAAAAATAACACAAAGAATTTCCTTCTCTTTCTTTTCTTCTTCTTCCTCTTCTTTTCTTCTTCTTCCTCTTCTTTTCTTCTTCTTCCTCTTCTTTTCTTCTTCTTCCTCTTCTTTTCTTCTTCTTCCTCTTCTTTTCTTCTTCTTCCTCTTCTTTTCTTCTTCTTCTTCCTCTTCTTTTCTTCTTCTTCTTCCTCTTCTTTTCTTCTTCTTCTTCCTCTTCTTTTCTTCTTCTTCTTCCTCTTCTTTTCTTCTTCTTCTTCCTCTTCTTTTCTTCTTCTTCTTCCTCTTCTTTTCTTCTTCTTC
Source organism: Acanthosepion lycidas (assembly GCA_963932145.1). Lineage (NCBI taxonomy): Eukaryota > Metazoa > Mollusca > Cephalopoda > Sepiida > Sepiidae > Acanthosepion > Acanthosepion lycidas. The sequence goes on from OZ010606.1 coordinate 36,758,585, forward strand.
TTCCTCTTTATTGTCTTCTTCTCTTCCTTTGCATCACTCACACTGCTTCAAGGACATTTTATAGTTTGTATTCATATCATGATCATAACCAAACAAATCTTTTCTGCCTATTTCACAGTAAATCAGCATCCATCCAGCTGTGTCTGTTTTATATTTTCTTTTGGGACAAATTCATTGTATTCACATATGTATTACTCGTGTGTCTTTCTCCAGACATCATTTTTTTTTCTTTTATGGGTACTTTTTTTTTTTTTTTTTTAAGTAAAATAATAGAATAAATATTTTAGGAATGAAAACCTTCAACCACCATTCTGCTGTAGGCTTCTTATATGTATTGAAATTATCCTGTATCTAGCATGTTGAAAGTGTGGACAATCAAATTTGAATTGTTTATTCACTGAAGAGTTTTTGATAAAAATATTTTTAACCATTTCTGTTTGTAATTTTAAACATAAAACTTATTTATACTTTGTTGTTATTTTATGCATTTTTTCCTCTCATATTTTAATTTTATTTTTAGACTGGAACATTGACAGAGGATGGCTTAGATTTGTGGGCAGTTATACCAAATGACAAAAACCAGTAAGTTTCTGTCTATCTTTTCTGTTTTATCAAAGTTCTCCATACTAAGACAAAACTATATAAGTAATACTTATAATCTTGAAGATTATATAAGTAATACTTATAATCTTGAAGAATCACATTCTTTTTTTCTCCATTTTACAATCATTATTGTAAAATCATTAGCTATGCATTTCCACTATACACTGCACCTCACATTATTAGCCACTTTTAATTTCCCCATACTTTTAAAAAGACAAAAAGATTCATGTAATTATTTGCACAATCAATTTCAAGAAAGACATGTCATATAATATGCATAAATTCTCAGAGTACACATCATTCTTATAATTTGACAATGGTTTCTTAATTTTGTAAAAAAATATTTCCCATATTTGGTTGCTAAAACTGAAAGAAACATTGTAGTTGAAAAAAAATTATAATTCTAGAACATGTGTAAACTTTTCAAAAACAAGCGTGTCATTTAGTAATAAGTTATAAAGACAATTATGGTAAAGTTTAACAAATGTACCTGCAAAAAAAAAAATAGTGTTAAGGGACAGTTTTTCTCTTGACATTACTATTACAGTGTAACCCGGATATAAGAGACATTTTCTCGGGCCCCAAATTAGAGCCATACTTACCTAAACAAAATAGACTAAACCCGGATATAAGAGACTTCTTCTCCTGACATCCGGATATAGACAGATATGCAAAAAAAAACTGTCCTTTTGACACACTATCTTTTTGCGGATACGTTTGTTAAACTTTACCAACATTAACATGAAATGTTTGGGTCATGCTCAGAAACTAGTTTTAGAAGTTGTTCATCCATTTAAACAGACTACATGTCGCCATATTTGTCTCAACATTTCAGCCGTTCTTCAGGTGGCTGGAATTTCGAACTGAACCCTTTATTTCGATCCCTGGGGTAGACTGTTCTAGTTCCACGTGCCATGTTTGATGGATGTCAGTTATCAGTTATCTTCTGCTAATTTTCCCTCTGAAAGTTCTCCACTGCCTTAACCGGGTATTGAACTCACACTCTTTGGGTTTGTCACTGGATCTAACCAATGCCTTTATCCATGTGTCCTTGAGGACATCTGGGTATGAATTTCTGGGTATTATAAACCTAATGTTTTCAGCAACCATTTTTACCAGTGCTCATATTGCAATTTTGCTGTTATCATTGCATGTTTTTTTACCAGAGCTCATATTGCAACCTTGTTATCATTGCTTTTCTCTGGCACTCCTCATTACTGGTTCCCATATTGTATTTATTTCTATGCTTGACGGCTCAGGAGATTTTTGTGGCCTAGCATATGTGCTGATTCCTTAAGTTTACGAATTTTCCAATGGTGTTCCCTATCTATGATCTCAACATGATCCCACAGGGGGCGGTGATCTCCCTTCTCTCTCCATATGTGGTCAGCCACGCCTGATTTTTCTACTTCCCCTCGCGTTACAGCTTTCCGGTGTTCTTGAAGCCTTACCTTGAGGGGGCGGCCTGTCTCTCCTTTATATTCCTTTCCGCAGCTGCACGGGATAGCGTACACACAGTCTTTAGTCATGTTCTCCTGTATGGGGGGTCTCACTCGAGAGAGATATCTGCGTAGTGTTGTCAAGCTCTTGAAGGTTGTCCTGATGTTATATGGACCGCAGATCCTTTGTATTTTCTCTGATAACCCCTTCACATAAGGCAGGCAGACTGTTTTCTGAGTGTTGTTGTCCTCCTCCTCCTCTTGTACCCGCCTATCCCAGTTTTGGGGGGCTGCTGCCATGTACCCAGGGTAGTTGTTATTTGTAGGGTACTACTTATACTGACCAATTCTTTATCTAACATCTCTGGGTCGCCATTTATGACTTTTGCTCGGTGTTGTAAGCAACGGACGATCCCTTTCTTTACGCTGTATGGATGGTGGGAGTTGAAATTGAGGTACTGTCCGGTGAATGTTGGTTTATGGTATACGGATGTCTTGAACCCATGCTCTGTTCGAGATATTAGTACATCCAGGAATGGTAGTGTGTTGTTACTCTCTTTCTCCATTGTGAACTGTATCGGAGGTCTTATTGAGTTCACATGGTCCAGTAGAACCTGGACATCTTCCTGGTGTGGCCAGAGTATGAAGGTGTCATCTACGTACCTTAACCATATAGTAGGCTTTAGCGATATAGATTCTAATGCCATTTCTTCAAAGTATTCCATGTATATATTCGCCATTGCTGGTGATATTGGCGAGCCCATTGCTAAGCCCTCATCCTGTCGATATATGTGTGATCCCATTCCGAAGTGTGTTGTTTGTGTACAGAAAGTCAACATCTCCATCAGATTATCTATTGGAATACTGGTCCGTTCTTCTAGGGAAGAATCAGAGGTCAATTTGTCTCTGACTACTGAGAGTGCCTCCTCTGTGGGTACCTTGGTGAACAAACTCACCACGTCCAAGCTCACCATCTAGTTGGATAGGATGGGAGCATCTTTGATTATTTCCACGAAGTGGGCAGAGTTTCGGACATATGAAGGAGACTTTCCGATCAATGGGTCAATTATATCACAAGGAAGCGACTCAGAGGGTGGCACACAGAGCCTTGGCAACTAACAATCGGCCTGAATGGAATACCGTCTTTGTGAATCTTAGGGAGACCGTATATGTGAGGTAGCTTGGTGTAACGCTTGGGTGTGAAGTGATCCTTGTTCTTGATTAGGATCTGTGACAGTTTGCGTTCCGTTTTCATAGTAGGATCCTTTTTCACTTTGCTGTAGCTACCACTGCTAATGAGGTCTTCCAGTTTTCTTGTATACTCTGATTTGTCCATCACTACAGTCGCATTACCTTTGTCAGCCGGTAGTATGATGATGTTTTCGTTCCTCTGTAGAGATCCAATCGCCAGCCTCTCCAGTTTTGTTATGTTAGACCTGGGCAGCTTGGCTCTCTCCAGGGCCTGTCTTACCTTCCATCTTAGTTCATCCGCCTGAGCCTGAGAAGGGAAGTTCAAGGCCACCTCCTCGACTCTGGTAATGATGTCCAAGTATGGCACCCGCCTGATGGTTGTGGCGAAGTTGAGACCCTTATTCAATACTGACTCCTCAGAGGTACTCAGCTGATATTGGCTGATGTTGACTACTGCTTTCACTGGTGGGTGATGGACCTTGTGCGTCACCTTCTGATCTTTCAATCTATTTAATTTTTGCACTTGGCAAGCCTTGACTACATCAAATTCATGTCTGAAGGATTTATCCAGGTCATTTTGGATCCTTCTCTGGTCTTCTTCATTAGTAATTCTGTTGAAGAAATCCTCGAGCGTCTGGGAGATCTGAGCATGTAGTCGATGTTTTATCCAACGGTTGTACTGGATTCTCTCTCGGACAAGAGTATGTCCCACTTTCTCTGCGACCCGACGAGCTCTCCTTGAATTGATGGGAAGTCTTGGTGCCAAGCCTGGAGGGATGAGTTGTAGGTCTCTGCATCGGTGTAGGAATGTCAGATGGTTCGATATTCGTGCCAGTTTCTGGTAGGATTTCTCAATTTTTCTCCATATTTTTCTCCACCTGAAGAAGGCTGGAGCGTACAACGGCCGAAACGTTGTGACAAATATGGCGACAAAGATGAGGACAATGGTCCGCATAATGTAAATACTGTATATATATATATATATATATATTTATTATATATATATAGTACATTTGGGTAGCAGGTATTCATCCAAACAAGTTTGATTATAATAAAATGAGTAGGTTAATTTTTGTCTGGTTAATTTTTTATTATACTTTTCCAACTTTCGGATAAGATGCTGAGTATTATGATCAAAGTTGTGAATAAACTGCCTGCAGTTCATGCCCATCATTTTAATGAATACCAAGATGCAAGTGAATGAGTTAAGACTACCACACAGACACCACATCGGTTCTTGATAATAACTAGAAAATCAAAAGTACTTGAACAAAAATAACAAAATATGAACCTCAGACAGTTTAACCACAACTTCAAACATAATACTCAACACTTATGTGAAAATTAAAAATTAAACAAACCAACGTTGTTGGTTCTTTATAATCAAACTTGTTTGGATATATATAAAAAATATAAATCATAAAAACTTATGTTCATTTGTTAGGTGGGCTGACAGGGCACACTGAAGAAGAGAAACTAATGTCTGCCTCCCATGACATCTAAGCTACAAATGCACCACACTGTATGCTACACACCCTCACTGAGTCAGGAGAGTAGTGGGAGGGAGCAAAAGAAACAAGTTACCAACTCGGAATTACAAGTACTTTAAAAATGGAGTAACAAAATACTTCATGTAACTAATGCTGGGTTAAAGCTTCAAACTTTCAATATAGCTATTATTCTGAAACTCAGGACATTTCATACAAATAGCTGACATTTGTTTACACCTCTGCAGATCAAACTAGATTTCAACTCAACTTCACAAATAGATGTTGCCGTCATTCAGCAAATAAGTCTATGGATTTCAATAAGTACTCATCTTATATATTGATAAAACAATGGTATTAGAACCTGATATATTGTACTTTTTGACACATCTTTGCAGCAACAATGACTAAAAATTTCAGTTTTTCAAAGGCAGATTTTTACACCTTTTCTTGATATAGGACAAAGATTGGCAAGATATAGTCTTTAACTGATCGGACCTGCATATGAATTAACCAGAATCATCAATGAACTTCAAAGTGGTACCTACTGAACAGATTTGTACTTTCTGGCATCGTTTTACCTTTTGCAATCTCTAAAGTTATTAAACATTTTGCTTTGTCTAACAAATCAGCCTGATGGGCTATTTTAAAGTTTCAAACTTGCAACATTGCATCATAATTCAAGACTTTATACCTGTGCAGATCAAACTGGCTTTCATCTCAACTTCATAGATGTTGCCATAATACTCAACACTTATCTGAAAATTAAAAATTAAACAAACCAACCTTTTTGGTTCTTTATAATCAAACTTGTTTGGATATATATAGCAATTTAGATTTCAATAAATATTTATCATATATATTGATAAAACAGCATTGTTAGGAGGATACTGTCAACAAATTTGTTGGAAATGACAGGATTAGTTCTAGAATTTTCTTGACATCTACAAAGTCCCATGTCTACCTTGGCACTACTCTGCTTTTATTAGTTGTAACATGCCATTTTGTATATATACAGGTTGGCAGAGAGTAAAAGAAAATAGGAAAAATAATCAGTGTACCAAAATGTCATATTTAATATCCAACTGAAGTAGCAGACAACTAATAAAGAACTACAAACATGGCCCATAATAAATGGTTAATAAGTTAAGGTTTAATAGCACTATTCTTTCAGTAACAATTGCATTAATTATGAACAATAATTTTCTTCCTGATGCTTAAGAGATTATGTAAGAAAACTTGCTCAAACAAATTTTTTTTTCAATGTTAAAACAAAGTCGCTTGTACCAAAATTAGTTAAGCTGGGGCCCTGGAACAACAAAAGAAATGAGGCTTGAGAGCCAACATGTTAAATAAAATGGATTTGAGACAGAAGTATATTCTTTGCAATTCCAGTTGTGTTCACTATATTCATTTACTTTCAAATACTCTAGGAAGAGTTATGAAACCGAAACCATCTCCTCCCTCCATCTATGGGTTAAATAGTAAGACTTGTTTTTTGAAAAATCATATTCTCAAAAAATTAAAATGCAATATTTACTTATAAGAATAAAAGAAAATATTCTTCCAATCCAAAATATATTTCAGTTTTAAATAATTCATAAAGGGTTGATAAACCATAAAAAGCAAATCATTCATTCTAAACTACTTGTTTAATAAAGTCATGAGAATTCTGATGAAGAGTAGCAGAAATAAAAGACAAATTGAAAATTTTCAAAAACCTAGTAATTGTTTCTTTCTTTCCTCTCCAGTTTTCAGAATCTAGTGTATGACCCCACCCAAATGCCAAATTGTCCACTTACGATCTGCATGGCCACTTGTCATTCCTTGACCATGATTGAGGGTCAGTTAAGTGGAGACCCTCTTGACCTTAAAATGTTTTTGTCTCTTAACTGGGTAAGTTGGATTCATAACATTCTTAAAGAAAAATGTTTTGTTTTTTTTTTCTCTGCTCATTATTAACCAGTCATTGTGAATAAAGATGTCTTTCTTATTACTGTTGATTATAAACCACTTTTGATTTTCAGTTCAAACAATTAAGGTAAGTGAATTGAAACCAATTGATGTAAATTGGATATTTCTCACCTATTTATTATTTCATATACATTTGTATGTGTGAGTTTTATGGGACAATCATGCTGCTACCACAAATGGAATAATTCTGTTGATGAATTAACATTTTTCTTTTTTCTTTTTTTTTTTTTTATCATTTCACCCCAACCCAAGTGATAAAGCCACTAAGATGCAAGTGTTTACTAAGTGTGAAAGAATCTGGTGGGTAGATATTAAGGAGAGAGGACAAGAAAAGAACATGAATTAAGGAGACAGAAGATGATGATTGACACTGCATTTTTAAGATCAAAGTTGATTGGAAAGCAAGAAGCTAGAAGAGAGTTCAATAAGTGGGAAGTGAGAGAGAAGAAACTGTTAGAATTTCTAGTTACATTTGGTCATTTCAGCAGTATAATGATACCTACCTGCCAATCTAGTACTGCATTTAAAACAAAGTCAAGCTATCAAAGAAAAAAGCTCATTAGAACAATTACCATGAAAATATTTATAGAAAAGGCACAGGGAAGCTAAGTTACGGTGGTGGGGAAAGTGATTGTGTCTGAGATGCCAGGTCCTGACCAATAACATTGCAGATTCTTTGGATTTACATTGCAGAAGCACCAGGCCAGATGTAACAGCAATATTCAATGCATGAACAAATGGTAGACTTATAAAGGTGTAAGATAGATTCTAGCTAGAAAAATTGTCTAACACAAGACAGTGAACCAACTTTCCTAACAATCAATATAAACATTCCACTTCATGTCAGAGGAAAATGTTTATTGAAAAGGTGCCCAAAGAAAAGAAAGAAAACATGTCTGAATAACAAATATAAAAAGTTTATCAATTTATATGCATTTTTGAGTTGATGCTTTTTTGTATTTATTTTTGAACACGATTGGGATTAACTGATCCATTCAGGGAAAAAATAGGGAAATTTAAACAAAATAATTTTAATAGATTGGCATTCATTTGACCTTTCTCTAAGCATGTTTGCTGGAATTTAAAAATATCAATTTTATCATTTTATAAGGACTGGGGTTTTGTTCATAAAATAAATATAGCGTTGGATCAATCCCTGACTTCTTAATGAGTTTTGAAGTTTCTCTCTCTCTCTCTCTCTGTGCATCACAGAATTGGCCTATTTTCAAGACCTACCACAATTTATATTTTTATAACCTACTACTAGATTGGCAACTAGGTTTTACCATTTTACTATTGAACTTGGTAGATCTAACCATAAATTCTATTCTAATACCTTCTTTTCTCACCTGTGGAACTCTTTCTGATTTCTTGCTTCTCTGCCACCAACAGTCTTCAAAAATTTAAATGCAGTGCTAATCGCCATCTTCTGTATCTTGTTCTTTTATTATCCTTTCTCTTCACTGTCTTCTCATTATCTTTTACTCCAAATATCTCCTTGTGTTTTTGGTGACATTATCACCTTGCATTGAGTAAAATGATTGAAAAAAAATAAATAAATAAAATAAAGTCCCAACCTCTGTCCCAGCCATTATGTCTGTCCAGTATAGCTCTACATTCATCTTTAAAAATTACTTTTGAGAAATCAGTTTTCAGGTTCTACTTCACCCAAAATTCCTTTTGAGAAATTAGATTTCAGGTACTTCTTTGCCCAAAATTCCTTTCATGATGTTTACTTAAAGGTCGTAGTTTGGTAGACTTTGTGTCCTTCGCCAATGTTTTTGATATTCTGTGCCTTTTTTTTTTTTTGTTTACACCGACTTTTTAGAATATTTACTTGATGTTCAATCTAATTTTCTTTCCTATTATGCTTTTAATTTTACTCAAATCTCTTTCTGTAATATTCTTAAAGTTAGATTTTTTCTTGTTCTTATTTTGTCGATGTTTGCACTTTTTCTTTTGATTGTTCACTGTTAAATTTTTTCGCAATTTCCAACATTGTGCTCCCATCGTTCATTAACTTTACTTTATCTTGTTTATCTTTTTGATACAGTCTTTCTTGTGATCCCATACAGCAATCTTTATAGATCTGAAAATAAAAAAATATTAATAATTTAATAATTATATTTATTAATAATTTAACTAATATATTTATTTACAATATGATTAATAATCCCTTGTTTATTTATAGACAAAATTGTCTCACTTATAATACAGAATATTGACACTAGAATCTGTGAAACTAAAAAAAAAAAAAATCTATGTAAAAAATCTTCAATTTGAGCACAAGGATTTTGAATGTAAATAGTAGATACATTCTGTCCAGTGAAAAATTCCATCATAATTTACAAATGTTTGAATGCTAAATTTAAAAAACTTAATACCTCTAAGACATCTTAAATACCTTGGTAATGGCTAAGCATTTGGACAAAAGTATTACATCTGTAATATTTGTACTGTACTTATAAAGGGTGTTTTCATTAAAATGGATCAAAGTCAGCAGTAAATAAATCAGTGTTATTAGTGAAAATTTATTTCTCTATTGGATCATGTTATTTAAGTCATAGCAATTATATGTGAAAAATAATATCACCGAAATGTCTGCCAAGGTTTCGGCAGCACACCTTCACTCGATGGTCAAGATTTTTGATGACGTCTCTGCATAGTTGCTCCTCGATCTCACCAATATGCCTTATTATCTCATCCTTCAGCTGTTGAGTCATTGTTGGCTTGTTGACATAGACCTTACTTTTGAGATGACTCCAAAGGGAAGAAATCTAAAGGTGTCAAGTCGCACGATCATGGTGGCCAATCGAATTCACTGTTCGAGAAGTGATGCGACCTGGGAACTTCTCATTCAAATTGTTTGAATGTTCATTTTCATAATATGCTTCAATAACTTTAACACATTGTTTGATTGTTAATCTTTCCATGGTTGAAATTTCCAAAGACTTAAGTTGTTAAATCTGAAAAAAAAAAAAAGAAACAAATCATTAGATGCTTAAACTTAATTCACATTTAAAATCGGTCCAAGTTATTGGAACACCCTTTATATTAGGTTTGTTCAAAAAATAAAATGGGTTTGTAACTATTATTTTTAAAATGATACCTCTTACTTCAGAATTTTTATGAATCAAAGTAAGAGCCATTAGATTCTACATATTTTTGCAATGCTGTTGGTGAGAAGTAAGTTCCACTCAAACAGCTTCTTCCTGTAAACCACTGCTCTCTGGAACTAACTCCCAAGAGGATGTTTCCCTGATCACCATATTGTTAACCTGTTCAAATCTAGGTTTAACTGTTATCTTTCCCACACATCCACATAAACTGTGCTACTTACTTAACCCTCTACCTCAAATAACCCCTGGGCCTTGTACAGGGTGAACCTCATTGTAAAAAAAAAAAAAATACAAATGTAATTATTCCACTATCATGGAAGTTTGGGAGATAAGAAAATCTTTGAAGGCATTTTGAACAATAATTGAATCATTGAAAATTTTTCCTTGTAAGAAGTTGTCCAAATGTTTGAAAAAGTAATCAGTTGGTGAGAGATCAGGTGAACAAGGTGGATGAGGCAGTGTTTTTGTTGGGGAGTGGTTTCACAATGGAGGCTTGTATTTGTACTAAGTCAGTCCTAAAATAGGTTTGACGTACAAAATGTTAGAAACTTGATATAATATGTATGACACAGAGTAAATCTAGTTGTGGTCGCTGATACTTTAGTATCCGACTAACAGTTGTCCAGCATCAACTGACTTCCCGACTCTTACTACTCCTACTTATTGTAGGTAGGAGAGTCTATTAACTATAGAATAGGTGTGTTCACTATAACAGTTTTGTAGCCCAATTCATTCAATTTCTGTAGTGTTTATTGTGCAACATGTGCCCAAGGATCATCATGCAATTTCTGATGCATTTGATTTTCTTGTTAATACTTTTCAGTTGTGATTGTTTCACTAGAATTCAGAAAGTTATGGTGAATCAATTCAGCTTTAGACTACCAAACAGTCATTATAACCTTCTTTTGGTGGAATTTCAACTTTGGGAAGTATTTAGTAGTTTCTGTTTGATACAACCATTGCTCTGAATGTTATTGGTTGTCATATCACAATGTAATTGAGAAATGAGTCAATTTTGTTGTGCAAAAGAAGAGTTGAACAGATATGATAATGATTCTTTTGTTTTTTTATTCATGTGGTTCACATTTGTTCAACTACTTAAACTTTCCAATTTTGTTCATATGTTCAAAAATTGATGCCATACTTGCACCTAGCTCTCTTACAAGCTCTTGAACTGGTGGTTTTGGCTCCATTGATGTTTTCAATTTCTCACCTCCAATGAAGGCTGACGTCCACAACCTTTTTTTTTTATCTCGCAAGGTTGGCTTTACCATGACAAAATTTCTGAAACCAATGTTGCACTATGCATCCATTAACAGATACTTCTCTCCAAATTTTATTAATGTTTTGAACTGCCTGAACTGTATTACAGCTAAGATTATATTCATAAAAGAGGTAAGTGGAAAAGTGGATCATTTAGACAAAAAAGTTTATAAAATACCCTTTAAAGCAATATATAATTTTTGCATGTTTTTTTACATTAAAAAAAAGGTTAAAATATACAATGACAAAACCTGCATTATTTTCTGAACAATCTAATACAATGAAGTCAGTCCTGTGTTCTTTTACACAAACAAAAGTTAAGTAGCATCCTGCCTGTCTGTGGTCTTTAATAAACTACAGAGTGCGATGACTAAGTTGTTGTCATTTTTTATTTTTCACATGTGCATTGTTTGTTTTTGATTTTGTCAACTGCTCAGTATAGTAGGGTCAGTTGGGCACCATCTGTGAGAAAAAGAGCACCACGACACAATTCACTCAGCCAGAAATTTGGAAACAGCATGCTGTACTGCTTGGCATTTATGCTGGAAGCCCAATACAAACATTTCAGAGTGTTTGGGTGTCAATCTAAGGGGAGTACACAGGATTCAGGAAGAGTTGGATGAATCTAATGGTGATTACGAAGGTGTTTGCAGTAATCACTATTGATGCTGACATTATGCCACCATTCACCTTCCCACAGGGCCTCAGGTGCAACATGGAGGCCTACATCAAGTGCCTTCGAGGAGGTAGTGCTACCCTGGGTCAGGAGGGTAACTTGTGGAAGACTGTCTGGTAACAGGACCCTGCACCATTTCATACAAGCAAGAGAACCCAGTCATAGCTGTCAGACAATTTCTGTGGCCACATCATCCCTTACATCTGGACATCTAACTCCCCAGACTGCAACCCCCTTGATTATCATATGTGGGGTGCAGTTGAGCAAGAGACCAACAAAACTCCTTGTAATACCAAAGATGAACTGAAGGCAAATATTATAGCAGCATTCACCAACTTAAACAAGGAGACCGTCCACAAAAGTTGCAGGAGATTCCAAAGTTACCTGGAGGCTGTGGTTGAAGCCAGTGGTGATTTTATTGAATAAATTTACTCTTTAATATTTCATGAAATTTTTGTGTAATTTTGGTAAATATTATCTTAAAATGAGATGTCAGTGTTATTTTTATTTTTGCATAAATTAGAAGACAATTTATCCATTGCATCCTGTATATGAATCTATATATTTATATTTATAATATATTCGTATGAACATTCTGCAGCCATGCTGGTGGAAGATTATCATCTCTCAGTTGCGTTTCTGTCTTCAGGCAGAGCACAACTCATTTGTGGCTGGGGAAAATAAATACTATCAGATGCTCAGTCCCAGAAAACGGCTACCCAAGACTGCACTTCCCTGTGACACTAGAGAGTGGGGATTGGTAGTCATACCGAGGCTAGTGCAATCGGCAGTTGTTGTGGGTACTGGGCAATTTTTGTCCTTGGCCCAAGTGTATTCGTTCAAGCTCCTCACACAAAACTCGACCTTGTGTCACCTCTTATTTCAGTGGAGAGACTTGGGTAAATAAAATACTTATATAAAGGGTTGGGTTATTGAAAAGATCTCAGCTCAACCAAGAAGGGATTCTAAAATTTTTGATGTTTAGTCATTTGTTTGTTCAGATTTTGGAAAGTGGGTTGAGCTGAGAATTTTTCTTTAACCCTTGGATATACTGTCTCCCTACATTGTTGTTACTTGATTTAACCATTGTCTTTCATGGATAAATATAATTTTAGAAACAAAATGGACCTTTATTAAATAAAATTATTGCCCTTATATTCAATTAATCTTCTTATTTTACAACTTAATGTAATTTTTGCCACCGTTTGTATAAAACCATAATTGAATGACATAGGCTTTATGAATATAAACAAGTAGAAATTTGTTTAATGGTCTTTGTTAAATTTAGTTTTTTATATTTGTGTTTTTTATATACAAGTGTCCCCAAAAAATTGACATCATTTAAAATGTGAATATCTGAGTAACTACATGTCCCAAGCAAGCAAAATTGAATAGGCTTTATGTTGAATAATAAAATATTTATTTATCAAAATTCAAACAAGATATTCAAAGGAATGTAAATTTTATTACCAATTTCACAAAGCTTCAGTATGCACACCACCTGTGACCTGGCACGCATCAAGTCGGTAGTCAAGCTCCTGCCAAACACACTATAACATGTCTTGCATAACATTCTCCAGCATCTCAGTGATCAGTGATTCTCTGCTTAAGTTCCTGTAGGCATGTAAGAAGAGGGGGATAAAGACCTGTCCTTTCACATAACTCCATAGAAAAAACTTCACAAGGTGTCAAGTCAGGTGAACATGGTGATGATTTCAAAAGCACATCATCATTATCCCTAGTCCAGTAGATTCTCATTGAGTCTACACAGTCAACTTAGTTTTTACACATTTTGTTAAAATTTGAGATCATTTTCACAAGAATTGGCTATATTAGACTATAAAATGATGTCAATTTTTGTGGGACACTCTATCTATCTATCTATCTATCTATCTATCTATGTATGTATGTGTGTAATATATATATATATATATATATATATATATATATATATATATATAATCTTTTAATGGGAAAGGTGATAGGTGCAATTTATGCCTTATTGAAAAATTAGTTATCTTAAATTACTTAAATAACCCTATCCTATTAAACAAGAGGAATGAATTGATGGTTACATGTAGACATAAAAATAAATATCTGTTGAAATACATTGATCCAGATTAATTTTCAGTGTAAATTATAATCCTTCTCTTTCTCTGGTTTTAGCTAAAAAAATTCTAAAATTGCCAAATAACCCAGTAATCCACCATTATACTTAATATAAAATTAATATTCACAATTTTAATTTTTTTTTTTTTTTCTGTATATAGAATAAAAATCCAGTCAAGTGCTAAATATACTTTTTAAATTAAAAACTGTAATCGCCATATTATATAGACAGTGCCAACATTGTTAACTAGATATTTTTATTCAAATTTAAATTACATAAGTCAGTCTACACTCAAAACCTAAAGATTGCATTGTGCATGATACTCCAAGTTGTATGGAAGTATGGAATATTCTACAATACATTCCTCACTCATTAATTTTGCCACTGTTTATTATTTAGAAAAGCAATATCTTATTCTTTCCCATAATGCATGGCATTTCACAGATAGTGGCCAGAGAGCAACATATTGTCTTCATGTTACTATGCAACTTGTCCAGTGTAGCAGAACTCTCTGACCTGCTGAAAGTTGTAGCTGTTTCCTTTTAGAAGACTGTTGCCATAAAGAAGTTTACCTAGTTTTACATGATGTTGAGGTTGTATTATACAATAAAGTATCGTACACAAAAAATACTCAGGGTTTAGTATTTACCAACAGACCATTGTCCAAACTTTTACACTACTTCCACCAGCTTGTTGCTTTCCCACAGTGCATTCTGGTGCTATCACTTCATCAAGACAAAAGTACAGATGTATATTGCCATCGACTTTATTCAGGACAAAGCAAAATATTTGGACCTTCCAATTATACAATTTCTATACTCACCTGTTTTTGTAGAGTACGAAAGTTTTTCTTCCTCTGTATGAGTTCGAATCCTCGTCGTCAAGTGTTGTAGAGTGGTTTCATACTGGAGGCTTGTATTTGTACTAAGTCAGTCCTAAAATAGGTTCGACATACAAAACGTTAGGAACTTGATATAATAGGTAATGACGCAGTAATCTAGTTATGGTGGCTGATACTTTCATATCCGACTAACGGTCGTCCAACATCGACTGACTGACCAACTCATTCACTGAGCGACTGCTACTACTACTTATTATAGGTGGGAGAGTCTATTAACTATAGAATAGGTGTGTTCCACTATAACACCTGTTCACTGAAGAAGCTTTCAACAATGCACGTGAGTAGTCTAATTGGTATAAAGCTATGCATCCTCATACTAAACAAGGATCAATATACTTTGTGTTCCTTTATCTTAAAACTATCTGTAATTTTTGCCACAGTAGCCATTATACTGGCTCATACTTTGTGAGAAATCCACATTTGCTTCTCATATTGATAAGTTTGTGTTACCCAAGGTGATTTTCTCTTCTCAAACCACTGTGGGTAAAGACACTATTAAATGTGAGCATCCTCTACGCTATGTAATTTCAGAAATGCTTTAACAGTTTTCTGGTCATACCAGTTTACCTTTTATCAAAGTCACTGAAAAGTTTTTTTCTTGCCTATAAAAGCAGCATCCACCACATAAAAAAGATGTACTCAAGTTTGGTTTGTTCTGACCCTGATATGTGCTTATAAGACAATAAGTAGCATTCTTGCCACATGTAACACTATGACTAGTGTGGATTTTACAAATATGTAAAACCTACAATCAAAATAGAATTAAACTCATAAAAGCATAAAAGATCAAATTTGGGTCACTTAGATCTGACAAGTTCACTAAATTACCTCAAGGGAAAATCATTTAGTCATTTAAGGTAATAATTTATCATTTAGTCCTAAAATCAAAATTTAAAAGAGAAACCTGAACTTTTTCAAAACCCAGAATTTTATTTATGTGGTAGTGTCAGTAGGCATGACATGATGTCTGTGATAATGTCAATATGTCTTGCATCTAACCCATATACAAATGTATATTTCTTCCCATGTTTTGTAAAATGGCCTTATGCCACATTTTGCCTGCATCGGTTTCTCCTTTATACTCTTCTTTGATATTTTTCTTGTATTGTTCTTCTATGTGCCATGTCCCTTTAAGACATGGGTGATAATGACTCTCCACAATTTCCTGTCCTTTGTAGATTTTAGTAAAGTTTGTCTCTGTTATTTCTCCTAATTCCTATCTTAACTTTTAGAAGGCATCTTTTGCTATTGCAATGATTTTTTTGTTTTTTTTTTTCACCCCAAGCAAGGAGGGAAGCCACTAGGATGCAAGGGGTTACAGAAAATTTAGAGCAAGATCAGATAGGAGTGATAGAAGAAAGGATGAGGAGAAGGGTAGTGGATAGATCAAGGCAACTGGAGATGTCGATTGACATTACACTTGAATAGCTGGAGATTATAGCTCTCAGGGAAACTGGAATAGGGAAGGGAGTTCCACAGGCGAGAGGTGCGAGACATGAAGCTATTGGAGTAGAAGAGACGGCTACATTTAGGAGTTTCAACAGATGCCAGCCTTGCGCTTGAAGTCTGGGAACCAGCGAATGCAGCTCCTCGGAGCAATTGCCATGAAAGTATTTGTAGAACAGACAGAGAGAGGCGACACCGCGTCTGTGAGAAAGTGACTGTAGACGAGATGCCAGAGCAGGGCCAATTATATTGCATATCCGCCTCTGGAGCCTATCAAGAACCCCGAGGCAAACAGAAGGGGCATCAGACCATATACAGCAGCAATACTCCATGCAAGGGCGAATTGTTGATTTGTAGATCTGGAGGATCGATTCCGGGGAGAAAAATTTCCTGGGGCGGCACAGGGAGCCAAATTTCCTTGCGGTGGACAAAGCAATTGACTCAATGTATTTGTTCCATCTCAGGTCAGCAGTCAACGTGAGACCGAGCAACCGCAGAGAGGTGCTCTTGAGAAGTTGAGCGTCAGACATTCTTTAGATTTTGGTGTCACATTTTCCATCCTCTGTTAAAACACCTACGAGATATTTAAATTTTTGTACTTGCTTGATTTTGGTATCTCCAATTTGTAATTTGCATGTTGGGCTATCCCTTTTCCTTTTTTGTTATTACCTTTTTACAATTAATGTTTAGTCTTTTCTTCTTACTTCTCTTCACTACCTTCTGTAGGAGTTCCTATAGTTTCCTTTCAATGTCTGCTATCAACACTATGTCATCTGCATATCTTATCTTAAGATTATGAATCCTGGTAGGAATTCTATCTCATTCAGAATTGCTGCACTGTAAAGGTTGAAAAAATCTGGTGAGAAGATATATCCTTGTCTTACACTCCTTTCTATTATTTATATATTTACTAAATTCATTTTCTATTCATATACAGGCAGTTTGCTGCTAGTACAGGTTCTGGATTGTTCTAATCTTTTTTATGTGCAGTATACTCTCAGGACCTAGATCATGGGTATCCACAAGTCCCTATCTTTTGTAGCTTTTAATAAATTTTATCTTTCAGTTATTTCTCCCCAACCTTGTTCTGTTATCCATTTACTCAAGCTCACTATGTATGTTATGCATTGTTTTTCTCTGTCCCTCTTGCTTTCAATCTGTCCTGTGAGTATCAGATTCTCCAAGCCCTCTTTCCTCATTATGTGCCCTAGAAATTTCAACTGTCTCTTCCTCATGTTAAGTATAAGTTTTCTTTTTGTTTCTATTTTCTCTAAAACTTTGTCATTGCTCATGTTTGGTTCATGGTATCTTCAGCATTCTTTTGTAGAACCACGCTTCTAGTGCTTCAAATCTCTTCTTCATCTTTGAGGAGATTGCCAAACATCCACTACCATATAAGAGGACTGATATTATATAACAATTCAGTACACTTTTCTTTGTTCTAACATAATTTTTCTCTTAATACTTTGCTTAACTTTTCAAAGGCATCTTTCGCTATCCCAGTGTGCCTTCAGATTTCAGTGTTGTATTTTTCATCCCCTGTTTTTTCCTAGATTTTTAAATTTTTGTACTTGTTTGATTTTCGTATCTCCAATTTTTAATTTGCATGTTGGGCTGTTCCTTTTATTCACATCCATAGCTTGTATCTTCTTACAAATTAATATTTAGTCCTTTCTTCTCATTTGCATTTACTACCTTCTGTAGGAGTTCTTGTAGTTTCTTTTCAATGTCTACTACCAACATTGTGTGATCTGCATATCTAATGTTAAGATTATGGTTACCAGTAATAAATCCTGATAGGACTTGTAATTTTCTCAGGATTGCTTCACTGTAAAGTTGAATAAATCTGGTGAAAAGTCACATCCTTGTATCACACCCCTTTCTATTTTTGTATATTTACTGAATTCATTTTCTGTTTATATGCTGCTAGTTTGCTCTCAGTATAAGTTCAGAATTATTAGGTTGGTGCAAAAATAATGTCGGTTTTTGACGTTAAAAAATGTCAAAAACCAACATTATTTTTGCACCAACCTAATACTTCCCAAATAAATAAAATAAAATTTAAAACAATAATGTTCATGCTTAAGTCTTATCTGAATTATTTTGAAAAAATAAATGTTTTTAATTTTCTAACTGAATTTTTTTTTCTTACTTCAAAATTCATGTTTACCTTAAAAATATGTAATTTTGTTAATTAATTGTGATGCAACGTAAAATTACAAGCTGTTTAACCAAGACATCTATCATCAAATATAAACTTTTGTTTATTTATATACACACACAT
This sequence comes from Acanthosepion lycidas, assembly GCA_963932145.1. NCBI lineage: Eukaryota > Metazoa > Mollusca > Cephalopoda > Sepiida > Sepiidae > Acanthosepion > Acanthosepion lycidas. Next base: position 36,777,078 of record OZ010606.1, read on the forward strand.
ATATAAAATTAATACGAGTAAATGGTTTGTCACTCAGCTGACTGATGTTACCTTCAGCATCCCAACTCTACTTTTCCATAGATGGGCCCTCTGGGAATCACTCTGTCCACTCGTCAGAGGATATCAGCAATTGACTGTTTATACTTCTCAATTTTTCTTTTCTATAGGTACTATTCATTGGTTTATATATATATATATATATATATATATATATATATATATATATATAAGTTCAGAGCAGATAACATAGAAAGATTTTAGAGTTCCATGAAAATAAGTGGATACAAAGTTTAAAAACACACTATCCAGCCGGGCTAAACCATAAATTTAACAATCTAGATAGTATTAATATATAACCCTACAAATCAAAACCTACCCACATTTCTCACCCATACAAGATAGACATGCTTACGGAGGTGTTGAGGCCTCACACTTACACACATCATACTCACTCACTCCCTAATGAGCCAAATGATAGCACACACCCACAGCAATATGCACGCTTACACATATCATACTCACTCACTCCCTAAGAACCAAATAACACACATACAAACACTTAACAGACACACATCCCCCTCTCCAGGAACCAATAAAAACTGTCAAACTGACCAGGGGAATTCAGAGCAGCATGGATCCATTCAGCTCTTATCTCAAATAACAACTTAAAAGAGACTGTTTGACCAACACAAGGAATGTTAAAAGATTCATGTTAAAAAGATTCATGTTAAAAAGATTCATGTTAAAAAGATTCATGTTAAAAAGATAAAATAAAAAAACAAATGAAAACTACAGACAAAAGTTCATTTTCTCCATCAAGACATTCATTTCTGTAGTTCACTGCTACCAGCAAGCAGAAATATTTCTTCTCCTGATGATGGCCATTTTGGCCGAAACTAGTCGAAGAATCTAAATGAAATAATAATAATAAAAACGAAAGAATATTAATCTACAACCCAGTGTGTCTGAAGATTTTAATTTTTTAATATTTTTTATTGTTCAAAGTAAATATATAATCTCAAGAACAATTTTTGGAAAAAAAAGTTTTTGTGTGACCCATTTTATCCTTTAAAACTTCATCAGACTAAAGTGGTGTTTACGTCGATGCCTGCTACACATGCACATAAACAAAAGGAGGTCCCAAGAATTTAAAAATTAATTTAATGTTTTGGGGTTTTTTTTACTTTGTTTGGTTCTATAGTCTATCTGATTTCATTTCATTTCTTTTTGTTCATGTATACATCCCTTTTGTTATTAAATATCCCACATTGTGATAAAAGATCAGCCAACTAAAGTGGAATGTTGTAATAACCTTGACATATATATTTACTGTGGATGAACTAGTGATTAAAAGGGAAAGCAATTTACTAAACAAAGAAATATGTAGAAAGTGCTTAAATCACTAGATTATCCAGTTTCTTAGAATATTTCACCTTTACTGACAGTTCTCTTATGAAAATGTGGGATACTTAATAATAAAAGTAATGGAAACATGAACAAGAAGAAACTAAATGAAACTGCTTAGCCGACATATCCAAAAACAAATATTTAAACAAAAAAATTTAAAATTGTCATTTTTTCTCTTTCCTTTCTGCATATGTATAAAAGATGAAACGTGTGACACACAACATTTTTCCACTTTGTTCACTCATAAAAACAATTAATGGGTTTTATTTTTAATCCAACATTATTTCTTATACCATGGCAATCTTTACTTAAGGCATATTTTATCAACATCCCTCACAAAGAACTGGAGGACTGTCTCAAATCTCGTTCCACTGGGAGCAAAGACTTTTAGTGTCAGTTTAGGTTTATAGTAATTTACTGATATAGTTGACTTAAGAAATTTTTGCTTTTTACATTCAGAATACCTTTAGTTTATTTAATTGAAGTAAGTATAAGATATATTTATTTTATTTCCTTTGAACTTGCTATATTTTGTTTTTCATTTGCAAAAACAATAACTTTTGAACTAATATAAACAATTTGGTGGATATATATGTTTGAGTAGACACCTTGTTTTTTAAACAGTGTGAATTACATCTACCAGTTTGTCCATTCAAGAGACTTAATGAAGAAAAATGTGCTCTCTGGAAGGGCTCAAAACTACATAATCTCTTTTTCTTTATATCTGTGCAGCCTGTTAGACATAATCCACGTAGTCCACCGAAACATATTTATCCACTAAAATAATGTTTAAAGTACTATATGTCTATATAAGATATGATAAAAATATGGTTTTACAGTAGGCTATGTTTATAGGTAAAAGTGCTGAATATCAGAGATAGTGTATGTAAATATAAAAGCGGACACTGAGGTCAATATTGAGTGGTGACAATCTGTTTCATGTTTGAATGCTATCTTCAGGCTATAGATGAAACATAACTATTGCCATTTGGTGTCAACCTCAGTGTCCACTTTATATATGAAATGGTTCTTTTTTTTTTTTTTTTTTTGCTTTTTTTAAAGGACTTCCTCAATGAACCAAGAAATTTTCACATATATGTGAGGTGTTGAAAGGTTGTCAGCATGAGTCGTTTCCCAAAATCTGATCAAACTAATTTTTGAAGGACTTCTTGATTGAACTAAGAGATTTTCACATATATATGGTGGAGGTCTGAAAAGTTCCCAGTTCAACCCACTTCCAAAAAGCAATACACTTGATTTTTTTTTGATTTTTTTTTTTTTTTTTTTTCTTTAGGTCTTGATCAGGTTGAGAATTTTTTTTTAAGTATGTCCTTGTATATATAAACTTGCCTTGTCAGCAAAGGAAGATAAAAGGAAAACACTTTTCTTTTTTTTTTTTTCTTTTTTTTTTTTTTTCAATGATTTCATTTTGTTAGAAAAAATATATGCAACACAATATAACCCATGCAAATGTCAGCGTTTCCAATCATTTTTTTTATGTGATTGTATGTTTTTTTACTATTACTAAGCTTTTTTTTTATTTTGTTTCATTTTACTAATATACTTGTCTCTACTTGCATCTGTTACATAATGTATACATATGTATATTAATACCTGATTTTCTTTAGCCGATTTTGAATCTGCATTGGTATGTATATTGTTATATTGACATACTGTATAGCGTTCATATTGTGTACTATATATTGCATTATTATTTTTTGTTATTATTATCTTTATTACTTTTTTTTGACATGACATAATGTGCATTTGATAGTCTAATCTTCTATTAATTTTTATGGTTGTTTCAATGAATTAATCCTGCTACTATTGGCATTACTGCTACTACAACTGTTACTACTACTACTGCTGCTGCATCTTTAATCTGCAATTTTTTTTAAATATGGTTTTTATCTAATTTTTATGGTGGCTTTATTATATTAAGCTTATTCTTTTTCTCTGCTAATTTTAATTTACTTACCATGGGTCCACACCTTTTATTTACATATATATGACAGCAGGTTTTGCTAAAAAAAAAAAAAAAAGAATCAATCAACCAGTATATTTCTGAAAGGTAATGTATTTTAGGCAAAAAGATTTTTCTAATTATGGTGCTCCATATCAAAGGATAGAGACATGACATAGCCATATTTGTTTGTTTGTTAAGGCAGGACCAGGATTTATCTCACACAAAACAAGGTGTGTCCTGCTTGACAAATGATTTGTCACAGTGATTTCAGGCAAGGTTTTTCAAGATTGGATGCTCTTCCTGATGCACAACTTGGATACTCGCAGTGGTCCAAGAGCGTTTTTATTGACATGAAATGAAAAGTTATAATAAATAAATAAAATGTTTACTTATCTCTTTGATTCTGATTCTGAAATTCATTAATCAAATGGAAAAAGTATTTTTGGTTTATTTTCATGTATTGTATATTTTACTAAAAGACATTTTGAATTTAGATTTCTTAAATGACAATTTTGACATAAGCTTATTTGAATTTATTTGGAAGTTAGATATTAATTAATTTTTAGTTTATTGTGTTGTGAATAAATGGACAAATATATATATATATATATATGCACACACATACTACAGTTCAAAAGTTTGAGCAGACTCCTGGTAATTTTTCAAATCGGACCAAGAAGTAGTTGTTTTATACTTTAAATAAGAGAAAATTATTAAACACGGTTAAAAAACCACAAGACATGATTTTTTATTAGAAATTTTATTATGACAAAAAAGAAAAAAAGCATTTTATTAAATTTTGCTCTTGTCAAAATATCCTCCTTTAGCCTTGATTAGTGCAGCACAAATCTTTGGCATTTGTTGCAAAAGTTTCTCAAAGTATAAGTTTGATAATTGATTCCATTCTTTTTTTCAATGACTCTAAGAGCTCTTTTTTTTTTTCTTCTCCCCCCCCCCCCCGCACTCTACTGTCAAGTTCATCCCATGCTAATTCTGAGGGTGACTTCAAACTTTCTAACTGTAAGTGTATATAACTACAAATGTTATTCTAGTGGACACTTCTAATAAAAGATAGCTGTAAAACAAAGGACACATTTTTTATGTTTTCTCAAGTAGAGTGTGCAGGCTGGTTAACAAAATAAGCATTGTTTGTTTTTTTTTGTGTTTTTAAAAAAGAAAAAGAAAAAAAATAGAATCTACTCAAATATGGCTATCCACTAAAAATAAACATTTGAAGTAATAAAAATACTGTTTAATAAATAAAGATGGGGGCATCAATTTCAAATAAGAAGTGTCTAGGATAGCAACTTTGAAGTAACAAAAATGTTGGTTTAAAAAAAAAAATCTATTTAATTCTTTAAAAATATATATATATATATATATATATTACTTGGGAAAATAAAAAATTATCAGCCACCAAAAAATTAATTTGTGGATTTGAAAGGATTAAAACTAAAATAAATAGATATAATACATCTAAATTATTTAACTAAACATGCTTGAATGAAAATATACTGCCTAAATTATATATATTGCATGAATCATTCATACAAAAATCAGATATCTAAGTTAATGATTTAAATGGCGAGAATACATCTTCACAAACAAATTTAATAAAGTACATTAACCCCGTTATGATCCCTGTTTTTTGTATGAATGATTTATGTAATGTAAATTGAACTGCACCACATATTTGATATATATATATAATATTATTATATATATATATATATATATATATATTGGTAATTTATTCATTTCCAGTTATTCACTTTGAATTCCTTTTTACTATAAGGACTCAATTTCTTTAATTAAATTACTTAATAAATTCACAACAGATATTTGCAAAATAGTTTTAGTTTTAAAAAGCTCTCTGAAATGATATATTCTGAAGCATTGAAGCAGTCAACTTTTCTATACTATTTTGATCCAATTTTATTACACTATATGAAATATAATGTTATCCATATTACATGCAAATTATTTTGGAGGAAAGTTATAGAAAAAGAAATGAAAAAGAGCTTATATTAATTTAATAACAAAGGTCGTAAATTTGGCATGTATTTATTTACCAAATAAAGTATCATAAAATACTTATCAAATAAATAGATGGATGAAATGTAAATTTAATTTAAAAAGTAATAATTCAAATGCAAATATAAATTGTTTAAATTTTCAACTAAAATGCAAAATTACAATAAAACTTGAACAATAATTCAGTCATTCTTTGAGAAGATGATTTGGTAATTCTCTGAGAAGACAACTCAGCAATAAAAAGGGGTTTACACAGCAAATAACTGTTATAATTCGATAGAAATATTTTTGCATTCTCAAGATTGTCACATATTATTTAACTTGTTTAATAATTTAAATCATATAGTCTTGAACATGTAAAAACAATGTTACAGAATTATAACAAGTGTTTGTTGTGTAAAACACACCACTTTTTTTTTCTTCTCTTTCTAACAGTCTAATAGTCTGGCTTTATGAATTAGTGAAGTGTCACAGGAAGCTGTAAGGCAAAAATAATTCTTAAATGTTGTAGAGACAAATAAGATGGTGAATATGTTGCCTAGAGATCTCAATTATTTGAAGACTTAAACATTTAATTTTTTTAATCTTATCGCATGAAAGAATTCTTAATGTTTAATGAAGTTGCATTTGTATGTTTGGCCTTGTTCTTCATTTATAAGAAATAGCCACTGCATCAATTTCTTCTGAAAGCATTTAACCTACACCCTTGCACCATTGAAAATGCGAAAATGCTATCTTGCTGATATTTCTTGCACATTGTTTAAAATAATCTAATTTTTTTCCCCTGCCTGTTTATTTTTTAAACACTTTTTCAAACATTTTCCAATATAAATATATTTTTCAATGACACTATTTTGAGCAGGTTATGGAAGAACCGGGTAAAGACACAACACGCTTTGATAGCCTCATTCCTACAATAGTACGACCGCAGGGTGTGCCACCTACTACTTCTACTGCTCCCTCTGGTGTGGACAATCTTGGGTTTTCTGCTACTACTGAATTGCTGTGGGAGCTCGGTGATAGTGACTCTGTGGTATGATGCTTCACCGAACTTGGAAAATCTTGTTTTTTCAATAGGACAATAATGCATGCTGGGAATGTCAAGCAAAGATCAGTGTTACCAGTTTTTAACAATTTTAAGAGTTAGTCTTATTTATATGTATATAATGCAAAATATTTTATGTAGTATTGTGCCCACAAATTTAGAAGTAATGTCGATATTCTACAGGCTAGCATTAACAGTAATTTCATAAGAAAATTCACTTACTTGACAGTGATTAAAATGTAAAAACAGATGTGGGTAGCATAATAGGTATCCATGAAAAAAGCGGAATCGGTGATTAGGGCTGAAATTATATATTTGTAAGTTGTGTTTACTAAATATCTTGAGAAAAAGGTGGATGTGCTGGTGGTGTAATGGATAGTGGCTTGGAATGAGAAATTGGAAAGCAGAGTTCAAATCCCATTCTGATTGATTACATTCACTTAATGTGAAAATACCCTTGAGAAAGGTATGAATTCCATCTCCTCTCTCCAGGTATGGGTTAAATAGTAGGATTTGTATCTGGAAATATCATTATTAATCTTAAAATACTGTTAATGCAATATTTACACTAAAAATATTATTCCTCCTATCCAAAAATATGTTTCAGCTTTAAATAACCCAGAAAGATTTGATAAACTATAAAAACAAGCCAATCAAATTCTTGGGAAAGGTATGAATCTTTATTTTCTCTCCCTACCTGTGGGTTAAATAGCAGTATATACTGAACTTTCTAGCCTTGGTTGACAGTCTAGGAAAAGAAAAATTCTGAACTCAAACCATGGAGAAGGCAACAGGAAGCTCTCCGCTATCTTTTTTAAGGATACATGGCAATTCAAAGATAATAAAGAAAATGGAATCTGTGGAGAGCCATGATTGCTTATGTCCTGAAGGATTTTGGCATTAAAAAAAATGAGTCATGTATTAAGTAAACTTAATAAGAATATAATTTAATTTACATATTGTTGCTATTTTCTAATTCATGCCAAAAAACTACATGTATCCTGAATCCGCTGTGAGTGTAAGCTACCCAATCAAAATTGTATATTAATAATTTACCACTAAATGATTGTTATAGTATGTGGCATATTGAAAATTACACAGTTTGAAAGATGAAAAATTAGTGAGCAGAGAGTCAATTGTAGATGATTCTTCATGTCTTGTGCAGTTTTTTTTTTTTTTTTTTTTTTTTTTTTTTTTTTTTTGGTAAAACATAACATAACCTGTTAGCCCCTATAGTTTAGATTGAAACTTGTCTTTGAAATACTGGGGACGAGATTAAGAACAGGATAAGGTAGCATTATTCTCTGCTTCAAATTAGATCTCTTTCTGATTCACTCTGAATGTTAAGAATATAAATAAAGGTCTCTCTCTGTGCAGAGGCTCTGCACATCACATCTGGCTCTCAAAGCCAAAAATATATAAGATAAAATATGAAAGGAACTAATCATGAATGTTGCTGCCAAAACAAAAAGATGAAAAAAAATGATGAGTCATGATCCACCACGGCTGCTTTTAAGAACACTGCTCATGATACTGTACTAGAGTTACAGCAATTGGGCAAGATGTCAACATTACTACCAGTGACTTTGGTCAACTGATCCAGCTCATTCCAGGATCTACCAACTGTTCCTTTCCTCCAAGTCACTTCCCTTGCCCACAAATACGCATTTCACTCATATCCTCTGTATCAACAATAGCTGTACTTATTATATACATGTGTTTATAACAAACTATTTTGAAAAGTGAAAAAGATGCTGGCATAAGTATGTGAAGTCCTAAGGAGAGTACTTTGAAAGGAACTGAGGTGCCATTGTCTTAGGTAAGCTATTCATATATATTAAATGACTGGATACTTTCTAAATAGACCTCATAAAATGCTAATTTTCACTTACTAACTCATGTTAAGTCTTTTGCATTCTTTTAAAAGAATTGCTTCATACAATTTTTGCTATGGTTCTGGTACTATAGCCTTTAGGAAGGGCTCAAAAAAATACTGCTTGCCTGAAAAGTTTTAATCCCATACTGGACTGATGGGTGATTGTTGTGAAGAATCAATGTTTTCTAAAAATTTGTACAGGGAATTTGCAAGTAAAGAAATAATCTTAGACAAGAATATCTAATCAATGGAGTACAAAGGGCCAAAATAAATGTTTTAATAGAGAATTTTTTATTTTTAACTAGAACAGTTTAGAAATTTAAAATGACCCCTTGGTTATCAATACTGATCTTGTCTTGCATTTCATCTTGTGTTATTGATCTATTTAAAAAAATATCCCGCTAATGTTTTTTCTTTGCCTTTCATTCTTTTAAATATTTTCTTTCACTTTTTTTTCCCCCCCCTAACACATTTTTCATATTGCTTTATCTTAATATTACTGTTGTAGCTTTTGTGATTCACTCTAACATTTTTTTTGTTTATATTGTTTGCTTTTTTATTTGTCTTAAAATAATGTATTCTGTAGATTAATGCTTGGAGCGCATTTTTTCAATATTTGCTTGAATTTTGCATCTCTTCTAACTTATCTATTTTTGCTTGCTTAGCTCTTTTTAAAAAATTTTTTTAATGTTATTTTCTTCATAATATATATATATATATATATATATATATATATATATATTTATATAGAACGTATTTGACTGCCAACTACAAGAGATAACTCTGTGTTGGCAGTTTTTATGACTCAGACTATGAATTCACTCATGCCAACAACAGGTTTATACACAGTGCTACTTTTTAGTGTGAAACAATATTAAGACTTCAGTTGAAGCTATAAATCAATTCATAAAAGATTTAATTGCCTCATAAGTTGGCTATTATAAAGTTTGTGTTTGAAGCCAGATTTCATAATTGACCTCTGGCAGCCAATTTGTTAAAGATTTTTTTTCATTTAATATCATAACAGTTTTTGGGAAAGGTGAATAAATTAAAAGTTGGAATTTGTTTAAAAATAAAAAAAAAACAATATTTTGAAAATGTTTACGGGAATTTTTTCATGATCAGTTCACTTAAAGTAATTGTTACAAGTTGAAAGTCACATGACCTATTTATACATTTGTCCATTATATGTAATAGAAATAAAGCTGTTCAGTGATTTTTTTTTTTTTTTTTTTTTTTTTTTTTAATATACAGGGTGTTGCAGAAATACCTCCCACATAATGGTAAGGCATTAGTGAAGTGGTGTCTTTATCTAATGTCTTACTATTATGTGGGAGGTATTTCTGCCACACCCTGTATTAAAATTTAGGGGTAATGTCACATCATTTTCAAATTTTGAAAATGTTATTATTTGGTTTATATAAACCTAAGCTCTTTTACTTGTCTCTAGAGCATTGTGAAGTTTCACAAACCATTTTTGACATGTTCAGTCAATTGCATTACCTTCTCCATTTACTGCAGAAATCCTACATATAAAATGCTAAAAATGAGACAGATTTTCTTTTCTGGACTCAAACAAATAAGATTGATTTTAGAATTTTTTCAAAAGTGCTTACTAATTTGACTATAACAGTACATATGAATGTTTTTGACTAAAGTTACTAAACAGATTTGTTTCTAACATGTACCTAATAAACAAATTTGCTTCTAATGTATATGACAATAATCAAGTGCAAACTTTTGGAATAACCCTGTACTTTAAAAAGAAAATATAAAAATAAGTACGTTTTTTCAAGTTTGCATGTTTATTACACTTTTGCAATAAGTTATTGATTCCTTTCATGAATAATTCTTTATTCAAAGAATTGATAAATTCACTCAATTGACTGAGTGACAACTACAAGTTTACAAAGCAGTGGTCTATAGATACTCAACCTTATCAAAATTATTAATCAAATTAAAGATTTTTTTATTTGAATTATCAATATGAATCAGGATAATCATTTCTGTTTTTTTTTTTTTGTTTTTTTTTAGAAATTTAACCCTTTAAGATTTGAAAGCATGTTTTTTTTTTGTTTCTATTAAAAACAGTATTGGAAAATTTTCATATAATTTCAGGTAAAAAATAAACAATAATCACTTAACAATGTCAAGTATCATTATTTGATAAAGTAAATGACATTGTTGACACATTTTATGCAAAAATGAAAGCACTGATTTAAAAAAAAATATATATATATATATATATATATATATATATATATATATATACACACACACACAAGAAAGTTACATCCACCCCCCACACTACAACAGTGATTTTTATTTTTATTTTTATTTTTTTCTATCATTAACTACAGAAATTTTCATTACATGCAGGAAATGGAAGCGTGTTTGGTTGTATGACCACTCAAATCATATTAAAAGAAAAGGAAATTGCCTTCTCTGAGCACTTTAAAAATGCTATCTTGCTTTAATGAAAATCTGTTTAACTCTTTTGGTCTTGACATTTGTTTTCTAAATTTGAAAGGATTCTTAATGTTGTGTCCAAAATAATTTAAATACTAATTTACATATCAATACATACATAGAAAAAAACACAAAAAATAAAAACACCTCCTACTCACTTTTGTTTATTAGGCATTGAACTGTATCACCTCATGCCCGTAAACTTGCCTGACTTTTCTGCTAACCAGATGAATATTCATGAGCACCCCCTACACCAAAAATTTTGAAAACCCAATAACATTTTTGCTCTTGTATATAAATACTTGTCACAAAATTAAATCCTTAAATTTGCCTTGATAAAGTTCCTCAGAAGACAAAATGTGTTGGCAAAGATAAGTTTTCCTTTTGTCTTTATTCGTTCTTAATGTTGTAAATAAAAAAAATACGGAAATAAGCATGGTTAGGTAAGCATTCACCTATAGACGTGACACATTTTATTAATATAAATATTGACTTGACTCGTAAAAGTCCTTTTCTTTTCTCCATGTCACCCACAACCTTTTTTCTCTCCACTTGTTTAAGAGTACCCTATATAATTGTGTCCCTTTTTACACTGAGGGTTGTACAGTCACTCACACCATAACAGCAAACACACTTAAGCCGTATATGTTTGAGTCAAAGATAATTAGCACTAGCACCAACAATGTAGATATTTGTTATTAAAATGCTATGTCTCTTTTGAACATTGGTTTTCATGGCTCTCCAGAGCTTCCCTTTGTTTAATCTGTGTGAATTACCATGGCATCTTGGGAAAGCTAGAGGAGTGTTTTCCTGTTACTTTCTGCATAGATTTTAATTCAGATTTGTCCTCTGAAACTAGCTGCCACTCAAGGCTAGAGAGCCCAGTCTACACCTCTATTTAACCCACATACATGGGTGTAGAGAATAGCTGGATTCATATTTTTCTCAAAAGGAATAATGTAATGCAAACCCCACAGAGTAGGAAGAAATTTAAATTTGGCTTACCAATTCCACATTCTGCACTAAATCACCTTGACACAATCTGCACTGTCAAAACCTGATATATAAGGACATATTGAACAATGAACTGCTTAGCAGTGGCATATGACTTGTGCTAAACATTATATAGCACATACTCCATGTAAATATATTGGCTATATAAAATAACTATACTGCTTGATGTTCTGTTATGATGAGGTAATTGCATATTTCCCGAACATTAGTGTTCATAGAAGCAGATAGTTTGCCAATTTGGTTTGCAATAAATAATAAAATAATGGTATTTCTTAAGGAATATCTTTATTGACAAACAAAAGATAGCTATTCTAGTTTATTTAAAGAACTTGCAATAAGTTTACTTCAAGCTTTGTTTTAAAATATTTTAGCACATTCCCAAATTCAAAACCTGAAACAGTTACAATACTTTTTCTCCATATTATTTCTGTGTATAAATACAAGTTACAAAATAAAATCTCGACTAGAGCCCTCCTTTCATTGTGTGTGTGTGTGTGTATGAAGAAATATAGTTTTAAGGTGTGCTATATTTATGGGATAAAGTGGTCAATATCGGAGATAGAGCATGTGTAAATATAAAAGTGAACATTGAAGTCAACACTTAGAGGCGACAGTCTGTTTAATGCTAGACGCAATCGTCAGGCCTGATGATTGTGCCTAGCATGAAACAGACTGTCGCCTCCAAGTGTTGACTTCAATGTTCACTTATATATATATATATATATATATAATGTGTGTGTGTGTGTATAATTTGAATTGTTTCACTACTTTTAGTTCCTTTCTATTGTTTATTAAAATGATAGAATTCAGCATTAAATAAACTAAAAGTTGATGTACCATAAAACAAGCCTACCAAATTAAAATGCAAGTCATTTCTTCCTAATAGTCAGACTTTAACATTTGGAATCTAATGCATTTCATGCTCGGTCAAATTTTTCTGTAAACAATGAATATATGAGCAATGACAAAGATTTAGAGAAAATGAAAACAAAAAGGATACTTATCAGAAAGAGATAATTTAAATTTCTAAGGCACAATTTAAAATAAATCTGTCGCAGGACAGATTGAAAGCAAGAGGGACAGAGGGAAACAACATATAACCTACCAAGTGAAGTAAATGAACAATAGAGCAAATTTTAGGAGAGATAACAAAAAGAAAAAAATTATTAGAGCTACCAAGGACAGGAAATCGTGGAGAGCCGTGATCATCAACTTCCTGAAATGACACAGCATGAAGATGAACAAATTTCTAGGTTACATAATAAGGAAAGAAGGCTTGGAAAATTTGATACTCACAGGACAGATTGAAGGCAAGAGAGACAGATGGAAACAACTTATAACCTACCTAGTAAGCTTGAGTAAATCAATGATGGAGCAAGTTTTAGGAGAGATAGCAAAAAGACATAAATTATTAAGAGTTACCAAGGACAGAAAATTGTGGAGAGCCATGATTGCTTATGTCCTGAAGGGACACAGCATAGAAGAAGAACTGTCACTTAGTTCAACTGCATATGAAATATAAATTTTTATAATAAAGATATAAGTGCATGGCCAAGTGGTTAGAATGTTATCATTGTGACTAAGAGAACTAAGTTCAAATCTCACTAGGGACAATTTGTCAAGAAGGTAACTTCTTGCTAATATTGGCATGGGAAGCATGCATCACCATTGGAAGTCCCTGAAAACCATGCCACAGTTTAACCTAAGTCTGGAGAGTGAAACTGGATAGACAAAACTGTTCAGGTGGTTGTGCTAGCACAAAGTCACAAGTCATTGTGGCTGAGGGTTTGAGCATACTGATCTTGTTCAAACTGTTCATTTTGCACTCTTCTCAGAAAATGTAATTAAGGTTCACTCAGTATAGTTGCAATATAAGCCACTGGTCGGATATGTGGATTGTTGAAGAAAGAAAGAAACAAACATTATTGAGCAGACATCTGCCTGAGGGATTAGCTAGCTGTATCCTATAGTGGACTCTATGGTCCCCCAGGAGTGACTGATATTCACTATAATAGAGATAAAATAAAATCACTTCAAAATAATTAACTGTTTAAAAAAAAAAAAAAAAAGTCTCCCAACCCATTCACTGTTACTTTGGATATATGAGTCCTACCAAAATGCTTTCCCTATTTTTATTAGTTCGCAATAAAAATTACTCTACAATATTATTTCAGTTTTATTTTGTTTATAAAGAATGGCGTTGCAGTGCTGTGTACTTGACACTAGCTTTGTTTTGGGTTTTTTTTATCTTCATATTGCCGTTTATGCATCATGCTCAGTTTTATATGTGCATCATGGAATCAATGTACATGTGTGTGCATCAGGCAATGTCTAACATGCAAGGTGTAAGCTTGTTAAATCCCCCACCTAATTTAATTATATCTTATTTTGAATTTTATATGTTTGAGCTATTAATTAATTTTTTTTCTTTTTTAAAATATCAACAAGAAATTATCCTTTTGACATATACTAACTTGGGAAAAAAAAAGAATTTGACAGTTTGTTTTTTTTTTATCTCCAGGAATAATAATAAAAAAAAAAGTGGTTTTGACCTTTTATTCTTTCAATTCAATGGTGTCCATCTTCTGAGTTTCAAATGGCTTCTTTTAATGAAAGCTCAGTGTCAGTCACATTTTTGTTGTGTGTTCCTTTCAGGTCATTCAAGAACCCGGTGAAGACACGCATAAGTTTGACAATTTCATGCCCACTGTTGTAAACCCATGCATCAAAGCTACTTCTACAGGCCTGGACCAGGTGAAAAAACTATTTCTTATTAGTTCTGCCTTTGTGGCAATTGGTTTAGAATCACCTGGAGAATTTCTGGTAACAACCGGTTGTTTTTTTTAGTTTTTATTTATTTTTCTTTGCATAAATTTTTTGTTTTACTGAGAGCATGGAAAAGATTTAAAGGCAAAAGTAAGGACAACAATGTTTTGTGGTTTTAAAAATCGGGAAGGATATCATTTTTGTTGGGTTCCTTACATAATTTCAATCATTTTATTCTCTTGACATCTTGAAACTTCATGAAAGCAACAAATATAAAGTTAGCAAATAAGAAATTTCTCTTTCAAAATATAAGGAAAATCAATGGCAAATTAGAAAAAAAATTTCATGTAACGCATTTTGTCCTTTAGGATTTCATCAGACTATGCTTCCATTGATGTCTACACATGTGCACAAAGAGGGAACAGTGAAATTTTAATTTTTCTTCATACGTATTTGTGTACATGATCTTGCCAATTTCATTTAATTTCTTTTTTGTTTGTTTTTTTATCACTTTTGTTAATAAATATCACATATTGAGATAATAGATTATACTGTGGTAATAGATGATCTGACAAGAAAAGTGAAGTATTCTAAGAACCTGGACAACAATTTTTTCCACTTTGTCATTGATTTTCCTAACATTGTTCTCATATATAAAAATTACTTTTTTTCCCCATATGCGCGCGCACACATACAGGGAAGAGATTGGACCGCAGCACCATGGCAAAATGTTGCAATGCCCGTATTAATGGTGTTGTGTCCTTAAAAAAACCCAGCCACGTCCACAACAATTTTGGCCTTCAAAAACATTTTTTTTTTTTTTTTAAATTAAGAACGAAAAATGTTACGTTTTTCTTAAGTCGGTCGTGGGAAATTTCAAGAAAAGTATTGACTAGAAAACCCCCACCCCACCATGCAGATATATTTTCAAAGAAAAATTACATGAAAGTCATTTAAATAAATGTTTACAAGTTTATTCCAATCTTGCAACATTTATAATATCTACCGGAAATGAAATGAACATCATATGTATACATTACATAGTAATAATACGTTTCATTTTAAAACAGCAATACTTAGACTGGTCCCCTTAAAAAAGAAAAAAAAACTGCTGGTATGTCAAAAAGTCAGGGATCAGTTTGACATTGTAAACAGGACCCCCTTCTAAAATAGATAAATAAATAATAAATTGCCTGAGTAGAGGAAGTTCTTCTGAAGGCTAGGCAACAAAAATTAGTCAGGAAAATATTTTTATCTATAAGAAATTACTAATATTCATGTTGGAAAATAAAAGATCGTTTTGACATTTTACTGTACATATTTTTTTGTTTCAATAGTTATTTTGATTTTATGCTGAAAAAGCTTTATATTTTTATGCAGTAATACAACAATCTCATTCTTTCCACAACATATTCTAAGCTAATAATGTTGTAAGGTTTGATTTCTTTTTTGAAAATGTTCCACTGCAATGTATCATTGCTAATAATTCTCTAGTCATCATAATCTGTTATTTGTTAATAAAAATATTTGATTTGAAAGTTTTTTGTTTATTTTTTATCGATTTTTTTTTTTTTTTTTTTTTTAATAAAGAAAGTTACATTAATATTACTTTTGACAAATAAACAATATAAATTTTGCAAATTCTAAAAAAATTGCCGCAGTACCCTTAGTCATTGCTGTATTACCCTTAATTTTAAGGGGTCCACCAAGGCAATTTTTTTTATTTTTGCTTGCCCCTATCTTAGGCTAAACTCTGTGTGTATATATATATATATATATATATATATATATATATATTATATAAATTATAACATAAATATGTTATAAAATCACTACAAAAATAGCCATTTTGTTTCAACACCTTTGGTGTCTTATCAAGTGATGATCACACACACACAATGATGCTGATAAGTGCATCTCCTGCATCCTTTAAGATTTTTATAGGTCATCCCTAACCCATAAACATCTTAAAGGATGCAGTAACTTTTCCATCTGTGCATCTCATAGATGCCACTGAAGTTTCCTATGAAAAGCTATATATTACAAATATTCTTTCAAATATTTCTTACTAGTTCTTCCTTCTTCCTTCCTTACTTTCTTTCACTTACTCTTTCCTTCTTTCATTGGATGGTGGGGAGTGTGGATGGCATGAAATAGGCATCCATTTCACCTGACCAGAATCTTTCTTGGTTCGTTTTTTTTTTTTTTTAATTAATCTGATATGCATGAACTCATTGAAATTTGCCAGCCATTCTTTAAATAATGTTTTTGTTTTAAATTTATTAATTCAATTGAAACAAAAAAAAAAATCACTTTTGTGCAGTCAATTTAAAAAACTTTGTTCTGTCATCATTCTAAAAAAAATATATAGTTTCTTAAATGAACTGTGTGTTAAGTGTAAATAATTTAATTTTTATATAAACCAGACCAATATTAAGCCTACCAAAGTAGAAAGCATAACAATGTGAAAATTACAGACACCTACCTAAGGAGAAAAAAAAAAAAAAACTATAGTGTTCAATGTTGTCTGATGATTGTCTTAGCATGAAACTCAGATGCAATTTAGATCAGATACCCTGGGTGCTTTGTGTTGTAACTCAGCCAATGCTTTTATTCACTGAGCCATGTGTCCTTGGGGATGTATATTATCTGAAGAAGGCCAGAGTGTACAATGGCTAAAATGTTGTGAATATGGCAATAAAGATTAGGGCAACACTCTGAACAATGTAAATAATTACACTAGCTCATCTCAGAAATATTAAATATTAGATGTTAAAAATTAAAAATCTCATCAAATATGCGTATCCACTAAATTTAACATTTATAGTCATATAACAAGTTAAGCAATAAACTTAGTTAAAAGTAAAATGACAACCTCTAATATATACAATGTCATTTTTGGAAGTATTTAACCAATGTCTTTGTGCAATGACACTGGGGGTCATTTTCAAGGTACTCTCATTGCACCTCCCATATTTATCCCAATAATCCTTCTATTTTTCAAAACAGTCTGCAAATCCTCTTTTAGGCTTGCCATCAGCTGTTTCATTGCATTTTCCTAATCTCATCCACAGTATTTTAATCTTTAACAGAAATCAGAAAGATTAAATAAGGTGTTGGACAGATGCGATGTTTTGTCAAAAACAAACCTTGCACAAAACCTAGAGAATCTACTTGTTCAGTACACAAGCTCACTCAATAGAATTTCACTGCTGACAAAGTAGCCTCCTCACCTGCCACAGAAGTGTCTGTACACATGCACAGTAAGGTCCCCCATTGATTGGTTGCCAAGTTACATCAAGGCTCCACAACCAGTTTTTGAGTTATTCAAAATGACTGGTTATTTTCCAGACTGACCTTATATAATTAAGTTATGAAATTATTATGAAATTTGTATGTTTATTGGTTGCATTTGATTTCAAATTTATTATTTTCCAAAACAGCAATTAAATTTTTAACATTTTGCAGATAATTGTATAAACAAGAAATTATGGTTTTTCCCAAATTACAAGTAAAAACAAAGATCAAGCAAAACTTATTAGGTTGGTGCAAAAATAATGATGTAATAATGTCGTTTTTTGACGTTAAAAAATACGTCAAAAAACGACATTATTACGTCATTATTTTTGCACCAACTTAATAGTTCAATGTCTGTAATTTCATGACAAAATGCAGATTTGTCTTTTTCTTGTTTTTAATACAATTTCCTAACAAATTATTCTGTCTCAAGAGCTTCTGTCTTCATTCATTTGTTGATATCAAATGAAGTATAAACAAGAGGGGGGAAAAAAAGCACATGAGGTTGAAATATTTGAGTAATTTAGTGAAGGAGACAAAAATTCTGAAAAAATAGATCAATAAATAGTCTTAGCATAAGCTTTTAAAATAATGACATGATTTTTTTCTGTACTTTTTCCTTGTATTTTTGATCTCAAAATGTCTTCTATCTTCTCCATTACTCTTCTCTTCTTTTCCTCTCTCTCTCTCTATTTCTCCATCTTACTGTCTTTCTTTCTCTACTCTTTCTCTCTCTCTCATCATCTTTCTTTCTCCACTCCACTCCATCTCACTGCCCTTCTTTCTCCTCCTTTTGCATCTTGCCACCTTTCTTTCTCCCCCTTCTGCATCTCACTGCCCTTCTTTCTCCCCCTTCTGCATTTCGCTACCCTCCTTTCTATCTCCTGACTGCTTTTCTTTCTCTACCTTCTGCAAGTTGCCACTCTCCTTATCCTCCTCTTTATCTCACTACCCTTCTATCTCCCCCTCTTTTTGTCTCATCAGCCTTTTTCTCCCTCCTTCCCCTCTGCCTTTCTTTCTTTCTTTCTTCATCACTCTGTTTTGATACCATGCTAAACTTATATTAAACTTAGTGAATTATTAATTAATTAAACTTAATAAATTATTACTAAACTTAATAAATTAATAATTGTTAACTATAACTCAAACAGATATTTAAAAATTAAATAGTTATCTAAAAAAAAAGTTGGGTTTTTTTTTTCTTTGGAAAGCACCAGTTAACCTTACTAATGTATCAATAATAGAACAATTCAGTAATTCAGAAAATTTAGAAAAGCATAGAAAACTACTTTGCAAATTTTAATCTTAAATAGAAATTACATATCATCTCTTTGGTGTGTGAATATCACATGTGATCTACAGAAAAAAAATTGACAGTTAAAAAGTTACTCTATATTTCAAATTTCCAAAGATATTTTTTTTTATATAAGCTGATTTAATAAATTTAAAGATGCTCTATGATGTAATAAATTACCATGAAGGAATAAGATGAAGTGATTATGAAAATTTTTTTCCTCTGGGTTAAAAAAAAAAAAAAAATTATCAATATTTTATTGTCTTTGTTTTTATTTAGCCAATCAGAATGGGATCTTAATTAAAGGAAAAAAAAACAATAAAAATTGGATGCTTGTATAATAAACATTATCAGGATTGGTTTGTGACTGAAATACAAGTTAAACATTTCTTATTGATGCTAATAAGTAGTCAGTGTTCAAGCTCAGGTAAAAATTTCAATATTCTGAATGCTGTTTTTAATGGTGGGAAAACCCCGACCACTGACAACATAATTCAGAATATCAGTGCAAAAATTCTTCTGAACCTTCATTTCCTTCCTTTTTTTTTTTTTTTTTTTTTTTTTAAATGCAAGGTCCAAGAGCAACTCAAAGTTGAGGGTCATTGAATGAGACAAGGGCATAAGGGGAGGCAAAAAGTGCATATTATGAAGATATGTAGGATAGATAACTGTTGACCCGAGACTTGAAAACATTAAGATTATAGTGATGGGTGTAAGCATCCTCTTAAGAGTCTGTTCTACAAAGCAACAGTTCTGAGGAAGATGTTTGACTGGAACTTGCTCTTTACCAGTAAATAGTGTGTCTATATACATGAACTGCTTCATAGATAAAATAGTTACATCAATAGTAAATATTCAGATGAGCTCCATTCTTTAGTTCAACCATATCAAACCTTTACAGCTAATATCTTCCATGCTACAACCATGGAGTTAAACCACCCTCATTCCCTCTGTATTCCAATTGTAAGGAAGAAGTTCAACTTGGACAGTTTTTTTTTCCAAGAACTGCTACTTTGTGGAATATACTTCTGCATAGATGCTTCCCCAAATGCTACAGTCTTAATAAATTAGTCGTTGGTCAATTGTTACCTATCTTCCATATGCTCATAACCTTCACTTTCTACTCTTACATTCATATCTTACAATTCATTCAGTAACCCTCTACTTTGAGTGGTTCTTGGGCCTTGTATTGAGTAAATGGCTAATATTTCATTGCTCTAGTCAAAAGTGCTTAGAATGCATCAAGTGGATGTTTGTAGTTGAGTATAAATCCAACTCTTGTATACTATATTACTCGTATAAACCAAACCTATGGTGATAGTCTAATTATACCTTAGATGTAGCACAAGGCCGAAAGTATAGGACGCACAGTGAGAAACAAACTCACTATTCAGTTATAATTGATTTAATAAGACAAGCTTACTTACCATTACACCACATCAAAGTGCCCAAAAACCAGACTTATGTCTACCTATCTGTTTATTCAAGTTTTGTCAAATAACCCAACAGAGGCTAATATGTTATTAGGTTGGTGCAAAAATAATGACGGTTTTTGACGTATTTTTTAACGTCAAAAACCATCATTATTTTTGCACCAACCTAATATTAAATATTCTAACATTAAATAACCTAACAAAGTTCAATATGTTATTAAATTAACCTACCAACCAACCAACCAATCTATTATTACATGATTTTATTTCAAGTGGTTTGCTTTTTCATTTTTGTAATTGTATTTGCTTTCATATCTTTGGCAATTTCTCAATAGCATTTTATACTTCTCTAATTTACAACAGACGCCTTTTGAGGTTGGCATTGTCCGCCAGTTCACCTTCTCCTCTACACTTCAGCGAATGAGTGTCATTGCCCGTACTCTTGGCAAATCCCACATGGATGTTTATAGCAAAGGGGCACCAGAAAAAATAGCCTCTTTGTGCCTTCCAGAGACCAGTAAGTACTCTCTAAACCATTTCCATTTACTCAAACTTCTTCAATAGTAAAAGAAAAATAATTTGAAGAATCAACCTGCAGTTATGTAGCTTATCAATCTCCATAGGTAAAAAAAAAACAAGTATTTTACTCAGCAAATACTTATTTTTCAACATAATCTTTTGGCAAATTTTAGCCTAAGTACCCGCCCCACCGCGCCGCCCTAAAAAACTGTTTCAAAAGGACTTTTTTTTTTTTTTCTCTTGACATTGCTATTACTGTATAATCCTTAAACTCCATCAGCAATGTTTATTGTTTTAAATATCTGTTTAAACATTCAAATAAAAATTTGAAGAGGTGGAGAATGGTTTTCTGAAATATGATGAAAGTGGCTAAAAAGGTTGAGATTCACTATACTTACTAATATTCAGAGAACAGTAAATGACATTTTTCTATTTTTCCCCAAAATGAACTCTCAGACCTTAGATGGCAGTCAACTTGGAAGCGCTGGGTACTGTAAGCAGCCTTCTATTAGGTTGGTGCAAAAATAATGTCGTTTTCTCACATATGTTACTATGTGAGAAAACGACATTATTTTAGCACCAACCTAATATATGTTTCAGCATATAGCATACACACACACACACATATATATATATATATATATATATATATATATATATATATATAAGGTTGGTGCAAAAATAATGACGTAATAATGTTGTTTTTTGACATATTTTTAACGTCAAAATATGACATTTTTACGTCATTATTTTTGCACCAACCTAATATATATATATATATATATATATATATATATATATATATACACACACACACACAGTACAGTATATATTTATTTATGACATGATATATGTTTATAGTATTTACATTATGATCATAACTACTGGTAGTAACTATATTGGTTTTATAGCTCAAAAATAATCCCTTCCCATCTACAGACAATCGGTTTTAACTGCCCCTCCCCATTAGTCTGTTGATGAGATGTTTTTCTGTACACACACCTTTTGTATATGGAAGTTTCTTCCTAAAATCTATGCACGTTTTTAGACAATTTATTTTTGTCTTTCGATATCATTTATAATTTTACATTTCTACTAATACTTCAGTATCATGTTTCTTTCAATGTATATTTTTTGTTGGGATACTGTTTAATAATTACTATCTCATAACTAAAATCTACAAATCTGTTTTATAGCACTAATTTTTTTTTTTTTTTTTTAAATTTCAGTTCCTTCTGATTTTGCTGATGTTTTGCACAAATACACAATCCAAGGATTCCGGGTTCTTGCTTTGGCATGGAAAGAGTGTGACCCTAAACTAACTTGGCATCAGGCTCAAAGAATAAACAGGTTTCTTATTTTCTGGCTCAGTAATTTATTCCTCTAAAAACATGAATCAGATTTTATCAAGTGAAATGACAAAATTTATTTTGCTTGTTACCTTTAACCTTTTTATTAAGAAAGGGACTTTAAATTAATATTAGGTATATGCAAAAGTTTCCAGTGTTTACCATTTTTTTATTTTGTTTTTCTTAATTTCTTTTTTATTTGTTTGTTTTTTTGTTTTTTGGTATTTTTTATTTTGTTTAGTTGAAGTTTTTTTTATTGACTTTTGCTGGTTTGTTTCTTTTTGTTATTGACTTGTTTGTGTTTTTTGTTGTTTTGTTTTTGTCTCAGTTTCTGGAATGTGTTATTATTTTGAACTATCCTTATCTTTGTTGTTTTTATCACAAAGTTTCAGCCATTGTACCCTACAGCCTTCCTCAGGTATATATCAATCTAGGTAACATGAAATTCTGGAATAAACACTTTATTTAATATCTGGAGGTTAACTCTTTTCATTCCATTGCTCATATCTAGGGATATTGTTTATTTTATTTAGCATTGTTCAGGTATTGCTCACCCATTTCCACTGAGTTCAAGTACACACTGCCCAAATTGAACTCACAACCAGTGTCACCAAATTCACAAACCAATGCTTTCACCCACTAGGCCATCGCTGGAGTAAACTTAGAGCTTTAAACCTAACCTTCATTGCTGATTAGGCTGCTGATGTTGCTATGTTCTGACTGCTGCTGCAGCCACCATGTTTTTCATTACTGCTGCTGCTGTTGAAAACTTGCTATCATTTGTCTTTCTTTATTAGCGTCCACTATATTGTATTTATTTCTCTGCTAGATCTACTAAGGAGGTCCTCATAGCTTAGCATATGCACTGATTCTCTTAGCCATCTAACCTTCCAATATTTTCACTTCATTCCACAGGGACTGATGACCACCCGTTTCCCTCCAAATATGATCAGCCATTCCTGATTTCAACTTTTTGATGTTTCTTTAGCTCTCTCCTTTATAGCTCTTAATAACTTTTGTTTTTCTGTCATCTCTCCCAAACCCAGCTCCATCATCCATTCAATCAAGCTTGCCAAGTAGGTTGTGCATTGTTTTCCTCTGTCTCTCTTACCTTCAATCTGTCCTGCGTGTAGCAAATTTTCAAAGCCTTCTTTCCTCATTACGTGCCCCAGAAATGTTAGCTGTCTCTTCCTGATGTTAAATATGTATCCTTTTGCTGCAATTGTCTCCAGGACTTTGTCATTGCTCATATGTTCAGTCCATGGTATTCTCAACATCCTTCTGTAGGATCATATTTCTGTTGCTTCAAGCTTTTCTCCATTTGTGAGATTGTCCAGTATTTACTGCCATATAAGAGGACTGATACTACATAACACTTCAGTACTCTATTTTTGTTTCTATCAATATTTTTCTCTTTCTTAGTACTTTGCTCAGCTTTTGGAAAGCATCTTTCACTATCCCAATCTTCCTTCAGATTTCAGTGTGACAATTTCTGTCTTCTTAATATGCTTCCTAGATATCTAAATTGTTGAACCTGTTTGAGTTATTTCAGAGTTACAGAAAAGCTTAAGGTCATTATATCTATTACTAGTGTAAGTTATCTTTACATATTGGTTTACTGTGTTGTGCCAAACAATTTTTTTCATCAGAGTCTATCTTGCACATTTATAAATCTACCATTCATTCATGCATTGCATATTTCTGCCATATCTGGTCTGGTGCCCCTGCTATATAACTCAAGATTCTTGACAAAATCCAAAGAAGGGTCTGTAATGTTACTGGTCCTGACCTGGCATCTTGACTTCAGTCACTTTCTCACTAACATAAAGTGATTTACCTCTGTCTTTTCTACAAATATTTTCATGGCAATTTTTCTGATCAGCTTTCCTCCTTGGTGCCTCAACTGCATGAATTTAAGTGTGCTACTAGATTGGCAATTAGGTCTCACCATTTTACTGTTCTAGATGCTAGATGATCTGTTATATTCAAATAGTTCCTTTTCTCGCACTTGTGGAACTCCCTTTTGGCTTCTTGCTTCCCTGCCACCTACAATATTCAAAATTTAGATGCAATGACATTCACCATCTTCTGTCTTCCTGAATTCTCTTCTTTTATTGTCCTTTCTCCTCATTAAAGTCTTCTCATTCTCTTTCCCTCCAAGTAACCCCTTGTGCTCTGTGTCATTATCACCTTGCTTGGGGTTAAATAATTAAAAAAAAAAAAAGGAAAAAATGGGGTTGACAGAAAACTAATGGATAGGAACTTTTTAATGAGATTTGGTAGTTATATGGATAAGGCATGAGCAGCCATGAATGGCACACTTATGATATCTGGAGTAGGATATTCAATTTAGTCTGGTCCAAAGTTGTGCCAAAAAATTTATCAGTTAAAGAATGTTGTATAAGAAGACAACAGTAAGAAATTAAATTTTTTCTGAATGTCTATCAAGCTTTAGATAAGAATGGAGAAGTTGGGGCTGTTATTTGGACACATCTTGAAGGCATTTGACAGGGTTTGGCATATTGGTCTTCTTCACAAGTTGAATAGTTATGGTATCACTGAACAAATTTTTGAACTGATTCAGTCTTTCTTATCAAATCGCAAAATCAAAGTTACCTTGAATGGCCAAACTTTTAGATATTTTTTCATTAATGCAGGTGTCCCCCAGAGCTCTATCCTTGGACTTACATTGCTCCTAATTTTCATCAATGACCTTCCTGATATCATCAGTTCTCAATTCAGTATCTATGCTTATTATACAAACATTTATTCCTTAATAGTAACTCTGAACAATTTAAATGAGGCCAAATTGGCAGCTGATCTCAAAAATGATCTACATTCTATTGTTAACTGATGCAAAGAATAGCTTCTTAATTTTAACACCTCAAACGAAACTGCTCTCTTTTAATCATCTTAGATAACCCTTTTTATCTTCCATCAGCATGGCAGATGCTAACCTCCAGGAGAGTGATTCATTGCACCTTCTTGGGCTAAGATTTTCGCTGATATGAAATGAAAAGATTATATTGAATCAATTTTTAAGTCCACTGCTAGGAAAGTTGGTTCCCAGTCGTGCTAAACAATTTTTACTTGCCAGACTCTATCTTACGTATTTATAAGTCTACCATTTGTCCATGTGTCGAATATTGCCTGGTGCTCCTCCTATATATTTAGAGATTGTTGATAAAATCCAAAGAAGAATCTGCTATGTTATTGCTTCCCAGTTAACTTTGATCTTCAAGAATTTTAATGCAATGTCATGGAATGATAACAGCAAAATTGCAATATGAGCACTGGTAAAAATGGTTGCTGAAAACATTAGGTTTATAATACCCAGAAATTCAAGAATTTAGGTTTATAATACCAGAAAGTCAAGGACACATGGCACAGTGGATAAAGGCGTTGGTTAGATCCAGTGACAGACCCAAAGAGTGTGAGTTCAATACCCGGTTAAGGCAGTGGAGAACTTTCAGAGGGAAAATTAGCAGGAGATAACTGATAACTGACATTCATCAAACATGGCATGTGGAACTAGAACAGTCTACCCCAGTGATCGAAATTCCAACCACCACAGCCAGAGCATACAATGGCCGAAACGTTGTGATAAATATGGCGACAAAGATGAGGACAATAGTCCGAATAATGTAAATACAATGTCAATTGTTATCTTTTTATTGTTCTCTCTCCTTAATAGTACTTTTTCTCATATTCTCTAACACTCAGTCAGCCCTTGTGTTATTGCCTTGCTTGGGGGTGAATTGATTAAAAATATATTTTGGTTATTCAAAAAGAATTGTATTTTTTGCAAAATACAACACAGCTTTCATTCTCTCTTGATCTATTTTACTTATTAGTTCATTTCTTTATTGAATTAAAATTTTTCAAAAGTTTCCTTCATAAAAACAAAGTCTAAAGAGAAATAACAATATCACCCATATATTGATATTTAATAAGCTTTCGTTAGTCAGACATGAGGCCAAATGTTTGAAAATTTAAGTCAGAAAACTGTTAAACTTCCAAGGTGCCTGCCTGCCTTCTCACAGTACACCCATTGAAAATTCAATGAGTTACAGAATACTGTGATTATAACAGCTTAGGTAGCTTCCTTAATTAAAGTACCATTCCTTATAGATGAGCTCCTTGTTATGGGATGAAAGTTTGAATCATGTTTGAAGCAACTGTTTTTTTTTCTGTTAAAAAAACTTTAATAAAACTAAAAGTATATGGAAAAAAATGAGTCAAAATATTTGTAATCAGCAAATTACTTCATGAGAAAGTTTCAAGAGTTTAATATTATTATGAATGTTACTAGATAGTCAATAATATGGCATAGAATAGAATTGGGAAAAAAAGACATTGGCAGAAAACTAACAGCTGAGAAATCTGTTTAATCATAAGATTTGTTAACCTAATTGGTTAAAGCATCACCCACGGAAGATGAGCTCCTGAGTTATGGGAGTGTATTTTTACAGAATACAAGAATCCATTCATTCTCTCTTAATCTATTTTACTTATTGGTTGTCATTTTTTCTTTTATTTTAAACCTGGTTCCCATTTCCTTTATTGTATTAAAAGGTTTCAAATGTTTTCTTCATAAAAAAAAGTCTAAAGAGAAATAACAATATCACTTGTATATTGATATTTAATAAGCTTTATTTAGTCAGACATGAGGCCAAATGTTTGGAAATGTAAGTAAATCTTCCAAGGTGCCTGCCTTCCTTCCTTGAAAATCAGCATGAAAAATTCTGGCATTTCTGTGTTCATTTAGATAGTTTAATTTGGTATGGAGCTAAAGGTGAAGAAAATGGAAGTAGGAAGACTTTGGGCATAATTTTTTTCCAAATGGGGTTGGCCTCCATTTGAAAAATCAGCATTCAAAGTCCTGGTTTATTACCCAGGCTAAAACACTTATCACTAAGTAAAATACAACTATATAAGTTGTGAGACTAACCCAAAATATAACTCAGCTTTCAATTGTTTATTTTTTCAGAGACAAAATGGAATGTGATCTCAAGTTCTTGGGACTTCTGGTGATGAAGAATACATTAAAACCTCAATCTGCTCCAATTATTAAAATACTGCAAGCAGCAAATATTCGTTCTGTAATGGTGACAGGTAAGAAAACATTACCTTTTTTTCTATCTATTTCTTTAATCTAATTTATGTAATTATTTTAATTCATTTTTTTTCTCGTAATTACTTCCCTTGGATTATTTTTATCTTTTTAAAATTGAGCATGCTATTAAAGTCATGGAAATTCATGCATATGAAAGAAAATTAAGAGGGCCATGAACACCAACATCCTAAAAGAACATAGAATTTTTTCAAATTCAGTTTTTCCAGGATACCATTAAAATTGTCATAATATTGCAGTAGCGATTATTAACTGAATTATTTTAGAGGTAATTTTTTTTTTTTTTTTTGCATTGATGCTCACTATGTACAGGGCCAAAGAGCCACTCTTAGTGGGGGCTTGTAGAGTAAGAGGCACAGTTATGGTTATGTGGGGAAAATAACAGTTGACCCTTAACTTAAACAAGTTAAGGATGTAATGATTGGGGAAGCTTATTCCTGGGATTTGGTTTCACAAAGTAGCGATTTGTGGGCAGAAGCTGCTCAAGTGGAACTTATATCTCACCGATGGAATATGATGGGAAAGAGAGTGGTTTGCTACAATGTGCATAGCATGGCAAGTCTTAGCTGTGGAGGTTAGAACTGATGGAACTAAGATATGCTCATCTGAACACTTTCTATGGAAATCACGATAGAGCAGTGAAAGGCTTGCAATGTTTCATCTGTGAGAAAGGGATTGTAGGGTAGAAAATAATTGGATTGGAAAGGGAAGACTGTGCAGCTTAATTTGCTACTTTGAGAGTATGTGGCTACATGAAACCAGTTGTTTGGTACCTTTCATAATCTTAATTAATATTTCTATTTTGTGGCAATGAAGGAAACCACAAAGTCTTACCTTGAAAAAGAATTTGTGATCTCTGTGCTGTCTATTGAAAAAGAAAATCAAGGTCAGATCTATTCTCATTGCTTTGAAATATGGTAATTTTTGCTTTTCTTACCCCAATAAAAGAATGCTGCTTTGAATGATAAACATTTTTTTTCTGTTTTTCCTGAGTGAAAAAAGTAGTTGTGAGCTGTGGATACAGATTTTTTTATCCCTTTTGATTTACACCCCCACCCCCAGTATTTTTTTTTTTTTTTTTACTTTGGACTTGCAAGACTCATTCATGACCTTTAGAATTACGACCTCTGAGATTTTTTACTTTTGATTCTGAACTTCTTCATTGCTATTTTTTCCACACCTCCCTTGCATCTTTCTGCTCTTAACACTTGTGTAATTTTAATGAAAGAAAACATAAAAGTACTCGCTGTATAAAATATGCTTAAAATAAAGAAAACATTTTACAGATTTGTTTATATTTTTAAGTCTTATGAAAAACATAAGTTTTGTAGGAATATTCAATTTCAAGTTTTAATTATTAAAATAGGTAGAATGTAAAAATTTCAGAGCATGAAAAAAATATACAACATGAGGATCAACAACAAAATGGTGTTGACCTCAATTTCCACTTTTATATTTACTATGTTCTATCACGGATATTAAACACCTTAATCTATAAATATAGTATATTATATTTCTATATTCTTCTCTCTCTCTCTCTCATATATATATATATATATATATATATATATATATATATACACACACACACACAAGTAAGATGACCCATTTCTAAGAAACTTTTAATTTTTCTTTTTCACATAGTTTGAATCAAACATAGGTCATATTTGATTGGCTGATCAGGGTAACACCCTCAATCCTTATAACCCCTCCACTTTTTTTTTTTTTTTTCCAAAAAAAAAAAGAATATATTTTGCTTTTTTGTGACCGAATTAATTGTTCACTTGCCAGTAATTTACAATTGCCTGAGGAGACGCATTCATGTGTCAAAACATGACTGCAATTGTTTAGCGATTTTTACATGTTGTTTTAATATCCTAACATATATATTAGGTTGGTGCAAAAATAATGACATAATAATGTCGTTTTTTGATGTTAAAAATACGTCAAAAAAACGACATTATTACGTCATTATTTTTGCAGCAACTAATATATATATATATATATATATATATATATATATATATTTATTAAAGACATTTTTATGTTTAATGTTCTTTTTATAGATACAAGTATTTAAGTAAATGCTCTGTTTATAATAAACAGTATTAAATAACATTTACCGGCCTGAATGTCCGAGAAATTTTCATAGAAAATATTCGTCCAAGGAAAAATTTTTCTGTGAAATTTCTTAAATACTTGTATCTATAAAAACACGTTAAACATAAAAATGTCTTTAATAAATAAATTGTCGGACTTTGTCCATTTCGTTATATATATATATATTTATATATATATAAATTGAACATCCCTCTGTAAATATTTTTGGTTTATAAAAGAAATCAATAACCCCCCTCGCGCCCACAGTAAAATGGAAATTATTAAAAAAAAATAAAATTTGTAGGTCATTAAATGACCCATGTCCTCTATGTATGTATGAAAAAAGTTATATATTAAGTTTCCTAAAAATAATGATTTATTAAATCAATGAAATGAACTAACTGTATTTTGTCGGCATTGCACAATGTTTACATTAAAATACAGTTAATAGGATTTTTGATAAAAAAAAAATCTACATATTATAATTATATATCTATTATTTGATTACATATAATGGTTACTTAATTACTTGATTTTTAATTTTAACATTGCCATGTCTAATTGAACCATTGAATATAATGAGTATTGTATTTTAGATCATAATAATTAAATATATAAAAATGATTTAATCATAGTAGAGGCCCCTTTAAGACAGTCCTAAAGTAAATACAAAAATAATTTAAAAAACAAAATCTCAAAATTAACCCATTTTTGGATACATATACCTCTCTGTTTTATTTCATTTTATCTTATGAATATACTCTTAACCGGAAGTAATGGTGAGGTACCTATACATGACAGTTCATCTAGCCAAGTATGAATAACATACACACACCTAACATTCTAACCTACTTCACTTTTCTTCTTTAGCTTAGATCTGTCTTTTGATTCGTCAAATACATACACACCCATAAAATTTTGAAATCTTGTTCCCCATTCCTATTTAAACTCTTCAATGTAATACCACTCTGCTTTAAAAAGTAAAAAGTAAATAGTTTTGTTCAAAAGTTACTCAATATCGCTTGATAATGGAACAAATTTATGGTTCTAAAACAGAAATTTCTGTGTTGTGATGAAAAAATATTTTTAAATATAAATATTATAATATTGTATGGAATACTGCTGCCATCTTTCCTCTATCACTCCTATCTGCTCTTGCTCCAAATCCTATGTAACCACTTGCATGCTAGTGGCTTCCAGCATTGCTTGAGGTGAAATGCTTAAAAAAAAAAAATAATATATATATGATCTGGAGTCACAGTTTTCATCTTAAGGTCCTTGACAAAATCCAGAGATGGATATGTGATTGGCCCTGATCTGGCATCTCATTAACAGTCGCTCTCTCACAGATGTGACATCACTTCCCTCTGTCTTTTTTACAAATACTTTCATGGTAACTGCTCTGACGAGCTACTGTCACTAGTTCCCAAACTGCATGAATTTAAACGTGCTACTAGGTTGGCATCTCAGTTCCACCTTTTCACTGTCAAAATGATTAAATGTAGCTATCTGTTCTACTCTAATAGCTTCATGTCTAGCACTTCCTGTCTGTGGAACTCCCTTCCTCTTACTTGCTTCTCTGATAGTTATAATCTCCAACAAATCAAATGCAATGTCAATCGACATCTCCAGATGCCTTGATCTATTCCCTGTTCTTTTTTTCATCCTTTCCTCTTTCACACCTCTTTACTCTTGCTCCAACTCTCTGTAACCCCTTGCATGCTAGTGGCACTCTCGCTTTGCTTAAGGTGAAAAGCTTAAAATATATATATATATAATATATATATATATATAAAATCTGTTAATGTCTGAAAAATAAGTAGTTTTAAAATTATATATTACCAGTGGATTAAATTTTGGCATTTATATTGATATTATAATTACTTTAATTTCTCTTTTTCTTTTATCTAAGATATTTTAAATGATTAATACCCATTGAAATCTTATTGTTATGGTCCGATTCCTTGTACCACGGAGATAGTCCAAGGTAAAACCAATAAAGAAGAACTCGAACACGGATATGGAATAACACAGATATATTACAAACAGGAATATATACAGAGAAGTAGAAAGTGTTAGTACGAACAATCAGGTTTAGTAGTAATTGTCTGAACGTGACTCTATTTCGGACTGCCTCTGACTCAACTGACTGACTCGCTCGCTCTGACTGACTGACAGACTCCTGACGGACTTCACTCCAGACTTCAGGCTGAACTCCCTGCTTCCTCTTGAGGCGCAGTATTTATTACATATGAAATAGTCCATTATGTTATTATGGGTAAGGTTCCATAACACTTGTCTAATTATCTGCTGTATTAAATAGAATTAATTTTGGAATTCCTTCTTCATCTGGTTAAGAATATTTCTTCACTCTTTCATGTACATAATCACGTAATGGTGACATGTACTCATGTTATTGTGTCCTAGGTATAACAATAAACAGCAGCAAGGCCTCTGATCAGCAGGTTTCGAGGAGTGAGGAACCACCTCTTAATTGCTCTTGTTCCAAAGTCCACCCTGTTAGGGTCCCATCTATGGGCTAATAGTTAACCCCTGCCAATCATCATCCTTCAACCTCCCAGTGGTTGGTTAGAACTCTATTAACAAACCCTTTCCACACTGCTCAGTCTTTCATTACCATCCCCAATGTCCCGAGCCATGGAGTTTGGGGAAAGTCAACTTTTGCATTCTTTCATTTGTTCTCACCACATAAATTCACTAAAATTAGGTTAAGAGCATCTCATTCTCTAAACCAAGCATTCTTTTAACTTTAGATTTTAGGTGAAACCACAAACACTCAATATTACCTTCCTATTTATTGGGTGGATAAAATTTTCCTTTTGTATAATTACAGAATGTCTAATTTTTACTGCAAATATTCCATTGGAGTTGGTTTATGTATTTTGGTAATTTTGTAATTCTTTTATGAATTTTTGAATAAAATATTTTTCAAATTTATTTCTTTTTAAAATGGTAATTAATAAATCTTTATAAAAGTTAGGTAATAAATATTGCATTAAGTTTAGCTCATAAATTTTTATAATCTTGTAAATAAACATTGTAAAGTGTGTCAAAATTGTATATAGTAATAGCATTGTCAAGGGAATAATTATTCTTTTAACACACCATTTCTATGGGACAATGCCCTAGTTGGTTTATGGATTTAGTAATATAGTGATTGTAAGTTCAATCCCTGGGTTGGGCAGTGTGTATTTAAATTCAGTGGAAACAGGTGAACAATAACTGAGCAACACTAAAAATAAAAACTATACAATATCCTTAGACATGCGCAGTGGAACGAGAACAGTCTACCTCTGTAGATTAAATAAAGGGTTCAATTCAGAATTCCCTGTAGTTTACCCAGATCAATATACACCTGAATAAGACTGGAGTGCATAATGGCCAAAACATTGTGATAACAACAACAAAGATGAGGACAATAGTTTGGATATCAGTCAGTCAGTTAGTTGTGTGCCATGCGTGATACACACTTAGGTGATTATGTATCTTTCGATACATGACTGATGAGGCAGATTTTTTCCCACAGTGGGTTGCCATTTCTTTCTGCAGTAGACCAGTTGCAATCCAAGGCTATAGAGCCCAGTCTGTCTTGCTATTTAGCCATATGTGGAGGGAGAAGAGGGGGATTCATACTCTTTCCCAAGAGTATTAGCATGTAAGTGAATGTAATGGATTCAAATGGAATTCGAATTCATTACATCTACTTAAGTGCTAATACCCTTGAAAAGTATGTTGGTATAATATTACAGATATGTTATTTTTTTCTTTTATTAGTTTTCAATTTACCTTTTGATTTTAGTATGACATCATTGATTTTTGTTTCAGTCAGACTATTTGATTCCTAAATTTACTGTAGAATATCACAAAGAATAATCTGGAACTTAATATTGTTCTTATTTGGTTTCTTTTACCTGTTTTCCTCTATTTTTCAGGTGACATGATTCTGACTGCCATCAGTGTAGCTAGAAACTGTGGAATGGTAAAACCACATGAACAAGTAATTATTGTCAATGCCCACCCACCTGAAAATGGAAATCCAGCACATATTGAGTGGGACCAATCAGAATCTGTTTCAGACGACACTGCCACTGATTCTGACCAGGAGGTAAAATAATTGTCACCATATCTTTCTACAATTCTTTTTATAACAGGAGTTATTTTCCTTTTAAATTTTTCTTTAAACTATTTCTTTTTCTGTTCAAAAAGAAAAAAATCCTGTTAGAGTTTAGGTTGGGCATCATTCTTATTTATGTTCATCTTGACTGTTGGTTTTTCAATTTGTGATATATTACATCAAAAAAATTATTCTTACAAAAAATGTCTGTATGTGGAAATTTATTACCTCTTATGGATAGTTATCACTCCACTTTGAAATAAGTATTTATTTTTAGTTTTTCTTGTATATTTAGAGAAAAAAAAAACTTAATTGTTGTTTATTTTATTTGGCTAGTAAATATTTCCTTATTTGATTTCTGATTAATTAAATAATTCTTGATTATTTGACAATTGTTTTTCTTACATAAAGAGAAACTGAAGATTTGATAGCCAAGATATGAATATTTTTCTTTCTTTAATAGTAGCTTGAATTATAAAAAATTAATTTTCAAATATCAGTCTGGTATTGAAATCTGAAATTGTTTAACAGTTCATTCTTAAAATCACTTTTTTCTGTTCTTATACAACTTCAGATTCAAATACAATCCCAGATTCAAATCCAGATAATTGCTAAATTAAAATTTTAGTCACAATTTTAATATTTCAAAGGTTATTGACTTGAATATTGTTTTATATAAACCACTATTTATATTGTATAGTAAATGTTGTGAAACTATGATAAATTACAGATAAGATTTATTAAACAAATAGATTATCCACTCTAATGATAACATGTATAGTAAGAAATCTAGGTTTATTCACACTAATGATTCTATATACCTAGGGACATAGTAAATATTAAAAGCATATATAGGAAATAAGCAGAAGCCAACATTTCCATAATATATTGACTTTATAACTGCTTTAAAATCTTATGATTATACCTCATTTTATTTTTATTGTCTTTATTTTAATTAGGATTTAGCATTTATTACAGAACAAAAAGATAAGATTCAAGATTTCAGGAAAATAAAACTTCCTTGATCATAACTCAAAAAACTACAGATACTTCATTAGAGTATAAGAATATCTTGATTATCTCCCTTGTTGTTAAATGTTTATTCATATATTCATGAATCTATCAAATGAAAAGAAGAATTTGTACAATGATGCCATATAATTGTGGGAACAATTTGCTAGGCTTGCCTAAAAAAAAAATAGCATGTTCTGTGGGCATACTGCTTTGGCCTGTTCTCTGTTTCTCTCTGTTCTTCTTCAGCAATAAAAAAAAAGTCATGGGGAATGATATTTTCTTTGAAATGCATGATGGGACATTTGACATTTCCTTCCTTATTCTCTTTCTTTTTTCCTTCATTTGTGTAAATGTACTCCTAAATTGTTTGCTTTTTCAGTTTAAAAGAAAAGATTTTGAGCATTACACTGGAATAAATATATTAGAGCCAATTTTAAAATTCAGAAAGATTTTTAAAGTTTTCTGAAATAGATTTATTGGAACTTCATTCCTTAGAAAGAACCACAACTAAATTCTTTTCTTTTTTTTTCTTTTTGGGTCAATTGAAGACAAATTAAAAATCTTGTTAAGTTACCAACACATTTTTTTTGGTGTCAATTCGTATTTCCAAATGAATTCAGTTTCATTTTATATATTTATTTATCTATCACTTCAGTGATTTTTGTGTAAAGAATATTTTTGTAAAGATTTGAAACTCTTGAATTTTAAAAAAGAAAAAGTATTTGAAATTACTTAAAACCTGATTTATTTGTTTTAGCATTAAGGTTAACAACTTGAAATATATTAATAGTATAATTTTTACAGTTTTGGTACACATAGCCTACTAAGACTCAACTTAAACAACTGTTCATAAGTTTTGAATCCTTCTATTTCCAAAAACTATTTGAATTATAAGCAAATAGTATCTAAAATAAGATGTTTTCGTAGCACTTTATCATATCTAGACAGTCACTAAATTATATTATCTTTAATAACTCAATGGGGAAAAGAACTGGGTGGTCATATTCAGTACCACAAAAACAAACTAATGACATTCCATCATCAACACGCAAACTCTGAATTTTTATCTATCGCAATGAACAGGTATTCTTTCAGGCAGGTTCTGTGCCTTGAGCCCTTCTTGAGACTTAAGCTCAGCCCAGACCTCAAGTGGAACACATACATGTGATCCTTCACTAAAGATACTGGAAAAATGGTTGGTCCCCTGCTCCACTACAGTAAGTACCTGAGTTTACCGGCTATACTGTACCTTTCATGATCATGAAGCCTATAACCCATTAGGGACAAAGGGGTACCACATCTACTACAGCCACAGCAGGAGTGGTGTTCCTTGGGCCAGACAGCATGATGGAGCCCAACTCTATCCAGGTTGGTTTAAATTCAGAGTTTTCCTTCTCTTAGACTGGTTGCCAACCAAGGTTATAGGACCCAATCTATGCTGCTATTTACCCATATCAGTGAGGAATAGATAGCTTCATAACTTTCTCAATGGTATTAGCATGTAAGTGAATGTAATGAACTCAACTGGAATTCAAACTTGACTCTCCAATTCCTCAATCTGAGTGGCTATCCATTAATCCAGGCCAGGCCAAAAATGGAATACTGCTGCCATATATGGGTAGGAGTTACTCAGTCTCAATCCAAAAGCATCTACATGGTCTTGTGGGTAATAAATGGTTTTCCACCCTACAACTCCTTTCCCACAAATAAAACATTGCAAGACTCTTGCTAATCCATGAAAAGTGTTCAAACAAACTATATTCCTTATTTCCACCAGTTCTAATCTTCATGGCTAAAATCTGCCATACCACATACATTGTAGTGACCTTCCTCATTTCCTTTCTATTCTATTGGTGAGATATAAGTTCCACTCCAAGTTACTTCCCATGAACTGCTGCTTTTTGGAACTGACTCCCCAATCACCTCAATTATAACCTGTTCAAGTCTAGTGTTAACTGTTATCTTTTCCACATATCCTCATAAATTGTGACACTTACTCTGTAACACTCTACCATCCCATAATAGTTATTACATTCAGTCTATGCAATAGATGCAAATTTGACAACTAATATAGAACAGAGGAGGTTGGAGATATTTACTAAACTTAGAAAGATTTTATATCACTCTTCAATGTTTGTCTATATTTCTGGTGTATTCTATTTACATCATTTGGGCTGTTGTCCTCATCTTTATTGCTATATTCACAACATTTTGGCTCTGACCTTCTTCAGGTGATATAAAGTGGACTAAATAAGGAGTTTGGTTTGAAATTTCAACATATGTCACCTGAAGAAGGTTGGAGAGTACAATGGGCGAAACATCATGAATATAGCAATAAAGATGAGGACAACAGTCCAGATGATGTAAATGGTGTAAATAATCACTCTTCAAATTGCAGAGGACCAACTTGCTTTCAAAATCTGCTTAATATCTTGACACAAATCAGTTTGGCAAGTAGAAAGTGGGCAACAATTTCACCCACCAAGATTATACCATTTCTCTCACACATCACTAATACTACAGCGTTTCTCCTTTTTCAGTTAATCAATAGATGTAGATATTTCTGTTTGACTTAGTCAACAACTTTGATATGCATCGTTATTATTGGCTTTGTTTTGTTTGTTTTTTTTTATCTCACCAGCGAAAAGATAGTTGATCCAATGTTATAAAAGCAACAAAGATGGCGATATTAGTCTGAGAAACATATTTGATTAATAACAGTACCTTACTTTATTTAATTTCTGCTGCAGTCAATTGGAGATATATATATATATATATATATATATATATATATATATATAAAATAGGAAAGAACTGGTTAAGTAAATAATCCAAAGTTCTTTAGCATTTTTGTTATTATTTTTTAAAAATAGTGCTCGATACAAAAGTAGAGCATAAATATAATTATTTATTTTAAAATATGATTCCAACACGCTACATAAGAGGTCTCATGTTTCAAAACAAGAGCCGAAAATTTCAATATAATTATTTGAATTAAATTGAATTAAAGTAAGCTCCGTTTCTTCTTCAAGCGAAATTTCTTCTGGAATAACTTATTTCTGAAATTTACGTGTTTTAATAGCATATTCATAATTGAAATCAAAATTTCCATGGTAACAGCCAGGGCGAATTGTTTAAATAGGTAGGGGTGTTGGGTGTTAATAATTTGTATCAGTATAGAGTTACTTTCATAGATGTCAAGTCAGGGTAAGGTGGGGGTGTCTAAATTTAAAACGGAAGATGTTTTCGCCTAGTCTGGTTTACGTGTCTATGGAGATTTATTTATTTTTTATTTTATTTCTTTATGAAAGGGTTTTGTGTGTATAAAAACTGTTGTAACATTTGTTTTTTGACAACCTCATAAAGGGTTATCTTTTTTTGTAGGGTATTTAAACTATTTATTGGGGCTATGGATTATAAAAGTTATTTTATTGTATGTTTGTTTAAGCTAATTATTCAATGCATAAATTTGATGATGCCGGTAAAAAACCGTTAACTCATGTCTATTGTTTAATAGATTTTTATTATTTAGAAACTTAATAATGTGCAGTTTCTCATGGAGGCACAAATATATATATATAATTATATATATATATATATATATATAGTTTCTCATGGAGGCACAAAAATATATATATATATATATATATATATATATATATATATATATTAAGTAAATGCTCTGTTTATAATAAACAGTATTAACAACATTTACCAGCCTGAATGTCTGAGAAATTTTCATAGAAAATATGCATCCTCCAACAGGAATCAAACTTGTATC
Organism: Acanthosepion lycidas; assembly: GCA_963932145.1. Classification (NCBI taxonomy): domain Eukaryota; kingdom Metazoa; phylum Mollusca; class Cephalopoda; order Sepiida; family Sepiidae; genus Acanthosepion; species Acanthosepion lycidas. Next base: position 36,815,711 of record OZ010606.1, read on the forward strand.
CTATATGGAACCATCATATAACCTGATGTGCTTTTACTGACTTTTACATAGAGTGATAAACAGAACACCTTGATGATACTTGATATTATTGAGAATACTGAGGAAAGTGTTATGTCACTTAGTTGCAGTTAGGAGCTGAAGTATGATCGTCATCAACCGGTCAAAACATTTAAGAGTTGGAGAGGATATCAAATTGAATAAGGATAACATTGACTGATAAACAGGATGAAGGGTCTTAACAGTACCTGATATTATTGAAAGTGCTGAGACAAGTGTTGTGTCTCTCAGATGTGGATAGGAGCTGAGGTATGGTCGTCATCAACCAGTCAAAACATCTAAGAGTTGGAAAGGATATCAAATCAAATAATAATTTTAAGGTGTGTGTCACCCCCAGGTTGTAACAAACTCAAGACAATGACATGCGCTTAATTATCTTTTGAGGATTTGGGTCCTTATTGTTAGTTTCTCTTAAAATTTATTTGCATACCGTCTCTATCAAAGGGCATCAGTAAAGAAGTAAAATTCTATGATTATCTCTATAATGATTCTAAAATTATTTAATAAAAATTTGGTGTTTTCTTTCATCTTTAAATTATAACAAATTGGCTGCACAAGTGGAGATTTAGATCTAGGCCATATGAGTTGATGGCAAAATTTCTTAGTACCAAATTATTCAAAGATAACCCTAAAGGATCACTTATTAGTGCGATGAAGGAGTTCTCTAAAATCATCAAGGGTTTATGGCTATATCACATTGAAACACCAGTTCTTGTCTGATCACTAAAGTTAAGCAACATTGAGCCTGGTCAGTTCCTAGATGTGTGATCACTTAGAAATATCAGGTGCTGTAAGCTTGGATGTGCATGTGGTGTAATGAATAATGGCTGGCAATTTGAAATCAGAGAGCCAAGTTCCAATTCCAGTTGAGTTCATTATATTCACTTACATGTAAATAACTTTGGGAAAGGTATGAATCCACCTCTACTCTCCCAGTTATATAGTAGGATCAGGTATCAGTAAATCATTATCTCCAAAAAATTCTTACAATCTTGAAATATTTTCTAGCATTAAATAACCTGCAAAAGGTTGATATGCCATGAAAAACAATCAATCAATCTAAAGGCAGTATTCCTTAAAATTTTCTATTTCTATTTGTTGCAATGTATCTATTACTTAGTTGAGTTCAGTCAGTCCTAGAGTAAGTCCAGCTATAGATTACTACTGTATTTTCTCAGACAGCCGCTAATTACGGCTTTTGCTGTCTTCCCTAATTCCACCTTCCATTCTCACATTTATACACATGCAGGTGAGTCCACATTATCACTCGGGGTATAACATTATTAAACATGGATTTGGATTTTGAGATTAATATTTTTCTCGTCAAATTTAGAAACTTTTAATTTAACACTGTATTCTAATAAAAATTTAAATATTTGAATTCTGAAAGGAAACATTCACTCAGTTTTATAATTCTTCATGCTGAGATTTTCGACTTTCTAAAAAGAAAAACCAAAAACTGTGGCTAAATCTTCCTCTCTTATCTAAACTTGGGTTCTTGTCTTTGGGTTCTGAGGCCCAGTAATTCTTCTTCCAATTCAGACCACAATTGCCTTGGTTTTGTTTTTTCAGAATTGTCCTCTCCTTACGTTTAATGAATCCCAAGAACAGGTTCGTACCAATTCTGTCCCTGATTTTGGCATCTTTAACTCTTTTTTTTTTTTTTTTTTTTTTTTCTTGTGCATCGTGTTTAAAATTTAACATTTTAACTTTCTTTTCACGATCATCTTTTTCTCTTAACCTTTTCTTTCAATTTAGATGTGATTTTCTTTTCTTTTTTTTTACTTTTCTTTTTTATTTTTTCACTGTCACTCTTTTTGGCTTGCCTTTTGTTTCTCAAGCTGAAACTAAATCGATGCTACTGCTGCTGCTGCTGCTTAAACATAACTGCCATTGTTGTCAATTGAGAAGCCTCTTTATACATGTATGCAATTTTAAATAGAAATATGATTATTCTTACTGTTGAAATATTAACTTAACATGTTTTATTCTCTAACCATGTTGCATAAAAGGAAAAAAACAGAGGAGACGAGCACTGTTTTATTAATGTACAGTAAAGTACATTGTTTTTCTTGGATTTTGTATAAAACAAAATCATTAATACTTAAATTTTTCATATGATTTGTTGTTTTACTTTTTTGTCAAATAAAAGCCAGATCACCATGAATTTTTTCAACCCCACTTTACCAAAAACAGCCAACTGAATATAGTATGGCCATTTTAATTAAGCTTGAAAATTCATTAGTGAGAAGGCAACATCAATACTGCCTTAAAGAATGAATTACTTTTTAAATTCATGTCATTAACAAGTCCCCTAATTTTGCCTGCCTCCGCCAACCATTAAACTTTTATAGCCTATTGCTCAACTATTGGAACATATTTTAAAGACATTTATCCAGGCATTAAAAGTTTAATTTTCTCTAAATTGCATAAAAGCAATTTTTTGTTAAGTAGTGTTCATGATTGTGTATTAAGATGCACAATATTCCCTATTAGGCGAGAGATGTTTTTCATTAATAATGTGTCAACATCTTCACTCCAAGCAAGCCACTAAGATGCAAGTGGGTTATTTCATGTGAAAGAATAAAAGAAAAACATTATTAAGGAGAGAGAGCAATAAAAGAACAGGAATTAAGAAGACAAAAGATAATAATTGATACTAAATTTAAATTTTTGAAAATCAAAGTTGACTGGGAAGCAAGAAGCCAGAAGAGAGTTCCATAACCAAGATGTGTGAGGGAAACCGTTAGCATAGAAATTACAGTTAAATCTATTTCAATTATAAAATGATTTAACCTTGCTGTCAATCTAATACTGTGCTTAAATTTTAAATACAGAAAAGAAAAATCTTAATAAAATAGATGATTACCTTTATGAGATCAACACTGATAACATCTTGAAAGTAAATTTTATCATTGTGCTTTTTGATTACTTTATTATTAGTGTTCAAAGCCATATTTTATTCTAGATTTGCTGAAATTTATTTTTGTTAAATTGTTTCACCTAAAAGTTTTCAAGAATTTTGTATTTTAGCAAGAAGAAATCTCATTTTGTACTAAACTAAGCTTAGTATTTATGGGAAATGAGTACTAAAACCTTATACTAAAACCTGCTTGCCTGCAAAATCAGTATTCAACATACTGGCTTTTAAAACTAACATCTGTCATAATATTATTAATTATTTCAGCCAAGTGGCAGGAAGCGTTCTATTCAACCTCTGTCAATATAGTTATATATTCACCCTTATTCATCTGTTGATCCAGACATTTCCAAAAGTTATCAATGAATTTCCATGACAATTTGTGGAAGGTTCATGGCACAGGGAATAATTGATTAAATTTGGCCCTTGGGGTTAGATCCAGGGGTTTACTTCGATTTTGTTAACATTGAGAGAGGAGATATTCTTTTTTATCATTACAGTGTGACCCGGATATAAGAGAGTTGTCGGAACCGGAGAAGAAGTCTCTTATATCCGGGTTTGATCTATTTTAACACAGGCTCTAATTTGGGACCAGAGAAAATCACTCTGATATTCGGGTTTCCCTTATATCCGGGTTACACTGTATTTAATTATAAATTGTTAAGAAAGATAACTCTTGCGTAAAAAGCAATATGCTTATCTCCCTTGTTGTTATAAGTCTGTTATAACTGATTTGTAATTTGATTAATTTTTCAGTTTTTAGTGACAGTGGTATTAGCAAAGATGTGCACTCCTTGAAAAGCATTCATCAGGGGAAAAAAATCTAAATTTTGAATTTACAAATTGGGGAGATTTTTTTTAATATTTAATGTAAGAAAAGGAGAAAAAAAATAACAATATTTACTGAATTTTGTGAAAGGGATATATCTACTTTCATGATATATCATGAATAGATAAAGAAATGAACTCTCTGATAATTCATTTTGATAATATAATGAATTTACAATTTAAGAGTCTTTCTGTTCTTTTATTCTTTTCAACTTTACTACTTTCTATTTGTAAAGGTAGCTGGTTGGTCATACAATTCTCTGGTTTGGATATTGCACTTCTTCACCAAACACTTTTTTATTACTTGAAAACATTGTTGGTGTCTTTTCAAAACTTATTTTCTCTGAATTTGGAAGGAATGGCATTGAAAAAAATATGAATAATATCAAATGTTAAAGAAATATTACACACATATGTATGTGTTGTTTCTTTTTCATAAAAATGTGTATATCATGGTGAAGGTGTTGTCAACAAAAAAGCTAAAAGAAAAGACTAAAAAATAGATGTGAGTTGATATTAATGAAAAACTGGCTTACAGGGTTGATTATGTCATTTTAATGCTATACATATTTAAAAAAAAAAACATCAAACAC
>OZ010606.1:36825108-37185108 GCA_963932145.1 Acanthosepion lycidas
AAAAGGTAGCAAAGGAGAGCAAGAAGAAGAGACTAACCATAAACTACGAGACAGAATCCATGGTCATCATTAAAAGGATGAGTCTGAAATTCAATTTACAGGTCGGGGACACTAAAATCAAGCAGGTACAGAAATTTAAATATCTGGGAAATGTTCTAACAGAGGACAGAAAATGCAACACTGAGATCTGAAACATATTGGGATGGCCAAAGACACGTTCTAAAAGCTAAGAAAAGTGTTACGAGACCAGAAAGTTTCATTGGAAACAAAGAGAAAAGTACTCCACTGTTACATGATATCTGTCCTCCTGTATGACAGCAAATGCTGGACAATCTCCTCAAAGATGAAGAAGAGACTCAAGTCGACACAAATGTGGTTCTACAGAAGGATGCTGAGGATAACGGGCCGAACATACGAGCAACAACAAGGTTTTGGAGAGAATAGAAACAAAGAGGAAACTTATACTTAACATCAGGAAGAGGCAGCTGAAATTTCTAGAAAACATAATGAGGAATGAGGGCTTGGAAAATCTGATACTCACAAAACAGAGAGAGGGACAGAGGAAAGCAATGCATGACATACTTAATGGGCTTAAGTGGATAGCAGAACAGGGTTTGGGAGAAATAACAAATAGACAAAACTTATTAAGAGCTACAAGGGACAGGAGGAGGTCTTGGGCCATGATCACCTATGTCCTGAAGGGACATGGCACTGGATTTATACATGAACTATTAGTACCTGTGATAAACTGATAACAGGCCAAAACCAATTCTTGTAGTAATTGTTTGCTCACAAACCTGATATTGCAAGCTTATCTATCACTATTACCATGGCAAATGTTAAAATGAGCTGTATTCTTTAGTTTCACCAGTTCACACCTTTACAGCTAGAGCATACAATGCTACTTCCACAGAGTTGAATCATCCTCATTTCCTCTATGTCCCAACTGTAAGAAATTTCCACTCTGACTTTCCAAAGAACTGCCACTTTGTTGAACCAACACTCATATAGATGCTTTCTTAAACACTACAATCTTAACCTCTTCAAGTTCAGTCATTGTCTATCCTCCTTATCCTCATAATCTTCAGTTTCTACCTCGTCTTTCCTTCATATCACACATTTAATTCATCATTAACTGCCTTTAGTAGCTTTAGGGCCTTGTATTTATAATTGAGGATATATGAATTATCTACCTTTTATTTTTATTTACCTTTTTTTTTTTAATTCACTGAAGCTGTTTAATTCCTTTTAAGTGCATTGTATAGTTTTATTATTATTTGATAAGGCTACTTTTATGGCTTCATAGCACGGCTCAGTAATGTACACCATGAATGGCTTGGGTTGATTTTGCATATCTTTAATTTTACTTACTCATTTTTCTTTAACAGCTGTCATCACAATTGTCTCATTATACCAGTGTCCGGATTACTTTTATGCCACCAGAGTTGCTTCCCTTTCTTTCAGTCTGGTTTTGAAATCATTATTCTATAAAATTCAGATACTGTTGTAGGTCACTGAGTGTTTTTCTGTTGCAAGCTTAAAGCAATGACTGAGCAGTACTAAAAAAGAACTAGACAAGATATCCTTAGACATGATCAGCAGAATGAGAATTGTTTATCCCCCACACACATATGTTAGAGTAAATAAAGGGTTCAACTCAAAATTCCCAGAAGGTTACCTGTATCAACAAGCACATGATGAAGCCTAAAAGGCACATCACCCAAATCAGTATAATAACAACAAAGATATTTTTGTATGTATTTTATTGTGAAACTATTATTGTCATATATGTATATATATCATCTAAATTTATTTTTTGAAATTTAAAAGAGTGATTTGATGGGTGTATGTAATTCAGTAGTAATTTTAGAATATATCCCAATTTTGATATCATTATTCATTATTATATCATTTTCTGGATATCATTATTCTAACCAATCATTTTTGTTTCTTTTTCATCATCCAGGGCTACCATTCCATCAGAATTGATTCAGATTATAACAAATACCATTTTGCTGTCTCGGGAAAATCATTTTCAGTTTTAAGAAACCATTTTCCAGAAATCATTGACCAAGTAAGTATTTCAATTATATTATTATTTAACTCACAGTTAAACACTCCTGCCATTGTCTATGTACTTATATCTACAAAGCTTGCATTGCCTGCTATTGACAGAGATATATTTTCTCAAGACACTATGAAATATTAGTCCCTAATATTTCTTTTGTAAACTCACTAGCATTTAGTGTCAGTTCCAAACAAGTGTAGACTAACAGTAGCATACAATACAACCTGTTTTGTGATCTGTTTTTATTTATTTTATACATTGGAGGGTGTCATTTAGTTTCAGCTGTATTGGAGAAAATCCAATCAAAAGCAAAATGGTGTTGTCCATGAGAAATCACCATTAACATCTTTATAGGTATTTATTTCCTGTAAATGGCAATTTTCTATTGTTCCCTCTGTAAACAAGAAGCATGGATTGTGGAATTGGAGAGCCAATTCCAAATTCCAGTTGAGTTCATTACATTCACTTACATGCTAAAATCTTTGGAAGTTGTGAATCCAATGTTTCTCCCTTCAGTTACGGATAATTAGGGCAGACTTGGTTCTATAGTCTTGGGTGGCAACTGTTCTAGAAGTAAGATCTCTGAATTCAAAATTGTGTGTAGCCCTGGTGAAGCACATACTATGTAGCAGAGGAAATGATCATTTGCATTGACTCAATGATCCCAATTATGGTAGACTCTTTTTTAAACAAGACCTCATATCATTTAATATCAACCATGCCACCTAGGAATCTGCAGTTGGCTGTTGATATATGAGACCACCTTAGCTCATCAAAGGGAGGCTAAGAGAACAAGGAGATAGTATAAACAGTAGGAGAGCACTACCACTTCATCAACACCAGTGGGACAGGACTGTACTTGCAATATCTGTAGTTGTGTCTGCTTCTCACACATTGGACTTTGCACTCATGTGTGACACTATATGAGTTTGACACTCAATCATGGAAAATCAGTGGTCTTAGATGGTGATGTCATTGCTGTCAATTTTTCCCAGTAAGGGCCAGCATAGCCACTATATATATATATATATATATATATATATATATATATTGTAAGACATACTTAACACTTCTTTTTATTCTCGCATGGTCATGTGTGATGTCATAGGCCATGGTGCGATTTTTGCTTCCAGTGGCTTGTATGCACGAGTTTGTCATTGCTTGGAAATCTTCCATACAAACAAAACAGACAATCGTTGTTGTTATGTCCATGTATTGTTTAATTTATTGTAATGTAATTGTCATCTTTGATGATGGCTTATGTAAGCCGAAAGCTTAGATAGGATTAAAAAACATGTATCAATATGGTGATTTTCTTTTGTTTTTCAATGATAATGTTATTAAGCTTATCAGACGATATGAAAGGAATTTGCTAAAAATAAATAGACAAAACTTGTCTATATTATTTAATGAAACATGCATTAATATATATATATATATATATATATATATATATATATATATATATATATATATATTGAAAAACTTACTTGTTACTCATATTTTTGAAAGACTTAGCTTTGTCAATTTCTCTATCAATTCCCTTGGGTTTTCTTGGCAGAAGAACCACTTTCAAATGCCCAAATTGTTAAAAACAAAGACAGATATTTATATTACCAGACCTGACAAAGGTGCAGATGTTGAAATATTAAATTATTCCAATTACGTCAATAAAATGCTGTGTATTTTAAATGATACTAGTAAATTTTTTGAAATTAGATGTCACTTGTTTGTGATGGCACCTTAAAAACTGAAGTCCAATTACAGAAGTAATTGTTGGAACTTCAGAAGAGAAAGTTTCTGACGAAAGAAATTTATAATAATATTTGTTTTGTGGGTTTCTAATGTCCTCGGATGTATGGGTTACCAAAAATTCATAAAGAGGATGTTCCATGTAGGCCCATTTTGTCTATGCTATCAGCCCAGCACAGTTTGATTAAGAGGCTTATTGAGGTTCTTGGCCTGGTTTTATCATTCTATTCAGAGTATTGTGTGCCTAACTTTTCAGTTCACTGATTATATGCGTAAATTGAAATCTAATTCTGTCCCTGAGTTTTTTTGTGTCATTTGATATAACTAGTTTGTTCACAAATGTCCCACTTGAAACTGTAGATTTGTGCTGATTTTTTGTATCATGGCCCTGCAAAGCCTCCACCTTTTCCTGAGATTGTTTTTGTTGAGTTGATGGAGATGGCTACTAAGTCTTTCTCCTTCAGCTTTAACAATTGCATTTATCAACAGATAGGTGGAGTGGCAATGGGTAGTCCATTAGGTCTTCTGTTGGCTAACATTTTTGTTGGCTTTCATGAGAAACTGCTTTTTGATAGGATTAATAAGCTTTACTGCTACTTCTGCTATATTGATGACACGTTTATGTTGTTTTCCTCCCATAGTAAAGCAGAAGAGTTGTTTTCATATCTTAATAATCTCCATCCTTCTTTAAAATATGCAATGGAGGTAGAAGAGAACTATCAGCTTCCTTTCCTGGATGTACTGGTAGAAAGAACACCTTCTGGCTTTCTTACCAATGTCTATCATAAACCCACTTTTTCTGGGCTTTACCTAAACTGTAATATTTTCTGCTTTCATTAAACTATGTTCTTTAATTTCCCTTGTTTTCTTAGGTTTGTCAGCGTGGAACCATATTTGCACGTATGTCTCCTGAACAAAAAGCTCAACTTGTAGAAAAGTTCCAGGAATTAGAGTAAGTTTATTTTTGGAAATATTATCTAGAGAAAATGAAAACAAAAAAGAATACTTAGAATTTTAAATAACCTGAAAAAGGTTGATAAGATGTTAAAAACAAATCATTTTATACTTAGAATAAGAAAGAGACAATTGGAATTTCTAGGGCACATAATGAGGAAAGAGGACTTGTAGAATTTGATACTCACAGGACATGTTGAAGGCAAGAGGGATAGAGGAGAAAAAAGTGAATGACTACTTAGCAAGCTTGGTAGAATAGTGATTAGGAGAGATAGAAAAAAGACAAACAGTGCTAAGAGCTAAAAGTACAGAAAGTTGTGGAGAACCATAATCGCCCACTTCCTGAATGGACAGGGCACATAGATTATCTATGAAAATACCATTTGATAATAGATGTTATTACAATGAATGTGTCTCACAGTAGCAATAGAACACTTCTATGAGTCATCTCTTTTCAACTATCTCTTCTTGATGTTAAGTATAATTGTCTTTTTTTTCTCCATTTTCTCTAAAACTTCCTCATTGCTCACATGTTTGGTCCATGGTATTCTCAAAATCCTTCTGTAAGTATTTCATGTGCCTATGCAAGATTTTGTGGGTCACGCCTGTGCCATATTTCAACTACGAGTATATCATGATGACCATAACATGGGAGAATGTTGTTGATGTTATGTGTTTATTCCCTTAGCACAGAATATAACAAAATTAAAATGATTAAAAGAAAAATGATTTCTAATGACAAGTGGGAATACCTTTTTAGTTTAGACACACTTTTGAGATTTATGATAATAATGAAGTTTTCAAGCTTAAATGGAATTTGGTCTTGAAAAAAGTCTGTGCTCTCTATATTGTATTGAAGATGATTCCTTTTAATTCCTTTTGAAGGTCCAAATTACTAGCTTGAATATATTAGTGTATAATAATTATTTATCTCAGAAATTCAAACAAATAGTAATTATCTACAAATGTCTTTTTTTTCTTTCTTTTTTTTCATTTTTTGTCTTTAATTAATTTCATGCTTTATATTTTAATTGTGTTTGAGACACAGATTCTAAAATATATTTATTTTACACAGATATGGAACTGGGTTTTGTGGTGATGGAGCAAATGATTGTGAGGTAAGTCACTCAATATTAAATCAATTCATTAAAAATATCAGATCCCTTGTTGAAGTAGAATGAAGGAATTAATTAGCAAGTTTATAACTTCATTTTTTTTTTTCTTGTTGAAATGATCATGCGTGTGTGTGTACACACAGTTGCATATTTGGGCAGCAGTCCCTCTCTAATACATGTTTCATTAATAATGACTGACAAGGTGCTTCTGTTAAGTTTTTGTATTTTTCCTGTGTGCAAGCTTGAGATTTTTATTTTAAATTTGTGCGCATAGAAATTGTCCAGATGGGTTCTGGTTGTGCTATTACAAATAGTGTGTAAGTTGCTGAAAGGTAAACATTTTTAATTCTCAAAATATGACCACTACATTGATGTTATTAAGAGTTATTTTGTTTTTTTTATGATAGGGTTTTAATTATTTTTAGCCACTTTTTGCAGTTGTTGCATATCTCATTTATGTTCTCAACATGTGTGTTGCATATCAGTTGGTACACTTTCATGCTGCTTTAATAAATAAATATATGTATATGATTTAGCAATAACAAAGATTAAGCAGGATGTTTTTGGAAGATAAACTTTTAAGGTAAGTCTTTGTAGCTCAATATCAAGAAATATAGCATTTCTAATAAGCAAACATTTAGTTTTATTTATCTTATTGCTACCTTGTAATAAGTGAATATTTAATTTTATTTGTTACTAATATATGAAAACCATACCACTGCTTGATTTGAGCCTTGTGGATTAAGTTGGCTAGACAGAAATGTTTGGGAGCTATGGATGGTGTGCTTGCACAAAGTCACAAGTCATTGTGACAGAGACTTTGAGCATACTGGCCTTGTTCTGACTTGATTATGCTAGATACTGCCCTCTCTCCCAAAAGCTGTAACTAAGTTTCAGTCAGCATAGTTGCAGTGTAACACACAGGTGGACTCTGTGGGTGTTGAACAAACACAAATGTGTCTGAGCACAACAGGGATTGACTAGCTGCCCTAGAAGAGAGGCATACTCAGATATTAGTGGCCAGCCATTATATATATATATATATATATATATATATATCGTTTCTGTGGTTTTATTTATGTTTGTTGAAATGTTTGGGTTTTTTTACATATAAACTTATATTTTTCTTATAATTATTATATATTTATTTATTGTTGTGGATTACTTCCTGAAATGTCACCACTCAATGTCAAAACAATCTGAGATTTAGAATTTCTATTTTAATTATTTTCTTGTGTTAATTACCACTAACCTTAATTATTATTAATGTATCATTACTGGTAAAAGAGTTCAGACATGTCAACAGAAATTATTTCTATTCTAAGTTGCAATTAAGACTTGGAGGTATGTCTTTTGGTCAGACTTGAAAGTTACATCTAAAAATTACTCTGGAACCAATTGAACTGAAATTTGATTTAATATTCAAATTAGAGAATTTAATTTTTTTTTTTTTAAGTCTGTGTGTATATTTTTTAAGCTGTAAAACATTAAGATATAAATTTTATTGTGTATCTGTAAGAATGGAATATAAAGTTAATGTTTTAATACTACAAACACAAATAATTTGCCACTTTAAATTTTTAGTCTTGGATTTTTTTTTTTAAATGGCTTTATTTATGTTTGTTAGGAATTTTCATAAAATTCCTCTTTTATTTTACTATTATCTACTGAACTATTTCTTTTACAGTTTGCATGTTGGTTTTAATCCCCATGGGATTCTCCCTCCCCAAATTTATAGACAAATCCTGCAGATACATGCTGGGATTTCTTCTTAGTCAATAAAAGTGGACAGTTCTTGGTCTTGTGTATACATTTTTTCTTTCTTGCCTAGAGATCATAAGGCTATAACTACTTGACTGTATCCCATTTGTGTATGACCACTGTTTCTTTTTTTACTGTCCAATAAATGCTTTACTTTGCTATTGCTTTTATTATATTTGTTCATGTATTATTTTGCTCTGTTTTTATTTTCGTTATTGGGTATTTTATTTAAAGTTCCACTTAAAATTCTGCCTTATTCCACAAGATATAGAGTAGCTACATTATGGCAGTGGGAAAGTGATGTTAAGATGCCAGGTCTGGACTGATAACATTGTAGATTCTTTTTTGGATTTTCTCAAGAATCTCTAAATACATAGCAGAAGCATCAGATCAGATGTGACAGCAATATTCAATGCATGTGTGAATGAATGATGTGTAAGATAAATTCTGTCAAGAAAAATTGTCTAATACAGCACTGTGAACCAACTTTCCATGCAGCGATAGACTTAAAAATTGATTCAATCAAATTTTTCCACATCATCTCATTGGAAAACATTAGCTTGAGGTGCAAGGAGTCAGTTTGCTGGAGGTTAGCATCAGCCATGCTGATGGAAGGCAAAAATAGTTCTAAGGATTGAGCCTTGGAAGACCTCCACATTAATGCAAAAAGATCTAGATGAGTCGCCATTCATGTCATTTTGTGATTTGATAAGATTGAATTGGATCAAAAATTTGTCCAAAAATACCATTGTAACCCACTTCCCTGTGATGGTCATCAAGTTCCTTCCAACCAATATGGTTACCATCTATCTGACCCCTCACTTGTTAACGCATTGCTGATTAGTCGCTGGTATCGTGTTGATGAACACAGTTCCATTTGATCTAGCTGATGTTTGTCTCCTTCGTGATCCTTCACACTTCTGCTATCTTGTATTTATGACCTCAGTGGGTGAGAAAACTGCTGATGAAGTAAACTGAAGCAAAGTACAAGTTGATGATGTGCTACGCATAAAAAGAATTCTTTGAGATAAAGAATTAACTCTGGTTAAAAATGTAACCCCGATTTGGTTTATATATGATTTATTGTATATAGAGGTTTTAACCCTTCCCACTTACTGTTATAATCAAATGGCACTCTTTTGAAGTTTGCAACTTGTGTTAGTTGTAATTTAAATTTCTAACTTCTGGTCTTCAGGGTTGGCTCAAGGTCTTGGTCGGGAGGTCTCGCTGAACCAGTAAATTCCAGTAGCAGTAATGTGGGGACTCTTCATGTTGCCCAAGTCTATATGAAGTCTAGCAGAGGTGGGGTTGACCAGGATCTGGGTTCGGTTATCCTCCACCCTTAGTATGAACCTTTTTCTAAAATTCCATATTTTCAGAATATGTTTACTTGAGTAATTTTCCAAATTTAGGGGTTATCCAGCCCCCCCTTTAGAGTTGTCAGAGGAATCAAACCATCCTTTAACTCCAACACCCTTCACATCACAATTATTATGCCACCAAATTCACAGACTAATACATCAGTCTACTTGGCTAGAGTCCTATAAGAGACACCTGCATAAGCCCAGTGGGCACAACAGTCAAAGTGTTATGATACCAAAGATGAAGCCATTAGTCTAAATGTAAATAATTTATTATTTCATATTGTCGTCTTTTCTTTTTTGTAGGCCTTAAAAGCTGCTCATGCGGGAATCTCTCTGTCAGAAACTGAGGCCTCAGTTGCTGCACCTTTCACATCAAGGACACAAAATATTGAATGTGTTGTTACAGTTATCAGGTTAGGTTGCCACACTTTTCAATGTTTATTCAAGAAATAATATTTGAATTTTCCTACATCTTACTTATTATAAAACGCAGATTGTGTGTGTGTCTGTACGTTTATATATTGGATCGGATTTCCTACATTTTTCAACCGATTTCAACAAAACTTCACAGGACTACATAAAATTGGATAAACACAATTGTTTTTGCACAAAATCAATTTGAAAACACGATTAAGAGGCATTAATGAAAGGGGGACAACTCATATCGAGTTATACTTATTAATATCGTGTTATCAAGTTATACTTATTATGAAACCCAGGTTGGTTGTTTGTGTGTGTGTGTGTTCGTTTATATATTGGATCGGATTTCCTACATTTTTCAACCGATTTCAACAAAACTTCACTTTTTTTTGGCAGGTAGTGTTTCTTATTGTCTTGCACACTTTTTTCTTTATTTTTACATTCAGAATGCTTTAAAAATTCCATTTACAAGACAATTGTTTATAATAAAATTCTATTCAATTGGTAGACTCATAACGATTGAAAACAATGTTTTTGTTTGAGTTTGGGTTTGACCAATTCGTAAAAAAAAAAAAAAATAAAACTAATTAAGACATGCATGTCCGTCAACCTTAAACAATAATCTTTGTCAATTTTATTTTTCAGTCTTTATGATGGTTGATACTTGATCTATCTCTTACTGTTACATCCCCGGGCAATGCCGGGCTCTACTGCTAGTTGTGTATAATAAATACAAATTGAAAGAGAAAATAACTTAGATAAGAAGTTCTTGAGAATGCAATTATTGCTTCTTGCTAAAATGTTAACTTAACCATGGATTTCTCAAATATCTCCTTTCTTAAAGGAAATACCTCTTTCACTTTAGCTAACATAGATGTCCATAATTTTTTTTTTTTTAAATTAAAAGAAAACTATTAATTCAAGACCACAAATATTTAAAATAATACATAAATAATTAAACAAAATAAAATTTCTGTCTATATTTCCGAGATGATGTATTGAAATTCTATCAGAGGCTGTTGAGGCACTAACACTCCTGGGGAAAGTAAAGAAGTCATTTCTTCTTCCATTAGCAATGGATAAAATAATTGGGTAAACTGGGCACTTTAGCCTTAGTAAGGGCAACCAGTCTAGGAAGATAACTGTGAATTTCAACTCCCTTCCGAAACTTTCTAGGATAATTCCTTTTATTCCCCATGTATGACAGACCTTGGATTAGGCTTCTATCTTGCAGTGTTCAGAGAAAACAACTAATATAAATAAAGAAAAAAATATATATTCCAGAATTAGTTTCAACGCACTTTGTTGCTTTATATACCAAATATCAAATACATATTCACCTTTATGAGAGAGTACAGTGGAGTAAGGGATTGCGGCTTGGATTGAGGAATCCAAAAGCTGAGTTCAAATTCCAGTCGAATCCACTACATTCACTTACGTGCTAATACCCTTGGGAAAGGTATGAATCCTTTTCTTCTCCCACACAAAACCATGAAGAAGGTAATGGGAAACCACTCCTCAGTCTTTCCCAAGAAACCCCTGTCAATTCACAGCTAATAAAGAAAAGGAATCTATGGAGAGCCATGAACTCCTATATGCTAATAGAAGTAAGATAGCACTGAATTCAAAACCATGAAGAAGGCAATGTAAAACAAGTTCAATGTCTTTCCAAAAATGTCATGCCAATTCACAGATAATAAAGAAAAGGAATCTGTGGAGAGCCACGATCTCCTATGTTTTGAAGTGACATGGCATAAAAAAAACAATAATAAAATTACTGACTGGAAAGTTACAACATATGACAGCATGCCATCATTGTAGCAGAACATAAGTTTGTGAATTTGCCCAAATTGGCAATAGCTGTTTCTTTTATGGTAGATTACATTGTCTGTGAGTATTGTTGTAAATACTAAACTTAGTTCAGTTTTGCCACAAGTCTGGGCCACTTAGTTTAGATCAAACTCACTATCTTCATTTACTAAACATAGAATCATTTTGGCATAAGGACCAAACTCACTCCTAATTGTCAATCAAACTAACTTGCTAACATTTCAAAATGTCCTTTTACTTTTTTTACCTGATATTATCATACTTAAGATGAAATTATTTTAATAAATGAAAAAAGTTGTGGTTGCTATGTGAGATTTTAAATCTTTTTGTTAGATGCTTGGAAAATATTGTTGCTTAATATTTTTTCATAAAATTAGCAGACATCTTTTTGATAAGGAGTGGGGAAAGAACAATTCATCCATATAAGGCATAGATATGTACGCACAGTAATTCTTTGACAATCTTTAACCTTCATACCCCCCCAAAAAAACGGCATGTCAAAATGACAGTTTTTCCCTTGACACCACTATTTTTTTTTTTACTACCTTCACTCCTCGGAAATAGTCATTATATTAAAAAGTGATAATTAGAATTGTAATAAAACCTAAACATATGAATGTGAATTTATACATTTTCTTTGAGAATTGACAACAATTAATAATAAATACTATTTATTAGATTATTTATTTACACTATTTACTGTATTGTTTATTGGGAAAACATCGGCTAATTACCGATCAGTTTGATTTCTTTATAGTTGGTTCACAGATTTTAATAATTTAGTAAATGTTTATAAACTTATGAATAAAAAAAATTGTTTTCATATTTATTTCTTTATAAATTGGTAAATGATAAATATTGTATTACATTAGTTTTAATACAATTGTATTAATTTTTAAAATGTTGTAAATATAAAATTATTCTTGTAAATAATCTAATAAATAAATAGTGTTTAATATTTTTGAAAATTCTCAAGAACAAAAAAATGTATAAATTCACTTTCATCATATGTTTAGGTTTTATTACAATTCTGATTATCACTTTTTAATATAATGACTATTTCCAAGGAGTGAAGGTAGTTAAAAAAAAATAATGGTGTCAAGGGAAAAACTGTCATTTTGACACACTGTTTTTTGTGGGGTATGAAGGTTAAAGATTGTCAAAGAATTACTGCCTTTTAAAACAATAA
Organism: Acanthosepion lycidas; assembly: GCA_963932145.1. NCBI lineage: Eukaryota > Metazoa > Mollusca > Cephalopoda > Sepiida > Sepiidae > Acanthosepion > Acanthosepion lycidas. The sequence continues at coordinate 36,837,562 of OZ010606.1, forward strand.
ACATTGTCAAGCAGTGAAAGTAGTTAAAATAATAGTAGTGTCAAAGAAAAGGCTGTTCTTTTGACAGTTTTTTTTTTTTTTTTTTTTTTTTTTTTTCAAGTACAATGGTTAAAGATTACCCATTCTTTCTTGTAGATATACAAGGGTAACTCCAAAAGTAATGCCTATTTAATTAGTTTCATCCCTGATGTCAGAAACAAATGTTGGGTATATGGCAGAAGAGATTGAACTTTCTCACTAGTAACCACTTTTGTATTTTTTTTGCCTTGTTATAGATAGCAACTGAGTAGCAGTTTAGTCAAATGAAATCTGAGATGAAAATGCATTCAGAGCAAAGTTGTATCATTGAATTCTTCTATGTGAAAAAAAAAAAGATATGCCTATTGACATTCATCAGTACTTGCTGAATGATTATGGAGACCAAAGACTGGATGTTAGATGGGTAATGTTTCAGTATTATTGCTGGAAAATAGATATAGATCACTTCCACTGGTACAAATTTTACAAGCACAGGCATGTATGATTTTGTTCATGACTAGCAAAAATATACCACCAGTTGTGATCATTGTGAAAAAATAATTTTTTGTAGCTGAAAACTTTCTCTACCCAACAGTGTTATTATGTTCTCTGTAGCTGTTCTAGTTTCCATAGAAACTAATAGGAGGCATTACTTTTGGATCATCACTCATATTAAGCTTAACCTAGCACAGGTCTGACCACAATATCAAGGAATGCACATCAAATTTCCTATTGTTACAAATGAATTAAAAATCTTTACTAAATGTTGCTCAATGTCAAACATAAAATAAACATTATATCACAAATATAATATGACATACCTTCTTCTATAATGAATTTTCCATACAGTTATTGATTGTCAATATATTGGGTTGACTAAAAAGTTTGTTTGGTTTATTAAGTATTAGGTTGGTGCAAAAATAATGATGTAATAATGTCGTTTTTTGACGTATTTTTTAACGTCAAAAAAACGACATTATTATGTCATTATTTTTGCACCAACCTAATAAATTTTCTACTCAATAAGCGAACAAACTTTTTGGCCAACTCAGTAATTTACATTTGCCTTAAGATGTTTACATTCAAATATTTATGTTTCAGAGAAGGCCGTGCTGCTTTGGTAACTTCTTTTGGTTGTTTTAAATACATGGCACTTTACAGTCTTATCCAGTTTTGTTCAGTCCTCATCTTATACACTGTAAGTACAAATCTTCTCTGTAAAAATTGTTGCCTGTAATTCTCTGCTGAAGCAATCATTGTCATCATCTTTTTATAAATTTGCATAAGGTTAAAATTTTTCAGTGTCCCCATCTTACATCAGCAGAACAAAACAAGCTGCATCATTAACACATCAATTTCCTATCAGCTTCATATATATAAATAATACCAATCTGTGATTGGTAGGAATGATTCCAAGGAGGATATATATATATATATATATATATATATATATAAATTTTTATTTTTAAAAAATAAAGAGTTAGGAAATCAATTGATCAAAATCACCTGAAGATACCAAAAGGTTGAAACCAAGGTAGTGAAATTGGCTGATTTTCTAATATGGGAGCTTTAAAAGTAAATGCAATCTATGCCTACAGGAGAAAATTAAAATAATCAAATTTGGAAGCCAAAAGATTCTCCTAAACAAAAGAAACAAGCTAATTTACAAATGCGATCACCACAGGTAATTTGAACTCACCTAAACTCCCATCGAACCAATAAGAACTATCATAGGAGGACTTTCATCTAGGAACCTCTGCTTCTCCCTGATCCAGATTGAACTTAATCGAACTATTATCATTTAACAGGAATATGAACTAATCAGTGAACATTCACACTGCATATCTAACTTCTCCTCCCTTCTTTTATACTCTTACCATTTTCCCGTCTTTTTCCGTCCACACACACATCCCTCCTCCATCACCAAGTCTTGATGACCATCAATAATTTCCCCACTAGAGTTTCCCCGTCTCGTTGTACTATAATTCGATTTCCATTTCCCATCCTTGGATTTATCTACTGAGTTAACCTGAAAATGCAGTAAATGTGGGCACCAATCCTCCACCAAATATGATAATAAAAGATTAGATAATCTCTGGGCTAATTAAATAACAAATAACAACAAAATAAGGATGATTCAAGAAGATCTTAATTTGGATGCATATGCTGATATATGTGAGTGCTGGAGTATACATGTATGTATGATGAGGTGGGGGGGTACATATAAGCATTAGGATAGGTATGCGTGAGGAGATGCATTCATATATAGGTATATAGGTCACCCTATATATAATCATTATATATGATTCAGTATATCCAATCTTGGGTCATCATATTCTAATTACTATTAAAAGACTTCCTAATACTTAATATAAGGTACATAGTTAATCCAATATGTCGAAACTAAAGGGTCACTTAAAGTTAACGCAAGTGTGTATGTTTTTAAATGAAGTGTTGGTTGGGGCAGTCAGCTATACGAAGAGGTATTATTGACATGGGCAAACGCATCCATTTTCGTTAATTTCTGTGAATTCCTGGAAAATTAAACTTTGACTGTGTGACCATTAGGATATGGGTCAGCCAATCAGTCTCTGCTTCCCCCTACCCAGGTTCTTCTACCTCCATAATATGATTCCAGCAACTCCTTCTTCCCCACCCCACCTCCCAATAGGTATCCAATTACACACCCTCTCTCTTTCTTTCTCCAAATAAACAGTACACTACAAGCCGATACCAGAAACAGTTTGAAAAATCATGCGAATTTTAAAATTAAAATTCGTAGGTGAAAAAGTATCGTAATCCCAATTGTAAAGTGTGTGTATGTATGTATATATATATATATATATATATATGGTTTCATTTGTTTTATCTCCTCCATGTGCACACAAGTTCCTAAAATCATCTGCACATGAATTAGAAGAAAAAGAGATAATATTTTCAATATTCAATATTTCAAATTCATCTATCTTTCAGTATGGAGTAAATTTGGCTGACTTTCAATATTTGTATGTTGATCTGGTTATTACAACATCTGTGGCAGTCCTAAGTAAGTATTTTCTGATTTTTATCTTAATGTTTTATCAGAGGGCAAATAGTTTTATTTTAAATATCATTTTATAAATACAATGAAGTTGTCCGTCCATCTGCCAGCCATTTTACAACTATAATTCTATTACTATGGAAGATGTTCAGGCGAGTGCCATTCCTTATTGCCACCAGATCAGATCTCCACAGCATGCTGTGTTCATGGTGGTAAACAATTCACATCCTCTTTGTGTTCCTTTGATAAAAAGCAAGTTTCACTCAGACAGCCTCTTCCCAAAAACTGTTGCTTCGTACAACAAACTCCCAAGAGAATGCTTCCCTATTAACTACAATCTTGGTCTCTTTAAGTCCAGGATCAACCAATATCTATCCTACTCATCCTCATAATATTCTTACTTCCCCTCCCTTACAATCTCACTCAATAACACTCTATCTTAAGTGGCTCTTGGACCTTGTATTGGGAGAACTAACAGTAAAAACAAAAGAAAAAAGTAATTTTCTGGATATAAATGTTTGTTTTTATTCTGATCAGACTTCTGACTTCTTGATCAGAAAATTGATTTGAAAATGTTAAACTACGCATCCTGGGTATGATGATAAACTGGATCCAGCAGCAAGGCTTCTATCAGGAGGTTTTGAGAAGCATGGAACCATCTCTTAATTGCTGTTGTTCCCAGATCCACCCTGACTTGGTGTGGTAGCACCTGTTAGGGTTCCAGCTATGGGAAAATATTTAACCCCCGAACTGAGGTCAAAAAACTATAAAAGTGTAAAAATAGGTTTTTATAGTAAAAATACCACCAATACATTTTTGAAAAAAAATTATTATTAGCAATAAATCTTTCAAAAATCATTACCAGCAATACATTTTTCAAAAAAAGATTTACCAGCAATACAGTTTTGGAAAAAAAAAATATTGCCAGTAACACTTTTTTGGAAAAAAAAAAATAATAATGCCAACAATACATTTTTTGAAAAAAAATATTACCAGCAATATATTTGACTCTCAACAAAAACCCTATAATATTCCAAAAATATGACAATGAAACCTGATCTTCAAACTGATTTCTTACAAAGAATACATATTCTATTCATACAAATCTATCCTAAAAATCTTGTTGGCATTTAATAACCCATTGAGGTTGATATGCTGTAAAAACAAAATAAACAAAACCCAACAAACTACCAGATAAAATAATAGATTTTTTATATGACACAAATTGCATTTGCAGCTGAATCCATAGTATGCAATTTAAAATACTCTGATTATTTTAAAGTTTCTTCATCTTTAAATTTCCAAATCTGTTTCCATTTTGACTAAATGTTAATAATTTCTTTTTTTAGAAAAAATGATTTTTACTTATTTTAATTTTTTGTTTTTATTTTTATAATTTCTTACTGACAGAAAATAACAAAGCTCTATAAACATAGCTTCTATCAAACTTAATAAAAAAAACAGTTATTTTTTTTAATCATCTTTAGATTATTGCTCTAGCAATATTACTTATTACTTCAAATAGGTATAGTCATCAAATCCATCCACATTTGTGAACAAAAGTAATGAATTTTTTTTATTTTTAATTGAAATGTTTTTTAATTGGACTTCTTTTAATTGAAATATATTTTAGATTTTAATGGAAAAATTGAAATTTTTTTTAAATTTGTAAATTAAAAAAGGGAGAAACAGAAGAGACTTAAATTTTTATTTATTTTTCTGATTAAGAAATCCTCTTTTCTAGTTGAAAATATGGTTTAATAAAAATATTTTCAGAGCAATTTTTAACCCTAATTCATAATCCATCTTACATGAGTCTTTCATAAAATGTTTACATTTAAAATTTAATAAATTTTTTTTACATCAATTATTATTAAAGAGAAAAATATATTTGAATGATTTGATGTCACTTCAGACATTTTCATATCTGAAATAGATGCCTCATAAAAATTTTGGATTAAAAATAAACCTATTAATTCTTTAGAAATTGCTTTTTTTATGTTTCGGATTAAAAACTGAGCAGATATGGAGCTTTTGAGAAAATAATCTGAGTGCTGAAGTGCTTTCCTTAAAAATGGAAACTAGAACTTTGCTTGTTGTGATGTTCTTTGTGTCTAAACACTAAAGCACACTGGATCGAATGGTGGTTTCTCCTATAAAAGGAGATGCAGGTTCAACCCCTGCCATGGAGCACATTTTCTTTACTAAGAAATCACAAATGTGCAGCCTAATAGATGTAATACACACTGTTTAATAAATAAAAGGTATTTTTATACACTATAATAGCATTTAAAGTATGAAAAATGTTGGATTAAAAATATTTGATGTATAATTTGTCTGTAAGATTTTTTATATTTTTATTTTTATCTCCCTTTCTTTTCTGCACTTCCAGTGGGTTATACAAGAGCTCATGATAAGCTGACAGTGAAGAAGCCCCCTGGCAGCCTGGTCAAATTTACCAATATAATCTCCATACTCATGCAAGTTGCACTTGTAATTATTTTCCAAATGGCAAGCTTCCTTTATTTGCAAGTCCAACCTTGGTGAGTAAATGATATTTTGATTTTGTTTACCCTAAAGACTTCTGTCTCTTTTGAAGACATGAAATTTGGATTACTGGTATCCAAACAAAATTTTAACAATAGCACCTCTGAAAGCCAATGTTCTTTGAAAATTCTGACTGAATTTCAATAACTATATATATATATATATATATATATATATATATATGAGTCCACCCAAAGCAAGGCAGTAAAGTCACAATGGGTTACTGGATGTGGAAGACATAGAAAACAGAAACATTACTAAGAAGCAAGAACAATAGAAGAGTAATCAGGAAGACAGTAGATAATGATTGACATCACATTTAAATTTTTGGAGATTAAAGTTGATTGGAAAGCATGGAGTGGGAAAAGAGTTCCACAAGAGAAGTGTGACAAAAGAAATTGTTAACCTAGAATTTACGCTTACATCTAGCCAAGTTGACTGTAAATTAATGAGACCTTAAAGCCAATCTAGTACTGCTCTTAAATCCCAAAAGTCTATGTACCATGGTGAAAATCTCATCCAAACAATTAGCCTGCAAGTATTTATAGAAAAGCACTGGAAAGCAACTTTACTGTGATGGGAAAGTCACTGAAACCAAGATACCAGCCAAAACTAATAATATTACTGATTCTTGTTTGGATTTTATTAAGGATCTCTAAATATATAGCAGGTGCACCAGATCATAAGTGGCAGCATTATTTTAAGCATGAGTGAATAGTAAACTTATAGATATGTAAGATAGATTCTGTCAAGAAAAATTGTCTGGCACAACACAGTGAATCTAACAATGGATTCGATATTGTCTTTCCACTTGATGTCAGCTGAGAATGTTAGCCTAAAAAGGTGCAACAAATCACTCTCCTGGAGTATAGTATCAGTCATGCTAATGGAAGGCAGAAAGGGGTATATAATTTTTTTTTTTTCTTAAAAGAAAAATTAATGCTTAGATCATCATTTTCCACATTCTTCATTTTATATTTTATCATCTTTTTTGTGTCATATTTCTTCAGGATGCGTGCAGTTATGTCTCTCCACAACTTCCTATCCTTTGTAGCTCTAAGCAATGTTTGGCCTCTTACTATCCCTCCATGTTTATGTCCTGCCATTCATTTGAACACCCATTAGGTATATTATTCACTGTTTCTCTCTGTGAATGTCAAATTCTCCAAGCCCTTTTTCCTTATGGTGTTGGGTTGTGTATTGTAGTTGTGTACATGTTCACATATAAGCAACAAAAACTTGAGTTTCTACTATGGACTGTTTATTCTTTTTTTTTTTTATAAAAACTGTAAGGAAACAATGTTCTCAATGTCTCTTGAGTATGTCCATTATCTTTTTTTGGTCCAGAAGTAAGGATAAGAATGGTTATAATGGTCAAACTTAAATCAGCCTTGTGCTGAGTTGGAACACTCAAAGGTTTTGCAGACTTAGTCAGTAGAGTTTTGGTAAAATACATTCCAAACTCTAGTTCAGAATTAAGTTAGGATAAGTAATGAGAATAGTTATAATGATTGAGCTCAAGTCAAGTAATGGTTGTACTTACTCCATTGGTGGAAGTTCTGAAAAACATGTCTAAATTCTATGTGTTAGAAAGTGATAAAAGAGAGCACTGTTCTGTTCTTTTTGGAAGTGGGTCACAAAAAAAAACAAGATAATGTTAATCTTGTGCCCTGTTATTGATGGATCCTAAAGAATGAAGCTATGATTGGGACATTCTTGAAATCAGAAAGGTTGGAGTAATCTCTCTCCAAGATAAGCTCTGAGAACAAAACAGTCTTTTAGAGCTGCAAATAGCAATGTAACTAAAATGGCTGAAAAGTTGTCTGCTCATGGCTAGAGGGCTTAAAATTCTGGCCAACTTTAATTATAAACATGAATATCCCTCATTTATCATCTACAGACATGTTTATATGCCGATCTTGATTCTTTGTATGCCCTTTTGAGTCTGCTCAGGTACTTCAAGGTGCCTCAGTTTCTTAGCTACTATATGTTGTAACCTAGGGAAGGTTACTGAATAGAATAATTGCAGGAAGGTTGTTAATGAACGATAATACTTAGGACAACAACAACACATAGAAGATTCACCAGCAGCATGTAGCAGAAGTAGTCAACTGCTAGAAGTGAATTCCACAATGAATCTCCAACTGCAGACCAACATACAGTATTTACTACTGTATTTATGTGAATGTGGACATACCCATTATCATCCGTAGGTATGCTACAACACCATATTAAAAACAAATAACAAAATTCATCGGAAATCAAATGCTTTTCCGAAAATAATTGACAGGGAAGGTGTTAATCAAGGAAGTAATTTGTTTTTGAATTATGTTATTTTTTTTTTTAAACTTTACTATTTTAACTTTCCTAAAAAAATGATAGTGTTTTTATTATGCTATTAACAACTGTAAATGATAAAGTTTAAAAAGAAAAAAAAATGATTTCAGGACATTTAAAGCTGTTTTTCAGGATGATTGTGAAAAGGTTAGGACTACTGGGTAATAAGCTTAAATGTGTAACACTTATAAAATGTAACCTGCAAAATGAACTAATTTTGTTTTTCTTTTTGTTATAGGTATCATAGAATTGATGTTACTACACAGAACAAAAATGGAGATAATATTGTTCAGTGCCATGAGACAACTCTAATTTTCCTTGTTTCTTCTTATCAATACATAACTGTTGCCTTCGCCTTTTCAAAGGGGCCTCCACATAGAAAACGGTTTTATACAAATGGTAAGAATCTGTGCTCAATTCTGGGAACACATGAAAACAAAGATCATATACAGGGTGTGATGGATAAATTTTCATCTAAATTATGCAAAAATGAAAATAACGCTGACATCTCATTTTAACAGATATATTTACCAAAATTACACAAAAAATATCTTGAAATACTAAAGAGTAAATTTATTCAATAAAATTGCCATTAGCTTCAACCATGGCCCCCAGACGACATCAGAATCTCCTGCAAGTCTTCTGAACAGTCTCTTTGTTTAAGCTGGTGAATGATGCCACATCCTTGCTTTCAGTTCATCTTTGGGGTTTCAAGGAGTTTTGTTAGTCTCTCATTCAACTGTGCCCCACACATAATAATCAAAGGGGTTGCTGTCTGGGGAGTTAGGTATCCAGATGTCAGGGGTGATGTGATCACAGAAATTGTTTGATAGCCATGAATGGGTTCTCCTGCTTGTGTGACATGGTGCAGAGTCCTGTTGCCAGACATAGGGTCTACCAGTAGCCACCCTCTTGACTCAAGGCAGCACCACCTCTTCAAGGCACCAAGAATACAGTAGATAGCAATTGACATTGCATTTAAACTTTTGAAGATCAAAGTTGGCAGGAAAGTATGGAGCCAAAAGAGAGTTTCACAAGTGAGAAGTGCGAGAAAAGAAACTGTTAGTATAGAACTTATGGTTACATCTAGCCAATTCAACTGTAAATTAAATGTGACCTTGTTGCTAATCTAGTACTGTGCTTAAATTCATAAGGTCTAAAGTGAAGAGCTCATCTGAACAATTACCATGAAAGTATTTATAGAAAAGGTACTGGAAAGCAACTTTATGGCGGTGGAAAAATGACTGAATCCAAGATGTCAGGACCAATAATATTGGTGATTCTTCTTTGGATTTTATCAAGAATCTCTAAATACATAGCAGGAGCACCGGACTATATGTGGCAACAATATACTAAGCATGGACGAATGGTAGACTTATAGATATGTAAGCTAGATTCTGGAAAGAAAAAATCTCTAGCATGACACAGTGAACCAACTTTCTTAGCTGAACTAGCAATGGATTGTTTCCACTTCATGTCAGCCAAGTGTTAACCCAAGAAGGTGCAACGAGTCACTCTCTTGAAGGTTAGCATCAGCCATGCTGATGGAAGGCAGTAAGCGGTCTCTCAGATGATTAATAGAGAGCAGTTTTGTTTTTGAGTCATTAAAATTATTTTAGGGAGATAACTATGAAAAATTAGAAAAGTTTTCATGCAACACATTTCATCCTTTAGGACTTTATCAGACTAAATTGATGTTTATGCTGATGCTACAACACATGCGCACAAAAGAAAAGGACATGCTGAAAAATTTTCATTTATTTATTTATTTTTTTTTTTTTTTTTAAATATTTTGGGAATATTGTTATGCTGATTTCATTTAGTTTCTTTTTGCTTATTCTTCTGTCACTTCTGTTATTAAATATCCCACATTGTGTTAATAGAAGATATACACTGTAACCCGGATATAAGAGAGTTGTCGAGACCGGAGAAGAAGTATCTTATATCCGGGTTTCTCTTATATCCGGGTTTGGTCTATTTTGTTTAGGTAAGTATGGCTCTAATTTGGGACCAGAGAAAATCTCTCTTATATCCGGGTTTCTCTTATATCAGGGTTACACTGTACCAACAAAGGTAAAACATTAGAACCTGGACACAAATTTACTGTGGAAGATCAAGTAATTAAAGCACTTTCTAAACATTTTTGTCTTAATAAATTTCTTTCCCTTTTAATTAGAATAGCATTTTTTAAATCAAAATTATGGTCAGACACAATATGGTGAGCATCCTGGGTATAACGATAAACTATGTCCAGCAGCAAGGCCTCTGATCAGGAGGTTTTGAGGAGCATGGAACCACCTCTTGATTGCTGGTGTTCCCAGGTCCACCCTGACCCTGGGTGGTAGCACCTGTTAGGGTCCCAGCTATGTGCAAATAGTTAACACCCAAAGTTTTGTAAAAATAGGTTTTAATACCAGAAATACTTTGTAATAAAAAAATTATTATCAGTAATAATTTTTAAAGGAAAAATTATTATCAGCAATACTTTAAAAAAAAAAAATACCAGCAATACTTTAAAAAAAAAAATACCAGCAATACAAACAAAAAAATATGACCTGCTTTCGATTTCTTCAAGGAAAAATATTCTCAGAAATAGATTTTTGAAGAAAAACATATTACCAACAATAAAACATTTTGTCAGCATTAAATAACCCATTGAGGTTAATATGCCGTAAAACAAACCAAACCAATCTAAACAAAAGAATACATATTCTATTCATACGAATCTATCCTAAAAATGTTGTCGGCATTAAATAACCGATTGAGGTTGATATGGCGTAAAACAAACCAAACCAAACAATATTATCAGCAATACATTTTTGCAACAAAAATATTACCAGCAATAAAAAATTTTGTCGTCATTAAATAACCCATTGAGGTTAATATGCCGCAAAACAAAACAAACCAAACCAAACAATATGGTAAGCCAAGGAAAAGTTTCCTTGTGACTCATTTCGTCCAATGAAGTCCTAAAGGACAAAACACAGGGCAAGAAAAACTTTTTCCACTTTGTCATACTATTCTTGATATATAAAGATATATATGTGATGGCAATGAACTCTCCCATCATTTTTGATGTACAAGTGTCTTTCAGTTCAGTTTTTATGTTTGTTTTGTATGAGACAACAATCCTGCATAAGATTTGCAAACAAATCCACATGAGGTACATGCTTGAAGGGTTGACCATCATATGGGCTGATGTATTAGCCTGAGATGTAGGGTTGGTTCGTAATTCTCTCAGAAAGTTGAGACGATTCTTTTCAAAGTTAGTTATACCTCAGTAGCAGGTGTTTCTCCAGTTTGCTTTGATTTCAACAGCAAGTTTGAACTCCTCTATAGGGATGTTTGCAGCATTTAAATTGTATTTAAGTTTGTCCTTGAAGTGTAACTAAGGATGGCCTATATTACACTTACCATAAAAAAGTTGGGTATATGCGAGGATTTTCGGCATTCGATCATCACTCATTCTGATGACTGTGTATGTATATATATATATATATATATATATATATATATATATATATATATATAAATTCTGATGACTATATATATATATATATATATATATATATATAGTTAAATTCTGATGACATATATAGTTAAATTCTAAGATCAATTCTGTGGAAAAAAAAATCCCTTACTATAAAGGTAAATATACATTAACCAGAAAAAAAATGGTTAGACAGAAGCGTCTATCTTTTTAAATTTGGATTTTTTAATGTAACTATAACAACAAAAACATTTCGATTTCATTTTTGCCTTGAAAAAGTCAGAAGATGAAACGCGTCAGCAAAATCTAAGATTTTTTTCCAATTGTCATTTTATACCATATATATATATATATATATATATATATATATATATATATAATTCAGTACTAGCTGTGGGCTCAGTGATCTGTGATAGGAGGAGGCTTTGAACATGTCTGCTGTAAATAAGAAGTGTCTCTTATATCATTAATTGTATTTACTTTTCCAATGTTTCTGATGAAGACCTACTTTTTTTTTCCAGTTCCATTTACAATTGTAACTATTCTGCTGGTTGGATTCACATCACTGCTTTTAATTCATCCATTTTCATTGTTAATAAAATTCTTTCAGGTATGTATTTTTTCTCCTCATTTATTATATAACTGAGTTTATTCTTCCAACATTTTAATTATAGTGAATCTGGAGCATTTAAAATCTTTCTATTTTAAATAATCAAATTATAATTCTATTTGTATAGGGTGTGCTAGAAATACCTCCCACATAATGGCAAGACATTAGCTAAAGACATTGCCACTAATCTTGTCTCCTGCCCACACATTTAGCTTGCCTGTCTCCTGCCCTCAAATTCTTGATTATGTATTTCTAGAAAGAAAGGAAGAAAAAATATTGAAAATGATAATGCCCTTGTTCATTTAATTTCTGCTTTATTGAAATGGTAAAGCAATGCCAGACCAAAATGATTAGTTAAGTAATTAATGAAACACTGGGGAATTTCCACAAGTCCCCTACTACATGATTAAAGGAAAATAGATGTCATAAAGATCGATTTTAAAAATGCTAATGCATTAAAACTCTTCAATCCCCTCCTCTGATTTCTCGATTCCTGGCTACTTTCCTCTCCTTACAAAGGACTATAAAGCCATATGCATGTCCTTGAAGTTTATGCCCGCAAACATCTGTTGCTGGCTAAGGAACTCTCTTTTGAATCTCCAAACCATTCTTACATATGTCTCCGTCTCTCTCTACTTAACTCAGTAAGCTATCTCTTCTTTCTCTACCGTTCCCCTTCCTCTCAAGACAGTTGCATACTAGATAGTATTTCTGATAATATAGACAAGGCCATCTCCCTACACCTATTTTCAAACATATTCGTATTAGGTGACTTTAATACCCACCATACCAGGTGTCTTAAATACTGTCACTGACCTCACTGGTATCCAAACCCTTAACTTCTCAATCTCTCATACAAGTGATTGACTTCCCTATGCATTTCTCCAGTAACCCTGACAGACATAGTACTCTTCTTGATCTCTTCTTTACCTCTATCCCTGACTCTTGTTGTACTACACAGCTCTACTCTCTTGGCAACTCTGATCATGCGTTAGTGTCTGTAAACATCTCCTTTTGCTCCCCCACCAGCCAAGAACCTCTTACCAACAGAATATCTTTCTGTTATCAATGAGTAGATTGGGACTTCCTTGATTTTCTTTGGGTCTTCCTTTGGAATGAAGTTTTTAATCATCCTGTTCAAAAATGCACATCGGAGGTCTCCTCCTGGGTGAAAGCCGGCATCGATGCTTTCCTTCTAGCAAGAAAATACCAAGTTAAACCACATTCAGCTCCTTCGTTCCTATCTGCATGCTCAGCCACTATAGCTCACAGGCATCACCTCTTCCAGCTGTACCAGAGTGGCACATCTGATTGCAGCAAACATCTCTTTGTCTCTGCTTGTAACAAGTGCAAGCATGTCCTCAATGAAGAAAAGTTATTATTTGCTGATAGAATGAAACAACATATAGCATCTCACAAGTTCAGTTCTAGAGATTATTGGCAGCTCTCCAAAAGTGTTCTGAACAACAGCAAATCCTCAATCCCTCCTCTATTCAATCAATTCAAAATCCTGACATCTACAGCAGATAAGATTGAATGCTTTGCTCGGAAATTCTCTTCCAGACCTACACCTAATTCCACCGCCGCCCAGAACTGAGGCTCTACTGAGTGATATAATCATAACCCCAGAAAAACCTTCTGACCCCTCTATCACCCTATTAGTCTCCTACCACTTTTCGGTAAAGTATTCGAGGCTTTAATCAATGCTGAAGTAGTTAAGCTTCTTACCTCTCACAACCTACTCTTTGACAATATGAATTCTGTTTTGCCAGGTCTATTGTCGATGTGCTAATGGCCATCACTGAATATGTATATCAAGCTTTAGCTGTGTCTCTGGATATCTCAAAGGCAGTTGACAGAGTTTGGCATGCTATGTAAGCTCCAGAGATACAGTATTACAGGACAATTGTTTGATTTAATCTAATTGTCCCTATCAAATCATGAAATGTAGGTCATTCTGAACAGGCTCGCTTCCAGATCCTTTCACACAAACGCGGATGTCCCCCAAGGCTCTATTCTGGTTCCTACACTGTTTCTGATCTTCATCAATGATGTTTCAGATGTCATCAGTTTCCAAGTAGGCATTTATGCAGATGACACTACCATTTACTCCTGTCTCAATAGCAGATCCATCAGAGCTGTCAAAGTTAACCTGCCCACTGCTCTTTAAAAGGACCTCCAGTCAATGATTAACTGGGGCAGGAAATGGCTTGTAAATTTTAATGGCTCCAAAACAAAACTCTCATTTAACCACCATAGAGAAACTTCCCTGCCTTCCATCAGCTACTGTCTGGTCAGTACCTAGATGGATGACCGCTTGGGAATACCAGGTGGTATAAGTTTGGATGTGCATGTGGTGTAATGGATAATGACTCGGAATTGTTAATCGGGTAGCTGAGTTCCAATTCCCATTGGGTTTGTTATATTCACTTATGTACAAATACCCTTAGGAAATACATGAATCTACCTCTTGTCCTCACAACTATGGGTTAATTAGTAAGACATGTATCACTAAACCATTATTATCTCCAAATAAAAAAAATAAAAAATTGTGTACAAAATATTTATATTTTGACATTGAATAACCCACCACTAAACAAAAGCAACCAACCTAAAAGCAACTGAAGAATGAGTGTACAGAAAATAGTTTTACTTTTTTAAGCCCTGCAAGGAGAGATGATCAAGAATAAATTTAATACTAAAGAAAAATATTTTTTTGAAAATAAATATAAAAAGTATATAATTAATATAAATAATATTATTTAAATATAAAAAAATTATAAGGCAGCTAATTTCTAAATGGAGAATTTTTTTTGTTATAAACATATTTAGAATGTTTGAGTAGACATACCTATTTTTTTAATTAAAAAATTAAATTAAATTGATATCGACTGGCTGAGAGATGAATCCAATTAAAGAAAAAATGCCTTTTAACAGGACTGCCTGCAAAGAGCTATGATCACACACGTCTTGAAGCGACATGATACCAAAAAAGATAGAGAGAAAGAATGAAATTGCAAGTGATGCTTACCACTGAGCAGTGATCTGGTGCTGAAGTTAGCACATAGTTACTTCAGGAAGAGATTAATGTCTACTGGCTTAGAGATCAAGAAATCCTATTGGGTATTGAGATAGCCAAGGAAGCATTTCAACAGATAAACAGAATACTAAGAAATAGAAACACTTCTCTAGAAACAAGGAAAAGTGTACTAAACTGTTACATGATAGTATTAATTCTCATAAAGCGCGACACTGAAATCTGAAAAAGCATTGGAATAGCAAAAGATGTCTTCCAAAAACTAAGTAATGTATTAAGAAACAGAAAAGTTTTATTAGAAACAAAGAAAAGAGTACTGAACAGTTATGTAATATCAGTGAATATGGCCATAAGTGTTGCTTTTAAGTTACATGTTACAATTGTATACTTTTCTTTACATCCCTTAATGATACGATAAAAAGAATGCACATTTTTCTAACTGTGAAATATTTCTATTTTCAGATGAAAGTGTTTCCTGATGAATATTTTAAAAACATGTTGATTGTTATTGTTTTTAGTTATGTTATTTCCTGCTTATTGGTTGAGGTAAGGACATTTGAAACTTCACTTCTAAAAATAAATTTTAATTACTATCCTGAACCAAATGTAATTACCGTATTTAACAGCATAAAAGATACAATGATATATTAGATGCAAGGCACAGTCATATATAAAGAAGCTAAGTTCTAATTTTGTTTCATCTGTTGCATCCATTTTCACATAAATACATTTTGGAAAGGCATGATTCCATTTTTTTATGCCACCAAGCTATGAGAGGAGAAGTGAGACTGCGCTCTCTTGCTCTAGCTTTGGTTGGTAGCCAGTTTAGGAGAAGGAAAATTCTGAATTCCAAACCATGGAGAAGGCAACAGGAAAACACTCCACTATCTTTTCTAAGAAGTTATGGCTAATCACAGATAATAAGAATAAAAGAAAAGGAATCTGGGGAGCTATGATTGCCTCTACCCTGAAGAGGCATGACAAAAAAAAACATCAATATACAACATTGCATTCATTATATTCAAATATTATTATTTTTATTGTATATATTATTATATATGTCATGATATTTTATAGGTTTTTTTTTTGTTTTTTTTTTATATACTGAGGATCACTTTTTTGGCAATTATTCATACATTAGTATTCTTTGAAAATGTAATTAAAACTGTTTGTAAAAAATACACACACACATATATATATATATATATAATATAATATATATATTTTAGGATATTACACCAAAAACATATAAAATTGCTACACAATTGCAGTTGTGTTTCAAAACATATCAATGCGTCTCATCAGGCAATTGTGAATTACTTAAACTTGGGGGTTTAGATTCAAACTGTTCATAGTATATTTTTGTTATGAATTGCTTTTAATATGTCAGCTTTTATTGTTCTAATAAAGTTTTGTATCCTTGCAAAAATATTTCAACATCAGTATTATTATTATTATTATTATTTTTTAATTATTCAATCAAACACATCTAATCAAATGTTTTCTTTTTCAGTTTTTAATTGTCGACTTGAATATCATCTCACATGTGAGAAGGTTACTTTTTAAAGAGATCAAGAAGAAAAAGTACAAAAACATTGAAAAACAGCTGCAAAACATGGTTGATTGGCCCCCAATAGGTAACACTACATATGCTTCAGATAACAACCAGATCAGTGAAAGCAGTATCCCTATGACGACAGAATCGGGCACATTGTACCCTCAGCCAAGATGACAATTGCTCTTGTCTTGTAATAATAAAAAAAAATTTGGCATGTGGTTGTTCTTTAAGCTTTGCATGTGAATTCCGGTGCAAATTCATTTGGGGGAAAATGTTTTCTATCTGTATATTCTGATTTGGAACCTCTCATTTCTTGAAAATTACTTTTTTTTTCTTTTTTCTTTTTTTTTTTTTTTTAAATGTTACTAACAGAGTGAGCTTTTAATGTATTTTCTTTTTTCCTTAATTTTTTTCTTTTTCCTTTTTCTTTTTTTCCTTCCTTTTTTCCTTCCTCTTTTTTCCTTCCTCTTTTTTCCTTCCTCTTTTTTCTTTTTCCTTTTTTCTTTTCTTTTTTCTTTTCTTCTTTTTTCTTTTCTTCTTTTTTCTTTTCTTCTTTTTTCTTTTCTTCTTTTTTCTTTTCTTCTTTTTTCTTTTCTTTTCCTTTTTTCTTTTCTTTTCCTTTTTTCTTTTCTTTTCCTTTTTTCTTTTCTTTTCCTTTTTTCTTTTCTTTTCCTTTTTTCTTTTCTTTTCCTTTTTTCTTTCCTTTTTTCTTTTTTCTTTTTTCTTTTCTTCTTTCTTTTCTTTTTTCTTTTCTTTTTTCTTTTCTTCTTTCTTTTCTTTTTTCTTTTCTTCTTTCTTTTCTTTTCTTCTTTTCTACTTTTTTCTTTTCTTCTTTTTTCCTTTTTCTTTTCTTCTTTTTTCCTTTTTCTTTTCTTTTTCCTTTTTCTTTTCTTTTTTCCTTTTTCTTTTTTCCTTTTTCTTTTTTCCTTTTTCTTTTTTCCTTTTTCTTTTTTCCTTTTTCTTTTTCCTTTTTCTTTTTTCCTTTTTCTTTTTTCCTTTTTCTTTTTTCCTTTTTCTTTTTTCCTTTTTCTTTTTTCCTTTTTCTTTTCTTTTTTTCTTTTCTTTCTTTTCTTCTTTCTTTTCTTTTTTTTTCTTTTTTTTTTCTTTTCTTTTTTCTTTCTTTTCTTTTCTTTTTTTTCTTTTACTATTTCTCTTTTTCCTTTTGTCTCTTTTTCTCTTCTTTTTCTCTGTATGTTTGTTAAAAATTCACAATTCAGCTCAAAAGTTTAAAGGAACTTTATATATATATATATATATATATATATATATATATATATATAGAATAACAAACCCACTAATAGTTTTTTTTCCAAACAGTTAACTTGGTGCCCTCCAAAATAAAAGATAAAACAAAAAACATATCTTCAAAATATATAATTTTATATAATGTTATAATAATTTTTTGTTTCCCAATGTCATCACAAACATAGACTAATATATGTGCAAGATTTCTTAGTATTTCTTCAGGAATATCTACTTGTAGATAATTGTAGATCAAGTAAGGGTACCAAACAATGTCTGAAGACATATTTTAAATTGTAGTACTAGTATTTTTTAAAAAAAACTCTTGGTTCTTCTTAAAAATTTATTTTCTTTTTTTCTAATTTTAACTTTCGTGGTCAAATAGCAAGGTTATTTTTATGTATCTATTTTTCATAATAAAAAGAAACTAATGTCTTGATTTGTTTACAGTGAATTTCACTATTTAGAAAGAAATTAAATTTGAATAATAATTAGTTAAATTGGCTTCTTTACTTAAATTATTCACAGGTAAAAAATAAGAGCAGTGTTCAATTTCTACACCATTGATTGAATCTTTTAATTAGTTCAAAATATGAATTAATGATTAAAAATGTAATTTTTATGCATTTTCCCATATAAAAAGAAGATTACATACACACATATTTTTTTATCAAAATAAGTATAGGAATTTTGAGAATGATTTTAACTTTACCCAAAATATAGAAGCGGTGATATAGATTTTTGTTTAATCATAAATATAGAGTGATTGTGACAATATTTATCAATAGTCAAACATGGTAAACAACCCTTCAGTACTGTTTTATATTCTTTATATCAAAATAGAGTTGCATTATTATCATTAGTATTTTTATTATTAATGATGTTAATAGATAATGTAATACAAAACACAGTCATCCTTTCCGATTTCAAAAGAAGATATTTCTTTTAATAACTGCTTTTGACATTTTCTATAGTAAACTTTTATATTATTTTCTGGTTAGTGTTTTTTTTATACTGGCACTACCATTTTCTCAGATTTTATTAAAAAAGACATGACAATGTTTAGTTAATAATTTTCATTTTTATCAATCCCATCATGCAATTCAAAATTAAAAAAGAACCAAAAAAAAAAAAAAAAAAAATTAACAGAATGTAAATTTTTCAATTTACTGAAAATTAAGATATAATCACATAATCAAGATTTTAAACAATTTAAATAATCTTGAGTTCTATTTTACCAAAGTTTTAATTCAAACTTATTAATTTTACTTTGGAAAAACTTTATTTTTTATTTGAAACCTTAAATTAACTCTTAATTTGTTTACAATTTAGTCTTAATTAATTCAAACTGTTTTTTCAGTACAATCTTATTAGTTATTTTTTTTTTTAATTATTCTTATAAAAGATCAATAAGAATAATTTTTTTCTTTTTATACAGTTTGTAAAGGATTTAATTCAAAGTCTTATTAAAATAAAAATTTCAGACTCATTTACATAAACACAATGAAGTAACCAAACAATACCAACTAATATTTAATTATGTTTAATTGAGTTTTTAATTAAACTGGTATACAGAATATTCCATCTTGGAAAATTGATGTTACACAATCTTTCTATCCATTTATGTCTTGTGCTAGTCCTAAGCTTGGCTTAATAAACATATTGATTACTGTATTTGATTACTTTAGTCTCCCAGCTTCATTTTTCCCCAAAATTAAGAGTTGGGAGCTCTCTGTTATAAGTCCTTTCTTTTTTCTATGATTTGAAAGTTGTACACCTTATTATTTTTTCTTCTGACTGAATTTCTGGGATGAGGAGTTAACATTATTTACTTTTTGACTTATGGCATCATCTTTGTTGCTGTTATCACATTTCATCACTTGTGCCCTTCCTACCTTCTTCAGGACAGCAAGGCCTCAGATAATGTTTTCGGAAAAATAATGTTGCCAGCTATACTTTTTTTGAAACAATAATGTTGCCAGCTATACGTTTTTGAACGTCCTGGGTATGACGATAAACTACATCCACATCCTGGGTATGGCGATAAACTACATCCGCGTCCTGGGTACGGTGATAAACTACATCCAACAGCAAGGCCTCAGATAATGTTTTCGGAAAAATAATGTTGCCAGCTATACGTTTTTGAAACAATAATGTTGCCAGCTATGTGTTTTTGAAACAATAATGTTGCCAGCTATATGTTTTTTATTCTATACAAAATAGGCATTTAAAATTCATATAAACTGGATTTGGCATTAAATAACCCACAGTGGTTGATATGCCATAAAACCCAAACAAACAAACAAATACCTTCTTCAGGTGTCAGTTGATCTGGATAACTTTCAGGGAATTTAATAACTGAGCAGTACTGAAAAGAACAAGACATGAACTGGAACATGAGAACAGTTTACCTCTGTACATTAAATAAAGGGTTCTGTTCAAAATTCCCTGAAGATTACCTGGATCGACACATGTGTAAAAGGCTGGATGGCACATCATCCAAAATGAGATAACTACAATAAAGATGAGCACAATAAATTTGAATGTAAATATTACTTATGTTTTATTTGTCTTTCCTCTTTGAAATTTCATAAGAAAAAAATGTTCTAATCAATGCTAACGGTAAGATTAATGTTTTCTTATAAGGAAACTGTCGACTTTCATTGACTAAACGGTATTACTGGCAGTTAAAATTTATAAAAATCTCTCTTAAAACAGTTTTTCATGAAAATAGGTTTTCTCGAGTGCACTAAATATTATACCTCTTTCTAGTACTGATGGGAGTTTCCTTCCTTACCTTTTGTTTTACTATTAAGTTGTTGCTGCTGTTGAAATTTCTCAGATGATAGAGTTTCTGTTATTTGATAGAGTTCTTTTTGATCCTGTAACGTCAGATCACAAAGTTCAAAAAAAGAGTAATGCTCACTAAGACCTACAGGCTTCATTTAGTTGAAGCCATTTTTAATCATTGATCTGAGAAAGTGGTTGTATACAGCTGACAGTTTAGATATTTCTGAATGAATTTTCTCACCATCCATGGCAGCCATATGAAAGTCTCTATCTAAAAAGGCTGTTTAAGACATGACTCAAGTTTTGAGGTTAAAGTTTTGGTTTTGTAGCAACTTACAATGTTATGCAAAACTGCCCCTAGCACATCCTATTCTATGTTTACCACTTATAATATCTGACTCCCAAATTTAAAAAAAAAAATTAAAAATGTTTTTTTTTTTTTTTTTTGTAAAATTACTACACTTATGACTCCACCCACTTCATCTAGATTACTTAATTTACATAATGTTCATTTTTCTTCTTCTGATCAAGGGAATTGTCATAGTTTTTTATGTTAAGAATATTTTAAAGTGATATATAAAAGTCACCATCTTAAAACAATCAAAAATATATTACGATATTCAGTTCCTGATGCACTTTCACTTCACACCCAATGTTTTGTTACATTCATTTATGTACAAATGCCCTTGGCAAAGGTATGAATTCATGGCTCCCAGCTATTGGCAAATAGTAGGACTTGTATCTAAAAAAAAATCATTGTTATTCTCCAAAAATTATTAATGCAATATTCACTCACAGAGAAAAAGAAAAGAATTATTTTTACAATCCAAAAAAATATGTATCGCCTTTTAAATAACCCACAAAGGGTCGATAAGCTATAAAAACACAAATCAATCACAACTAATGATAATCCAGATTTATCAGGAAAGAGCTGAAAGTTGTGTATGCAATTTCTTTTTAAAATTCTAACAACTTGTTTTTATTTCTTTTGTTCCTTCATTTAAAAATTTATACATGCTTTGTCAAATTTTTTTTTTTTTCATTGGTTCTTCAAAAAACTATTTGATTTTATATTATACATGTTGAATGTCATCTAAAAAAAGATTAAGTGTTTAGAAAAATTAAATATATATTAAATTTTAATTTTAATAATTTTTCCTCTTTTCTGTTTTTTTACTTTAATAAAATTTGGTCAAAATATTTTTTTTTTTTTTTTTTTTTTTAATTCAATCTCATTACTTACAATAAAAAGCAATTAAAACTACGACAGAAGAAATTTTATTCAAAAATGAATTTCAAAATAAATCTTTCTACTTTTGAGGAAATTGCAACGATTCAACTCTTTATTTAATAATACCCTATTCTTACCATTGCTCATTTTCCAGACTTTTCTTTCCTTTTTACTTCTGTATCCAAAAGAGTACTACTCTTTTTAATCACTGTATCCAAGAGAGCATGATGGAGAAAATTACCATGAATATGATCTCTTAAATTTTAGCCCTTATATAAAATCATTTGTCAGATTTTCAAAAATAATTTTCATTTTTATGAATTCTTGTTCTGTTTTGTCTTTCATGCTATCAGCATAAAAGGCAGGCACAGAATAATCAAGTCAAGAACAATCTTTAAAGGCAATTAAAAAAAAGAAGCAACAAAAAACATGTTTTACATTAAGCAAAGATAGAAAAAAATAAAATTAGCTCTGAATATTCTATATTAATATTAATGTTTTATAATCTATTTTAATTAAAATTCAATATTCTACAAATTATTTGAACTTGAATCCTAGTCTGTGTAATTTATGAACTTTTACATGTTCTCATGACAAATTAATATGTAGTTTGATCAAAAAGTAATGGGATTGTTGCTCTGGTAATGGAGCTAATGTATGCAAAGTGAAATCACCTGGCACAGGATGACCTTAAACTCTGCAAACGCATACACACTAAATTATAACATTCTCTCTCACTTCCGTTGTTTATAGCAGTGCTTGGAAGGAAAGTGTGTAGAGTGTGGTTGTCTCATTACACCACAGAGGTTCCATCAGTCTGCAGCAGTTTTTGGTCAACACAACATTCCCCAGGTTTGACAACCACCATATTCCCCAGATATCACCTCTTGCAACATTCTCCTCTTCAAAAATCAAATCCCACTTGAAAGGAACAAAATTTCAAGACATCAAAGAAATCTAAGATAATGTGATGAGGCAGCTGCTTCATATCCCAAATAAGGCGTTCCAGGAATGTTTCCATCAATGGAAATTACACTGGATAAAGTGTGTGGCTTCAGACTGAAACCACTTCAAAGGAGATTAACTGGTATATGTTGTAGTCTACTTTTTATGGCATCAATTCTGATACTTTTTGATCGTACTTTGTATAATAAAAATATATGAAAGGTTATTTAAATTTTTATATAGCATTTTAAAATTTATTAATATTTGAATTAGTTACAAAGTGTTTTAAATCTTACAATTAGAGAAACACTACTCAGAAACATAAGATTTTAAATTGAATCGTACCCAAATGATCAGGCTAAAATTTCATTTTACTGTGATCAGCTTTCTGATTGCACCAGGAAATACTAGATCCTGAAGGATTTTCAATCTCTTAAAGTTGATTGATTTTATTTATTTTTGTGTCTGTGTCTCTGCTGAATTTTGAGTATTTTTTTTTTCTTAAATTGTCATCTATGACAAAAAATAAATGTTCAAATATTTCATCTATATAAAGTTTTGGCAATCCAATGAGTTTTCCTTTTGTCATAAAAAGATTTGTTTCTGATTGGATGAAAAATGGAAAAAAATTTAAACTTGTCAAAGATAGAATTGATAAAAAAATGGACCCCAATATCTGTGACCACAACTGCTGAAAAGATGAAACATTGAATATTTTCATTTTGCTTTCCAACTTTATTATTTTAATTATTATTTTAATTTGATTTTTTCTTTTCTTTAAATATTAAACTGTGATTTCATCTGATCTATATTATAATGATTCAGTTTCTACTTCTTGCACATCAAAAATAGCACATCATAGTGCAATTTTGGTTAGCACAATACTTTTAAAATGCTCTATCTAGGTTCCAGCATCAAGGCCTCTGATTGGGAGATTGGTGGTTTTGAGGAGAATGGAAACCACCTCTTAATTGCTGTTGTTCCCAGCTGACCTGGGATGATAGCACTTGTTAGGTCCCAGCTATGGGAAAATGGTGAAACCCCAAACAAAAGCAAAACACTATGAAAGTATAAAAATACATTTCATAGTAAGAATACCAGCAATAGATTTTTCTATAAAAACAATTACTAACAATACCAATTTATAATAAAATGACCAATACATTTTATCTGTAGTTGAAGGCATGCAATTTCATTCAAAATATTTAGATTTTAGCATTAAATAACCCATAGTGGTTGAGATGCCACTAAAAAAATCACCCAAACAAATCTAACTAGAAGAATAAAACAATTTCCAGGCCATCAGTTTATGAGAAATTTCTAATTAAGTTTTTAAAAACTTCCAAAGGACAGATTACTCAGATGTGTTAATTGGTAATTACAGTCATTTCCCTTAATTTTCTTAAATAAGCAGATAGGAACATTTGACTAGTTTGCACTCTTTTCCATCAGCCATAGTGGAATATCAGTGATAATTTAATAATGATTCTTAACAATGATCTACATTTACAAATCATATATTTAGAAAGTGACTTGAGATTTTTCTTTAGATAATTCACATAAAATGAAGAAATGATAATGCAGATTTAAAATTAATTTCATTTATTTTACTTTTAATAAAAAAGATACAAATTTTACTGTATATATATATATTATATATATATATATATATATATATATATATGAACATGAACCTTCCCCACTCTCAAAATATACATATTCGTGTCCTCTAAACAAAGACAACTTTTTTTAGGGAATTGATTAAATCTGATATATTTTCAATTTATCTGTTTAAACATCTATTTTAAAAATTATCATTGCATTAGGATATATATATTTTAAGAATTGAAAAGATATATGTTCAAGGGCACTATTTTTTGTCCTTTGTTTGATCATATATATATATATATATATATATATATATATATATATATCCAAGAGGATAAAATCCAATAAGAGCTCTATGTACAAGACAAAGCAAGAATATAATATAAAAGGCTGAGACACTAATATTCGATGGTTTTGATTTATTACATTGAAATTGTGATTACAATTCCAATGATTAGTGTTTGGGCCCTTTATATTATATATATATATAATATAAATTTGCATAGAAATTTATTTTCTGGCTTTAAAACTAAAATGCAAGTACCACAATATGATTTCTTTAGAGATAATTGATTATTTTTTTTCTAATATGTGTTTAATAAATTCTAAAACATTTCTTTGGCCAAATTTTACCACATATTTTTTCCTAAGTATTGCATTTTGAAAAAAAAGACTTAGTAGAAATTGCGTTTATCACTTTGAAAAAGACCAGTATGTTTTAGACAGTTGAAAAAACAATAAGGAAAATTTTTACTAAGCAGAAAACTACAAAATTATAAAAAGGAAAGAAAATCAATTCAGATTGTCTTTTTTTTCTGTTAAAAAAATCAATTGTCACCTTTAAATACATTTTCTTTGTATTTAACATTTAACCTTTACTGCTCTGTATATAACTTCATTTCCTGTAGAAAAGGTTTACCCAGTCACTGAAGGTTAGTCTGATCTCTGAACAATCGTGTGTTTGAATTTCATAGTTGTGTTGCCATATCCTGCCATGGCAACAGAAAACAACTTTGAGTAAAATTAACAATAAGGATACTGCAATTGAGAGACCTTGAAAAAAGAATGGAGTGGAAAGAAGTAATATTAATAATGCAGTCTGCTAAAGGTTAATCTAAAACTTCTAAAAATATGTTGTTAGTTCATTATTGACATTACAGTTTCTTTTTAATGTTTAACTAGGAATATTTTTGAGAACTTGAATATTTCTTTTATTTAAAAATGAAAGATGTTTTCTTTTTTAATCATACCCAGCATGGCAATAAGTAGTTACAAAGTTTCCAGGAATATGTTAATTCTGCAAAAAGATGAGGCTTACAACCTTATCACATTGAAACACCAGTTATCATAATCGCCAAAATTAAGCAATGTCAAGCCTGAACAATACCCTATACAGGGGACTATCTGGGAATACTAAGCACTGTAAGCTTGGATGTGCTAATGGTGTATTGGATAATAGTTCAGAATTGAAAATTGGAGACCTGAGTTCCAATTCCAGTCAGATTCATTATAATCACTTCTGTGCAAATACACTTAGAAAAAGTATGAATCCTCCTGTTTTCCCCCAACTATGGGTTAATTAGTAGGACTTGTATCTATAAATAATATTATCTCCAAAAAATTCTTACAATCCAAAACTATTTTCTTACTTTAAATAACCTGTAAAAGGTTGATAAGCCATAAAAACTAGGCAATTGGCTAAGAGAGATGTAGACATTTTCATTGTACTTGACTTGAGTATCATTACCTTGCATTTTACTAACAAACATGCATTATTGGATAAAATATTGTAATATATTCTGTCATTGTGATCAATATAATTAATTTTGTTACTCCAAGTAATTTAAAACAAATCTCTCAGAAACTGATTGAATAAACATAAGAAACCTTAGTTACAATTACAAATACACACAGTAAGCTGTAAAATATAGACAAGTTTAAACGTCTGCTATATAGTTTAAAGCAAAACACAGATTGACTTTTCTGAGTTTTTATCATGTTTATGAGTTCTTTAGTGTTCTCTTTTGTATAAAAAGTTAATGAATTATAAAACAGTCCTATTTTTATAATGATCATTCTTATTTTTATAATGATCATTTATTCTGTCTAGACTTCATAATATATTTTGGATTTTGCTGTTTCTTATAAAATTAATCAAGGCAGGTAAGACTATTACAATATAAAGGTTCATATAATTATTACAAAAATATATCTGTTAATATATATATATTAATATTAAATTTATATATATTATTATATTAATTATTACATTTGTGAACATGTTTGTTTTTGTTTTCTTTTTCCTGAAATTATTTTTTTTTTCATTCTGTTATACAAAATTTTGTCTCAATGATGTTTCTTTTGTTTGTTACTAAAGCTTTGCACCTTTTTAACAAAATGTGGTCCAATATGTTTTTGTTTTTTTTTAATTTCATAAAAAGCAAAATTTCCACTAGGAAATCTTTTACCAAGTGACTTCTGAGGGTGCTATTTGTGCATTATCTAAAAATGCAGTTTTTAACTTTGGCAGAGGTTAATGCCGCCCCCTTAATTTTTTTTTTCATTTCATTTTTCAAGGGTAAAATGGTCATTTATTTAGATTTTGCTTTTAACTTGATTCTCATGAGATTGTTCCAGTTGGATAATTATATTTTACATGTGGAGTTTTTGAACAGTAAATATTCAGGCTATGTTCATTGGGATTTTCTGGATATAACTGTCCCCTGTGGGGACATCAGGACTTTTTTTTGCCTTAAACTAACTTGTAAAGCTTACATATTTTCTTACATCTAAAATCATACAATATATGACTGTAATTACATTTTTTAAAAATTAAAAAAAATAAAATAATCTTTGCTTCTATACTCTGTATTTTTGTAGATAACTAATAAAATGTGTCAAAAAAATGCAATTTCTTGTTTTTTATTTTTATAAATCCCCCCCCCCCACCAACACACACTTTTTTTTTTTTTTGCTGATTCCAATTTATGCTGGAATATTAGCAAAACACTTGCCCCTCTCCAGTTTATAGGCAGCAGCACACAAGTGCATGCTGTGATTTTTTCCTAACCAATAAAATAGGCCTGTTCTTGGTTTCATCTGACTCTGCCCAAGTCTGTCTTGTCTTTAAGTCAGAATACTACATTTGCTTGTCTGAACTTACTTTTTGTGTGTCAACCCCAATTCTTAGTTGGTGAATTTTTTGCCATATTACTGTTGCTTTTGCCTTATTACTGTTAATTTGCCTTGCATATATTGTCTGCTTACTTTATTTATATTATTTTTTGCCCTGTTATTTTCTTTTTCTTGTTATTGCAAACTTTGTCAATTTTGTTTATTGGACAATTCTGTAACTTATTTTGCATTTGATCATGGCTACTCACTCCATAGAATTTTCCTTTTTATAAGAAATATCCATTTTCAGTTTACCAGCAAGTTAACCTAAATTCTGTTTGATCAAAAGCAAATGTGTAACCAATTGTAAAAATAAATTTCAAAACCAGAATTACTTAAAATAGTTTAAGACATTTAATTATTTAGAAAATATCATTAACTTTTTTAATTAATTTCTATACACATTTTTTTTTCCTTTTTAACCCTCTATTAGTACTCTGAGGCATTGTCACAATATTAGTACTGTGGAGTTTTCAAACAACCTATTTAAAATATCTGTTTATCATATTTAAAATAAATTTAAAATATTTCATGTTTAAAATATCATTTAGTTACAAATATTATGACTAAAACCAGAAACCGATTGACAGGGATATTCAGAAAGATATTTAACTTGCCACTTAAGGAAAAACATTGTGGGGTGTTCAAACACCTCACAATACTAACAAAATGTTAGCAATGTCTATCCAGGATATAGTCATGGTTCTCGCTAGTTTCCTTTTCTGAAATGTCTATAAAATCTGCATTGCCATGACCTTAGGAAAGATGGTAGAGTGGCTTCTGTTTACCTTTTCTATGGTTTTAAATTCAGAGTTGTGCTTCTTTTAAACTGGTTACCTTACCAAGACTAAAGGATGTTGTGTGGACTAAAGTTAGAATTAACAAGACAGATTGAATGTTGCAGAAGAGTAAATATTTCTTTTTAATTTGTTTATTAACACAATAGTTCAGTCACTAGTGTCAGAAAGTCAACATTTTTATGGAGAGCATATAGTTAACAAGTCCTCTTAGGTACCTAACAGAAGTTGTGTGGTGTTTTTTGGTTTTTTTTAAGCATTTCACCCCAAGCAAGGCGGGAAGCCACTAAGACACAAGGGGTTACAGAAAATTTAGAGCAAGATCAGGTAGGAGTGATAGAAGAAAGGATGAGGAGGAGGGTAGTAGATAGATCAAGGCAACTGGAGATGTCGATTGACATTACACTTGAATAGCTGGAGATTATAGCTCACAGGGAAACTGGAATAGGGAAGGGAGTTCCACAGGCAAGAGGTGCGAGACATGAAGCTATTGGAGTAGAAGAGATGGCTACATTTAGGAGTTTCGACAGTGAAGGGGTGAGAGCAGGATGCCAGCCTTGTAGGGTGCTTGAACTCATGACGACTGGGAACCAGTGAATGCAGCTCCTCAGAGCAATTTCCATGAAAGTATTTGTAGAACAGACAGAGGGAGGCAATGGCGCATCTGTGAGAAAGTGACTATAGACAAGATGCCAGAGCAGGGCCAACTACATTGCATATCCGCCTCTGGAGCCTATCAAGAACCCTGAGGCAAACAGAAGAGGCGCCAGACCATATATGGCGGCAAATGTTTTGTTTTTTTTTATTTACATTCAGACTATTGTTCTCATCTTTGTTGTTGTTATTACATTTTGGCTGTTGTGCACTTCAGCCTTCATCAAGTGTATATCAATCTGAGTAACTTACAGGAAATTCTGAACCTATTATTTAATCTATGAGGGTAGACTGATCTTGTTCCACTGCCCATGGATATTTCATCTAGTTCTTATTTTTACTACTTCTCAGTTATTGCTCACCTGTTTCCACTGAGTTTAAGTACACACTGACCAGACCAGAACAATTTTTTAGTCTAAGTTTTTTTTTTGTTTTTCTTTAACACTCCCAGCTTATTAAGAACAACTTGTTTATTAAATTAAAACTGTCCCCAGAGCACAAACAGGAAGCAGCTGGTTCAAGTTTTACTTACACACTTTTAGGATTGCATTGTTTTACCAAAAAAAAAATAAATAAATTTTTCATTTTTATTCTTTCCAGAAATAACTTATCTTACCAAAATAAATATCTGGTGACTTTCTGTTGAGCAATAGCTAGTCCACTAGCCTTGCTGAGCATTAATATTGTAATGAGTTTGATCCTCACTAGGTGCCCTACTAAACTGGGTAAATATGTAGTTTTGTACTGTTTGAATTTCTGGGATGAGGAGTTATTATTTAAATTTGGACGTGTCCATTTTTGTCATTTTTTACCACAATGTTTCAACTGTTGTTGTCTGAACTTCTTCAGATGTCTGTTGAGCTAGGTAAGCTTCAGAACCCTTTATTTAATCTATTAGTTTAGATTGTTTTAATTCCACTGTCCCTGTCTTAGGATGTCATGTCTCATTCTTTTTTAGTACTGCTCAGTTATTGCTCATGCCATTTCTAAATCTGAATCTGTAGCCAGTTACCCAGATCAACAGATACCTGAAGAAGGCCAAGAGGCACAATGGCTGAAACATAATAACATAGATGAGGGCATTAGTTCAAATATAGATAATGTGTGTTTTTTACTCCACACTTTGTAAACCCTTAATTTTTGCTCAGGGGCCATGATACACTGGATGTATGACATGTCTACTGAGGACAGAGTCAGGTCAGGTCAGACTTGCTACTTGAAAGCTAGGCCTTGACGACCTTGTGTCACTCCTGTGCAGCTGTAGACTACACTGGACTAGCCATGTTGATCGCAATGAGGAGGCCTATCAAATGGATCCATGAGGTGATGACTGAAGACAACAGAGGAAGAGGACAAGCCAAGATGACTTAGGAAGATGTTTTTCAGAAGGACAAGGAAAATTGGG
Source organism: Acanthosepion lycidas (assembly GCA_963932145.1). Classification (NCBI taxonomy): domain Eukaryota; kingdom Metazoa; phylum Mollusca; class Cephalopoda; order Sepiida; family Sepiidae; genus Acanthosepion; species Acanthosepion lycidas. The sequence goes on from OZ010606.1 coordinate 36,868,045, forward strand.
CCTAGAACTAGTGACAGGTATATGTGGAAATGGTAAACTGAGATCTTCTGTCAGGATTTGTACCAGATTAATCCCAGTCCTGCCTCAACAAAATCATAGGATGGTACCATGGTCTATGGGAACACCACCAAAAGTCTAAACTCAGGGTTGTCAACCAGAGGGACTTTTACCTTTTCTTGTTTTGTTTTTTTTATTTACAGAATTTTGTTTATTGAATTACAATACCCTGATATTCTATTGAATTTGTTCATAGAAGTATGCTTCAGTTTATTTAATTAGTTATGAATTAAAACCAATTACTGTACATGTATCAGCCATTCATTTATTAAGTTATGTTATAAAATAAAATAAGTCATATCTCGGCTGATTTACAGGCAAATACTCAAGAGTGAGAACAGGATGTGAACGGGACAAAGCCCCGTCACAAAATGAACATTATCTTCGTTTACAAATGTTCCCGACACTCGAGTTCTGGTTGAAAAATAAAATAATATTTAAAGTGCTCTATTTTTCGTCCAATAAAAATGCTTCCCTCCTAATTATACTTGCTTTGTTTTTCGAGCCTGTTAAGCCATAAAAGACGCTATAAAAGGCGTCACACGGAAGTTCAACAGGCACTCAACAGGTGGCCAGTGTAGAGACCTGTCACGGTCAGACCAAGCGACACCAGCTATCAGCAGGGAGTGCCAGCGTCAACATGTGTGAACTACTATGAGAGATCGACCTAGATCCGAAGCCGGCTTATGAACTTTACCACAAGGGAGCTGTCCCAAACCCTCACGTTCCTGTTGAAATAAACCACGTAAATCTATTTCTGCTGTTGTCGTATTTCTTTCTTGCAACCATATGCTTATCTATAACAGTTAGTATATTTTACATTGCTGTAGTCCACACTCCCTCTATTTCTGTTGAAGTTGTGGTTCATGGTGACATTCATGGCAAAATAGTACAATGGCTTACCAGTTCCTTTTGCAACAGGGATGTTGAGATTACCCTGTCTCAGAAATTCTTCTGCCCACTGGTAAAGCTGTTGATATTTGGAGTGCAGCCAGGCTGGCAACTGGCTGATGGCTGCTTGCTATTGGTGGATTGGGAAGAGACGTTCCCATTTACTGGTTGGCTCAGGAAACTCTTCTGACTATCCACACACAATTTAGCTGGCAGGTTGATGATGTTGAATGGAGTGTGGCCATCGCAGTGCTCATGTGACTTCTTGGAGTTGGATGTAGGCTGTGGACCAGTACAGTTCTGCATCCCAATTCACCTGAATAAAGCAAGACCAACTGCTTCACCACAAAGGTATTACCACTGACAATACATGCCATACACCCCTGTACATGTATACAAGTTTAAAAATCCATCAAAATTTTCTATTGCTATTAAAAACTCCTCTATAAAATAATTCATGTAAATGTCTATGTACTAATATGAAAAAGAATGAAGATTTTTAATAATATATGCATATTGTTTGGAATGCACCTTTTGAGTCGGACAATCTTTGAAAGGACGGGTATAACAAATCTGACTTATGGTGAAAAGCCGGGATGGCAGTGGGTGAGAACCACTAATCTAGATGACCAGAGTCTGACAGTTGATCTCACCTCTGACCTTACTCACACAGCTCAATAGGAGAGACTGTCTTGTAACATTCAATACCTTTTAAAACAGCGGTTTCCAACTTTGTTTTTTGGCTATGCCCCACTTAAGCTTCTCTAAAATTCTGACACCCCTGCCACCACCCCATGACGTATCATTCTTATTATTCAAAAAGTGAACTCCTATTCATGTGGAAGAAGCATAAAGGCCATTAACTTAACTTTCCTTAAGAACTTGAGGCTGCATGTATGTCATATCATTTAATTTTAGAATTTTACTATATTTATAAAAAATATTGTGTTACTAATATATGAGATATATAAAAGTGAACATTGAAGTCAACACTCAGAGACGACAGGCAGTTTCATGCTGGACGCAATCATCAGGCAGCCTGATGATTGTGTCCAGCATGAAACAGCCTGTCGCCTCTGAGTGTTGACTTCAATGTTCACTTTCAGATTTATATTAGGTTGGTGCAAAAATAATGTCGGTTTTTGACGTATTTTTTAACGTCAAAAACCGACATTATTTTTGCACCAACCTAATATTTACATACACTCTATCTCTGATATTGAGCACTTTATCACATAAATATAGCACACCTTAAAACTATATTTATTTATATATATATATATATATATATATATATATATATATATATATAGTACATACTCAATTACACATGTGCTGCATATGTATTAATTCACACAGACTCACTAGAAAAAAAAACACTGTTAATAACTCCTTTTGAAATTACCCCATGTTGGGAACCACCACTCTATAACCAAGCTAGTAATGTTTCATCGAGTCACAATGAACAGTTGTATTTTCCTTGACTTGAATGTCTATTGAGACTCAAGCTCACTCCTAGCCTCAAGTAAGAACATATATACAATCCATTGTGAAAGATGCTGGGAAAATTGCCAATTCTTTATACCAATCAAGAAATCACCTTTCTCCTCCTACCACATTCTTTCTTTGTAAAAGCCAGATCAAATCAAAAATGGATTCGTTCTGCCACATATGAACTGGAGCTAATTTGAGTGGCTCTTTGCTTTGTACTAGCTCAACAGTAATTTTTGTTTTGTTTTGTTTTTTTTTTAAAAAAGGGTCTTAAATTGATACCTCTTGAAGCCTTCCATGCACAGTGAAGTTGTACATTCTTTGCACCAAGTTGTCATAATTTTTGCTATTTTTCTCTTTGAAGTCTGCATGCAAAATCTCTGCCTTGTTCTTCCAGTTTTATTTGCAGGCAAATACTCCAAGAAATGATATAACCACAAATCCTAGATTTGCCCAATTAGTCATTTAGACTGAAATCTTGAAGGAAAGATACTCGTATCATTGAAGAAAGTTTAATTGATGATAGCTGATGATATCCAACGAAGCAGCAATTGGTGTTGCTCACCATTTAGGAATTGAAACAATGAAATTGTTTCCACATAAAAAGGGTAAGTAAATATAACCTAAATGTATGTTACAGACATCAAAAGCTCATTATCAAAGTAGGTATTTATTCCTAAATGTTTGAATAGAACATCTGAAAATCTTCCAAGATTTCATTGTGGAACTGAATTCATTCTACCGTTGCTTTTGTTATTACCACAATTTGGCAATTGATCTATTCTCTGGGCTTCAAGTGTACAGCCTCTATGGAAATTTAGAGGGGTGTCTTGGTAGTAACTGGTAAAAACAGAATGTGTTCAGTCTTCTTCTCTCACATTTCTCACTTGTGGAACTCTCTTCTTGCTTTCCGGTCAAGTTTACATTTCAATTTTTGAAGATCAATGTCAATTGTTATCTTCTGTCTTCTTAATTCTTATTCTTTTATTCTCCTCTCTATTTAATAATGTTTTTCTCATATTCTCTCACACTTCCCTTCCGTGTTAGTGGCTTTACTGCCTTGCTTGGGGTGAAATGATTAAAAAAAAAGATGTTCAAAGAAATCTTTTCATGAGAATGATTTGTCCTAAAATCTGACAAAATATATAACTACTTATAAGTAGTATCTCACTCTAATTTGCTCATGCTACGAGTTTAGTCCTCATCGATTGTTGCATTTTGGTGACCTTATGCCAGACTAGCTTTACTTGATAACACTGACAAGGCTATTACCATTACTTAGCATTTTTTAACTAAGGGAGACTATTCATTAATAGTAAAATAAGAATTACATTATCCTCGTATTAAAATTAAAAATTTCTGTTAAGTTTCATTTAGGCCTAAGACTTAGCTGACCCAACACTCTTCTATGTTCACCTACGTCGTGTTGGTAGGAATGGTCGGCATAATCTTAACCTGGTAACTCAGTTCTGGCCTCCTTGACAACATTGAACATGCTCAATACAGTGTTAGACTTCATTGTATGTAAGGATTAGCACAACAAGGATATATGAGGAAAAAAAAGTATTTTTTAAAGACTACAAATATGATATATAAAATAAAATGCAAAATAAAGTAACTAAAAATTTTCTTATAAAAAAAAATAAATTGAAAAATATACATAACAGAAAATGATTTGAGATCAGAGGTCACCAACAGCAACCTTTCAGTAAATATATTCATAAGATAATCACTTTTTGATTTTATCTGTTAACACCTGTTTTGTTAGCACTTTGAACATGACACTTGATCTATTTGATTGCTAGACATTTTCCCACCTGCATCATTTTACAGTGAAATTATATATATATATATATATATATATATATATATATATATATATATATATAGGCAGCATATCTTCAAAAATTGAATAATATAGACATAGTGTGTCAATTTATTTTTATACTGATCCTTTCTAGTTTTCTAATCAGTTTCTTGATAAGATGAAATTCATCAAGGAAGGCACTGTAGTTTTTTCTAACCCAAGTACTTTCAATCTTTCCCAAGATCATCTTGACATGTAAATTACAAAGACAAACTTATTGTAACTGCAATAATATCTGCATTCCAGTGTGATGGTGAATTTTAAAAACTTGCCTGAACACACTCTGTAATTATATATATATATATAGAATGTTCTCCTGGAGACTTATCTGTCCTATTCTGTTCTATTAAACAACATTTCTTAGAAAAACATAGCTATGTACATAATATTAGGCAGATATTAGTTGATAATGCAATAATACTCACACATATACACATAGTAAAAAAAAACTTTATATTGGAGACCATCTACATTAAAACAAAGCAATCTACACTCAACAAAATTACATTTCAAACTAGTCACATTGCATCTAGACATTGGTTCTGTTGTAATACTTTGGTCTATTGCATGGTAAGATGTAATAGAACCGCATCTTGAACTTACAATCCGTGTCTGCTATTCTGCGACCGTTAACATGGCATAACAATTTTCTATGTCAAAATAAGAAAATATCAGTTTTGATGGAGGATATCTTTGTTTCATGACTGTAACCACCCTGAGGATGTCTCAAGTGAGCTGAAAGTTTAGGACCAACTTAATAAAAAAATATCCAAATGTTGTACAATTTTTGTCTTTATTTTCACCATAAATTATAGCAATCATTCAAAGTTTAGAGTGTCTCATGATCAGACATAATAGACATTCATTGTCTGTTATATTTAATAATATATGTTTATATATATATATATATATATATATATATATATATATATATATATATATGTTTTAATAACTGTAATAATATGTGCCTGCCAAAAAAAACAAAAAAAAACAGCGTGTCAAAAGGATGTTTTTTTCCTTGACTCAGCAATATTTATTGTTTTAAAAAGCAATCATTAGAATTTTAATAAAACCCAAACAAGTGAAAGTCAATTTATGCATTTTTTTGCTCTTGAGAATTTTCAACAAAAATATTAAATACTATTATATTATTTATGTGCAAGAATAATTTTATATTTACAACATTATAAAAATATGCTAACCAACTAATACAATGCAATGTTTATTGTTTATCAATTTATAAAGAAATAAATATGAAAACAGTTTTTTTATTCATAAATTCATAAACTTATAAAAATTTACTAAATCTTAAAAACATGTGAATCAGCTATAATCTTTGTTACTTATCAGTTTTTAAACTTCAAATTGATTGACAATTATCTGACATTTAAAAAAAAAATAAATAGAAAAGGATTAACCTATAATTGATGAAGTTTCAGGCTTTAGATTTCTATTGATTAGGCATCCTTGATTCAAGATCATGTCTATTAAAAAAAAAAAAAAACTATAAAATTAAAACAAAAATTAATCCAAGATGTAAAATAATTTGAAAAGAAAATGTATAATATCCAGAAAAATCATGTTTATTTAAATTTTCTTGTTCCATAGTTAATAGATATTTTTATAAATTTATGAATAAAAAAAAAACTTGTTTTCATATTTATTCATAAAATGGTAAATAATTTGATTTACCCACACCAAGAAGATTAATGAAGGATGATAATGACAAGGAAACACATGGGTAATTTTAACAAAACAAGATAAGGAATTTATTTATAAATTTACACAATTGAAATTGTGTCAGTAGCTTTTCAGAAAAATAAATAAGAAATCTTAAAGTTCGTAGTTTTAACGTGTTGTCATGAAAAGGAAATGTTCATACAACAGATTAAATGATCTAACACAAAATAACATTCAGAAATGTTTAACAACAAAGGTAAGTCATTTCGTTGGTGACAAAAGGGATATATGGTTTGCATACGTTCAAAAGTAAATGAAGAGAGTTTGAAATACTTAGCTTTCTTGGATTGTTGAGAGAAAATTCTTTGAAGTGCTGTATGCTTGGTTAGAGACTGATAATATAATTGATGATTAATTTTACACTTGCTTCAACACTGATCACAAGGAACTGAAACAAAGCCTTTTCCATGATAATCTGTTGTTTTCTACCATGAGATAGTATTAGGTTGGTGCAAAAATAATTTTTTTGACGTATTTTTTAACGTCAAAAAACGTCATTATTTTTGCACCAACTTAATAGTAACCTTCACTTTTGGATTTTAGTTTCCAAATCTTTTTTGAATTTATATAAATGTGACAATCTTATTCACTCATCAACTAATCAAAAGAAATTTGGATACTATTAATTAATGCTACTAGTAATAAACCATATGTAAGTAGGCCGGGCAAATGAGAAATAAAGAATAAGCCTCAAAAAGCATGAGAAATAAAATGAAAAAAATACTAGTCCAAAATGAATAATAATTGACAATGCTTCATCTAAGAAATTTGAATCCTATTAATACTACTAGTAATAAAGCATATTTAAGTAAGCAGGGAAGATGAGAAATAAAGAATAAGCCTCCAATAAAAAGTAAGAGAAATAAGATGAAAAAAATACTAGTCCAAAATGAATAATAATTGACAATGCTTCATCTAAGAAATTTGAATCCTATTAATACTTCTAGTAATAAAGCATATTTAAGTAAGCAGGGCAGATGAGAAATAAAGAATAAGACTCCAATAAAAAGTAAGAGAAATAAGATGAAAAAAATACTAGTCCAAAATGAATAATAACTGATAATGCTTCATCTAAGAAATTTGAATCCTATTAATACTACTAGTAATAAAGCATATTTAAGTAAGCAGGGAAGATGAGAAATAAAGAATAAGCCTCCAATAAAAAGTAAGAGAAATAAGATGAAAAAAATACTAGTCCAAAATGAATAATAATTGATAATGCTTCATCTAAGAAATTTGAATCCTATTAATACTACTAGTAATAAAGCATATTTAAGTAAGCAGGGAAGATGAGAAATAAAGAATAAGCCTCCAATAAAAAGTAAGAGAAATAGAATGAAAGAAATATTAGTCAAAAATAAATAATAATTGACAATGCTTCATCTAAGAAATTTTGAATCCTATTGTAAAGATACAGAAGATGCTTATCTCCTTTTGATGGAGATAAGTCACGTAATGGCTGCTTAATGATGCCACTCTATACCACAACAAAAGTGCTGGTCTTCTTTCCATATTCAACAGCCAAATGAGAAGGTTGCTTTCTTTAGCCTGGGCTCCACCCATGGCCCAGGCCAAGGCTAACACTGCCTCCCAGCAGCTTACAAGTCCATGGTGCCATTTCCCTTTGCTAATATATCTTTCCAAGCTATAGAATGAGACTCCAGCTTGTAGTCCTCACTATTTCCTGTTCATGGAACATGTTCTTGCCTGGGACATAGATGAATCCAATATATTTGAATCTGGAGCTCTAAAAATGGCTTCTCCAGGTCAGGAGTATCTCCATATTATATATAAGACCTTCCTTTTTGTTTCTCCTTACACTCATCACATATATATATGTGATATATTATTCTCCACCTGGGATATGTGTATATATGGTTTTGTGTATGTCTTAGTATTATAAAAGTCTCTCTGAGAACAAAGCATGTTTGTTATTCTTTTTCCTTTCAACCATTCCATTCCATCCTTCTGTGAACTACAGTGTTATTATATCATGGATATCATGCCCATAATGTGGGGGGGGAGTAAATGGGAGAATAGATTTTTCTTCCAGGTGCTCCTGTTACACTATTAATACTACTAGAAAATACAGAAGTTACCAAAAAAATCAATTCACAATAATCAATGAATAAATATTTAACTTTGTTCCGTTTTACAATAAGAAATTTCAATATTGATAATTTGTCTTTAGCCCTGAAATAAATTTTTGAAGTTTTTGATTAATATGTAATCTGAATGGTTAATATTGATTTGCCAACTACATTGTCAGTTAATTTTTAAACTTTCAACTTTCATACAGAATCATTAAGCATTTTTGATTGGTCAGGCTTTGAAATTTCCTATATTTAAAAAAAACTTTGACCCCATTTTCAGCAAATAACCAGTTAGACATGTTAGTTTTAGATAAAGATTTGTTGCTATGTACAAGACAAAAAATAATGTGAAAGAAAAAGATTTTTTTTAAAAATCAAAACACAAACTGTTATCTGTGCTGGGGCAGTGTCTGAATTGTAAAAGTAGCATATATGGATAGATTATGAAAAATAGTGTTTGTTTGTGTGTTCAATAGGTTGTATTATACAAAACTAAGCTCAGATAATATGTAGGACAATTTACTGTTGCTATGTTTGGATTAGCAAGCTTGTCATACAGACTTTTATTGAATTTTGGGTGCAACACACTTGTAACCTTATGCCAGACTATGGAGAAATAGCTAACATAACAATCTCACAGATCATTACTACTGGATTGAGGTCTAGCCCCATCAGATGCACTACATTTATAGCCTTATGCCAGACAAGGCTTAATAAGAAAGTCTTGCTATGGAGCAATGGTTAGCCTGACAATCTCATAGATCATTACAACTGGAGTGAGTTCTATTCCCACTGAATGCTCTGCATTTATAGCCTTATGCCAGACAATGCTTAATAGGGAAGTCTTGCCTTGGTGTAATGATGAACATGCCTGTCTCCCGCACTATTACTCCTTCAGTGAGTTTGATCACCACTGGGTGCTGCATACTTGTGGTTTGTTTTATACTAAGCTAAGCTTCATAAATTCAAAAATTGTCTCATAAAATAAAGATTAGCTAGTTTCACAGAGTATTAAGAGTTTAGTCCTCACTAGGTGCTCTGTAATTATGGATTGGATACCTAGCTGTTGTGCTGTATTTAGCAACCTCATCTTTTGCACCAATATTACTACTGTAGTGAGTAATCCCTACTGGATGCTCCAGGCCTATGTACATGAACTGATGGTATCCCATCAGCTAAGTAGCAAAAGGATATTGAGTGAGCTTATGTACTGTGTGACCATGGCATTCATAGTGAATGTTTATCAAGCTTTGCTTGAAACTTGGACAATCTAATGATTAAGAAGGCTTTAAATGTTGATTTGTAAAGCTCAGATAAAATGTTGGTATCAATACTTGGCTGGAATCTGTTAAATGCAGTCCACACTCTAGAGGGTATTTAACTAGGAAAATAGCCAAAAGTCTTGAATGTGTTCAAGCTTTAGTTAAGAGAAAATTTACAGTGTGTGAATTAAAAGATGTAAAAATTCCATAATCTGTCCAAAGATTATTCAATCACTTTGAATAACTTGACTGCTAATTCTTTGCATTTTATGCTTGTTTTTTTTTGTTTTTTAAAAAAAGATGCTTTACCTCCTTCATTCCAGATTTGCCTCTCTGTGGCTTATAGCTTTTCACAAAGAAAAAATCATTATTAAAAGGAAGAAGATTTTGAGCCTTTGATGAGATTGAGAACACAACAAAGTAGCTCATGGTGATCCCCCAAAAAGAAGAACTTGGGATAAGTGTGCATGTTCTCAAGGGATCCAAACTACTTTGAAGGGGTTCTAAGCTCTTATTACTCGAGAAGGCTTCTTTTTTTATTAATATTAATTAGCTAAATCCTTTCTATACAGACCTTGTATAGTGAAAGAGAAAATTCTTGTGTTTCAGAGGAAAAGAAAACAAAAACAATTGTTTTTTAGTGCTGATTGCATTTCAATCTTATGTATATGTCAGAACTTTTTACTGTTCTTCACTAAATACAGGGCCAAAGAGACACTCAAAGTAGAGGATTAATGAATGAGGTTGTTGAAAGTAGATAATGGTTGACTTGAAGAGGTTAAGATTGGAGTCATTAGGGAAGCATCCTCTTGGGAGTCTGTCCCACAAAGTAACAATTTTTGGGTTCTTCCCAAGAATTGTTACTTACTGATGCAATTCTGCTTTCCTTATCACTAATTTTATTGCTACTCTATTTAGCTTTAGCCTTTTTAGTATGAAAAAATGTTATATTACTAGAAGTAGAGAAAAAAATTTGATTATTAAAGACACAATTTTGCTATTTTTTACCTAAAATTTGTCATGTTTTAACAACACTTGATATTTTGTTTATTGCAGATAAAGAAAAAAAGAGACTGTGATTAGAAATAAATGCAATTACTGACAGAATCAAACTATTATATGTGCAGTTAAATGCATTGTTAATGTTTTACTAGAGCAGTATTTTTCAACCGGTGCATCCAGATGCTCTAATACATCCTGAAAGGTAGCCAGGTGCACACTCCCAATTTATGAATTATTTTTATATTTAAAAAATCTTTATTTTTAAAAAGCAAAAAACACCATGTACATGGCTTCAGTGTCTATGCCAAGTCTTTATCACTTGAAATTTTAAACTGGATGATAAATTCCTTAATCTTTAAGAAATCCTATCCTGTTTGTCTGCCTTGAAGTATTTAAATCCATCATTATTGTTCGCTCTAAAAAAAAAAAAAATACATCGTAGATCCCCTTAAATGAAAACTGTACTGCTAATCTTCTTTGGGAATGCTTAACTAAAATTTCATATTTTCAAATTTCATGACTAATTTTTTCTTATTAAAATTAAAGTGTGTGTTGTATCCTGTTAGCACTCCCACATTTTTTAAAAGCCACCAAAAGAAAAAAAATGTTTAACTTGCATCATTGTAAGATTGATTCAGGATATAAAAAGGTCTACACTCAGTGGCACAGAGGTGTTTTATTATCCTCGCCCACACAGACAATAAATTGTACATATGGGGTCTAGTTAGTATTTTCATGGAGGCATTGAGGTATTATGGTGGATGTGGTGAGAAAAGTGTCTAAGAATGTGTTGTTTTGGTGCAAGGAATATTGTTTGCATGATTGGGTCAGCATTTGTGGCTAGCTAAGTCAAAGTTAAGACAGAAGACCGACCTTTTTCCCCTTCCCCATTTCAGCCTTGTGCCACATATTCTGTTAACTCAGAATTAAATAATAAGCTCAATGGCACAGAGGACTAAGATCAAAGTGTAGTATCATTCAATATCTGTTTGTGGGCCAATATGTCACCCACTACATGTTTTCCAGGGTTTTAGTTTATTCTACAAGTGTGCCTTGTAGTAAAAAAGGTTGAGAAGCACTGTACTAGAGTAATATGTTGCAAAAAGGTTTACTATAGAACTGCATTGAAAATTAAGAAGCAAGGGTATATCATTGATATGTCCCAGAAAGGGATATATTTGTTCAAAGTAGCAAAGTGGTTGTTGACTACTGTAACCGAGTAGGACAATCTAGCAGGTAACCATAATGGACTGGTCCCCATTGTAGTGGTAGGCAATAGGCGAAGACAAAAGGCGTAGCCATAAGGCGTTGTCCTTGTACCTCCACATCAGTCTGTATTTATGGTTGACACCAGCCAATCACATTACTGTGAGGGGGAACCCAGGTGTATGCATATTCATTACATCAGTCATTGATCAGGAATTAATGCAATTATTACTGACAGAATATTGGTATTATAGAATATAAACCCTATTTCAAACACAAATTACATACCCACATACATACCATATTAAAACACACCCAAACTTTATTTTCTACCCAATAACAGACAATATTACAAACATGCCAAAAAGATTTCACAATATAACACATACCATTTAAATCAAAGTGCCTATTAATTAGAAATTAACATCATCATGTGAAATATTTGACCAAATCAGAGAAAACTTAAACCCTATTTTTCTCAAACCTACTTTTAGCAAAAATTTCTCATATAAACCAACAGATTTCAAGTTTCAGTGAGCAAATATGTGGCTGTCTCCAAGCCATTCAAGCACAAGAGAAAATGAGGCTACATGGCCTTTTCTTTCCCCCAATACACATACTGAAAGAAACGTGTTGGCGACCTGAAACAAATCCTCTCCAACAATTTGGCTGGTCAGTGAATCTTCACTGATGATCAAAGTCTTTTTTCAACTACAGATTTTCTGTGGACCAACTATTTAAAAGTCTTTTTCAAGCTACAACTTTTTCTGTGAATCAATTATGCTAAGACTTTAACTCAACTAAAAATTACTTTTACTCCTTTTAACTCTTTTGAATTCATGTACATATGTTTGTAAATACAAATGATTTATTTAACAGGAATACCCATGTTTATTTTATTTTCTTACTGTTTAAAATTTGAACATTTGGATATTTAATATAAAGAATAAACTGGACAACAGAATTTTGTACAGTATTATATGTATAATGTAAATGCAGTATTAATGCTTTACTATAGGAATACATTGCAGCCAATTTAACTCTAGATATTGTGAATGATTTTACTATAGAAATGCATTGAAAATCAGGAAGCAAGGGTTTTGTTAGTGACCAATAATTAATACAAATACTACTGACAGTTTAGAGCTTTTATATTTGTAATGTGAATGCCATGTTAATGTTTTATTATAGTAATATATTGCAAACAATTTGACACTAGATATCAGTTGTAAATAAATTTTTCTATAGAAATACATTGAAAATCTGAAAGTAAGGTAGTGTCAATGATCAGAAATTAATGCAAATATTACAGACATAAAAAGGGTATTATATGTATAAGTTAAATGCATTGTTGATATTTGACTATAGTAATGCATTTGTTATGATGAGCCTTGTTTGACTTTGGTTTTTGGTTAGTAAAATCTCTATCTATAAAAGGCAGGATGTGTGTATGTGTATGTATGTGTAATGAATGCATGGTCGCAATTTTCAACAGATTTGCACCAAAATTTACATGCACATACTCCAAGTTAGCAGGAAAGGCAAGACTGACTTTGCATTTCCCAACTCCTATTGATAGTGGAAATAATCAATTTTTTCATGCTTCTATGGCAGTTTTCATGTAGTTTGCAGCCATTTTGTACTGGCCAGAGTGAGAGCCTATAGCTGGCTGCCACGAATAGGCAAGAAGATTCTATTGGCCAGCATGAGAGCCAACAGCTGACTGACACAAATGTTAACTAGCATGCTAGTATGCAAAAAAAAATTGATAGCTGCATTTGTCACAAGTGGGAAAAATTTAAATCTGCATCGCACTTTACTCCAATTGGCTCATTCACTTGCTTAAACTCAACGTTGATTCTGATTCCGCCAAACTGGGTTGGGTGTGAAAAAGTATTTGTTGTTAACATTCTTTTTTCATTTGGTTTTTCCAGTTATGAGTCCTTTTTTTTAAAGCTGATTGTTTTGTGTTCATTTTGTTTAGTTCTTTTTTCGTAACTGATTTAATGTTTAGTATAGAGCTTAGAAAAAATTTGCAGTGTGAGATAGGCAAGAAGTAAGGCATGTAGCAACATCAGCACAGCAAAGTGATAGCAATTGCTGTATGAGTCGTACGATTTTTGAATCAAGCATGGGCAATGCCGGGCCATGCTGCTAGTACAACATATATACATCATAACAACAAAGTGAGGCATTTATACATATATATATATATAGAGAGAGAGAGAAGGATTTATTTATCAGAAGGATTTGGTTATAGCAGTTCAGTAGATATACAAATGTTCTTGTAATGTTGTTGTTAGTAAATGTTTCTGATTTGTACTTGTATTGTTAAATGAATAAATTATTTGCAAATGATAAGTCTATTATAAAAAGGTAATATTAAATATGAGAAAGTGACATTTGTGCAAGATTTATCTGTAGTCTTCATTCCTGGGGGTACTCAGTTCCACATGCTCTCCTTGTGAGAGACTGATAGAAAAAAGTGGAAGTCTCTAAATTTCCTGCCAGTAAGGTGGTTTCCTTTTTTCTATGGAATCATGAGAATTAATTTTTTTTTATTTCTCGTGATCACAAGATCACTATACATTAAAAACACTTTTGCTATAGAAATTAATTATAAATGAGTTTAGAAATTAATTGAAAATCAGAAAGCAAGGGATTTATCAGTTGTCAAGAATTGATATGAATATTAACAATTGAATAAGATCATTAGAAGTATAAATGGTGATAATATTTCAAACATATTAACAGCATTATTGTGTATATAAATGAATCCAGTGACCTGTATCAAATTAGATTTAACCTGATTCTTAAATCTCGAGTCTTTAAAATAAGAAACAGATTTTGTCATACATGGTAAAAATTTATCAAGTGTAAACCTGTGTCAATATTAATTAAAACTATCAGCCATGAACAACATATAGTTTATTTATATGCATTTATGCTCTAATGCTCCAAAATTAATACCTCCCATTTATTTCCATGACAACTACAATGAATGCAGGGAGCAGAATAACACCATTGGATACATCAAGTTTTCAGCTACAAAGAACTATTTTTCCATATAGTCATCACTATTGACTATCCATTTTCACCAGCAAAAAAAATGTCTCTACTAATGGAGACACCCTACTTTTTTATGCTGCTGATTGCATCATTGTCAAAGAAATGTTGGCTGCATTGGCCATCTTTCATTGACTCAAATAGATGAAAGTCAGTAGGTGCCAAATCTGGACTGTAAAATTGGCATGGTAGGACCATCCAACCTAAATTTGTAATATGATCCATGGCCTTCAAATTGAAATGAAGCCTGGTGTTATTGTGATGCAAGTAAAAGATTGTCTTTTTCTTTTGCTGAATCTGTAATGTCACACTGTAATGTCACACTGTAATGGTCAGAGTTGAGGCTTTCTCTAAGTTCCAGGAAATTCAGGAGGATCATGACTTTCCTATTCAAAAAAACTGTATATAATTTAACCCAATAATGGCAACATTTTTAACTTTTTCGAAGATCAATGGCTTGGAGCTAGTGAAGCCAGTGGGACTTGGCAAGAAACATACTTCTTTGAACTTTATGGACTGGCACCCCAGAATCACAAAGAATTGCACCAAATAACAAAAATAACATCACTTGAGGACTTTGAATAATAGCAATAGCTAAAATGGATAGTACATTTATTTTTTAAATTATTTCACCCCAAACAAGGCAATAAAGCCACTAAGACTTAAGAAGTTACTGGGTATTAGATAATATAAGAAAACATCTGTTTATATTTCTGAGATGAGGTATTGTAACTAATTAAACTATTTACATTGTTCAAACTGTTGTCCTCATCTTTATTACCATATTCACAATGTTTCGGGCGTACACTCCGGCTTTTTTCAGGTGATGTACATTGAAATTTTGAACCAAATCCATGGGGTAGTTTCTTCTAAGGCATGTGAAGTGGAGTTAGAACAATTTAAATAGTATAAATATAAGAAAAAATACCTTATAAAGGAAAAAGGACAATAAAAGAATAAAAAATTAAGAAGACAGAAGATAACAATTGACATTACATTTAAATTTTTGGAGATCAATGTTGATTAGGAAGCAAGCAAGAAGTGTGATAGAAGAAACTGTTAACATAGAACTTATGGTTAAATTTAACTATTTCAACTCTAAAATGATGAGACCCTGCAACCAATTTAGTACTGCGCTTAAATTCATAAAGTCTAGGTACCATAGGGGAAGTTCATCAGAACAATTACGATGAAAGTATTTGTAGAAAAGATACAGGGAAGCTACGTTACAGTGGTGACTGGTTATGGAAAGTGACTGAAGCCGAGATGCCAGGTCAGGACCAATAACATTACAGATTCTTCTTTGAATTTTATCAAGAATCTCTAAATATATAGTAAGAGCACCAGACCTAAAGATGGCAGTAACTCAAAGAGAAAAATAGGATATAATCAAGATGTTGACATTCCACACTACTTCAAATAAAAAGTTAGGAAGGAATTCTCCATCAATACTGGAAAAAGCAATAACAGCTATTGGACTTGTGAAACCTTCTTTCCTGTAAAATTGTTTCAAGATAAAGATTTTATAAATGTCAACCAACAATAATACAATCTGCTCGGTCAATGAATGCTAAATGTTTCTTTATAAGGAAAAGTCTAATATTATCACAATAGCCTAATGCAGGCATGCCAAACTCATGGCATATGGAGGGCCACATTAACCATATCTGCAGCCTCAAGGGCCGCACATGCTTACATTTTATCACAGCTAGTGGTAACTAAACTTTAAATACAAAATACTTACAATACAAGGTAGTACAATTTAATAATTTTTATGTTTTCCTGATCATTGACATTGCTTTAAACAAACTATTCTTGATATATCAGATTGGAATGTCTGTGTAAATTCTACTTTGATCAAAGATAACAAATGTTCATTAGTTTATCTGGTTCTGTGAGATGTTTTTGTGGCCTTCATAAACAAAAATAACTGCTCACAGACATATGTGGAACCAAACATTGCCATAATCATTGTGGCAAACCTTCTGATGTTCTTAAATGTCTGAGGAAGATATGAAAAAAATTCAGGTACCCCCTACTTCTAGGTACTTTCAACAGAAATTCTCGATATACCACAGCTATAGAAACCTTTGTGAGGGCTGCCAAGATACGTGTAAAAGGCTGCATGCAGCCTGCAGACCACCAGTTTGACATACTTAGCCTAGTGGATTAAAGTGTTGATTTGTTAATTTGGTGACAGTAATTGTGAGTTCAATCCCTGGTCTGGTCAGTGTATATTTTGATTCAGTGGAAACAGGCAAGCAATAATTGAGCAGTAATAAAAGTAATAACCAAACAAGATATTTCTTAGACATGGTCAGTGGAATGAGGACAGTCTACCCCTGTAGATTAAATAAAAGTTTCAGTTCAGAATTAACTTTAGGTTACTCAGATTGATATACACCTGATGAATACTGGAGGGTACAATGGTTAAATCATTGTGATAATGACAACAAAAATGAGGACAATAGTTCAAATGTAAATAGTGAAAATATTATCATTATCATAGATGAGAAACTTTGTATATTGCCATTCTTTATGCTGTTGTTTTTAATTCTAGTTTATTATGGTGATACCATGTCTTGTCCACAGAGATGATGTGGTTCATCTTTATATTGCTTCATCAGGGCCCTAACAAGCTGCTATTCAGTATTTTTTGATTCTTGTGCAAGCATTTGTGGGACCCACCTGACACAGACTTTGTGATATCCCAATGTTACTAACATTGTTTTCAATGCATTGAAACCATCATTCAGTTCTATACACAGTTCTCTGATAATCCACAGATGAGCTGATCAAGGTGCTCTTCATTTTGTAGGTTAACAATCCGGAAGGGCTGCCCAGAACACATCTTGTCAAACACATTTGCTGTTACTACTGTTGAAAGGTATTACTTACTATCTCATATCTACTGTTTGGTCTTCTCAATTGTTTATCAAGTGTCAATGAACATGTAGTTTTTCCATGATATGCCTTTGATTCATATGCACTTTCATGTCAGACCACATTTTACCAGACTACTGGTCAACCTCTACTTGTAAGTTTTTTATTGATTGATTTGTTTTTATGGCTAATCAACCTTTTGCAGGTTATTTAAAACCAGAAAATATTTTTATATTGTAAGAATTTGGGGAAGATAACAATGATTTACTGATACAAGTCCTACTAATTAACCCATAGTTGGAGGGTGAAGCGGTGGATTCATACTCTTCTGAAGGGTATTTGCACATAAGTGAATATAACGAACCCAACTGGAATTGAAACTTGGCTCTCCGAGTTCCAATTCCAAGTTGTTATCCATTACACCACTCCTATATCTAAGATTACAGCAACTGGTATTTCCAAGCGGTTACCCATCTAGGTACTAACCAGGCTCGACATTGCTTAACTTTGGTAATCGCATGAGAATCAGTGTTTCAACGTGATATGATCTTAATTCTCTGTAACAAAGCAAAAATGTTATGAGTTAATGTTGGGGAAGGTCAACTACTACTGCCATGTCTGCTTCTGATATTGTGGGCCAAAATAATAAAACTGGAGGCATTACTTTTGAAGCAACCCTCATATATATTTAGTTAACTGGCAGCAATATCAGAAAAAAGACTAGAGATTCATTATCCTGTTTTATTGATTAGGGTTTAATGATTTTTTATTTATTTCTTTTTGTAACTATTAGTAACAAGAAAATACAACTGGTTGGATAGCTAAAGTTGCTAAGTGTTCTCTTTTTAACAATTCAGTTGACTGCTGTTCATTTAAAAAGTGTTCTGAAATCTATTTCAAATTATAGAACAATCTCTGCCAATAAAATATATTGTGTTTGCACAAAAGTTTGTATCATTTTTCAGTAGGTGCATTTGAGCATGTGATTTTGTTTCTTTCACACATGACTGAACGTTATGTTAGATATGCACATTATGAAAGGTGACATTTCAGCACATCTTTCTATATGATTCATGTGCAGATCTTGAATTTTAAACATTTTTACATTAAAAGTGAAAATGGAAGAAAATGAGATGCATTTTTATTCCTGAAAAGGAAAAATAAATCCTGTACAAACAAAAAGAGGTATGTGCCATTTATAGAGATGATGTCACTGTGGAGAGTACTGTTCTATTCATAAGTAATTCACTAGGTTCAGAAGGGGAAATTTTGCTCTGGAAAACAGAGAATGTTCCAGCTGGCCTGCAGTCATTGATGATGATCAAATCAAATTTTTAATCATTTAATCATTTCACCCCAAGCGAGGCAATAAAGCCACTAAGACACAAGGGGTTACCGAGTGTTAGAGAGTATGAGAAAAAAATACTATTAGGTTGGTGCAAAAATAATGACGGTTTTTGACGTTAAAAATTACGTCAAAAACCGTCATTATTTTTGCACCAACCTAATGTTAAGGAGAGACAACAATAAAATAATGAGAATTAAGACATTAGATAACAATTGACATTGCATTTAAATTTTTGAAGATCAATGTTGACTGGAAAGCAAGAAGCCAGAAGAGAGTTCTGCAAGCAAAAAGTGCAATAGAAGAAACTGTTAGCATAGAATTTACAATTACATGCCAATTAAAAATAATTCAGGTCACATAATAGAAGACATTGCATACATATTCTATATACCAGGTGTAACAGCATAATTGTCTGATTGTTAGATTAGGCTTTGAACCATTGTACCCTAGAAATGATTAAAGATATCTTACTGGAATTCTCTGAGAGTTTTATAACACAGACTATACTTTGAACAATAAAAATGTATTTAGCTCTTAGTTGAAATGATGATCCATCTTGCTGTTGTAACCTCCTGATCCAGTTTTCCTCTCTACTGTTCTCTCTTTTTAAACTTATTCACCATTCTCTTGATGGTTCTTTAATGGACTTTGAAGATGAAAGCCAGCATATGAATGTTGGTACCATTACTGAAGGCCTGAATGATATTTTTCCTCTCACCATTGCTCAGTTGGGAAGAGATAGGGGATCTGACACAAAATGATTTTTCTAGCTGAATAACTCAAGAGATTTTTCAGTGATTCTTACGACAAATGGTATCAAGATGGCTAAACGTCTTATCTGAAAACCTGGAAAAAAGAAACTCATTTAGTTTAGTGGTCTTTTAGATATTTAGCATTTTGTAGAATGGTAAATTATCCCATGCTGTTACACGATTTGTACAATTTTTCTGTTACACCCAGTATCTCATTTGAAAATATTACGTTGGTGCAAAAATAATGACGTAATAATGTTGTTTTTGACGTTAAAAAATACATGGATATATGAATTGCCACAATGTTTTGGTGCCTCACGATTTAATTAAAAAAAATTATGGACTACATTTCCATCTGCAATTCTCTACTCAAATTCCCCCACCACCACCACCAAATGGCCCATTTTGAAATGGACAATCACAAGTAATGAAAAAAGGATTGTCAAACAATGTGAAGTGGAGAAGGTCCTGGAGGAAAATGAAATGACCCACCATAAACTCAGTCTATATCTGAAGAAGGAGATGCTGTGTATCTGGTGCAAAATCAGACATTGAATTCATACAAAATACTGTTTCTATTTAGACTATACAAGCTCATGACCAGAATTCCCTAACTTCCGGTTTTATTTATTAAATTATTTATTCCCATAATTCATTATTATTCATATTTCTGGACCACAGTGGTTGTTTTGAATCTTCCACAGCATGATTTTATAGCCAGTAGTCATATGGTGAAAAAGACATTGCACTGTTCCTGCACTGTAAGAAATGTACAAATTTCTAAGAAAAGCTTTAAAATAAATGAAATATACATAAAATGAGAATAAAATACATTCTGTGGTAATGAAATTTTATATATCATCTCTGGCAGAGACAGATTGGATAATAACACACACACACACATATATGTTGCCATCCAGGAATCCTTGAGAGTGCCTTGACTGTAAATTTATCTACAGTAAATTTGTGCCCTGCTCAATATTTCACAATCTCTGGCAGATCTATCATCACAGTATGGGGTACCTACTAACAAAAGTGATAAAAAGGAAAAGAAAAAGACTCTAAATGAATTCAGTGAGATATAAAAAAAAATTCTAAAATCCCCAACACCCTTCATTTATTTACATGTGTAGTCTTACCAACACAACAAATTTAGTCCAGTGAAGTCCTGAAAGATGAACCACATCGCAAGTAAACATTTTCCACTTTATAATATAATTTCCCCAATACTGTTATTGATATATAAAGGAAACTATTTATCATCTCACTCTTCACATATTTAAATTAGATTATCCCCTCTCTATCTCTTTCTCTTATATAAACTTTTCAACACCCTCTATTTTCTAAAATTTATATCATTCATTTTTTTAAGTCTTCTAAAGGACACAGGTTTTTCCTTAATAAGTCAGACATAGGGAGTAATAGGCTCTAAACTGATATGAAGTTTGAGTTCAGGCCTATCCTCTTTGACTGGCTGAACTCTGAAGATGAATGCATACAATCTATGCTTATATTTAATTCATAGCTAGAGGGAGAAGAAATTGATGTTTGCCTTCCTCAAGGCCATTAGTATGAAGTGAACACACTGGACCTGGAATGTAAACTTGATGGGTTTGGCGCATTAAAATAGACTGCCAAAATTATCAGTAAATACAGTGTAACCCAGATATAAGAGAGTTGTCGGCACCGGAGAAGAAGTCTCTTATATCTGGTTTTCTCTTATATCTGGGTTTGGTCTATTTTATATACATTAACACAGGCTCTAATTTGGGACCAGAGAAAATCTCTCTTATATTCGGGTTTCTCTTATATCTGGGTTACACTGTAATAATATAAGGAATGAACATGTAATGACAAGAATTTGATAGCTATAGAACATATAAATAGATTGAATACACTTATAGATGAGCTATTTAGATTTAAATATTTTCTAAAATACAAGCTTCCAAGAGACCAGATTAAGAAAGAACACGTATCAGCAAGTAACCAATCTACTTAATATGGTTTAAGGAGTTTTATAACATCATTATAGGTTTAAATTCTAATAAGGTTATCTTTATACAAAATTTAAAATTGGCAAAACTTTACAATAGCTGTGATGCAAACTTGAAGAAAAATTTGATCACTGAGCATATACTTGAATGTTTGTTTTGAATAGAGGAGGATTGCCTTTAAGTTGGGTAAGAATATGAGTAAGTATTTGCACTAAAATTAGTTCATATAATTTTCATATAGAGTAGAAGGACAAATATTTATGAGGGTGGTTTCAGGTCACTCCCCTTTGTAATAGGCCTGAATGAGAATCATTTTGTCCTTTTAATATTTTAAGTAGTTTAAGTTTAAACCTTCACGGCTAGAACCCACCATGCCACTTACATAGTAGCAAACCACCTACATTCCCTTCGTATTGTATCAATGAAAAGTAAATTACACTCAAGCATCTTCTTCCTGCGAACCACTGCCCTGTGAAACTAACACCCAACAGGATGTTTCCCTGATCACTACAATCTTAACTTGTTCAAGGCTAGGGTTAACCATTATCTTCCACTCCTATATACACAAATGGCCTCCAAATGTAACTCTGTACTTCAAGTGACCCTGCCCAGACCAGAAATATTAAAACAGAGGTAAATAATATCATGTCATGTCAAGCTGACACAGATAATGTGTGCGCTATAGAAGAAAGGTTTATTCTCCTATTTATTTTCCCCATTATGAGCATTATTATATCCATGAAATAATAACACCATATTTCATGGATGGAATGGAATGGCTATACACAAAATTATATATACATATATACATTTATCCCACACAGAAAAAATATAACACATGTCTACACGATACACAGTATAAAAAGAGAACAAAAAGTTAGGGTCTTATATATAATATGGAGATTCTTCTGTGTTTCTGGAGAAGACATATTTAGAATTCCAGATTTGAGTGAGCTGGATTTATTTGCTATGTCCCTAGTGAAGGCAAATTCTATAAACAAGTAAATGGTGAGTCTTGAGTTTTTCCCAACATAAGGACTATGAGCAGGAAATATTTTCTATATCTGGTAAAGATATATTCCCATAGGAAAACGGTGCCATAGGCTTGTAAGCTGCACCATGTGCTGGAGGATGTGATTTAGCATCAGTCCAGACCAAAATAAAAACAACTGCTCAGTTTGGATCCTGGAAGCTGACGACTGTAGGACTGACTGACACTTTTGTCACTATGTAGTGACATCACTAAACAGCCATCACATGACCCATGTGACTTCATCTGCACCAAAGTGAGATAATCGCCTTTTGTATCCTTAAAAAAAAAGTGTTCATGCTGGAGTTTAAACATATAATGGTGTCACAGCTTTTGAATATTTCCTTATAAGAAAACGGCTAATATTACGACTACCATATTAAGTTAAGAACAGCTTTTCAGTGAGGCTGAAGAAAAAGGGACACAAATTTGATTCTTATCAAAAGTTAGTCCTTTATTCCTGATTTGCAGAATCTAGACTGTGCTGTAGATTAGTAACCTGAGTAAAGTTGCAATAGAAATCCTCTAAAAGTTTAAGATAAAAGACATATTCTTGTCAAAATTAATAATTGTGTAAGCCTTCATATTGTTTAGATCACAACTGTTACAGAAAGCCAAATTTATCTGGTTGTTTTTTGTTTGTTTTTTAAAAATACATCTGTTTCATGTTTGACATGTCATCATTGATATTCTTAGGTGAGGATTAGGGGTTTCGGGTCATTCAACATCACACCCCATCTCCATGATGATCTCGTTCAGGGCTCAGCAATCCCTGACCTTCCGGGCCATATCTGGCCTGTGAAGGATTTTTGTCCTGCCTGCCAACTTTACACCTGGACACTCATTTGAGAAGCAACTGGCAGACAAAATATCAGTTGAAGTTAATTGACTTACAATGCCATGATTTTTAAATCAAAATTTAATTCTGAATCCACTACTGACTTCTACAAGAAATATGATTTGCTCAGCAGAAAATGTAAAAGCCTATTGAATAATATGAAAATGATGGTATTTTTATTTGGAAGTACATACGATTGTGAACAAATTTTTTCAAAAATGAAATATTTCAAAAGTCATTTCAGAACAAGGTTGAATGATGACCACCTGGATGATATTTGGCTTCTGTTGTTGAAAAATATTTCACCTGATGTGGAAAAGTTTTTAAGAATAAGCAGAAACAAATGTCTCATTAAATAATTTACCATTTCTAACTGTATTTCATTTGTAATAAAGAATTTGCATTTTTTGTTGATTGTGTTAATTTTTATCCTGTAATTCCTGCAGTAAAATAAGGAACCTTGTTTAAATAATGTAACATTAACATCATTGTTTTTTCTTTAAACCTCCAGACAAAGGCAGCCTTCTGGATGGAGCAGTCTGAAGTCAAAACAATTTATTATAGTACATTTGATATAATGGCCCTCCTCTGAGACACTGCAAAGCTGTCTGTCCCGCTCGCTCCAAAAAGTTGCTAATGATCCTCAGCTTATCACTGATGACACGTCAAACATCAAACATGTATTTCACAAAATGATTGCCAAAAATTAAGAATGGCTAGAATTTACTTCCATCTTAACTTTTTAAAAGATTTTTATCACAACTTTACCCAGGCCATTGATCTACAGTACAGAGCAGACCACACAGATCGATAATAACAATGAAACAAATTTGTGTTCCCTTTGCCTTGGAAGCTTCACAGAATGCACCAGCTGCTTTTAACTTTTTTACTGAGTCTAAGCTTATAAAGCTGTGACACTATTATATGTTTAAACTTCAACAAGGAGACATTTTATTTAAAGAATTTGCATAAAAAAATATAATATTTGTTTATATAGTTAAAGAATTTACATAGAAAATTTACATAAAAAAGAAGTAAATTTACATGCTTATAAAGAAAATAAAACAAAAACCTTAAATGAAATCTATCAGAAAGTTGTGGGTGTTATAAAGAAGGAGTTAACTATATTTTTTTAATTAATTATCCTTTGTTTATTTTCAATGATGTACAAATAGAATAAATGAATGGCAATAAAAAAGGGGAAAAAGTATGTCACACAAACTGAATAAATGAATGAAAACAACAGTCATTATTGCTTATAGAATTTGTTTTAGGTGTTCTGGTGATGTGATGACCTTGTCTGAATGTAATTTTTTAATATGTACATTATGGATTAAAAGGGCATCATCAGACCACAAGCAGAATTATAATATTACAAACAAAATCATATATGAGATACAATGAAATAAGCATAGCCAAAAATGATAAAATTCTTTAGTATGCATTTCAGAGAAAGGATTGTATATTTTAAAGAACTTATAAAGAACTGTCCAGGACATCAGCCTCCTTTAGCCACTGAAAAAAAGAAGAGAGAGAAAGTTTTGATTTTGTTTCTTTTGGCAATAAAATTCTTGTTCTGATGCATCATGGGATCATTCTACTCATGGGAGTATTCTGTATTTATTTAAATATGTTTTTATAATCTAACTTTTTCTTTATTTATTACCATTCTTATATATATTTTAAACTATTTTTATGCTTAACTGAACTGTTAATTTTTCTTTTATTATTAATTATTTTGGTTACATAGTCTGGTAATAAGGGTTGGCAGTTATTTAGTAATTTATTGTTGCTATCACTACAAATTCAATCATTTTGTTACTGTAAGTGTTGAGTTGACAGTTGTGAAATATACAAGTTCAAATTTTATTGGAATCTATCTAGTTGAAAGGAAAGTTCTTGGAGTTTGTAGAACATTAAATTTATTTAGAAACTGTGCGAACTTACCTTTCAACCAGATATTCTTCATTTCTTTCTCTTTCAAGAAAGAAAGAAAAGGATAAGCTTTTGGTAAGAATCAAATTCATGTAACTTTTGCTTCAGGGAAGCTTCAATGAAAATCTGCTCTTAACTTTATGTTGTTTAAAGATTATATAGTTGTGGCACCATTTTATGTTTAAACTCCACCAAGGACACCTTTTATACATTATTTATGATTAGCAAAAATTTAGAATGTCTAGAATTTGCTTTTATCTTTATCAAAACTTTACTCAGGCCACTGATTTACAGCATAGGGTAGACTGTACAGATTAGTAATAACAGTGAAACTTGAATTTGTGCCCCTTTTCTTTCTTTCTTTCTTTCTTTCTTTCTTTCTTTCTAGACCGGGTCCTTCCTTCCTTTCTTTCTTTCTTTCTTTCTAGACCGGGTCCTTCCTTCCTTCCTTTCTTTCTTTCTTTCTTTCTTTTTTTCTAGACCTGGTTCTTTCTTTCTTTCTTTCTTTCTAGACCTGGTTCTTTCTTTCTTTCTTTCTTTCTTTCTTTCTTTCTTTCTTTCTTTCTTTCTAGACCTGGTTCTTTCTTTCTTTCTTTCTTTCTTTCTTTCTTATTATTCCTATTTCTAAATTTCTGTTGCTTTAGCAATTGATGAGTGAAAAGATATTGAAAAAGTAAGCATTTATACTATTTACATTGTTCTCATTTTTATCGTCATATTCACAACATTTTGGCTATTGTACATTCCTGCCTTCTTCAGGTGATATACATTGGAATTTCAAACCACCAGGGTAGATTGTTCTAGTTCCATATGCCATGCCTTTTCTGGATATCTCAGTTTCAGTTATTTCCCTTTTTGATTTTGAAATTTGACACAAAATTAATGGAGATGAGGCAGTGTTAAAGTGAAAAGGAGAAATTATTTATATTTTTATTTTGGGTTATTGTTGTGGCCTTGCTAATGAACACTAAAGCAAAACTGTCAGCCATTGCATTTAAATGCAAAAAGAAAAAATTCAGTAATGGATAGCTACACATAGTTTTTGCCTTATTAATCGCACACCTGATGATGATCTCAGAAAGAGAAGGAAAGTACTTAGGAAATAAAAGTGATTTTCACTATTGCAGTGCATTTCTTGCATCATTTGATTGTAACACACCCCAAAATATCCAAGAGAGGAATTGAGTTAAACAAATATATTAACAGAACCAGTAATACTTCTGGAACTTCTGCAACTGATTTTCTCATCAGCATTGGGTTTCAGTGCATATTTGTTTTTGGCAAGTGCCCAGCCAAAATGGGTAAGGGACAAATGACCATGGTAGTGTGGACAGGCCTTCAGCCCAAAAACAAATTGATTACCATTTATATAGCATTGGATTGGCTCAAAAATTAACTGTTTGTTGAAGCTTCATGGATTTTTTTTCTATTTTTATGATGTTTTAATTTTTCTTTTTAATCTTGGAAGTGGATGCATGGAGCTAGCTTTAAATTAAATTTGTCTATGTCATTTGAGTAGTGGCCATCAAGGTGAACACTTCTGGTTTTGTCGAAGAATAGGAGTTCTGAAGTCCCACAGCAACACAAAAGCTGTAAAATCAGTCATTATCAATCCAAGAAATTTTTAGACTATTAAACTCATTTTGTTGCTGACATTGTTATCCATTATTTGGGCTGATCTATTTTATATCCTTCTTAATGTGTACAAACCCTAAAGAAAGTGAAAGGCTTTTTTTCATAAAATGTGGCAACAAAAAGAAAATAAATAAAAGCAAATATAATTGGTGGAATTCAATCCAAGCAATATATAATAATCAGGCAATTTCATTATCAGAAGCCAGTAAAATCCTATTTTCAACACAATTACATACCCACATCCATACCATATTAAAACATGCCCAAATTTTATTTTCTACACAATAACCATATTTTTCTTGAGCCTACTTTTGGGAAAAATTTCAGAGAGCAAAGATGTGGCTGTCTCCAAGCGAAGAACAAGAGAAAACATAGCCACATTACTTTTTCTCCCCAGACCATAACCCACCCACCCAACAGCATATGCTGAAAGAAACATATGTTGGCAACTTCAAACAAATCAGCTACAGCAACAACAACTTGGACAGTCAGTGAATCTTCATTGTCAATCATATGTCACTGATTTCAAACAAATCATTTCCAACAACAAAAACACCAAAGGTCAGTGAATCTTTGTGTTATGGTGAAACCCACCTATTCTATAGTTAATAGACTCTCTCACCTAATATAAGTAGGAGTAGTAAGAGAAACGAGGGTCAGTCGATGTCGGACGACAGTTAGTCGAATACGAAAGTAGTCAGCGACCACAAGATTACTCTGCATAATACCTATTATATCAAGTTCCTAACATTTTGTTACGTCGAACTATTTTACGACCGACTTAGTACAAATACAATCCTCCACTGCCAAAATACTCCACAACACTTCGGTAATGATAAAAAAATTTTTTAAACTTCAACATTTTCTATGAATCAACTATCCAAAGACTTTAACTCAATTAAAGATTATTTTTAATCATTTTTAACTCTTTTGAAATAATTTATTTAACAAGCATACCCATGTTTTCTTCCTTTTTTTTTTCTTATTGTTTCAAATTCGGATGTTCAGTTTATTAACATAAAAAATACATGAATGACTGAATTCCCTTCAAGCACAGATGATTCCGTTTATATGTGAAGTTCACCCCTTACTGAGCAAAGAAATCCACAGTGGCTTGATTTATACAACAATATGTTAAGCTAATGTATACTGCTTCTTTTAATTTTCTCACCTTCAAAAACGTTCTCAAGCTGTTATCTGGACCTCATCTCTACTCCTTTTCTTCTTGTTTGTATATATGGCTATTATGTTTTTCTACCTAAAATCAAAATATGGTATCTGTCTCAGTTTGAATCACTTATGATTTCTGATTAAGAAACTGTTATAGTGGAACACACCTATTCTATAGTTAATAGACTCTCCCACCTATAATAAGTAAGAGTAGTAAGAGTAACGTGGAGTCGGCTCAGTGAGTTGGTCAGTCAGTCGATGCCGGATGACCGTCAGTCAGATACTGAAATATCAGTGACCACAACTAGATTACTCTGCGTCATTACCTATTATATCAAGTTTCTAACGGTTTGTACGTCGAACCTATTTTAGGACCGACTTAGTACAAATACAAGCCTCCACTGTGAAATCACTCCACAACAGAAACCTACATATAGATATTAAGAGGGAAGAAATCAAGAAATGCAAGACAGAAGAGGATGGATTGAAATAAAATAAAGAGACAAATTTCCTGGTCAGATACCAAGAAACAATGAGTGAAAAGCAGGAAAGGATGGAAAGTAGTAAAAAAAAATGAAAGGAAAAATAAAGACAAGAAATAGGACAGATTTGCTGACTTGATATCAAGATACAATGAGAGAATGATTGTCAGTTGTCAGGCAACTAGGGAGGGAAAGGTAAAAGTTGTAATATATTAAAATTGTTTATGGAGAGATAGAGAAAGAGATAGAGATTTTCTTTAATCATTTCACCCTCAAGCAAAGCAATAAAGCCATTAAGATGCAAGTAAGTATGCAAGAATATGAGAAAAAGAAGAACATTATTAAAGAAAGATAACAATAAGAGAACAGGAATTAAGAAAATAGAAGATAATGAGTGATATTGCATTTAAAATTTTGACAATCAAAGTTGACTGGAAAATAAGAAGAGAAGTGCAGGAGAAGAAACTCTTAACATAGAACTTATGGTGACATCTAGCAATTTCAATTGTCAATCTAGTGCTGCATTTAAATTCATAAAATTAAGGTTCTAAAGTGGAAAGCTCATCAAAGCAATTACCATTCTAAATATAAATTCCAAAAAACTGTTCTTTTTATAGGCATTTTAGAATATTATTACAGTATTTGTAGCTGATTTTATTCAGTGTCAACTTCAATTTATTAATGTAGATTGCTTCAAGGATCTGTAGTTTTAATTTGTTATTTTCTTGCTGTAGGATAATTGTGTTATCAGTCAGTATTTTTCTGTAGTGTGAATGTGGACAGAAATGCTGGTGTAAATGTCTGTCCATTCATCCATTGTGAGACATTTAGCCCAACATTCCTGTCCACGTTCACAGTATGAAAATAAAACAGCTTTCATGCTTTAATGTGCAATTGACATTCCAGCATAAAAGAAAAAATTACATAGTGGATAATTTTTTCAGATCCTAATGAACACTAAAGCAAAACTGTCAGCCATTGCATTTAAATGCAAAAAGAAAAAATTCAGTAATGGATAGCTACACATAGTTTTTGCCTTATTAATCGCACACCTGATGATGATCTCAGAAAGAGAAGGAAAGTACTTAGGAAATAAAAGTGATTTTCACTATTGCAGTGCATTTCTTGCATCATTTGATTGTAACACACCCCAAAATATCCATGAATATGAATAGATTATGCTAAAAATAAGCAGACATAATGTTTGTAATTTATTTAATCAGACATGCCTAAATACACAAATGTATATATATATATATATATATATATATATATATATATATATATATATATATATATATATATATAATTTGCTGCCTAAATACACAATAAATATATATATTACTGCCTAAATACACAAATAAATAAATATATATATATATAATAGCTGACAACTCATATTTGAGGATACCCGTCTACTAGGGCGGCTAGCTAATCCCTATGCAGACGTTCACTCAGGCACATTTTACATTTGCTCAACACACACAGAGCCCACTTGTAGTTTATACTGCAACTACGCTGAGCAGACCATAGTTACAGTTTCTGGGAGAGAGCGTGTTATCTAGTGTGATCAACAATTTGAACAAGACCAGCATTCTTGAGGAGGGAGGGTGTAGATAATTCTAGTATATGGGGAGATTTTTATTTGAAGTGTTGAAATATACTGAACTTATGAAAACTCTGAAAATAATTGTTTAAACAGATGACCAAAGAACAATATTTACCTTGCATGACTAGGAAGCAAGTGTGTTAATGGTCTGGAAATGTGTTAAATCATGTGCCTACTAAAACAAAATATATTTCTTCTTCTTCTATGTGCTATGTCCCATCAGGATGTTGGCAATCATGATTCTCCACAATTTCCTGGCTTACGGCCACATTGTGTTGAAACACCGGTTCCCATATGGCCACCAAAGTTAAGCAATGTTAAACCTGGTCTGTACCTAGATAGGTGACCCCTTGGGAATACCAAGTTCTGTAATCTGAGAGCTGAGTTCCAATTCCAGTTAGGTTTGTTATATTCACTTATGTGCAAATACCCTTGGAAAAGGCATGAATCCACCTCTTCTATCCCCAGCTATGTTAATTAGTAAGACATGTATCACTAAATAATTACCTCCCCCCACCACCAACTAAAAAAAATTGTTACAATCTAAAAATATTTTCCAGTTTTAAATAACCTGCAAAGGGTTGATAAGCTATAAAAAACAAATTAATCAAACAATTTCTTGTTCTTTGTAGCTCTTAATAATTTTTGTCTTTTTGTTATCTTTCCTGTTCTGCCATAAATTTACTCAAGCTTGCTAGGTAGGTTATTTGTTGTTTTCCTCCAATATATCCTGTGAGTATCAAATTTTCCAAGCTGTCTTCATTATGTGTCTTAGACATTTCTGATTCTAAGTATAAGTATACATTTTGTTTTCATTTTCTCTGGAACTTTGCTGTTCTTCACACATTCACTTCATGATATTCTCAGCATCCTTCTGTAGAACCATATTTCTATTGCTTCAAGTCTCTTCTAAATCAGCAAGGAGATTGTATTCACTGCCATATAGTAGAACAATGTTATGTAACAGTTCAGTACTCTTTTCTTTGTTTCTAATAACATTTTTCTCTTTCTTGATATTTTGCTTAGCTTTTGAAAGGCATCTTTTGCTATCCCAGTGTTATTTTAGATTTCAGTGTTATACTTTCCATTCACTGTTAAAAAAAGATTTTTAAATTTTGTACCTGTTTGATTTCAATATCTCCAATTTATAATGTACATATTGGGCTGTCCCTTTTGCTAAGAACCTTAAATTCTATCTTCTTGCAATTAATGTTTAGTCTTTCTTCACACTTTCTTTCACTATGTTCTGTAGGAATTCTTGTAGTTTCCTTTTTGCATTGCTGTGTCATCTGCATAGCCTATGTTCTTAAGATTGTGGCCACCAATAATGAATCCTGGTAAAGCTTCTAATTCTCTCAGATTTACCTCAATGTATAGGTTGAATAAGTCCAGTGAAACAACACATTTTTGTCTTACACTCCTTTCTATTTTTGTATATTTACTGAATTCATTTTCTATCTGTATTAAGTGGTTCACTGCCAGTATAGGTTCTGGATTATTCTAATATCTTTCCCAAATATGTCAAGGTTACCTAACAGTAATTAATAACCAATATTTGATTGGAAAAGAAAATATAATAGGTTTTCTTAACACAGGTATGTGTATATATTACCCTTGGAAAATGTATCAGTCCATCTCCCTCCCATCATATCAGACTGTGGATTACTTGTCCCTGTTGCCTGGTCTCAAGCTATGAACAAATTACACAGCAATTGGAATCCTTTGGTCATTTAAGCCAGTGTAATATGTGATTCAGGCCAGGAAATACAAGTGATTTGAATCAAACTTAATGTCCATCAGAAACCTTTAACTTATGAGAAGTTGTTCTGTGGTGATCCCAATATGGACTATATGTTTATCTTAAATGATACATAGTAAAGTGTTTATTTGGTGTCATCTCAGAAAATCAAAAGAGCTAGGTGCCTCAGAGGCTTGACCTAGAATGTGATCTCATAGCTATTAAGAATAAATGTTGGTGGGTGCACTGGCACAAACAGGGAATGAACCCTGTTGAAGTTAGGATATATACACACACACTAAACAATCAGATAACAGGAAGCTATTGAAATACCCAATTCACAAAGGGGAAGGCAGAGTCCCTTAGATTCTTATGAGAGAGAATAACATTCAGCATTTGAATAGAACTCCAAGTTATTTTACATATAAAAAATGTCTCATATTCTTATCAGACATTACTAACATGGCATTCATGACAGTAGTTTAGCTAAGAGAGGGGACTATTCTGACAAAAAAAAACTACAAAATCATAAACTCCTTCTCGTGGAGTCTAATGCCAGCATAGTTTCTACTTTTCAAAACTATCTGCAAAATTCTCTTTCAAGATCACCAGAAGTGGTCCTTGAAAGAGCTATTCTTGATTCTTGGGATATGTCTGGTTTTTGAGATATTCAAAATGGCTGGATACTTTTTATAGCCTAGTTGTTATTTTTACATTGTCTGTTACAGTGTGCTCAACTTTGATGCATTAATCCCAGCATGCTTCTACTTTTCAAAACCATCTGCAAAGTCCTCTTTCAAGATCACCAGAAGTTGCTGAGAGATGAACTTGGATTGTAGAGGGACTGACAAGCCTGGGTGATTTGATGTTTTGCAAAAAGAAAAAGGAAAAAGAAAAGCACAAAACCTGCAGAGACTACTTGCTTGGTCATGATGAATGAAATGGTCACATCATGCACACATTCACTTTGTAGTGTCAGACTGCTGACTGAGTAACCTCAAGAAAGAAGACTGTTCCCACGTAGATTAATCTTACTTCTGATTGCTTATCCAATTACATCAAAATCATACAACTGATTCTTGAGATATTCAAAATTGCTGGATACTTTTTATAGCCTGGTTGTTATTTTTAGATTGTGTTATGGTCCGGGTCCTTGTACCACAGTGATAGTCCAAGGTAGAACCAATAAAAAAGAACTTGAACACATATATAGAATACACAGATATATTACAAACAGGAATATATACAGAGAAGTAGAAAGTGTTAGTACGAACAATTAGGTTTAGTAGTAATTGTCTGAACGCGACTCTGTTTCAGTCTGCCTCTGACTCGACTGACTGACTCGCTCGCTCTGACTGACTGACAGACTCCTGACGGACTTCACTCCAGACTTCAGACTAAATAGTATTTAGTCACCCCCCCCCACAAGGGCATAATGTGGCACAAGGCCGGTTTAACATGGGATCTCCAAGCCCGTGGGCTCGGCCAAAAATATGCCCTTTGAACCCGTATAAACGGGTTCAGGGTCGGTCTACCACCCCGAAAGAGACTCCGCCCTTCAGCGTAGCCTCCTTCGGGTTCCTCCCCGCCCGTAGGCAGAGATTTCACCCGATCAGCCGTTTCGCCAGTCGCCCGACTTCGGACTGAACTCCCTGCTTCCTCTGGAGGCGCAGTATTTATTACGTATGGAATAGTCCATTATGTTATTATGGGTAAGGTCCCCTAACACTTTGTCTGGTACAATGTGCTCAACTTTGATGCATTAATCCCAGCATGTTTCTACTTTTCAAAACCATCTACATCAAAATCATACAAATGATTTTTGAGATATTCAAAATGGCTGAATACTTTCAGAACAAGCATTTTATTGCATGGTTTTTACTTTTGCATTGTCCTGTATGGTGGGCTCAACATTGATGATTATTATTATTTCAGTTATATTGTGTTTATAAAACAATGGCATACAATATTTAAGTTCATCTTTACATAGCGCATCAACCCATTGGCAACTGTACACAGAAAACAAGCTTCACACAAAGGTGAGAAGTTGTTTAAATAATAAATGATTTTAGTCTCCATTTAGACTTGATAAAAAAGCTTTTTATTTTAGAGAACACATTTGGCCTCAATCTTAAAGCTGCTGCTGAGAACAAGAAAAGTCAGAAGGAGTAGATTGCTCTTCAGGAATTATCAACCCAGGACTTTCTTTGTCCCAAGTACAGAAATGTCTGTCTGTACTGCACTGATTGGACTTTAAAGGCAAATTCAAGCTTGCCAAAAATAGACAGAGTCTTCTCTCTTGATTGAAGAACGAGCCAACAATAATATTGGTACCTTGAAAGCATATTAAAGATTTGCCTTTTACTGCACTGAGGTAACAAGCTTGCTTCATATATCAGGTCATACTTTTTTGTATGCTAGTCTAACAGTGATGTCATTGATGAGGAACATTGACATTCCAGTCTAACACAATAACAATAATCAAAACCTCATTTTATCATTACAGATATACACTTTTTGCTAATTTATGTCAAGCTAAAACACTATAATCAACCCAATATTAGATCCTAATGCCAAAGTGCACCACCATAAAACACTGTAGATACAGCCTAATAATTATTCATTGATATAAATAAATGTGAATGTCAGTGTGTCACACTTTTTCAACTTTACTCCTAAAGGCCAAAGTCCAACATATCAAAAACATATCAAAAACATTCCAGGCCTGATCTGGACTTGAAATTCTGAAATTTTGGAATTCCAAGTTTTCATTACTGCAATTGTTTTCAGCGATTTTTTTACATGATTTTTTACGACAAATTTTTTTGTATGATAACAATTTTTATAACTTGGAAATAAATTTGTGAATAATTTAAATTAAGTGAAAAATCTAACAAAAGTCATGCATGTAATAAAAATAATTGTTTGTATGGAAAGTAAGGACCTATGTACATCAAATTGTCTTTAAATTAAGTAGTAATAGAAGAATTATCATTGAACTTTTAAAAGATAAGCTTAAATATTAATGCAATACTTAAATGCAGTGATCAATTTTGAGTTCTTCTGTAGTTTATTGTTTCCTATTGCATACGGCAACAGCATGCCTCACAAAAAGAAATTTCCACCAACAGAGGACCAGATTACAATCAAAAGAGCCAAGGCTACAGTGAGAAAAAAAAGTCCCGTGCAAATGAAAACCCAGAGCAAATGGCAGCAGGAGAGCTTCCAATGCTGAGAATATGAAAAGATTTAGGGACTCTCAAACTCCTGGACAAGCTGAAGGGCCAATCAAGAACCCTACTTAGGAACTAGCTTAATTGATAATGTGACTTTTAAGCTAGTCTACTATCTATATTTCTCTTGTTGTCTGTCTGTGTGTCTGTCATGGGTGTTGTTACCTCACCCATGCCGCATTTCTCACCCGATTTCGATGCGGTTTTCACCACAAGTTTGCAAATGGCTGCCGTAAGGACATGACGGAGGCCGATTTTTGAGTTCGGACTCAGGTTCCAAAAAAATCAATAATCGAAAAAAATCGATAATCGAAAAAATCTGCTTACAGAAGGAATGATCGCATTTCAACCAAATTTGACACCGTCTTAGAGTCTATCATTAGAAATGTTATCCAGAAGTTTCATGGCCACTTCACAAAATCTAATCAAACATCAGAAACCTTGGTTAGGCTGAGATTTTTTCAGCACTTCCTTATGTAAAAAAAAAGTTAAGTGAAAATCTTCTGTCCCAGAGAGTTAACTCAATTACTCTGAGTAATTATGGTACATGGCAAAAGCTTCACTTTTATCACTTTATATGTGACTTCATTTGGTGTACGAGAAGTTTATCCTACAATTGAAGGTGACTCTGATCCCTGAACAACAGTGTGTTTGAATTTCATAGTTGTGTTGTCATATCCTGCTATGGCAACAGAATACACTTTTGAGAAAAATTAACAATAAGGTTACTGCAATTGAGAGGATCTGAGAAAGAATGCTGTAGAAAGGGAAGTAATATTAATAATGCAGAATTGTAAAGGTTAATTAGTATGGCTGAAGCTTAATTGGTATGGCATTTGCGATTGAACCTCCAACTATTAATTTCTGTCTGAATTTCTAGGATGAGGAGTTATCATTATTTACATGGAACTTGTGGATTAAAGCATTAGTTTGTGAATTTGACGAAATAGTAACTGTGAGTTCAATAATTGGACTAGGCAGTACAGACTTAGACCCACCTAGATGGAAATACCAGATGCTGGAAGCTTAGATGTGCAGTTGGTGTAATGTATAATCAATCAAAATGAGAAATCAGAGAGCTGAGTTTGAATCCCAGTCAAGTTCATTGCATTCATTTATTTACAAATACCCTTTGGAAAGATGTGCATCCACCTCTTTTCATCCCCAGCTATGGATGAAATAGTAGGACTTGTTTCTGAACATTATTATTATCTCCAAATATTGTTAATACAGTATTCATTTGCAAAAAAAAAAAAAATGAATTATTCTTACAATCCAAAAATATGTTTTGGCTTTAAATAACCTGCAAAAGGATGATAAACCATAAAAAAATAAATCAATCAAAATAAAAAAGAAGCAGATTCAGTGGAAATAGGGTGAAAAATAATTGAAAATAAGAACACGATGAGATATCTCTGGACATGTTCATCTGAATGAGAACCATCTCTCCTTATAAATTAAATAAAGAGTTCAGTTTGAAATTCCTGAAGGTTACCAGGATTAACATACACCTGGTGAAGTTTGGAGGGCATAGCAACTGAAACATTGTGATAATACTGTTACGAGGATGCATTTCTATAATAAGGGATTCCACTGAGTTCTACTTATTATTACAAAAAAGTTTTCATTCATG
The DNA here is from genome assembly GCA_963932145.1 of Acanthosepion lycidas. Classification (NCBI taxonomy): domain Eukaryota; kingdom Metazoa; phylum Mollusca; class Cephalopoda; order Sepiida; family Sepiidae; genus Acanthosepion; species Acanthosepion lycidas. The sequence continues at coordinate 36,905,000 of OZ010606.1, forward strand.
AAGTAGTTGTAAAATAAACAAATTAGAAATAGAATGTTTGGAAGATTCTAGATCATTCTAGTATATTCGAGAAAAAGGTAGATGATTCGAGAAACATCTAGAAATATGCAAATTAGGTGTTAGCCCCTATAAAAATGGGATTTTGGAAAAGGGTTGTCAGTTGATGAATGGGAATTTCTGCTGTTATCGACTTCAGCTTTTGATTCAAGGACTATTATATCCAGCCGAAAGAATCTCTATAAAAAGTTGCCGACCAACCAAAACCCAAAAGAGGATATCATGGAACAAATTTGGTAAATAGAATTTTGACTAATTTTCATTGACCAAACTAAAAATTAATATTTATTTACATACCTTTGTGGATTTCCAAATATAGCACTTAGATTACTTCACTAGCCGTAAAGTGATAAAGATATTTGATTCCCTTTCCTTCTCCCTCGTAACACTTCACCAGTAACTCTGTGTTTTCTGTTTTGTAGGCCACAATTGTTTATCTTGTATATATTTTATGTTGTGTTTTAGTAAATTAAATATTTGTTTGTGATTTAGCTCTGTGTTTTGGTAAATCATTTTTTATTCCTTTGTTACAATTATCAATACGTAACAATACCAATAAAGTTGAGGACAATAGTTCCCATGTAAATTTTTTAAAAATCAATTCATCCCAAGCATGCCACTAAAACACAAGGAACTACTGGGAGTGAAAGAGAATGAGAAGATTTTAAGAGAAGGAACTGGAAACCCAATCCTAAACAGAAAACAAGGAATAAACCTCTACTCCTATTCAAAAGACCAGGAAATAGTGTGAAATGAATAATGGTGAACATATAAATAATTTAAATACTCTTAGTCTCTCCTCTTCTATCATTTGTTGAGGCTTCAAGTTTTACTTTCAAAAAGGGGTGGGAGGAGAAGAAGGCAACTCTGTACACAGGCAGCTTCATTAACAGTCAGGTGCTGTGATGGTTGAAAACTACTGTGTATAGTTTACAATGGGGCTGCTGTGTTGCATTCAGGTGCAGTATATGATTTATGTCAGAAAATATGAGAGATCTGAATTGAATTTAATATCTATCAGGATCCTTTGATCTGCAGTGACCCCAATATAGACTGGGTTCACCTTAAAAGATACCAAAGTAAGCTTTGTATTAAGTGTAATCTCAGAAAGTCAACATACCTTGGAATCTTAAGGATTGACCTGGTGGGCCCCAAAGGATGTTGGTGGGCTTCACCAAAGTATAAACAGGAAGTGAACCCAGCTGAAGTTGGGATACACCCACACAAGGGAAACGGGTGACAGGAAGTTATTAAAACACCTGACCTATGAAGGGGATAGAGAATCCCTCGTATCTTCTCATGAGGAAGATAGACCATTCAAAGAAAGACCTAAAACTATATACCCTTCATTGCACTCCAGTTGTATGTGATGCATGTCAAATACCAGAAGTCTGAATCAAATTTAATGTCCATCAGAAATCTTGATTTAAGAAGAGTTGATCTGTGGTGACCCTAATGTTCACTGGGATCTCCCTAAGATATTTCAAAGTATGTTTTGTATTCAGTGTCACCTCAGAACATCATAAAACTTCAGTGCCCTGAAAGTTGACTTAGAAGTTGACCTCCAAAATACCAAGTGCATAATCGGGCATTAAAGAATGTTGGTGGGTTTCACCAATATAAACAGGAAGTGAACCCTGCTGAACTTAGGATACACCCACACAAGAGAAGCAGGCAACAGGAAGTTACAAAAGGAGGAAGACAGAATACCTTGTAAGAAGACTGAATATTTGAAGAAAAACCAGAAACAACATACCTTTGATTAATCCAATATTAGTTTGACAGAGTCCAGAAGTGAATAAACATTTATTTTATGCTTTAAAAATTCTTATGGTATGGTATTCTTATCAGACATTACTAACATAACATTACTATCAGACATTACTAATATAACATTAGACAGATTAGTGAAGCACTTTGGTTTTCTCAAGACTAATGGTCAGACCAAACAACTTGGAAGCCACAGTAGTGATGTATTTGGGGTCATTTTCACTGTGGACAATGAGCCTTTTTTTTGAATCTCTGGACTATTTTAGTCATGTCAGTCAAACACCAAAGTTCAAAGAATGATCTGTCATGTCAGTATTGCAGCTATACACCCAACCCAGGTTCTTTACTGCATGGTTCAAAAAAAGAGGTTAAAGAGGACAAGAGCTAGGATGCATTCTTCTTTCATGCCATTGGTAATACCAAAAGGAGTTGATGTGGCACCAGCTAACAGGATCTCTCCAATAATGCTATCATGGAATGGGTTGATGATCTGGACAAACTTCTTTGGACAACCAAATCTAGAGAAAATGTTCCAGAAAGCCATCCTGATGGCAGAGTCTATGTGAGGTCAATCAAAATGGAAAACAGTTGCATTTTTTGTTTAATGCACTTCTTCTGTACTTTCTTTATGCAGTTGTTCACCCAAAGCCCAAGAGCCACTCAAACTGGATGGTTACTTGTTTTATGGATGTAAAAATTTTAGATTATGAGAATATGTAGGACAGATAATGATTGACCCTAGACTTGAAGAGGTTACAATTTTGATGGTCAGAGAAGCATTATCTTGGGAGTCTGTTCCATAAAGAAGTGTCTCTTGGGAAGCAGTGAAAATGGAATTTCCTTCTTACCAGTGAACTACAAAGAGAATGAGGATAGTCTTGCCCTGTGTAAATGGCATGGTGGGCCTTAACTAAAAGGATCTGAACTGGGGAATCTATCTCACCAGAACATTTTCCATGAAAATAATGATAGATTAGCAATAGGCTTGTAATGTTGCATCTATGAGAAAGGAGTTGTAATATAGAAAATGATTCATCATTCATGTGACACGATACTGTTGGCCTGGGGTCAACTCCTAGTCGCCACGTGAAGCTGTGATACTTCTCCTACCAGCATTTTGGCGTTGACTCTTAGTTGCTGCCACCAATATGTAACCCAGTCAATCTGTGGTCATCACTACCTGGCAGGATCCTTTAGTCACAGTACCAAATGAGATGGTCAGTCGATTCTAATGGCTTTACACCAGAGGCAACTGGTCCGACATCAGCTCCGTCATTCTCAGCTCATTTCCAATGACTGGTTACTGAAGTAACTACTTCGATCTCAAGCCTAACCTGCCCACGTTGTGATTTGCTCTTAGGTAGACAAGATCAATCAGATATCGGGCTGTAGTGTAAGATGAGGCTAAACTGGTCACACAAGTGTAAAAAAACAAAAAGAAAGAAATAAAAACCAAAATGATTCAGTTATGTTGAAAGAAAGCAAATCAACTTTTATCAGTCTGTTCTATACAGGAGTATGTGTTTTTCCCAACCTGTTTCTTGGAGAGTGACACTTTTATACTCTAGGAAAGTCCTGGTTTTCTAAGTCAACTGGTTTAATTTTTAGATGCTGGCTTAGCTTTGTTTGTCAGTATAACTTAATATTTTGTAGGAAGGCCAAGTCGAAGGCAGGAATCATGGAATCTCTTGGTCAGCTTCTGCAAGGCAACTCGAACTTAACTTAGCTCGAACTTAACTCCAACTCCAACTGTTGGAACTGACTGGCAAATCAAGGGTACTCGTTTATATGGACATTGACCAAAAACTGGGGTGGGGCTAGACGCAGCCTGGGGTTCTTGGTAATTCCTAATTTTGGACAAGGGACCTCTTTGTTGTACGTCTAGGAAAATTGATTACTTACCAATTTGGAAAATTAATTACTTTCCATTTTGGGGGGGATACTTTTGTCTGTGACGAGAAGTTGCAAGATAGCTATCCTCCTAAATTCCCTCCTTCTCACATTGGTACCTCATACCAAATCCTTTTGGTGGGTGTTAGTAATTTCTCCTTCTTTCTTACCAATTTACCTCCGCCTATCACCATTGCTACCACTCTGACCAATGGCGTCTCAGTCATGTGGGTGTGGCTAAGCTTGACATCCCTGTTTATTCAGGATTTCTAAATTCAGAATTATCAACTTTGTTTATGAAATTCCCTTTTTCGACTTACAAACAACACATGGCCACCATGGCTTGGCCAACTTCTAAAATCTTGTGGTTTTGAATGGTATCTCATGATTTTTGGCTATTTTGTGTTTTCTTTACAATTATCATAAATCAATTGTCCAAAGCTTGTCATATGGCCTTTTGTGAATTTACCATTTATGCCAATCCTCAGTTTCTTGGGAAAGTAAAAAAAATAAAATCTTTCCATATTGAATGTGTATCTCTTGGATCATCTTTCTATGCCAAACATTCTTACAAACAACACATGGCTTCATAGCTTGGTCTTCTAAAATCTTGTGATTTCTAATGATATCTTGTTCTTGGGCTTTCTTTAACCAGTACTTTTACAAACATCATTAATCAATCGTCAAAAGCTTGCCATATGGCCTTTTTGTGAGTCCACTGTTTGCGTAAATACTTGGGTTCTTGAGAAAAGTAACTTTTTTTTAAAGTAAAAATAAAATCACGGGGTATCTTCTTTTCTATTCTCGGTACTTCTTGTTTAATTTTTATAGTTAATTAGTTAATCAATTACCATAGCTAAATAGTGTCACACTCACAAGCCCATGTAAATGCATTTGAAATCTGACCAGGCTGGAAAGAGAGGATTGGAAGCAATACTCTATTTGTCTGACAGAAAACACCATGTCTATTGTGCTGGCCTTGTCTGAAACCACATTAAACTTCCAGAAGATTTGCTTCAGAGATGCTGACTATGGTGCAACTTGGAAGAATGGAGATGATGATCTTCTTATCATTTGAGAAAAGAGACTTGTTTTGAATTTGTTACAATTTGCTTTGGTAGAAGAATTAAATTTTACAATAACTAAATTTTTGTGCAAAATAAAGGAATTTAATTTTTTCTAGGAGGGAATGGGAGAAGAAAGAACATCCATTTTCTTATATCAAATATTAAAAAAGGCACAAACAGTAACAAATACTCAAAAGTACCCTGTGAAATTTCAAAATTACAAATATTTATTATTAAATTGATACAAAATAATATAACAGCACAAATTTTACAAAAAGGCTTGAACAAAAAAAAACATCCTTTTATGCATCTTATTAAAGACAAGGCAAGACGACATTACAAAATTACAGAAACAACTGGCTCTAAAAAAAGATTCATAATACAAATTTTTCCAAATCATGAAAGAAAAAAGCTTCGGAAAGGGCAAATGAAAGCTGTTAGAAAAAAAGGTACTCCCACTTAATAAATAAGCAAAAAACTTACATGCTTATTTGATTAGAATCCCAAGAACTTTTCCAATTTCTTTGTTTTTAAAGTTTCCCTTTCAGGATCAGCCTAAGGGTGTACTTCTTTTTTTCTTTTTCATCAGCATAGTTTTGAGAATGCCAAGACTTTTTTGCTCTTTGCTTTGTTGCCAACTTTCTCATAAGGAAGCCTTTGTTCAGGCAGATTTGTATCTGATCTTCCAGTCATTTTCCTGTCTCCATTCTACCAGCTGATCTTGGTCGCTTGAGATGATTAATCACTTCTGGATGATGTATCACTTCCTTATGCTGCAATTAGCAGGCTTCTTCCTTTCAGCCAACCACCTTCTACTGTTTCCAACCACCTTTTCTGTCTTCTGATTAATTTCTGATGCTCTCTGCTGATCTATGTTCTTAAATACCCTTGGGAGTGGCTCAACAGATCTCGACTTTAAATTTATTGTAGTTTGAGTTCACTTTGGCAACAATAAATCTCTTCTTCTTCTGTTCTCTATCTCTCATACCATTCATTCAGCAGAAAAACCTCTGCAACATCTGTACGTTTTCACACAATGCTGGCTTCCCCCATTCATAATACCCTCTACTTATCTTTATCTCCCTTTCGACCATCAGAAATTTCTATGATACCAGCAAAATCTCATATTTGTGAGAATATAATGTTCTTAAATATTGGTCTTATTTGTTTTCTTACTTCAGTTCTCCAACCACATTTATGATGACAAAAGCCACCCTTTTCATTGGACAATAAATATGAGGGTAATATATATTTTATGAATTTGAAAAATGAATACTAAACAGACAACTATGACAGTTATTTTTAGCAGTTCTTTTTTAGGGCTAATTCTAAAAAAATTTTTACCCACAAAATAAAAATTTTTGCTTTACCATCTTTCTTTTGATACAATTCTTCCAAAAGTAAGTGTATAAGATAAACTCAGACTATTTAACATTTATTTATTGATGTGTAAATATGCATACACCTGGGTTCCCCCTCACAGTAATATGACTGGCTGGTGTCAGCCAGAAATACAGACGGATATGGAGGTACATCACCTACGCCTATTGCCTAAGCATATTGCCTACGACTACGATGAGTACCAGTCCATTACAGCTACCTGCTAGATTGCCCTACCCGGTTACAGTAGCCAAAACCACTTAGCTACTTCAAACAAATATGTTCCTTTCCGGGACATATTATTTATTCACACTTTTTAATTAATTATTCTTTTTAATTATGTTACACTACTAATAAAAAACTTTTATATTGCTGCTTACTGATCATAAAATAACTGTATAGAGATATATTGTTATACACAAATAATTTTTAGAATATTATCTTAGAAGCAGCCATTATAATGTATTAAATAAAATTTATACTTATGGAATTATAGCATTTTAACATGCATTTTAAAACTTATGCATATCAAACAATAAAATTTTGAAATCATTTTTAAGAATAAAGTATTGTGGAGTTTTTTTTTTTTAATCAGTATCACTCCATGTAAGGTAGGAAAGCCATTAATACACAAAGAGTTAAAGGGTGTAGAAGAATTAGGAACAGAAACATTAATAATGAGCAGGAAGTGGAAAGAGTAATCATGACAGCAATTTTCTAAACATGAGTGAATGGTAGACTTATAGATATGTAAGATAGATTCTGGAGAGAAAAATTATCTTGCATAACACAGTGAACCAATTTTCTTAGCAGCTGACCTAGCAATGGATTCAATATAGTCTTTCCGCTTCATGTCAGCTGAGAATGTTAGCCTGAGAAAGCACAATGAGTCACTTTCCTGGAGGTTGGCATCAGCAATGTTGATGGAAGACAGAGAAGGGTCTCTCAGATGATTAATGGATAGAAGTTTAGTTTTTGAGGTGTTAAAATTAACCAGTCATCTTTTGCCCCAATTAACTATGGACATGAGATCATTTTGGACATTGGCTACCATTTTGACATTGTCAGAATGATCAGCCTGTTCTTTTGAAAAGTTTATTTTCTTTTTTATAAATATAATATGTATCCTTTTTGTGCAACAGAGTTCATAACTCACAGTATGTTGGAACAGAGAGAGGGAGTCCTCTTTCTTTCTGTCCTGATTAGCTCTTTGGTGTTTTGAGGAGTGGCTCAGCCTGTTTCACTTTCTGGTGAAAAGACCTCTTTTCTTTGGTTTATATTGGGTTGAAAGTTGTTGGTAAGTGCTAGTAGGATTGTCCTTTGCTTTGGTACAGGGTTTATGATCTTTTGTTTTTCTTATCGAAGTATCTGGTTTTAGAAATTAAGTTAGCTGGTTGACCTGTCTGTAAGAATGCTGGTGTTGATGTTAATGAGGTATTAACCTTTAACACTCTGTATGTCACTTCATTTGCTGTGCAAAAAGTTTATCCTGCAACTGAAGCTAACTCTGATCCCTGAATTTTAATTTATTTGAATTTCATAGTTGTGTTGCCATATCCTGCAAAGGCAGGAGAAAAACCTTTGAGTGAAATTAACAATAAGGATAATGCAATTGAGAGGCCTTGAAAAAGAATGCAGTAGAAAGGGAAGTAATATTAAGTGCAGAAAGGGAAGTAATATTAATAGTGCAGTGTGTTAAAGATTATTAAAGATGATAAGTAGGTTATAACTTATACACTACAGGGTGGTCCAAAAGTGTTGTCACCCCTATCAAAAAGTAATGAGAACAATAAAAGAACAAGTAATACGAAAGACGAAACATATGTAATGGATTCAGTTTATTCACTTTCATTGAAGCTATCACACATCGAGAAGGTCTAAACAGTAAACAGCATCATTTTCGTGTAGGAGTTCGTGTCAGCCATCTGAAATAGAAAAATTAATATTTATTTATGGACCATATGGATTGATAAGACTTTCGAACCACCCTGTACTTTTCAAGAAATATTTTTATTTATTAAATTTGGCCTATTACTACAGTATAAATTCAGGAATAATAGTTGTTAAAATAAGTCACAGATAATGAGTTAATTTATAATTTAACTCTATGTATGAGTTTTTTTTTTAATTAGAAAGAAAAGAACACGATAGGTGTCCGTTCCTATCAACATGCTTTTTTTCGTAATGCACTCAGCTGTCGAGGAGGTATTTTTATTTTTTGAAAGCCTTGTTAAAAAAGAAAAAAGAAGGTAAATAAAATAAAATAAAAAAGAAAACACTAGCTTGTATTTTGTAGGTGTAAAAAATAAATTAGCGCACAAAAAAGCGAGGGCGCAAAAGAAAATTACAATAATTCTGAATTCATCATATAGTTCGCATATTTCGTACTTTTGCCAGAGGTCAATGTTCGAGTTCAGGTAGAAAAAAAAAAAAAAAGACCCTGAAAATGTGAGTGCTGAATTTATTTAAAGAACAGCAGACCCTCTTTATTTAAAAAAAATTGACGGAACATAATCTTTCTAAGTATCCACCCCAACACTTTCTTTCAACAATTTTATTATTTATGAACTTGCGAAAATAAACATTTCTTTATGTAAAAAATATTTGTTTTCATTTCAACATTATGTTTCTTCAGTTTCTGTTTGTTAATGTGAACTTAAACTAAAAAAAGTCATAAAAAACATTAGCCAATCATCACACAAATAAACAACAATTCCCGTCCTTTCCTATAAGTTAAAAACTAACTTCCTTTTTCCGTCCCTGTGGTAGTTTATTTTTAAGTTTCTTTTTATTTTAACTGGCCCAATATTTCAGCTTGCTCTTCTTAGCTGTTGTACCAACTGAAGAAGTTTTCATAAGAATCACGAAAAGTAAATTTGTCAATCACGTGGCTATCTTTCCTGGAAAAACATATCCATGGCTATTGCACGCCTGCGCATCTGCCGTCTTCTAGCGGCTTCTATAAGGTTGCAAAGCTGTCATTCGTCTTTTTTTCACTCTTTGGACTTTCGCCATATCGTTAAAAAACGACTTTTGTCGTCTTTCATTTTATCCGAAGCTTCAGGTTCGACTTCAACTTATCGTCCGTTTTTCTTACGTGTTGGGTATTACGGCATTACCGACAACGCCCTTCTCCGCCAAAACAGCTTCGAAATCAGCAGCAGCAGCGGCGAGCCGGTATATAAAGCAATTCGAAGCCGGAATTCAGCTTTCAGGTTGGGATATCGGAAAGCGAATATCTCAGTTTTTGGGCCGGCTTTGCTTTTACGCCATTTGTCAAGAAAACAAGATTTCTTGTTTTTTTTATCATCATCTCTTCTAACCCAAGCTGCAACTATGTCGACTTACAGCATTGTAGAAAAAGGAACGTTGAATACCATGGACTACAGAATATATTTCAGTAAGTAAAAAAAAAAACTATAAAGAAAAATCGAGCATATATTTTTTTTTTTTTTTAAAGTACGTTTTATTTTTTTTGTAAAATACTTGGCCAAAAAAGAAAAATTGTCCATATAATTACCCTTGTGGGTGGATAATGTTATTGTTGTGAAAGATTAAAATATTATAATAAATAAATGTAATCGTGTGCTGTAAATTAAATAAATGAAATAATATCGTGATGATTAAAAAAAAAAAAAAAAAACTTGAAATAGTAATAGTTAAACTAAAAAAAAAAAAATTTTTTTTTTTTTTTTTTTTTATACATGCACGTCGTGATTTTACGCGATAAACAAGTTTTATTTTACAATTTTATTAGGTATTTAATTTGAATATAAATTAAATTTAAATTAACTTTTCTTCGTATTCAAATATGTATTAAGAAAAAATCAGTTACTGGCGTTTTGATTTTTTTTTTTTTTTTTGACACTTAGTCAACTCAAAGTGATTTAATTTCCGTAAAAATATTTATGAAAACTACTTCATGTAATTTAGACGCATTAAACTACAAAGAAATGAAGCTATATATATATAAATATATATATATTTAAAGCTTTTTATTTGATTGTGCAAAAAAATACTTCATAAGGATTTTTATCTTTTAATAATGTAATTTGTTTCTTTTAATCTATAAATTTTTAAGTGAATTTAAATTAATGGTCTGAAGTAATCAGTCAACGTGTACAACACTGTACAGTGTACACAGTAATCTCATTTGTAGACGTGGATTTTTAAGAAGTTTGACGTATTTTCACAAAATCTACCTTTTTTAAATTAAAATTTTTTTTTTTTTTTTTTTTTATTCGCCATGTAAATAAAAACAAATATTGCATAGATTTTCTTTGCTCATGTCAAAAAAAACTTAGAGGGGTTACCGTTAAACTAAAGTTGACCACGTGTTTTTTTTTTTTTTTTTTTTTTTTCCACTTTACTCTGCTTTGAGTTTCTCTTTTTAAAGTGATTGAAAAGTAAAATGCTTATTAATAAAGATGTCCTTAAATAGACCATAAAAAAAAACTAAAGTGTTCTTAAAATTTACTAAAAATCTTGAGTTTCTATTCTGACATTACAACAAAAGGGGCAATTTCGTTCAAGTTTTTAATTTTAAGCCTGGACATAAAATCAAAACTTGTGTTTTGGAAATCGAATACATTATTGAATTCTGATCATTGATAGTTTTAAATTTTAATTACTTCATTTATGTTTCTTTAGATTTCATTTGGCGCCACAAACCAGCATTTCAGTTTCATTTCATGTTTCTTAAAATACAAGAGAAAAGTGAGACAACGTTTTATTGTCATGGAAAAATTGTACTTAAACTTATTTTCAAAAAATTTTTTTTTTTTTTTTTATTTTTTTTATATATATATAGGCATTAGTCAATTAACATTTACATTATGAATTTAAAAAACAAACAAAACCTTAGCAGTGAAAATAATGGCGCCTATGTAATTAAAACGTGGCAAGAAGCTTTAAAAAAAATCTGTTCAAGTGTTTTATTAACTGAACACTAACAGGGGATTCAGTTCGCGCTTGGTCCTAAGTTTCAGTTTCGATCTTTCGAAAGATCAGAAAACCGTATTCTTTCAATTTGTCATTTTATTTATCAAGACTAAAAAACTCTGCCAAATGGAAATGCCATTAAAATAATTTCTCACTAATAGAAACTCTTACTTAAATTTAATCCGCTGTTAAACCAATTCCAGAGAGTTAAACTGTAAACAATAGGGTCGGATTTAAAATCGTAATGTCGTAATGATTCGGAAGCGTGCCAATCATCACTCGACAAACGAGTCTGATCGGTAAATACCGTACATGACGCAAATTCTATCCCAGTAAGAGCATGAAGGTAAATATACTGCCTGTAAAACTAAAATGTTCAGTTAAACTCTCACCTGGCCCGCTCCTAAATACACAGAAATTACTCTACCCCGAAAGCCGACATAATCGGAAAACTATTCTTAAAATACTAAAATAAAAAATGGTGTTTATTAATTCGTTAAATTTGGCTCTTGTCAAATCAATCCACACGTAAATTCCGTATCTACACTTCCATAAGAACTAAAAAAAAAAAAAACTAAAAGCAACTGGGCTTGTGAACTGCATCCAGGATAAAACCTCGATTTTTATTTGTTTTTTTTTTTTAATTTTTTTTTTTTTTTTTTTTTTTTTTTTTTTTTTTTTTTTCATCAAATAGATGACTATCCGTATAGAAGTCCATATGAAGCCGAATAAAGAAACTAACAACGAAAGCAGGGGAAATTAAAACAATACTATAGGAGGCAAAATAAAGTGGAAAAGGGACCACCATTTGAAAAAAGCAAACAGATGAATTGCAAAAAGTAAAAAACGCTAACCTTGGCATTGTGTAAATAATTGTAAAACAACATACAACAGTGTTTTACAGTTTGTCTATCGATATCTCTCTGAATTTGCTTTTAAAAGTTTAAAACTGTTTAGTAATTCATGTAAATATTTATTATATAACTAGTTGTATAATTTATTTCACTAAAAAAGCAATAAAATATTTAACATTTTGAACGTCGTGCGGGTTTCTTTTTTTTTTTTTTTTTTTTATTAAAGTGAAAATTTAGTTATAAAAATTATCAAAACTCTAAATTTTTTCCCTTTACAGTGCAAAAATCTAATTCCTTATTCCTTCCTTCTGATTTTTCCTTTGAATTCGAATTAAATATTTTAAGTTCTAAAAAAAAAAAAAAAATTGACATGTGTGAAGAAAACTAGTAAAAGTTGTAAAAATCTACGACGGGTACAAAAAATCAAGTTACAGCTGGGAATTTCTAAAAGTCGATTTTATAATTGATTTCCTTTTCTTGAAAAATATAGCTTCGTTTTTAAAGCTATTAAAAACGAAGCCAGCATTTTCTCCTCCGCCTTCACAAATTCTGGGAAATGAAAGTGTCCGTGACGCACAGCAGGTAACCGATTAAAAAACGTGGCAATATTTCAGTAACTGAAGAATTGAATGAAATGGGGTAAGAACTTTAAAAAAAACAAACTGTCGTTATATTGTATGTAACACCTGATTGACGTTTTATGCAACCTCAAGATATCTGAAAATAACATTGCAACAGTTCTGGGGAAGAAACAGTCTGAGTGGAACGTACTCCTTACCAATGAAATATGAAGAGGGTGCAGAGTCTGGTCTGTGTATGGAGACAAGTGGAATATCTGCTATGAAAATTGAAGTAGGGTAGCAAGAGGCTAGCAAGTCTTTTTTTGGGGGGGGGGGTTAAAGAGTGGAAAACTATCACCCACAAGGTCATAGCTGGAAAGTGAAAATTGGATAGTTCTAGCCCAGATGTACCAGCAAATGTCTTTTTTTTTTTTTTTTGTTTTGTCTGATCTGGCTCATGTAGAGATTGTAGTGAACCGTGGGTTTATGCGTTATTAAATTAGGAATTCCTGATAGAAAAGTCCACTACAAGAATATGGTGGACTCAAAGATTGGATCCACCGTAAAGAAAACAAGCTATATATATATATATATATATATATATATATATATATATATATATATATATATATATATATATAAACAACAAAATTTACAATGTGTGAAGACCTCAACATTTATGTTTGTGCATGAACATAAAGGACTTGTATTTTGATGAATGTGTGGGTGTTTCATGGCGTTTTCCCACAAGTGAACAAAATGTAGAGGTCAATTTTTTTTTTTTTTTTTTTTTTTTTGTCTGCTGAAAATTGACCAGTATTTATAATGTAGGGGGAGCATGTCCTAGTGAACAGTTAGTAGGAAATTAAGGAGTTAACTCCAACAAGATGAAGTATAACAGGAGTCATGTACTTGTGTAATACAGGGAGCTGATCATTTTTCCAATATTTTTTTTTTTTTTTTTTTTTTTTTTTTAGTGATAGTTTTACTTGGTCTGATGTGAATTGTAGTAGGCCTTCCAGGCCAGGAGCCTCCTTGAGGGTACAGTTGTACATCATGATTGTAGAAAACTCAAGGTATACATGATGATGAAATGTTAGTAACTTTGGTTTTGGGAGGTATTGGAGCTTGGTATTGATTACAAACCAGTTCCTCCCTATTGATCCAGGCAAACAAGGTCAGGGGTGAGATCAGCTGCCAGGTTCTGACATCTAGATTTTTGTTGTCCTCTAAGCCATATTCTTTTTGTGTGTGTTATATATAAACACTCCTCTCTTTATCTCTAGACTTCTTGTCATTTCAAGAAGCTGAAAGCATAAATTCTTACTAACCTGAAGTCATTTTAATTAACATGCAGACAGTTTTGTCTATTTTGCTGTACATATAATTCAACACTTTATGAAAAATATTAAAGTTCAATGCTTATCACATTTATGAAAGGTTTTCTTGATTTAATGTAATATAATCACTACTTATTCTTTTTATATGAATATTATCGAATCTATAATTTTTTTTCTTTATAAAAGGGATAAGGATGTTTTTTTTTATATTGACTTTGAAGCCAATATAAACTTGGGACTTTTGTATTTGCAATAAAATTGTTTAAAGTGAAATTGTAACATGAATTTGGCATGTGAATTACAACTAAGTCTTTGTCTGTTTCTCACAACTGTTAGAATGTGAGGGTCAGATGTTTCACTTTTTTTTTTTGTCTAATCTTTCTTAATACCATCCATTAATTCCTCTGTTTATTTGCCAGCCTGTCTGGCTAGAGTGAACTGAAATTGTTTGGCTATTATTTGGTTGCAAGTCAAGCAAGTACTTTTCTTTCAAAATGTAGGTTTTTACTTTCCATCTATTAATGATCTCCCATTGCCATAAACAATTGCATACACTCTAGTAAAATGTCTTCATTTTAGCATGTGCACATCTGTTAAAAGATTAATCCATAAATGCTTGTTGGACACTTGATGTGAAAGTGAGGCTAATCTTTTTCACCCTTCTATTTCCTTAACTTTTTATTTTTAATTTAAATTCTTCTTGCCTTGTTTGAAGATTAGAATATGCCAACTGGGAGAGTACTTGCAGATGTGGGTATAAAGTGAATTTGTAGTGTAAACTGCTCCTATGTCTGGTTATTTATTAATTTGTGATTCCCACCCAATAAGACTTGTATTTTATCTTAAATAATCCAAGTGTTGGTGATTTGGTTAAATTAACCAACCAATGAACTAATTAAAATATCCAATCAAAATTGTTAATAAATTTCTTGTTAAAATTGTTTATTGTAAACTTCATACAACTAACTCCATACATGTCTTCTCATTTAAGAATACTAGAAAGAACAATGCTAGAGATAAGTAGGAGAGAAAAAGGAATCAACATTGATCCAAGAACAGATCTTGATAAAAGGTAATATAGAAATGAGTAAATGACAAGTGGAGATGGCTAAGGCACATAGCAAGAAGAAACAATGGATGGCATAAAAGGTTATTTGATTGAAGCCCAATGCGTTGCAAGTAAGGACTGACAAAATAGTATGGTCATGGTTGTCGTGGTAGATATTGAAGGCCTTTTTCCTGTTGTGGACTAGCAATAGTTGATATCATTTAATAACATCTTGATGTTATTACCTTGACTACAGTATTGTTTTTACATTATAAAAATCTTCTATATCTGGAAACCTGCTTGCTGTATCTAATTGCAAATAGCTAAATGATTTCAATATTGATGTGTAGGAATGTTAATATAATCACTCATTTTACAATAATTAACTAATCCACCATTTTTATTTATTGAATATAATTGTAAATTTTTTTTGATGTTAGCAAACGTTTTAGAAAAACATTTTTATTTATAATTTTTTTTTTTTTTTTTTTTTAACACTATCTTGTGCTTATGAATTTTCTGATTTTGAAAGGAAGAAACTTCTCTACAATTGTTCACATCTTTCATTTAAATGTTTTAATGGAGTCTATATATTCTCAGATACTAAAAATATTAAATTCATCAGTGTTTACATTCTCTGCCCTCTTTTTTTTTTTTTTTTTTTTTTCTCTTCTTCTTGCTCTCCGTGCTACAGGTGGTCCAAGCGGTGTCGTGTCTCCATTTCATGATATTCCATTGCATGCTGATTCATCCAAAACAGTGTTCAACATGGTTGTAGAGATTCCACGTTGGACTAATCATAAAATGGAGGTAATTTTTAATCCTACTCTTTACCTATATATATATATATATATAAAATCTCAATCTAGTTGCAAAACGAGAATCACCAATGTATTTGTCTCTTGTATTCATTTTCAGTGGCAGTTTTCAAAGATCATCAGCCTTTACTGTCATTCATTATAAACATCTGAGGGGGGAATCTAAATATCTCCTTTCTATATTTAGAAAGATTAAAGTTAGGTAGATTTTGAACAGGCTTTTCTAACTTCAAATGCATAAGTATTTATCATTTGAGTCTTTTTTTCTGGTATGCAAGAATGAGTCTCCAAGAAACTATTTCAAACAAGGATAACAATATCAAAATATTTCCATGATCATAATTTCTTTAAAAAAAGTTTCTTGATATCTTGGTAATTTTTAAGGTTAACTTTGTTCTTGTGCAAAAAAAGCCTAATATTCTATAAAAATGTACATATCCCAAAATGCTCTAGTTTACAGTGCAAGCACATATCAAAGTGAAATTTCTTTCCATTTCAATCGCTGATATTTTGTTTAGCTATTTTGATAAGATTAATATGTAAACAAAAATTGTATCTTTTCTTTCTAAAGATACAATTCTTTTTCATGCATGATAATTAGTTTTTATTTCAAATCCATTTCAATTATGGCACTATTTCAATGACAAATAGGTATTTATTTTCTCTGCTGCTGCCCCGACCCAAAGTGATAATTTCATAGTGGTGTTTTTCAAATTAGTTGCACTTAAATTTGTCTGTTTACACATCCAAATGTCTCCCTTTTTAAATAAAGATACAAGTCAATTTGGTGGGTAAACCATAGGGTTTCAACTTTTTTTTTTTTTTTTTTTTCACAAAAAGTTGAAAACATTTGTGAATTTTACACTTTGTAGAACAATGTCTTATCTTTAATAATCAGTTTGTTTCATATTGTGCCCACAAATTAAAAAAGGTACTGTTCATATACAAAATTTGAGTGATACATTGAAATTTGTATTGCTGATTAAATAAACATTGCCATTTTAAATCGGGCTTGTTTCATTGATTATATAATTTGATTCTTTCATATTTTCTATAATGGTGTATTTTAGAACTGTATAAAGCAATTATTTATTTTAATATGAATTAGAGCTTGACAGTTTGGACAAAATAAAACGATATTTTATCCAAACTGTCAGCTTGAATTGCTGTTGCCACTATTCTTATTTTCTTAAAAATAAACTGGATATATTTTTAGTGCTTTAAATTTGCTCCTTCTCATTTGCCTATAAAGAATTAGAATAGAAGTTTTTATTGGTCATTTATGAGGTATCAATACAAAGTTACTGAAGAATTTTCCCTTTAACAACCTAAAGTTAATTTGTAGTAAAAAAAAAAAAAAAATTAAAAAAAAATTACATAATTAAATAAGGTTTTAACTTTTTAAGACATTTTAAAAACCTTGCCACAGTCACTCAATGGATCTCTATTCTTGACAACGCAATCTGCTTAAAACATAGTGAAAATAACAGTAAACCTATGAGCTGTCATAACCACGGTAGTCTTCTAATGTTAATGCTAAAAAAAAAAATTTCTTTTTTTTGACACTTTTATAAAAAAAAAAAAGAATTCTTAAACACTCACAAGTTAAATGTGTTAACAATGTCTGGAAGTAATTTAAAAAAAAAAAAAACAAAAAACCTGCATCACTTCACCATTGATCAACCTCAAGGATAATCAGACTACAGCTTGGCTGGAAGCAAAATCAACAACCGAGTGGCAGTCAGTTGTTGGCATTTCAAGAAAGTATGCAAAATGTCTGACAGATGCAAGCAACAAGTACTTCTGAAACTTCATGTACAGAAAAGGATTTCTAAGGATGGGTCAAAAGGGGGAGAAAAAGTGTTGAGTTGTTATTGAGAAACGGAATCATAAACTCCATCAGCAAGCATGATGGTGTCCTGTGAAGTCTGTATGAGCAGTGGTTTTGAAGCACTGAAGCTTCTTGGGCATCAAGGTAAACACCAGTTGAAATAAATCTCTGCTGAAAACTGCTCTTTGCCAAGTATTAGTTTGGTGCAAAAATAATGTCGGTTTTTAACGTCAAAAACCGACATTATTTTTGCACCAAACTAATACTTAACTGGAAAATCTGTTGATTCATCTCCACCTCTAGGATAAGCAAAGAAGAAAAGGCACTTGGTGATTCTGTGTAAAGAAGTTCTAGTAGTTATGAAGAACAACCACCTTCTTGTGTGACATTTGCATTGGCCAAGTTATTGATATTGCTTTTATATGTGAGGTATTATTATGCTACCTTATGCTCTTTGGCATAGTAGTATAACAAGAGGCCTTTAGTTTAAGTACTGTGGTCAATCCATGGATCAGTTAATACAAGATATCCTCTATCAGCCAACAAAAAGAAATGGGGACCTGAAGATGGCCAGAGAGTATTTGGTTGAAACATTGTAAGGCAGATGCACTTGTCGTGTATCTTGTATTGTTGCAATATTTGTAGCAGCTGTTAGGTGTACTTGTTTGTCAAACACCTACATTTTTCATTTTCCATTAAAATTTTACTGCTGAGATTTTTTTTTTTTTTTTTCTCTCCAAGATGTTTAAATTCCAGTACTTCTTGAAATCAAATTTGATTAAAATCTTTGATCACATTGTTACATAGTTAAAGGAAGAAAGAAAAAAAATGTCACTAGCATTTTTAAAGAAATACTTTCTAAATTAAACTATTATATGCTTTACTGTTTGAACTAGCATACTTATCTTGGTTGTTACACTCTTCACAGTATCTTGGCTGTTATCCACTCTTTCTTCAGGAATTTGGCACTTATATTCCTTAATCAACTCTGAATTTGAACCACACACTTTATTCACTCTACGAAGGTAAATTGTTCTCATTCTACTTTCTGCACTTAAGGGATATTCTATGTCCAGTTAATACTGACTGGTCATGTTCACCTTTTGGCTTACTTGTTCATTTCTTCCACTAAATCGGAGTATGTTACTTTTTAGTATTACCAGGCTCATGGGACCAGATATGTTTCCAGTAACACTTTAATACATTTGCTCATGTGTCTCTTGGACAATCAAGTGGTATAATTTTGGAGCCTTAAACCTAATGTATATAATCGGGTAGGGCAATTATGAGTGTCTTGATTAGTGATGGAATTTATAATCTTTCTTTCTTTGTTAATCAGAGGCTTCCAGATTACTCCTCTTTATGCTAGGTCAATTGAGGAGGTTGTTAGTGCCCATGTCTTTCAGTAATCCTTCAGTGTCCTTTTGTATATTTTCATTATAATTGGCTTGATGACCACTTTCTTCTTTCAAATATGACCAGCCATGCTTAACTAATTTCTTCCCAGACTTTAACTGTATCAGATGTAATATGTACCATTCTTGGTCATATTTTCTAAGGGAGCTTGGTTCAGAAGAGATCTCTAAAGTTGAACTGCTTTTAAATACTCTCCTGATGGACCACAGATCATCTGATTCCTTTTAAATGTGATTCGTGTATGGTCACATCTAATATTTTGGGTGACTTTTTTATTATTGTTTTCCTTGATTCTATCTCGGCTCATTGGATCTTTCAGGGGGTAACTGTTACCCTGAAGTTTTTTTTTTTTTTTTTTTTTTTTTTTTTTAATCCTCTCCTGTTGGTATGTGTAAGGTTTGCCCCCTATGAGTTTGACCTGATGTTGTAAACAGATTTTGCCCCTTTCTTGGTACTGTATAGATGGTGGGAAATAGATATTGTCCTCTGATTGTTGCCGTACAATATACAGATGGTCTTGGACCCGTACCTCAGAAAAGCAAGTTATGCTTTTTCCCTTAACTAATTTGATTTCACATGATCTAGCAATATTTGCACATTGTCCTGGTGTATGTGGATTTTATCTATATATCTAAATCACATGGTTGGTGATGTTTCTGTAACCCTTTCTACAAAGTTTCATCTATATTTTTTTTTTTTTTTTTTTTTTTTTTTTTCCCCCCATAGCTACACCACCTTGTCAATATGTCTGAACCCAACTTCGTATATTGTTTGCTGTACGCACAATATCAGCATCTCTATTAAATTCTCTCTGAGAGGAGATCTGATCGATTCCAATTTGTCTTGAACCACCAAAAGAATACAAACAACATAAAGATGAATAAGAATGGCGAGTATAAAGTTATCGGGAATATCTCCTTAGCATAGAGGAGGAATGAAAACCATTTCCATCTGTGGATTGAATAAAGTGTCTGGTTCAAAAATCTGAGATTATTACTGAATACAATGACTTGTTGGAACAAGGCCATTGATAAGTATGCTGGTCAGGATAGCAGGGAATGTAATAATTCCTCATCTAAAATATTTCTGATAAATTAACTGGATATCAAGCTTCTACTTTTCTAACAGTAAGCATTCTTGTGTTGCTGAAGCTGTAAATTGAAAGATTAGGCCATTATTTCCTCTTATTTTTCTAATTTCTCCATTTGTATTTTCACTTTAAGAAAATTTTTTTTTTTTTTTTTTTTTTTTTTTTTTTTTTTTTTTTTGCACTTTCCACAACAAATTTATTAACTTGTATATATCATATTGCTGTTTGTCACAAATTTTAAAAAATATTTCATTTTTATCACAAACCAGTGATGCTTTGAATACCATTCATTACTTCTGTATCGTGGATAATGCCCCCCCCCCCTTTTCTTTTTTTTTTTTTTTTTTTTTTTTTTTTTAAATGTAGACTTGAAATGTAACTGAATAAAAACTAGTAAAATGTGAGCTACATTCAGTGTTGCACAATAATAAATGATTAAATATTTAGTGTGTATGAAAATGTCTATTGAGGATGTTATTGCTTAAACTTTAAAAGGATTTTCATTTCTTGTATTTTATTTCTATTTTAAACTTAGTTAAGTCTCAGTTTTAATACTGACAGTTGGCCATAATCTGTGCCTATCTAGTATCAAAACTACACATTAACTTTTTGAACAGTTTTTCTTTTGACTTTTGAATCTTACCAGCAAATCAAACTTTGATCCATTATATTTGACATTAGTTATTAAATTGCTGCTTCTCTTTTGATGAGTAATGCTAGTATCTGTTATTAACTTAGTCCATTTCCTTGCTAAAACCAGTTAATTTCCTATCATGATCTAAATTTTTGGATTTTACCAAGTCATTAGTCAGCCTAAGAATTAATTTCAATTAAAATCTTTGTTTGGACTACCTTTTCAGATTTGCAAAGAAGACAAATTGAATCCTATTAAACAAGATGTTAAAAAAGGAAAAGTTAGGTTTGTGAAGAATCTTTTCCCTCATCATGGTTATATTTGGAACTATGGTGCTTTTCCTCAGGTAAGGTGTTTTTTGTTTTTTGTTTTTTTTTTTTATCTAAATGTTGTAATATTTAATGGGTGAAATATTGGATATCAAAAATTAGTCCTTCATATTAAATGTATTTCGGTTTTTGTTTATATTCTTGCCAAGAAGAATGTTAAGAATTTCCACTTTTTTACCTTTTCTTGTGTTACTGATTGACTTTCAAATTTATGCAAAGATTTATTCCAACAAAATTAATATAAAGAAAATTCTGTTCTTTAATTTTAAAGTTTTTTTTTTTCTTTTTTTTTTTTTTTTTTTTTTTTTATAAACAGATTCAAATCCTGTAACTCTGAGATGTGCTCTCTGATTTCTTTTCTATAATTTAAATATTCTCTCCTGCTCTTGTGAAATATTTACATTTAAATCTTTTTAATATAATATCATTGAACAAAATATAACAAATTAAAAATGTAACTGATAAAAATCATTTGACTCTTACATGTGAAAGAATGCTAAACATTTGATGTCATAGCTTATTTGTCTTGCACTGTTAATTCTGGATGGATTGTAATTTTGTGCTTTTCTAGCACAAGTGTAGGCATGTGCTTCTATTGACATTTTGACTAGTAGCTTCTAAAATTCAGTAAATTCCTAAAACTTAACATCTATAATGCAATGTCTTTTCTTCATAGATGGTTTAATTTTTTTTTTTTTTTTTTTTTTTTTGTCACTTGGTTGAAACTTTGTTTAGGAAAATCATAAATAGATTTATAATACGTTCTGAATTTTGCTGGTTTCATTAAACTGCAAAACAAAACTACATTGTAATATTTAATTTCAAATACCTCATGTTCACAATTCTAGCATTATATAAATGTAGGCCTACATGTATTTTTAATGGATGCTTTATAAATATGAATTTTTTTTTTTTTTTGTCTAGGTGAAAGATATAAAAATTTAAGAAATCCAACATTTGTATGTGGCCTCATTCTCTTTCCTTCATTTATACTTTTCACCCAGTGACTTTGGGGCCGATGCGGGTCACTGTTGCCAAAAATAGCCCGGTATATGTCCACTATTGATCTACTTAGTGTTGTTATTGCAATGTCTTGTAAGAAAATAGTTCTTTTTGGCAAATAGCAATAAAACCTGTAATGCAATTTCACTTAAATTTTCTTTCCCTCCCCCATACACATTTGCTAAATTATTTAAGTTGTTTAATAATATTCGTGACCAGTTCCTATTGCAGCTATTTGCATAAACTTGACATTTGAGTGTATAAATTGTTTTTTAAGTGGATGATCAGAAGATTTTATAATCATTAATCTTCTGACATTTGTTTCTGCCCAGCTCACTAGTAGATTTTTTTTTAACTTTACAAATATGAGTTTTCCAAAACTAGCCATGATTATAAAAACTTTCTTTGGGAGTAAAGTTTTTTATTTTATTTAAAAGGGGGGGGGGCATATATATAATGTGTGTGTATGAGATGTGGTATTACACTATTGTCCTCATCTTTGTTGCCATATTTATTACAACATTTTGGCCTTCTTCAGGTGGTTGGAATGCTGAACTGAACTTTTTATTTTGCTCACTGGGGTAGATTGCCATGTCTAATGGATCTCCTGTTAATTCTCCTCTCCAAGTTCTCCACAGCCTTAACCAGGTATTGAAACTCACACTCTTTGGGTCCTGTCACTGGATCTAACTAATGCCTTTATCCACTGTGCCATGTGTTCTTGAGGACATCTGTGTATGAATTTCTGGGTACTATAAACCTCAGGTCTTCAGCAACCATTTTATACCAGTTCTCATATTGTAATTTTTTGCTGTTATTTTATCGCTTTTCTCTTTCACTCCTTATTACTGGTTCCCATATTGTATTCATTTCTATTCTTGGTCAGCTCGGGAGATTTTTTTGTGGCCTAGCATATGTGCTGATTCCTTAAGTTTACGAATTTTCCAAAGATGTTCTTTGCCTATGATCTCTACCTGATCACACAGAGGGTGGTGATCTGCATTTTCTCTCCATATGTGGTCAGCCATGCCTCATTTTTTCCACTTCCCTTCATATTACAGCTTTCTGGCCTTCTCGAAGCCTTACCTTAAGGGGGTGTCCTGCACCCCCCTTTCTGCAGTTGCACGGGATAGCGTACACAGTCTTTAGTCTTTATGGGTGGGGGTCTTGGCGATATATCTGCAAAGTGTTGTCCAGCTTTTGAACATTTGTTCTGATGTTATATGGACCACAGATCCTTTGTATCTTCTGATAACCCCTTCATATAAGGCAGGCAGGCTGTTTTCTGAGTGTTCTCTTGTACCTGCCTATCCCAGTTTTTGGGGGCTGCTGCCATGTACCCAGGGTAGTTGTTACTTATAATGACCAATTCTTTATCTAATGTCTCTGGGTTGCCACTTATGACTTTTGCTAGGTGTTGTAAGTGGACAATCCCTTTCTTTATGCTGTATGGATGGTGGGAGTTGAAATTGAGGTACTGTTTCTGGTATACGGATGTCTTGAACCCATCCTAATGTTCAAGATATTAGGGCACATAGCATAGTGGATAAAGGCATTAGTTAGTGATAGTGACCCAAAGAGTGCGAGTTCAATACCTGGTTAAGGTGGTGGAGAACTTGGAGAGGGGAATTAACAAGAGATAACTGATATTGATTAGACATGGAACTAGAAGTGTACCCCAGTGAGTGAAATAAAGGGTTCAGTTCGACATTCCAACTACCTGAAGAAGGCTGGAGCATACAACAGCCTAAACATAATAAATATGGTGACAAAGATGAGGACAATGGTCTGAATTATATAGATATCTATAAAAACTTCTTGGACATTCAGGCCGGTAAATGTTAATACTGTTTATTATGAACAGGGCATTTACTCAAACATTTGTATCTATAAAAAGAATGTATAAACATATAAAATATATATATATATATATATATATATATATATAACTGTCTTCCATGTACAGGGAATTAATACAACATAATTCCATACTTGTCTATGGGGGAAGGGGATATTCTTATTTGAAAACTGAAATTTCAAAGTGTATTACAAGTTGGTTAATCAAATTTGCTCCTGTTTTTATTTATAGTATCTGCATTCTGCTCAGGATCATTGGGGGTATCTGCATGCTCTAATGTTATTGATGTATATCTCCACTGATATGCACATTACTAAAAGTAGGTTTTCTTTGTTTTAATACTAATTAGCTATAGTAAAATCTGAAAACTGTATATGTAAATAATTAATGGATTTCTTTTAATTTGACATTAGTTCAAACCTAACCTTTTATTTGAAATAGATATTCCATTTTTATTAGCGTGTAATGTCTATCTGCTGATGCTCTCAAGTAATTTAAGTAAAGAAAATGTCATGGTGGGGTGTGCAAGTTTCCTCCCTGCTGGAGGACACATGTTCTTTACATAGATTCTTTAAGAGCACAAGCCAATAGATGTATTGCACACTGTTCAATAAAAAATGGGGTGTCTATTTGAAGTTTTTTTTATAGATGGTGCAATGGATAAATTTTTTTTTTTCTTTTAACATTTCAACAGATATATTTACCAAACTTGCACAAAATATCTTTTAAATACTTAAGAGTAAATTTATTCAATAAAATCGCCATTGGATTCAGATGACTTCAGAATCTCTTGCAACTCTTCTGGATGGTCTCCTTATTTAAGTTAGTGAATTCTTACCTTCAGTTCATCTGTTACAAGGGAGTTTTGTTGGCCTCCTGATCAACCGTCCCTCACACATGATAATGAAAGGGGGTTGCAGTCTGGCCAAATGTTAGGGGTAATATGGTTGCGGAAGTTGTTTAATGGCCATGACTGGATTCTCCTGCTTGTATGGCATGGTGCAAAGTATTGTTATGCATAAGGTCTTTCGGCAGCCACCCTCTTGACCCAGGGCAGCACTACCTCCTCAAGGCACTTGATGTAAGCTTCAGAGTCCTTGTGGTAAGATAAATGGAGGCATAATGTCACCATCACTAGTGATCACTCCAAAAACCTTCATAATCACCATTTAGACTCCAACTCTTTCTGAATCTTCTGCACTGTCCTCAGATTGACACACAAACCCTCTGAAATATTTGTATTGGAGTTTTCGGTGTGAATCTCAAGCAGTACATGCCATTTCCAAATTTTTTAGCAGATTGAATTGCATCATGGTGCTCTTTTTCTCAGACAGTACCCAACTGATCCTACTATACTATGCTTTCGACAAGATCAAATGCGTAAAATTAAAATAACAATTTACCCATCACACTGTTGGGGGGGGATTTCATTTCACCCCAAGCAACACAAAGCCACTAAGGTGAAAGGGGTTACTGGCTGTTAGAGAATATGAAAAAGAAAAAAAAAAACTATTAATAGATAACTGATGTTGCATTTTAAATTTTTAAAGATCAGTTGACTGAGAAGGAAGTGTGAAAGAAACTGTTAGCATAGAAGTTATGGTTACAGCTAACCACTTCATCTGTTAAATAAAACCTTACTGCCAATGTAGTACTGTAAATTCTGTAACATAGAGCAATTGTCATGAAAGTATTTATAGAAAAGGTACAGGGAACACATCAGCTGATGTTTTCACCTTGTATATTGAAGAAAGTCTTGATTGAAAACAATTTTTTTTATTTTATTACTGATATCTGCCATTTTCATTTTAATCTGCATTTATTTCCAAGTACCTGAAAATTCAGATTGATCCTATTTAACTACCAGATTGTTATTTGATATAACATATTGGTGCCAATCAGATTTCTCATTTTAAGTCTGTCTAATACTGTGGCTGATAATTTTCACTTCCAAATTTACATTGCCTCTTGTCCTGATTATGACTTAGTAATGTTATGTTAAAGCTGTATTAGATCCCACCACCACCACTTGGAACTAATGTTCACACACTTCACCGCAATAACCTTACACTTATCTCTTTCACTTATTTTTCATTTACAACCTTTTTCTTTCTTTAATTAAATGAACTGATAATTGTTCTTGAATTACATATTGCACCTATTACATCTATATTTTGATTTCCTGTATTTTAAATAAAAAGGTTTGAGGAACTGTAGTAATAATACAGTAATGTTGACTACAAAATCTTGAGTCACAAAATCTGACAACTTAGATGGTGTTTATTAAAAAATTCACTAAATTAATAAACATTCCACTGCTTAAAAGGTGGAGGGAATCTTATATGCTATCAAATACAAAAAGTATTCTTCAGGTACATCTTCACTCCAACATGAATAGCAACAGAACTTAATCTTTTCTTTTTTTTTTTTTTTTTTTTTTTTTTTTTTTTTTTTTTTTTTTTCACCTTAATGTTTTAAGGCAAACAATTGAAGAATATAGCATGAACACCTTTTAAGTATTCAGTAATGTTAAAAATTTAAGACTCACCATAATGTTTTAAATTTTAGAATTTTGGGTTCAAATTTACTATACCTTTTTGCTCTTATTTTCTGATAATGTTGTGTATGCTGATCTACAAAAATTGGCATGTTTATACACATAGAACAATTTAAAATTCTTTTTAAAAATACTCAGGGTTTTCAGATTGTAATAAGCTTTGATATGTGATTAGTAAATATTGATTTACTTAATAACAATATTCCTTAAAACTTATACTGAATTTCTTAAAAAAATTCTTAAATTTATAAATTAATCTAATTAAAATAGTAAAAAAAAAAAAAAAATTCAAAAACTTTGACAGTATTGTCCTTAATATATTATTCATAAAAGCAATGAAAAGCTTTTGTAATCTTAGATTTATTGTTTATTTTACAATTCAGAGCTGATTTTTGGGAAGACATTGTAAAATTTTACAAAAAGAAATAGATTTAATTTCTACAAAGTTTTGCTTTTAACTAATATATTCACTAAAGATTTTTGAATTTCTCAAGTCTTCATAAAAATAAGTGGGGCTGAAAAACGGGTAAAAATTTAAAAACACATTCCTGTTGGCCTTCACAATACAGGAAAATACTTAACACCAATATATTACACCATGAAAATAATAAACAAAAACTTCAAATTCTCAAGGCTGTCTATATCAAATGCAATCAACCAACACTGAACAAAATTTATGAGTGTTGAAGTAATGTTTTAGAATGCATTTGAGTTGGCACCATGTTGCGATTTATCATCTCGAGTTATGCATCTTGTATTGGGGAACGCTTGTTTACAAAACATAACCACAACGATTAATTCTAAAATAATTATAACTGAGCGCACTTACAAAAATCACAATTACATTTTGTCTTTGCTCTTCACCTCTGAGATCAAAAGTACTTGGTTTAGCAAGAATTATGGCCCCTTCCTTCATGAATTTCAACTTCTTATTAATATAATTAGAGAACAAGAACGAATTATTGTAAAAATAAAGACATCATGTCTATATTATTTAATGAAGATATACACACACATTTTTTTTTTTTTTTTTAAATATAAAGTTTCTTTTCTATGATTAAGCTCTGAAATTTCATTAAAATCCAACATTTGAGATTTGCAAGAACAAATACAAATTAATGTCTTTCACCACAAAAATATTAAAATTTGCTATAATTTATAGTCCATCCACTGAGACAAGTAAAAAAAAAAAAAAAAAAAAAATAAATTTCAAATGTTCTAAAAAGAATAAAAAATGTAATCAAATATTTAAAAAAATTCTTTGATCTTCCCTGGTAAACAAAGATTTTTTACAAAAATTTTGGTGTGCTTTTCTTTAAATCACTGTATGCTAACTTTTTAGCAAATGTGTGGAGGTATGTAATATTAACTATTGTCGCAAAATTTTTTTTTTTTTTTTTTTTTTTTTTTTTTTTTTTTTTAAGCAAAATGAAAGGTTTTTAGCTTGTAATTATGAAACCTTCTGTTTTGTCTTGTAGACATGGGAAGATCCTAACCACACTGAGCCAGAAACAAATACAAAAGGAGATTCTGATCCAATTGATGTGTGTGAAATAGGGTCTAAGGTGAATGATTCTTTTAAAGCTAATCTACAAATTTTGTTTGCATTTATTTTTAATTCCTAGTTTCAGTTTAAGATGAAGGAAATTAACTATCAACAACCACCAGTTTTTCTTTTGCAAACATTGATAAATATGCTGATAAGATGTAGTGTCAAAATCCCCCCCCCCGGCCCCATGTTTTTTTTTTGTTTTGTTTTTTTTCCTCCAGTATTTAATGGGGGTGGGTTATTACAAGTTATCTAATTAATAACTAAAATGATCCCAAATGTTTGACATTGTGCCTGAAATCTTAAATGAATTTCAACTTAAAATAGACAAATATGGCTTCTTTGATAATTACTTTAATACTGTTGATATTAAAAGCAAGGACATTGTAATTTTATACAATGCAAAGGTTAAATGATTTTTTCTTTTCCTACATAATTAGTGTGAAACGATCATTGGCATAACAGATGTTATTTATATAGTG
Organism: Acanthosepion lycidas; assembly: GCA_963932145.1. Classification (NCBI taxonomy): domain Eukaryota; kingdom Metazoa; phylum Mollusca; class Cephalopoda; order Sepiida; family Sepiidae; genus Acanthosepion; species Acanthosepion lycidas. The sequence continues at coordinate 36,933,473 of OZ010606.1, forward strand.
TTTTCTGAAGCATTTTTTTTTTTTTTTTTATTGTAGTTAATTGCCGGGTAATTATAAACTTTCCTCAATCAGTTTGGCTTGCTTATGTACCTTTTTTTTTTAAAGTAACCAGTAGGACATAAAATGCTGTAAAAATGATTAATTTTAAGAGAGGGTATTGAAAAGTCCTTAGCAAATTTGATATTTAGTTGGGTTTTGGGATTGGATTTGATAAGGCTGAAGACTTTTCTGCACCTCCATCTCCCACTTTTTTTTATTAATTTCCCTTGGTATCTGTGATAATTAATCACAATCATTTATTGACCAGTTAAAATGTTAAACTGTATCTTCACAATTTGTTTAATAGGATGAGCCTTGACCTTTTGAGGCTGATCTTTCATCAATACACATTTGTAACATTTGTACTTGTGATCAGTCAATTTGTGGAAAGTTTTATCAGTTTACTTGTTACTTGGCTATTACAGCCAAGAACAGTAGAGAATAATTTTAATTTATATAAGCCAATTACTCCCATTTTCAAGTTAAGAGAACCTTTTACCAAAAATAATACCCCCCCCACACACACCTTTAAAAATGTTACCCTTCCTTCAAAATGCTGTTGTATACATACTGAATCTGATTAATCAGTTTTCTTAAACTTAATTTCTTTTGTTGCTACATCTCTTAAATGATTATTTAAAATATAAACAGAAAATTCTTTACTGTTTTTGTGTATGTTTTGTTGATTGGAGTGCAGTTGACTTTCCAATGAACTTGTTTTTATAATTGTAAATTGGCAAATTTTCTGGTACTGTGAATTAGTGAAATTGACTTTTCTTATGTGTTTGTATGTGTAAATCTTGCTTTTTATTTTTCATATTGGTTATTTGCAATACATTTAAATGTTTTTCTTTTTATGAGTAAATTTTTCAAGAACTTGAAAATGTTCTGCAGTTTATTTTTAATATATAATGATGTAAAAAAATTTTTTTGTTTAACAACTGACCAGTTTATTGGCTTAAAATGATTGAAATTATGATTGAAGTTTTTTTCTTTTGCTTGTCTTCATTTATTTTTATGGTTTCACCATCAAAATGCTTAGTATTTGAAAGTGAGATTATTTGTAAAACATGTTCTCAATTAGTTTTATCTTCCTTCATTAACACCGACTTCTCATTTGATTTATGCTTTCCTTTTTGTGTGTACAGATCCACAAAAGAGGAGCAGTTATTCAAGTAAAAGTTGTTGGTGTCATGTGCCTTATTGATGAAGGTAATTGTTGTTTTGCATTTCTTGTTACTATTTCCCAATGCTCCAAATTCATTCTTTATTTTAAATAACCTTTGATGTCCTGATCAGTTTTGCTGCAAGGAAACATTTCTGGTGGAAAATTGATCTATTTAAAATCCCATCTGTTCCAAGGCCTTCAACAGCTGGTGATAAATTACAAAGGTACATTCTGCTATGGTGGAAATTTTATCTTGAGCAAAACTGCCATTATGTTTGGATGAGGATATATAGAGAAGATAAATTAGTTAGGTTGTGTGCCCTTACTAAATTCATACCTTTACACTTTTCTGAAATAGATTGGCTATAATGTGGCTTTATGATTGTGACAGCACATTTTCTTTCTCTTTTTTTTATATATATATATATATATATATATCTCAACCTGAAGTGCTTATATTTTTATAGCTAGCAGATGGGGATTTTTGATGAGTCTTCTGAATGGCACTCGCTTGACCAAAGGGAACAGAATAAAATGAGTGGATAAGGGGTTTTGAGCTCGAGTCACAGTTGGGGTGGAAAAGTTAACTGTTCCAATTTTATATTGGAAACCTAGTCTGGGTTCTCCTTCCTTGATGACATTTATTTTCATCTTCTGTTTTTCCCCATTTTCAGTAAAAACTGACACTAATGAGAATTGAAACAACAATTATTGGGCAATCAAAAAGCTGAGTAAGGGACTCCTGTGTTGGCAATCATTCCTGACAAGAAGTCTTGGAACTAAAATTGAATCTTATAATTTTCAATCTTATTTCTGCTATCTGTTCAATTTTTATATATTGTTAGTAATATTCTTTTAATATCTTTTTCTTGTAATTCTTTGTAATTGCCTCTCCTGTCTGGATTTCAGGAGAAACTGACTGGAAGGTTCTTGCTATTGATGTAACAGATCCTTTAGCCAATGAAATTAATGGTAAGTTCATATTTATTCAACCATTTTTGTGAATATACACATCAACCAATCTGCAAAATACTTTCTCAGTGGGGGGGGGGGGGGTACAGATGATTTTTTTTTTTTTTTTTTTTTTTTTTTGTTGTTGTAAAATATGCTTTGTTCCATTATTGCAATTTGAAATAAAGTAAAATAAGATTTATTCTGCAATAAGGTAAATGCTATCACTAGGATCTCATGAAACTTATAACTTCAATACTCACTGGAAATTGAAATTGGCTTTATTTTTATTAGATGTTGAGGACATTGAAAAGAAAATGCCTGGATTTTTAAAGGTAAGATGAGGTTTTTCACAAAGAATTTATTTAATCTTGTATAGAATGTTTTTATTTAAAAAAAAAAAAAAAAAAAAAAAAAAAAAGCTTTTATAATGTCCTGTAATAAAAATTGTTTACAAGTGTTGGAGTTCTGTTGAAAGTATAAGATGTTAGGGGGAAAAAAAAAAATCTTTTGTTCTAGTTAACTTGCCCTCTTTCACTTATCATTTGAATGATCTTTGATACTTTTTCTCTCCCCCAATCCTCTATCAGAATATAAATTAGTCATTGACTGATGCAAACTTATTGTAGTAATTAATTTTCATTGCTAAATTATTAATATTATTGCATTATTTTAGAGAGTTAAAAGCATTTGTTACTGTCCTCCTTCCGAAATTAAAACATTTAGTAATGCTAAACCAGGTGAAGAACATTAGGGTAACCACCAAATTTTCCAAGGGAATTGGAACATCAATCTCTAGTATCATCAGGGAAGACATGTTTGCTAAGAATTGTGCTGTGCTAAGTTTCCAGATATATAAAATTTTCTGTTATTTTAGGATGATGAAAAGTAAAAATTCTTTTTCTTTTTCTTTAATTGCAGGCCACATATGAATGGTTCCGATATTACAAAGTGCCTGACGGAAAACCAGAGAATCAATTTGCCTTCAATGGTGAAGCTAAAAACAAAGTGAGGTCTTAAGTTTTTTTTTTTTTTTTTTTTTTTTTTTTTTTTTTTTGTTCTCCACAAAAACAAAACACTATTTGAATTTGATCTAAAAATTGTACTGATTATGATAGTAAATGGTGGTATGATAAAGTTTTGTGAGGGTGCTCTTGCCCCCCCCCCCTTTTTTCCCCCCTGTATGTGTGAGAGAGATGTAGAGAGAATCTCCCTGCTGATTTAACTATTTAATGTTTTACAATTTGTTCTTAAAGATTTGATTTTTCACTACAGTGTAACCCGGATATGACAGGCTCTAATTTGGGACTAGAGAATGTGTTAATGTATATATAATAGACTAAACCCGGATATAAGAGACTTCTTCTCTGGTCCCAATGACTTGCTTATATCAGTGTTATACTGTATATGCAATTTTAAGAACATTGAAAAGTAGAAATGTTTTGGGATAATTGTGTATGAGTGCATGTGCACGTTGGCAGGTGTGTTAATTTGATATTTTGTTAGGATATTAATAATTGAAGAACTATGCTTACAAATAGTAATTGTCACTGTAAAATTTCTTGGCGTAACAGAAAAAACTGTAAAGCCTTCCTTTTTCCTGCATGTTTGAGGCCTTTCCCACCTGTACTCACTAAGTATTTTGACTGTATACAAAATGCTTTGGCCATTTGCTGTGAACCAACACTTAAGCATGAGAAAAAAGAACTAGTTAATAAAAAGAAAAAAATAATGAAACTTGTCGCCCTATTTGATCACTTTTAGAATTTTTAAGTTGATAGCAACTCGCTCCTTTCCTCTCTTTATCTAGGGGCCCTGTCTTTTGTGTGTTTAATACCATGTCTGCTCGGTTACTTTTCCTGGTGGTCACTTCTCCTTTTGCTAGAAGGAAGATGTATTGCATGGCTAATGTTTGTTTAATTGTAAAATCTTATAACAAACTTGTGAGTTGTGTTGGCATTGATTTTTTTTTTTTTTTTTTTTTTTTTTTTAATCAGCAGTTTGAATTTCACTGCTGTGGACATTAATCAGTTCCAGCAACTCATTGTATAGGCAAATCCAAAAATTGACTTATTTTCTTTTGTTTGCACCCTTATTTATTAATCATTCTTTTAATAAGTAAGATTTTTTTTTTTTTCTTTTGTGTGTAAAGTATTTGCTTTATCCAAACTTTCTTTTGAAAAGTATATATTTTCCAGGTTTCTCCCATCCCGAGAGCAAAGGGTATGCGCTAGTCTACACTTGCAATTGATCTTGCCAAACATGTTGTAATGTTCTTATTTTCTTTCAGGCATATGCTCTAAAAGTAGTTGAAGAGACTCACAAGCAATGGCAGAATCTGATGAACAAGACTGTGGATGCTGCTGGAATCAGTTGGTAAGATTGTCTTCATCTTTGTCTGTCTCCTTTTTTTTTTTCTTCTTTTTGTGTAAATCTGAGGAGAATTTATTTACACTCCTCAATTGTGTATATTCTAATAGCTGTAAAATATTATCAATTTAAAACATTTTCAGTGAAAATACTACAGTTGGTGGTAGTCCATACAAATTTGGAGTGGAAGAAGCAAAGACCATTGTAGAAAATGTGAGTATTACAATTTGTGTACAGTGGAGATGTACTTAATCTTGCTTAGTAATATTTTGTTATTGGAATGCCTGACATGATTATATTTATCCTTTCTCAATTTACAACCTGTCGGGTGGTGCTGTAGAATATGCCAACACCCATAAGGCCACCTGTTTGTTGAGGCTGGCAACCTGTGATGGCTGAGGGAGGATTCTGGTAGTTGAGGACTTGTGGAGGAAGGTAGAATGCTCTTTAATTTAAACACGCTGCTCATCTGACCTAAGTAAGGTCCAAAGTAGTTAGAGAACCCATTCCAATCTGTTGGTTACATGAAGCCCTAACTCAAACCAAAAAAAAAAACACCCCCACTCATCACACCCAACTCCAAAACTGTCTTAGTAAGCAATGTCTGTAGGGTCGGTCAAAGTAGAGATAAAGGAGTACAACATGGCTGCTGTAAATGCTGAGAAAAGTCCATACTTGGGTGGACATTCCCAAATACAACAGGTACTCAAATTCTTCCCCATGTTTGAGTTATGTATCCATGGGGATTAGGCTGAATGGGATTATCACTTTCCTCATATGGGGGGGGGGGGGGCATGACTGATAAATAGTATAAAATTAAAAAAAACAAAAAACTAAAATATATATGTGATTGAAACTTGAAAACCTGTAAAGAAATCTATGTAAATAAGTGAAGCCCCTTTAAAACTCAGAAGTTAGCCTTTCAATGCTACACAAAACATTAAATCATATTTAGTGCAGTAGCCCGAGTGAGAGATATAGCCCTCACTGTGATCACCAAAGAAAAATGTTCAAAATTGTCTTTTCTGTATCGGTATTAATATCGAGAAACGTAAAAGCTGGGAAACCCTTTAATAGTTTAAAAAAAAAAAAAAAAAAATGCAGATGATCAATGGTGGATCTCTGTTCATCCAGATTCCTAGCCATATAGGAATACTAGTACCTGAAAATTGCAAGAAAAATGTAGCAGCAAAATGAACTAAATACAATCTTACTAATATTCACAAAAAAACCCTGCCATTATGGAAAATGCTGAAGTGAAGAGGTTACTATACCACAACTACAAATAGGTCACACTAAAATCTCCTTATTTCTTACTGAAATGAGAACCAACATTGTCCTACATGCCAAATACAATTATAACATTCTTGAAATCAGTTGGTTTATATTTAGGGGAGACTGACAATTTTATTTATTTTTTATTTTTAAATTTCAGATATAATCCAAAATAAATCGGTGATATGCTGTTAATTTTGTATGTCCAAAAATGTATAGAACACTTAAATACTCTTCTCATTTCAGGCACCTGCACCTGGTACAGCTGCAGATTTGCCAAGTGATGGTGAGTTTCTTTATTTTCAGTAATACTCATTTTTCCTGTTAAGAATTTTTTAATTGCTACTTATCAACCTAGATTCATTAGACTACCAAAAACTTAATTCTGTTTGATACCATTTTCTTTTCCTGCTTATCATTATGTCTTTAAAATGTTTTCATTATTGCTTCTTTTTTTTTTTTTCTTTTCAGTTGACCAATGGCATTATATAAGCAAGTAAGCCCAATGCTGAGTGGATGTCGGATGTCAAAGGACTTTTTTTTTTTTTTAAGTCTTACCTACTAGAAAACAACTCATTTCACTTCACCCATATTCATTTTTTTTTTTTTTGTTTCTCTCCACATGTACTCACATAATCAGGACATTGACAAATTTCATCACAATTGAATAAATTATTTACATAAAATTCCCCCCCTCCCTCCCTAGAGTGCAGAAGTTTCAGTTTAGAGACAGAAGTTTGCTTGTAATCTAAGGATTAATTTCCATTCACTATCAAGATATGAGAAAAGATTTCTTTTATGAAATTCTTATCAAATTCAATTGCTTTTTAAATTTAACTGCTGACAGTTTGTTTTTTTTTTTGTTTTTTTTTTAACTTTACTTTTGGTTATATAAGATGATATAATTTACTTTTAGGAAAATTTTCATGTTTTCATTGAATAGGAAAGTCTTGGTGGTTACAATTTTTTTTTTTATATCTTCCACTCCAACTGCTTAAAAAGAAGTCTGGTGTTGAATCTTTAGTATTAAGACTGAGTACATGTGAAAACAAGGATCAATTGTATGTAAGAAAATTTAAATAAAATGATTGTTTACAGCTTTTTTTTTTTTTTTTTTTTTGGTTTAGCTTTGCTAAACTTTAATTACAGATCACTGACCATTTTTATTGCAGATCTGAATCTGAAGTAAACTTAACTTTAACTTTGAATGAAGGTCGTCGTCGCTGTTGCAGTACTATGACTGAATGCCACTGTTGCAATTCTGCTTTCACTTACCTCCCTTGAGGTGAGTTTTTTCTTTTTGGAAGGATTTCATACTTTTTGAAATTATAGCCAAGAAATATTTAATATCTTGAATGGAATTACCTTGGATATCATTGACAATTATGAATAGAATTTTTCAAAAATAGAGGTAAATCAAACTCAAAAGTGGGGAGGATTTTATAAAGTTAATATAGCAAATTATAGAATGGAGGGTGATATTACCAACACATTACTGTCACCATGTTTTAGTTTGAAATCAAGAACAGATGCTAACCTTTTTGTGGATTAAAATGAATAAGGTGGCTAAAGAAAATTGAAGATATTCACTCAAGAGGAGCATATTTAAAAAAGCATTTTAAGAAAGCTTTGTTTCAAGGAAAGAGCTCGAGACTGCAGGATGGGGATATGATACTATCACCATTTTGGCAAGTTGTTTTCATTTCAAAATGTGAAATGCAGAAAAACAGCTGAAAATTGCATCTTTCAAAGTCTGTTAGCAATTATAAATATTTGGTATAGTAAGAGAGCTAAATGAACAAGTAGACAGATTTCTAGGAGATTTGAGCTTACTCAAATTGTTGACTAAGAAACTGTTGGTCTTTAATGCATTGCTGTCTGACCAGCACACCAATAATTTGACTGGAGATATAAAATGAATACAGCACATGTCTCTCTGTCTGTGTCTCTCTCTCTCTCTGTCTGTGTGTGTCTCTCTGTCTGTCTGTGTCTCTCTGTCTGTCTGTCTGTGTCTCTCTCCATGCAACTTTATGTTCTCAGCTAAATTAAGAGAACAGGATGATGAGCTGTACAAGAATAGATGACACACATTTAGGGTTTTTCTTTTTTTTTTTAAATTCACCTTAGTAAAAAATATTAACACATTCACTACCAAAAACCTGGAGATGTATATAAAAGGTCAACAGGAGTTGGAAATACAGCAAAAAGAGAAAGGTTGATTGGTGTTAAATTACCTGCAGCTTCCAGTGATCTAACTCAATTACCTAGAAATTGACAAAAATGGAATCATCATTATGTAGAAGCCATCATCAGCAAAACCTTTATAAAAGAACTCATTACTTTTATTTGCATGAATATTACATAATAAAATTGTTAACCATCATAATCTCAATGCTTCCAATCAGTTTATCCAGCCCTGTCAAAGATACCCAACACTCAATCAAATGCATTAATTTTAAAGATGTCTAAACTATCAAATGAATATAATTCTAGTTTTGATTTGGAAATTCATATATCAACTGTATTAACCCTTTAAAAAAAAATATTTTAGAACTGGATTCATAATGTTGCAAAGTTTACATTAAGAAATTCTACCTTTGAAAGTTTGGATTGTGGTAGGACGGAGCAGTGTAAATGTTATGTTTTTGAATAAGTTTAAATGTTTCATAAAAAGAAACCTTTTATATCTTTCCCATTTGATTTGTAGGGGGCAGACAATGGTGGAAATTTAATCCTGACTTTTTTTCTTTTCTTTACATCTTTATAGCTAGAAATAACAAAAAAAAACAGCTGGAGAAAAAAAAGACTTCATCTTGTGCAGGATTTTGCCAGTTGCCGCATTTTGTTTTCCACTGTTGGTGTGAATGGAAACATGATAATTTGATTATCAAAAAGCATTTTGTCCATATTTTGGAAATGAGGCCCATCTTTCAAGCGTAGCAGTAAGTGACGGCCTGCAAGTAAAAAAAAAAAGTTCTGTTCAATTCAGTTAAAATTTCTTTGTTTAAAGAAAAAAAAAAAATTGTTTATTGTTATTCTGTTTGTCTTCTCCATTTTACAACACTGGCTGCATTGAAACATTTGATGCCAGTACTTTTTACATGACAGATTGAACATCTAAAATTGCTGGAGAAATCATTCTATTTATGGTCAAGTCACATGAAATCATTAGGCCTGAAAATGCTAACCATTACCACCATCTTCTACTGTATTGCAATAAGGAAATTATCAATTTAAATTACCTTTTCCTCTTAAGGCAGGACAATTGCAGATATCTTTTAGCACAGGAACAACATGTTTGTCAATGGCAAGTTTTTTATGTGGTCGAAGGTCAGCAATTATTTTCAGTACATTCTTTTCTTTTGCTGTGGCAACTTTGAAGACTGAAATGCATAAAACTTGGTCATAACATGAGATTTGCTAGTTGAAGCTTTTTATTGGAAAAATAAGATGAATGATATAACACCTTAGTATATAAGAAAATATCTCACCTTCATATGCACGGCAAAACAAGTCATGATATCCGTCAGGTACTTTGGTCAAGCATTTGGGACATTCAACCTTCAAGGAAAACATTCCAAATTAAAAGTTAAGATACTATTACATTTTTAAAAAACATAATCCAGTTTATTCATTTTTACGATAAATTATAAATGCATTTGAGCCTTACATGAAAGGCTTTTTTCATAGAAATTTGATCAATTTAAATTTAAACTTCTGACAATTTTGGAATTTAACTCCTGAAAAAAAGCATTACCTCTGCATCTTTTATTGTTCTGTTCATTGCAACTGATTCTAATTCAGGCTCTGGTGTTGGCTTGGGCTGGATTTTCATAGTAGTTACTGGCAACCCTTCACTGGCAGCAGTTGTCACTAAGTTTATATATATAAAAAAAAAAAAAGGTATACTATAAAGGGATTGAAATGGTTACAATCTAGAAATGTGTCAATTTATACTGATGCAAAAAATCAAAATGAATATCTTCATATGAAAGCAGAGAAAAGGTAGTCATTTACAAGAAACAAATGAATTTGGCTACACATTGCTATATATATATAGCATTTATATTAGGTTGGTGCAAAAATAATGATGTAATGTCGTTTTTTTTTTTGTTTTTTTTTTTTTGTTTTTTTTTTTTTTTTGGACGTATTTTTTAACGTCAAAAAAACATTGCATTATATTTTTTTTTTTTTGTCAGGTAGGTTTATTTATAATAAAAATTGTTAGTTGGAAATGAATTCGGCTATTATTGTAGACATGACATATAGCTTGAAATTATTTGTTGTAACAATTATCTAAGTTCAGTAATATTATATATGGCTCATAATCCAGGAGGGATTCCTAAAACTTTATTTGTTAAAGTGTTTATGGATCCCATTGAAATCTGTATCATAACACTTATGCACATGGGTAAATAAAAAGAATGTAACCCTTTGTACAGGGATGGTTGACACCATTATTGCTGTATACACTTGACTTCCATAGCTATGTTCATTTTAATAAGTGGCTTTTTTCAATAAAACCCAAACATGAATATTCTTGATAATTGAGATATAATATAGTTTAGATTGCTTATTTACAAAATTATGAAAAAAAAATATGAACCAACAATGAAATATTTCTTATAAAAATAAATTTTATTCATAAATTTTCTTCAGACATTTTTATAAATTTAAGTAAAGACAATGACTAGTAAGTAATAAGTTTTGAGAAAAAACGTTTTTAACCATTCAGTGAATTTGTGGCTGCAGCAAATGGAATAAGTTGATTTAAAAAAGTGAAAGATGTTCAACTTTAAAAATTTCTGTTTATCATAACCTTATGAATAAAAATTGCTGAGAGTGTCAAAAGCATATACAGTGGGTACATGCACTTTTTTTTGCTGCAAAACAGCATAGCATGATGGAAAAAAAAACAAACAAAAAAAACCTGAAATTAAAACATTCTGGCGATATCTTTTTTTTATTAAGAGGAAAGAAGGTAAAGTAATTTTAATTATTTAAAATTTTATTTGTTCTTCCAATTTTATTTGTTCTTCCCTTTCTAACATGTTTGGATTTTTTTTTTTTTTGTTATTTATGACTTTATTGAACTAGTAATTAAGTTTTAACACTTTACCAAACCCCATGAGAAATATTGATTTGGAAATTCTTGCAAAAATGAAATAAGTAAAATTGTAATGGAATTTTTCAGTACTTATTCAAAAATTAATGAAATGCGTATTATCCTGATGACTTAATTTTGAGAAACTTTTTTTTAAGACTCCTTGATGAATGTAAATCATCCAGCTCCCGACTCCCCCCCCCCCCCCAAAAAAAATGGCTCTGAATCAAACTGAAATTAAAGCTTTTAACTGCTTTTCTAAATAAGATACATTAAGGACACTTGTCTTTAAAAAAAAAAAAAAAAAAATTATTGAATTTTTACAATTGTTTTCATTTATGAAAATTTAAATTATTTGTCATTTAAAATTCTGCATTACTTTCTTTTAGGTGATATTGTAATTAAGTAGAAACCATATTTACAAATAAAAACTTATTAACCTTTAAGCTTTGTTCAATCCCATGTAAAAAAAAAAAAAAAAAAATTTTTCTAAGCAAATATCAGAATCTTATTTCTTAACTTCATTAATAAAGTAAGCTTAGTAAATATCAAGGAAATATTTGCTTACAATACACACTTACCTGTAAAATTAACAGATGTGTGGGAGTTTGGTGGCTTTTTATTTTTAGACTTGAGCAAAGTTCGTAAATTCTCTGGTAGACTTATTGGTTTTCTAGCTTGACTAATAGACTTCAAATATTCCTCTTCTGTTATAACAGGGAGCTCTTGCTTTGTACCACATCTTGTCTTCAGTTTATATTGTGCATGTCCTACCACATCTGCAAAAATTAAAGACAATGTTTAAATAACAGGACAGTGGTGTGGATAACCAGTACCAGGTTGTTGTAAGTGATCCTACTTTACTTGGTCATACACTGCTTGTAAATGTTTTCTTTTATGGTGTAATAAAAATAAAACAAAAACATGCCCTGAAAATGTTTAATCATGGAACCACAGTATTAGATAAGGAATAGTCATTAATATAATGACATGTACTAATATAGTTTATTTGTTTGACTTTCCTCTGATCATACCATTTTGCAGGAATTTCAATGTTCATGATTTACAAAGTATATTATACCTGTTGTTCACTTTATTTATTCCTCTCATACTTTCATTGTATTTTGTAATGTCTAATATAAAGTTATATTATTGATCCAACAATAGCTTTTAATCCTTTTATGAATATGCATTACTGTAGATATAGTTTGCAAAATTGTTGCAATAAATTTGTATAAATGGGTAATAATGCTGGAATTCCTATGGGTCCTGTGTGTAAAATAAAAATTAGTTAACAAGGATTGTTTTGAAATGCCAAGCAAATCAACATCTATATGATACATATGCAGATTCCTTAGATGAAGCATTGTCAATAACTTTGCTACTTTTTATTTCATGCTTATTCTTTATTTCTCATCTGCCCCAATCACCTAAATATGGTTTATTAGATGACATTTTTTTTTTATTTTATACAAAGTATTGTAATGTGAACATAGATCATTTGACATCAGCAGCAACAATTGCAGGTTTTAATAAAGAGTTAAGGAAATGAGTCTTAAGTGAAAGACACTTTTAAATACTACTCAAATTTGACAATGTAAGTTAATTGCTTTTGAAAATTTAGCCAACAGTCAGTAAAGGCCTTGTTGAATATGGGGGGGGGGGGCAGGTAGGTCCACATGTTATTGTAATGATTTTTCTGTTTTCAGAATTAATGCTTGCATAATTTCATTGAGTAACTTTAATTTTTGTTTTATACTGTATTAAAGATATCTTTGAAAAATTTTCATCTTTCTATTAGGGGAAAAAAAAAAAAGTCTACCGCAGTCTTGCTTTCTTATCAGAGGTTTGTGTCTTAATTGGGAAAGCAAGATTCCTGAAGATGAAAGATTTGAGTTTGGATCTCACCAGAAGCTTGTTCTTCATCTGTGATCCATTGTACTTACCACTAATACTGGAAATGATGAAAATAGTGTTCTGTACCATATACCTACATTTGTTGTTGTTTATAATTAATCATTTTAGAAATGTGAATTAAACAATTGACACTTAAATTTGAAGATGTTGCAATGAAGTTAAAAAAAAAAACAACTTACGTCTGTCATAATAATCATAAACAAATATTGTTGCTGGTAAAGCAGAGACTGACAGTACTTGTTCCACTTTAATTACGACACATTTGTCAGTTTTTGTCATCTTTAAAAAGAAAAACAAAATGGAAATGCATTTAATAGTGACTGTTTTGCAAGGGATCTTCAAAGTAATGATAGTTAATCAGAGGCTGGGTATCCAAATTGATTAAGAGCATTCCAATAGGATCAATTTTTATCATCATACTTATGATACACACATACAGCATAATATGGGTATCAAGTAGCACGCTGACAACATTTCAACAGAAGAGGCTACATAATAAAGTTAGCACAAACACTAGAAATTAAAATAAAGATAGGAATAGTGCAAATCATTTGAAAAAATAATCCTGATAAATAATAATTTTTTTTTTTTTTTTTTTTAGTTTAAATATACTTCTGCTTACATTAAGCTAACAGACATTTCTATAATTTAAATATTGAATCTTCATAAAGGACACAAAAATGTAAATAAGATGGAAAGAACAAAATATTTAGTATGAAGATTTTGGGAAAGAAATGTAAAGAAAGTGTTAAATATGAAAAGTAATACTTTTTCATTTGAAATTCTAATAGTTTAAAGAAAAATAAAAACCAGTTAAACAATTACCATACACAGAAAATAAACTCACCTCATCAAAATACAAATAAACATAATCTTCTGTCATTTCATGCTTTTTTACACCAATATTTTTTAAGTGTTTTGCCTATCAAAAGAAAAGAAAAGCAAAGACAAACTTATAAATTGTACAAATAGGGGGGGGGTCCAAATACTTTTTTTTACATTTTGGATTTTAATGGTATTTAATAAATTAGACTTACTTAGCATTGCCTTCATTGCTATTATTTACTTTTTAAAAACAAGGTAGGTTGAAGGTTCATCCCCCCCCAACACACAATCATCTCCAATACAATAATTTTACTGTTTGTAAATTACCAAATAAATTTTAAAATATTCCTGAACTGTAACAGAAAAATTCCAATTTACCTTTTCAAAAATTATTTATTTAAAGAATGCATCTGAAAAACATTGACTTGAACACTTGGTAAATAGGCAATATTGCTAATTGAAGGACAAGAGAAACAAACTTACATCAAGAATTTGCTGTGGAATCCAACCTGTAACCATTTTCACTTTCATAATTACAATATTTGTCCGGTCATCTGTTCCTGTGTATCTGCAAGAAAAATTGAGACAAGTGTTCTCTTCTATTTTTGTGAATCAGTTTTTATTTTAATTGTCCTTTCTCATTAATGTCTTTTACTGGCATTATCACCTTGGTTTGTTGAAACAATATATATCTACTGTGGTACAGCCATACCTTGCCAAAACAAGAGGAGGCAAATTGTCTGTACATGTGCTTGTAGACATAAATCAATATTGTAGTGACACAGCACATGCATTATTGGTGTGAACAAGGCTAACACAAGCAAAAGATCCATTTCTTGCCCAAGACCCAGGAAGGATATAAAAGAAAAGCTGACTTTTTGTTTCAGGGCAATTTTGTTCTTTGAGACTGAAGGTTATACCTATGTTCCCGAGAAATAGCAATAGTACTGTTGTTTACAGTGTACAGGAAACACAGCCAAGCAGAGCATTGTTTCAGTTTCCACTTTACCTGTCATCTACATATACTGCTGGCCAAAATCTTAAGGCCAATGAAAATAAATAAAAAAACAAATATACCTTTCGCATTGTTACATACAACTACATTTTGAAAAAGGAAAAGTTTTTGAATGTGCCAGAATTATCAAGCTGCAAAACTCAATGTTCCATCAATGGCAAGATTGGATGTAGTAAAACTACTGTTGCAAATTTCTTAACACCCTCAGGAGTACAGAACGAGAATTTCAAGTTTTTGTCCCCCAAAATTTTTGTTAGCATTGAGCAGGATTCAACAGGTCGTCTAGCAAGATATCAGTCAATCATCAAACCAGATTAAAGCCCTTACACACAGAGGATGCAGCTCAAAAACAAGAGAAAGGCTTTAAAAACTATAAATGTCTTCAGAGTCCACACCACAGAACAGTTTGGCACTTCTGAGCAAAGCTTAACCAAACATAGAAAAGTGGAAGGTTTTCTTTGATGAGAAGAAAAAAAAAATTAACCTGGATGGTTCAGATGCCATCCAATATTACTGGCATGCTAAGGATATTCCACCAGCGACATTTTCTACACAGCACAGTGGAGGAAGTTCCATCATGATCTGGGATACTATCTCCTTCCGAGGAAGGATGGAGTTTCAAGTTATACAATGGTGTCAAACTGCAGCTGAATACATTGGCATGTTGGAGAGAGAGCAGATTTATTGACTGAAGGCCCTGAAGCTGTACTCAAATTAGTGTCTGAGTCTAACAATGCAAAACTTTTTTTTTTTTTCTTTGTTTTCATTGGGCCACCAGTGTATCTGAGAATATGATACATACATTTTATTTTATTGGAACAATGTTAGACAATTGAATAACAAAGTGGAAAAATTCTGTTTAATGCATTTTGTTCTCTAAAAGGATCTCAATAAAAGCATCACTTTAGTTCAGTGACAGAATTATATACAAGTTGGGGGGGGGGTGATATAAATGTAAATGTCACTTATAATTATGTACTGAGGACAAACACTGAAGCTGTAGGGAACACTAAATTTAAAACCTAAAACAGGAATTTAATCTAAATTCTGTAATGATTATTGCAAGGAATACATACAAACCTCAAGGAATTTAAATAAAAGATTCTATGAACACAAGTGATCTTTGACAAAATAGCACTCAATGCATTAGTCACACACATCATGACTGACCATAATTTTCATTCTTAAAAAAATGTTGCTCTATTTAAATGAGAAAGTAATTTACTAGAGTGAAACTATATATAGAAAGCACACTGATTGCTAAAGCATTCATGGTAAATTTGCATCCAAGTTCTTACATTTCACCTTTCTTGGCAGATGTTCTGTTCTCACAATGTAGGTTAATTTAAAAACAATGATAAAAAGAAAGGCACAGGGAAACTGAATGAGATCGACTAGGTTATACATCTCAACACATCAGACACCCCTCCAAATATTTTAGCCTTCCCATGTCTTCAGCTCATAATTATAATATATATTTTACACACAACGTGGTGCTCAGAATAAGATTCCCCCCCCCCCAAAAAAAATAACTTAATTATTTCTATGCAACAAATAAAAATCTCATGTTTGATTATATTTTTGAGGGGTACATCAGGTCAAGAACCTTTCTGCAAACACTTTTGTGTGTGTGTGTGTGTGTGTGTGTGTGTGTGTGTGTGTGTCTACTAAAATACTCTATAGCCTTATTGACTATTTGGATCCTTCCCTGAAGACTTACTAAGAAAAATGTTTTTATACTGTAGGAGGATTAGCAAATGTGTTTTTGTCATGTGTTTGCTCCTCATTGGATGTGCCACTTTTGTCGCCTTGTGCCAGACTAAGCTAGGCTTAATAAATGTTTTCTTGAGGCCCAGTATCATGGACATTTGGTAAACAATGTTGACAAAACTGATTTCTGGTTAAAGGGAAAAAATGTTTTAATGTACAGTTCCCATATGAAGTTAGACAATTTCATAAATATCAACTTTCATTAAGCTAACAGTTTCAACACTTCAGCAAGAAATCAAAAATCAAATGGAAAATAATGATTTTGAGAATCCATGACTCACCGACAGCAAATCCTTATTCTCGCCTCTGCACAATTGTTGCGTTCATGGTGAGAAGCAATGTGAAAATGGAAGCTCTGTACCTGGGTCACTGTGTGCATGTTGTATGCTAAGGATGTCTGGAGAAAGAAGAAAAGTGGAAATTTTTTTTTTTTTTTTTTTTTTTTTTTTAAATCAAAATAGAAAAAAAAATTCAGTGGTTTATCATTATCAAATTATTTACTTTTTTTTTTTTTTTTAAGTGTTGTTTTCAGATATTTAACAATCTCAATAGAATGCTTTGTAAATTTTGTAGATGTAGCATAAATGCAAAATACTGTTATTTGATTAATCACACAATACCACTTCAAGCTCAGTATATAGCAACTTTTTTATAAATCAGTAGCTTAATTAGCTATGATAATGCCAAGTTAGAAGTCAAGCTTGCATTATTTATAGCATCACATTGTACTTTTATGAACATGGATCATTTACTTCATACATATAAAACCATTTCAGGATGGTAAAAGTGTAGCTACTTTAAAGATTCATTGTTAAGAAATTATTAAAAATATTTTAATTGTTTATTTTTGTAGAAAATTTACTATGTAACTAGTATGAATCTAATGATATTTGTGTCATTAAAATGCTAAGAATTACTACAATATATCATGGCTGAAGTAAGTTATTTTGACATTAATGTTATGCTGATGGCATTAAAAAGTGAGCATAAATTCTACAGACTATTAGGTTGCTGCAAAAATAATATCGTTTTTTGACGTATTAACGTCAAAAAACGATATTTTTGCATCAACCTAATAATTTAATTAAACTAAGTATATGGACTGATATTACAGATATAATGCTACAGAGAAATAATGATGTGTACAAAAAAACTCAAATCTGAAGTCCCATCTTTAATCCTCTTTACATGTGTTCATCCAATTGCCTGTTTTGTATACTTATATAGAATTCCTTCCAAATCACCTTTCATTGCAGAAAACTTCTAAATGGTTCTCTCTCTTTCTGCATCATGTCATTTGGCTTTCAACTTTTATGAAAATGAAAAACCTTTAAAAACTTAGAAATTTTAAAAGTACATCTTTTATTCATTGACTCAGCTGTAGGAAGAATATTATTGCAATGGGAAGAATTAACATTCAATTTTCAAGTAACAAAAAAAAAAAAAAAAAATTGGGACACATCTGAAATGCAAAGATGTGAAGAACCTTATCCTATGTTCTTCTATCTAATTTTCTTAGAATTTCAACAATTTAATAAATTACTTAAATCTGCAACAGCAAATAAAACAATTTTTAGCAGATCTGATACTTATTAATATTATAAACTTCTAACGTGAACCCAATTTTATCCAACAATGAAGATTATTTGGACAAAACTCAGGATACAATAACTATTATTGAAGGCTGCAAAGAATTAAGAAAAAAACAGAAAATTATCTGAAGACGAGAAAAGTGTCAACAATTTCTTTTAACCAAAACAGATTTCCAAACACCTTGGAAATAACAGAAAAAGTATTGTAATATCTTTTCCAGTTACCAAGGCACTACATCCAATTAAAGAACCTATTGTAAATTTGATGAAAAGAGTAGGGGGGTGCATCTAAGAAAGCTATTTTGCTGCTGAAATTCAATGGTCAAAACTGACATTGTTGTAATACCTCATTACAAAAACTAAGATACCACTGAAAGTATTCCTTTTTCAGTTGCTTGTACAATTTGTAACTTCAAATTTTAGTGCCACTCCCACTCAAATGCTGAATTTGGAAGCATTTTACATTGTATGAACATTGTGAAAATAGTTGAGCAACAGAACTGAAAGTGCTAAAAAAGCATGATTAGCAATGAAATTGGGACAATAAATGCTGCACCACATAAACTTGTGGAAAAAAAAAATTATCTAAACTTATTGGCACAATAGATTAACATGTGATCCCTGTTCTACATCAAAATTTCAAGACATGATCCAATTTCCACATTAGTAAATCTGTTGACAATATCCATAATTATATACTGTTGCCTACATTTTATAAAACCTTCAGTATTTGTTTAATTATTTTAACTTTGAAAATAATGTGTTTATTTAATAAAGTTTCTTGATGCATTTTTCTACTGTCATTTTTTTCTTCTTTCAAGCTAAGTTTAAAATTTTTCTCACTAAGTCATTTAAATTTCAAGATTTTAAATAATTTCATAAGATCTGTTTTCCTTCCAGAATTTTTTTTTTTTTTTTGACATCTCATCACAATTCCATCTTTGAAAATTAATTACAGTGATCCTGAAAGGTTTGTGAACTGGCTTGGCTAAAATAGCCAACCCATATTACTGTATGTGGACATGAAATAAGACTTATGTTTAACAAATAATACACTAGAATATAAAATAAAAAAAGATAGTAACAGTTCACTTTAATACAATATATAAAATGTAAATCAGTTGCCATTATTCATTACAGAAACCCAAGAAATTCATGAAGATCAGGATCAGTGAAAGCAAATTAAATTGGAATTTATTTTTTTCGATATAAGATCAATTAACCTAAATTTTTCCTTTAAACAAAATGAAGACAGACACTTATTTAGTTGATTTTAACTATTTTTGAGTCATATCAAAAATTAAAAAAAAAAGTTGGAAAACCTATTCTGGCTCTAAATCAGTGAGAATACAAAATTAGACAAAGTTGACTTTAGCATCCAAAGTCAAGACACATTCAGTCAAGTATTTGACAAAATAGACGTTATTTAAGAATTGACTGATAAAATTTTAGTAACTGTCATCACCTTTTCTATTTTATTTACACTCTAAAGCTCTGTCTACTATCCGTGTTCTTTATTCTATCCATTACCTTATTCACACAATATATTCCTATCAATAAATAAGCAATGTCTGAAAATGAGTTGAATAAACATCGAAATATTTGTTAATGTTGAATAACCTTTTTGAAGAATTGATTTGATTTAAAATTGTTTTACAGCCAAGATACTTGCAAGAATTTTATATTCCAAATAAAGTATTTTAAATGAAAGTACCATTTACATTGTTTACACTGTAGTCATCATGTTCAAATTGTACACTCCTGCTTTTTTCAGGTGATTGTAATTTCAGACTGAACCCTTTATTTTGTCCACTAGAGTAGATTGTTTCTTGTCCCACATGCCATGCCTCTTCCGGATGTCTCGATATCAGTTTATTTCTCCCTTTAATTCTCCAATTCTTTTGGTCAAGTCACCGCATTGCAACCAACACTTTTTTATCCACTGGAGTATGAATTTGGGGGATTTATAAACTTAATGTCTCAGAATCGTTTCTTACCAGAGCTCATATTGCAATTTTGTTGTTATTGTTTTTCTCTAGCACACTGTATTACTGCTTCCCATATTGTATTCATGTCTATGCTTGGTCGGCTTAGGAGATTTTTGTGACCTAGCATATGCACGGATTCTTTAAGTTTTTGTATTTTCCAGTGATGTTCTCTTTCTATTTCCCACAGGGAGCGGTGAACTTCCTTTTCCCTCCATATGTGGTCAGCTATGCCCGATTTTTCTATTTCCCCTTGTGTTACGGCTTTATGGTGTTCCTGCAGTCTTATCTTAAGGGGATGGCCCATTTCTCCTTTATATTTCAGCTGCATTGGATGATGTATACACATTGCTTCATTATGTTCTCTATCAGAGGTCTTACTCAAAAGAGGTGTCTGCAAAGTGTTGAATTACTTTTGAAGCTCATCCTGATGATCTTTTGTATTTTTTCTGATAATACTTTCATATAGGTTAGGCTGACCAAAGTTGTTTTCTGAGTGTTGTTATCATCTTGCACCTTTCTATCCCAGTTTGTTGGAGCTGCTGTCATGTACCCAGGGTAGTTGTTATATTGTAGGGTACTGCTTATACTTATTTCTTGTTCATCTGTCTCTGTGTCACCACTTATGACTTTTGCTCAATGTTGTAAGCAGCAGACAATCTATGGGTGGTGGGAGTCAAAGTATTGTTTGGTGAATGTTGGCTAGCGGTATATGGATGTCTTGAACCCATGCTCTGTTAGAGATATTAGTACATCCATGAATGCTGTTTTCTCTGTCCATTGTGAACTGTATTGATGATCTTATTGACTTCACATAGTCCAGTAGTAGCTGAACCTCTTCCTGGTATGACCAAGGTATGAAGGTGTCATTTACATATCTCAGCCATAACGTTGACTTTAGTGATATAGATTCCAATATCATTTCTTCCTTTTGCCATGGCTGGTGATAAAGGAGAACCCATTTCTAAACTTTCATTTTGTCAATATATGTTAGATCCTATTCTGAAGTGTGTCGCTTGTGTACAGAAAGTCAGTATCTGCATCAGTATTGGTATACTGATCCATTCTAGGGATGAGTCAAGACCAGTCTGTCCCTGACTATCAGTAGTGCTTCCTCTGTTGGTATCTTCATGAACAAACTCACCACATGCAGGCTCACCATCTGGTTGGACTGGATTTCCACAAAGTGGGTAGAGTTTTGGACATATGAAGGTGATTTTCCTATTAATGAGTCATTTATATCTATAAGAGGGTGGTACACAGAGCCTTGACAGATAACAATTGGTCTGAGAGGAATACTGCCTTTATGAATTTGCGGGAGACCATATATGTTAGGTAGCCTGCTATAATGTGACAACTGCCTGTATGTCTTAGGTGGGAAGGGGTCCTTGTTCTTGATTAGGATCTGTGACAGTTTTCATTCTAACATCTTTCTTTACTTTAGTTACCATTTTTAATGAGGTTTTCCTGAATATTCTGCTTTGTCCATCACTACAGTTGCATTGCCTTTGTCAGCTGGTAGTATGATGATGACATTCCTCTGTAAGGTTTTGATCAGTTTGAACAATGTAAATAATTACTATACCTCATCTCAGAAATATAGACAGATATTGAAGGTATCACTTATTAGAAAACTGTATTTTGAGATTATGAATCTTTTTATTGGGAAAGACTAAAAATAGTTTACCTGTAATATGCCACAACCATAACCATCAGCTTCAATTCGTATCTTGTTCATGAATGAGTTGGTTGTATAGGTCTGCAAACTGAAGATGTTTTTTTCTGAAATGTGAAAAGTTTTTTTCAAATCGAATCCATCAAATATTTTCATTTCAAAGTTTGGAACCTCTTGCCTTTGGGCCCACATCAATGCATAATTAGTGATGGCATGGAAAGCAATCATTGAATCCTGGAAAAAAAAAAAAAAAAAGTCCATTTCATTCTTGTCCTGTTTTACATTTAATTTGTTAGGAAGCAGGCATACTAAGCCATATGCAAATTACAAAAGCCAATTCATTAAAAAACAAACAAAAATTTAAGCCAATGAGCATACATACATAATGTGATGAAGACGAACCCCAACCTTTCATGACAACCAATCAGACTAAGACTATTACAACATCTTTTTCCTTATGAAAAGAGTCAATCCTATTTAATAATTTATTTATTAAGGGGTTATCTATGTTTTTATTCTTCAGAGCTGTGAGTACAGATAGATTTATCATCTCTGATTCACTATCTTACCCACTGGATTCTTTAATATCTAAAGCCAAGCATATGTCTGAGGCTTCTTCAGGCAATCTTTTCTGAATTACATTAAGGATAGCAAAACCATCCAACTCTGTTCAACATTTTACGGCCATCAGTCTATATATGCTTATGATTTGAGTGAGCTTGTAGAATATTATGGATTTCTTCCATGTAATTGGATAACTTAGAATTAATTTTACAGTATTTAGTAAGGTTTAGCAAAATTTTAGGGTACTTCATTAACCAGGGTGGTTTTTTTTTGAGTTGGTGGTTTTAAGAATTAGGGCTGGATTTATTTGTGCTTTGCTGAAGAGATTTTTCATGTAAAGGCCAAAAGGTTTGATAGCATTTTCTTTTTATCAAATAGATTTTTGTATTTAGGGTTGCAGATACAGTGGTAGGCGGGGTTACATGGACAAGATATGTAATGACACTTTTTCATATCTCAATTTTTTTATGGTGCCTCATGGGCTTCAATGTATAAACTTTCTGTGAGTGATGTTTTGAAGCCACACACAGAGCCATTCTTAATCCTGCATAATGAATGAGGTCAAGAGTTTTTACATAGGATTTTCGGGTCAACCTGTATATGAAACATTTATAGTCCAGTTTAGATCTTATTGGAGTTCTATATAATTATAGGAGTGATATGCAATCTGCTCCCAAGTTGGTGTCAGTACAAAACCTGTAGTAATTGTAATGCTTTGAAGAATTCTTGTTTTATGTATTTTAAGTGGAGGATGAAAGTAATTTTTTTTTTTTTTTTTATCAAAAAACATTCCTAGATCAGTCATTTCAATTTTAGCTCAACTTTAAGAATTGGATCATTGTGTATTTTTTTCTGATTGCAGAAATGGATGCACTTTGTTTTGATTTGGGAGAATTTGAAACCATTTTCAATAGTTCATTGGTTTAATTTATTTAGGCACACTTGCAGTTGCCATTCTTATATATGCATATTTTTTGATCTGTAGCAGATCAGGTCTGTATGTCATGTATAATGAGCCATTGACACCTTGATATTCAATTTACGGATTTTGGTTCTATCATGTATGATATAATAAAAACCCTTTGTATCACAAAAGGTGACACTTTTGTTATTTCACTGTTTAATGATTCAATAACTATAAAAGTTGGACATTTTTTTTTTTTTTTTTTTTTGATATTTCATCTTCACTTTCTGTTTTGGAAGTCTCATGTTGTCTCTTGGTTTGTTTATAAGAGATGGCCACATAATTTTGATTTTTGTATTCATGATGAAAGTGGATACAAGCACTTGCATTCCCCCACCCTATCTACCCAAGTGTATTATGGTGTAAGTATTTGTAGCCATATCAGAGCCATTATCTTTCATCTCAGCTAGCCCTTGCCACTATTAACTAGCCAGTTGGAATGGATTGGGCTATTCCATCCACCCATCTGTCCCAGGTAGGGACCAAAATGACATGTGGAAACTCCTGGTCATTTTATACCAGATCAGGAGTCGCTTAGTCACCGGCACTGTCCCCAAGCATCACAGGTCGCCATCCACAGCAAACAGGTGGCCCCATTGAGGGGAAATTTGTAGTTTTTGTGAACATGCATTTCATATATTGCAATTTGTATTACTGGTATTTTTACCATAAAAGCCCATCTTTATACTTTTGTAGTATTCAGACTCATGTTTGGGGGAGGGGGAGTAACTATTTACCAATAGCAGGGACCCTAAACAGGTGCTACCACCTTGGGTCTGGGTGGACCTGGGAAAAACAACAATTAAGAGGTAGTTCCATGCTCCTCAAAACCTCCTGATCAGAGGCCTTGCTGCTGGATGCAGTTTGTCATCATACCCAGGACGAGCCAGAGGTTGGACTAAGTTACATAGTACAAACAACAATAAACTCATCTTGATGTGACTTATCAATAATCCAGCATTGTTTACAAAATAAATAAGATAAAAAAAAGTCCATTTTATTCAGATGCTCTTTACCTTTTCTATATATAAAATTCTGACTTCCATCCATCACACCCACTAAAATAGTCATGCATTGACCAATCAAAACCACATTTTGAGGAAAAGTGCAAACAAGCAAGGGGATACAAAGTACAGTTGGTTTTACTACAGTATATAGCTTAGTACAATAAATTTTCATTCATTTTTTTTTTTGGGGGACTAATTAAGTTTTATTATTATCATACAAAATACTTCCACTATTTTAAAAATGATTTTAATGATTAAAATAACTACTTATTTAATAAAAATACAATATTGTCTTTTGCATATCTTTTCTTTTTTATATACAAGAATCCAGTTTCCAGTTCACCCTGCATTTGCAAGAACTATAAACAAATCACAAGGCTAAATGCTTCAAAAGTTAGAATTTGGCCTCAGAAAGAAATATTTACACAAAGCCATTTGCATACTCAAGAGTAAGAAACCCGAAGAATTTATTTAAAGGAAAAAATGAAATTTTTGTAAAAAATATTTTTACTATTAAGTTTTATAAAATTAAATTAAAGAAATTATTAAACCACAAATTATTTTTCCAAACAAATCAGCTTCTTCATATCAATTGGTTTGCAAAATTTAACGAAACACAGATTTTGTAAATCTCAACAAAAATGCTAGTGATAACTTCAAAAATAAAAATGTCAATGTGCTGCAAAGAAAAAAAAAAATTCTAGTTTATAAAAAAAAAATCTAATAATAAAGTTTGGTATAAAGCAAGTTAAACAAATACCCTTGAAGCAATGAATCCTTTCATCGGTTTTCTTTGTTCACTTAACCAGTGTACAATTGGCTTTAGGTCCTGCCAACTACTCACAACCTCATTACCCAGAAGGGATAACAAGGCATATGAAGTGGTTTCAACATCTAAAGATTTCACAACATAATCCGTGCCTTGCCTTCCAGATTCCATCCAGTATTTCATGCCCTCTGTTGAGAAGAAAAAAAAAAGGTTTGAATGTTCCGGTTTTTTTTTTTCTCATATTTCATATAAAAACATTAACCTGTGATATCACAAGTAAACAAATAAATGAAAACTTTCATTATATATATATATATATATATACATACACACACAGAGAATCTGATAAAAAAAATATGTCTGTTCTCGTAACTGAGCTAAATTATGCTTAATGAGGTCACTTGGCACAGGTTGAACTTGAACTCTGTTGTGCATATACACTAATTATAATGTTCTTGCTCACTTCCATTATTTATAGCAGTGCTTGGAAAGAAAGTGTGTAGAGTGTAGTCATCTCATCACACCACAGACGTTTTTATCGGTGATAGTTTGTGCAGCAGTTTTTGCCACAATGTTTTCCAGTTGTGACAATCACCATATTTCTCAAACCTTGCCACTGGCAACTTTCTCCTCTTCAAAAATCAAATCCCATTTGGAAGGAACAAAACTTCAAGGCATCAAAGAAATTCAAGAGAATGCAATGAGGGAGCTGTTCACTATCCCCCCCCCCCACCAAAAAAAAGAGTTTTCAGAAATGCTTCCATCAATGGAAACGATGCTGGATAAAGTACATGTCTTCAGAAGGGGATTACTTCAAAAGGAGATTAAATGCCGAATTGATATGTGTTGTAGTTTTCTTTTTATAGCACCAGTCCCAGTACTTTCTGATCAGACTTCATATACAGTGAGAGGAAACAAATATTTGTGTACACACAAATTTTTAATTTACTGTATTTCCAACTAATGAATAATCATACTTTTCATATAATTAACTGTACACAGATGCATAATAACTAAATATGCACAGAAAACAGAAAATTTTTTTTATTTAATTGAAATAAACCGAGTTTATCCATTTTAATAAGTGAAAAAAGTATTTGTACAATATAAAAAAAATCCATAATCTTCATTTAATACTTTGTAGAATAGCCATTATTCACTTCTACAGCAAACAACCTCTTGTAGTTCTTAATGATTTGCAAATTTTAGTTGGTATTTTGTTCCATTCTTCTCCACATATGGGATTTTGTTGGAAAGTTGAGATTTTGTTTTTGCATGTTTCTTGTTTCATCTGATTATCACTTTATAAGATATTCTTTATTTTTTTTAAAATCATATCACTCCAAGCAAGACAACAGGGCCTCTAACTCACAAGGGGTTACTGGGTGTGAAAGAATATGAGAAACATTATTAAAGAGCAGCAACAATAAAAGAACAGAATTTAAGACAACAGACATTAACAATTGACCTTGCATTTAAATTTTTGAAGGTCAAACTTGAATGGAAAGTAAAAAGCCAGAAGAGAGTTTTATAACCAAGAAAAGAAATTGTTACAGTTATTACTAGCTATTTTGACAGTAAAATGAGATCTTTTTGCCAATCTAGTAATGTGCTTAAATTCATAGTCTAGGTAACAGAGGAAAGTTCATCAGAACATTTACTGTGAAAGTATACATAGAAAGGATTGGTTGATTGGTTTCGTTTAGCAGCATATCTACGGGTTACTTAATGTCAAAATCTAAATATTTGAAGACAATTTTATGGCTTCAACTAAATAGATTTTGAATGCAATAATATGCCTTCAAATACAGATAAAATGTCTTATTGGTCATTTTGCTTTAAAAATGTAATTTTACTATAAATATGTATTGTTGATACTTTTACTATATAAAAAATGTATTGCTAGTATTTTTACTATAAAAATGAATTTTTATATATAGAAAAGGCATAGGGAAGCTATATTATGGTGGTGGGAGAGTGACTCAAATCAAGATGCTAGGTTAAGACCAATAACACTGCAGATTCTTTGGGGTTTATTAAGGATCTCTAAATATATAGCAAGAGCATTAGATCAGATGTGGCAGCAATATTCAAAGCCTGGACAAATGGTAGCCTTGTAGATATGTAACAGAATCTGTTGAGAAAAATTGTCTAGCATGACAGAGTGAACAAAACTTCCTAGCGTCAGACATAGCAATTGATTTGATATAATCTTTCTACGTCATGTCAGTGGAAAATGTTACTCCTGATTAAAGGCAGAATGGGTTCTCAGATGATTTACTTTATGAAAAGATGTAATTTCATTTTTACCATGACTGATTGATTTAGTTTCCAGTTCTCTTTGATATTTGTCTGTTTCATGTTCATCATGGCCATAAAGTGTGAAGGCATAGGCATAGAGAGACAGCAGATATAAATCTTCAGCTTCATGAGATCGCAAACATTTGAAGCCCTGCTCTATGATGGGATCCTGAAACAAAGAAAAATATTTCTACAAATAAGGAAAATATAAACTTGTCTTTTATGAAGTAAAAATTTAATATAAAATCTAAAAAGTAGAAAAAGCAACCAATTTTCCTAAAATTTACATTCTTTCATTTAAAAAAATAAATCTTACATTTTAACACCCTTGTTTGACATGCAAAACAGGTTTTGTTATTGATAAATGTTATTCAAACATTTGAGATTAAGTATTTTCATTTTTCTGTGAATTACTAACTCGTACCTTAATTATCCCCCATCTACAAGATAAATAGCTGAGTAGATTGTGCTCTCTAGCCTATGAGGAGGAGGAGAACTCTGAATTCAAAACTGTGAAAAGTCAACAGGAACCACTTCAGTACTTTCAACAAGAACAATCATACCAATGCACAGTTTACTGATATTAATGGAAATGAAGATGTGGAGAGCTTTGATCAATTATTTGATGAATAAACATAACACTTAAAGATAAAAATATCAGAGGAAAGTTCACCAAAACCATAACCATGAAAGTATTTTTAGAAAAGACACAGAGAAGCTACATTATGACAGTGGGAAAGTGATTGAAGGTGAGATGCCAGGTCAAGACTAATAACTTCGCAGCATCTTTGTATTTTTTTTTTTTAAGAATCTCTAAATACATAGAAGCACCAGATGGTATATTGCAACAATATTCAATGCATGGTCGCAAGATAGATTCTAGCAAGAAAAATTGTCTAGCACAACACAGTGAACCAACTTTCCTAGCAGCTGACCTAGCAATTGATGAAAATGCATAGTGTAACAGTAATTTTCGACAAGTGAAATTGCTGATCTGCATTCAAATTCTGGTCAATTCCGATCTATTCACTTCGTGCTAGTGCCTTTGGAAAAGGTAGAAATCTAGGATTTCTCCAGCTATTGATTAAATAACAAGGTAGATTGTGCTCTCTTGCCTTGGGGTGGCAACCAGCCTAAGAGAAGGAAAACTTCAAAACCAGGCCAAAGATATGGGCTCTGTCAGGCCTTACCCTAAACACACCACAGCTGCACTATATGTGATCTTCCTATGATTCTAATTGGTTACAAGACTCATGACGTGACAAGTGGAGGGTAGTGAGTTCAATCTGCTATATGTTAGAGTAACCTAAGCTTAGTAACTATCCAGGTACTTTTACCATGTTGTAAAAGGTTAGTGATCTTGTCCTACAGACCATTACTTTGTATTGAGTACAAACCTCACTGGGACATTTACATCTATGGCCATGTGGTAAACTAAGCTAAATAAATATTATATCAGCCTTCAATGGTTAGCAAGCTCATCTAGCAAATTGTGGTATACAGTCCAATCTCTTCTAGGAATTCCACACTTGTAAACTAAAATATGTAAGAATTCACATACTTTCCAGAGTTCTAAACTTTCTTCTAAACCAAATCAAAGAACTTCTGCACATTGTAATATGTTCTGGGGAGTTTCATTATTACTTTTAATAATAATAATAATAAAAAGAAATATAACTCATGTCAGATACAGGCATTTTTATCTTAAAAGAAAAAAGTAAAAATAGAAACACTACGCACATACTGCGGAGTTCCAAACTCCAACAATGAAATTATAATTTTCACAGTGTGGATAGCCGTTATTTTTTTATCATCCTTTTGATACTTTGATTTTTTGTTGCTCTCTCCTTTGTCCAAGAAGCATCCATCATCCTGTTGCCGGGACCTCAGCCAGGCAATTGATTTCTGAAGGTTCCGGTCATCAACATAAATGTAAGACCTTGCCTTGACCAAAGTCTGAATCGTATATGCAGTAAGAAGTTCACTGCCTTCATCATCGTGAATACCAAAGATGCTATAAGAGCCATCGTCATGAATATAATTCATTTGTTGTTGGTAGCCTGTAAAACAAAATTAAATAGAGTTATTTACAAATTTTTTTTTTTTTAATCATTTTGTGCCAGACAAGACTATAATGCCACTAAGTCAAAAGGGTTTACTGGGAGTGGAAGAGAATGAGAAGATTTTAGTGAGGAGAAAGGAGAATTAAAGAACAGGGTTCAGGAAGACAGAAGATGGTGATTGGCACTGCATCTAACTTTTGAATATTGTAGGTAGCAGAGAAGCAAGAAATCAAAAGGGAGTTCCATAGGTGAGAAATGCAAAAAAAATCTGTAGAACAGATGATTGCATCTAGTTATTTCAACAGTAAAACAATGAAATTAGTCAATAATTAGTCAATAATAATTATGGATGATAATTGTGCGTTTCTCTTTATCAGAGTTTAAGGTTATTTATTAAAAAAAAAAAAATTTTTTTAAAAATGCTCATTTTGTAGGCAGGCAAGCAAATTCTTCCTATTTCAGAAGGACTCCATTTCAGCATTGCACATTATAAAGCTTTGCTTTATTGTTGATTCGTTTTTCACAGCTTATCAACCCTTTGCTGGTTATTTAAAACCAGAAAATATTTTTTACATTATAAGAATTTTTTTTGAGAAGCTGGTGGGGAGGGGAGAAGAGGTGGATTCATACCGTTTCCCAAGGGTATTTACATGCAAGTGAATATAACAAACCCATCTGGAATTGGAACTCAGATTAACAATTCCAAACCATTATACATTATACCACCTGCACATCCCTAGTATTCCCAAACAGTCACCATACTAGATACTGATCAGGCTCAACATTGCTTAACTTTGGTGATTCTTCAAGAACTGGTGTTTCAACATGATGTGGCCATAATCTCTTTGCCTTATAATGGGCCTGCTGGTTTGAGGAGATAGTTACACATTTCCTACCAGTGTTAGCAGTCAATGTTCAGACTTATATAAAAAAATATTTTGTATACCGATTTTCTAGGCAGGTAACCTTTCCATATCTTGTAGCTTGGTGCAACACAATCTTCTTTGTCCTATTTATTCCATCTTTTGGTATACTGAGCCAAGTTGAACAATTGGTCTACATGAGATACCCATCCCACTATTAGTGCCAGAAATCTTTGAATCCAAATAAAATATGTTTACACTTATGATCTTTCTTAGTGAAAATCGTCATTGGTCTAAAATGATGAAAACATTATATTCATCAAAAGCTTACAAAATTCAAGAAATGTTGTACTTAACCTTTGTTTATGTATATGGTTATGTATAAGCATGTGTGCGAGTTAACAAGTGGGAACAAGAGAAAACAAAATTTTAAGAAATATTATTTTCCTTATGAAATTAAATGTACTATTCAGAAAGACAAATGGCCACAGTTTACCCACAACTGTTTCTTAATCTAATGTTGAATAAGACTGCTTTAAAAAACAAAAAAAAAAAAAAATAAAAGAAATTGTAAAAGCCAAAACAAACATTTTTCCATCATTTTCATGGCAGTTGATTCAATTTCATAGGAAACCAATCTGACTGCATTTAAATAATCCAGTACACAAATGACTGCAGCAATACTCAGGATGTTTCCTTCACCATTTGTGATTGGATCTTGGATCCAGTTATCCAGTTTGGTAATGCCTGGCCACAACATGTTACCTGAAATTTAAAAAAAAAAAAAAAAAAAAAAAAAAAAGGTAGTAACAAAGTATTACAACCAGTGACATAAAAATTTCTGTCATTCAATGTAAACACAATTTAAACAATTTCTTAAATGCTACAAAATGTAAATATAGCTTTAAGAAGCAGAGACTTATTGAAATTAACTAAAAGAGAAATGGTATAATTTCTCTTAATCTGCCAGTTTTTTTAATCAACTCTCATCAAAAAGGATCATTGATTAATTTTAAAATATTACACTATAAAACAAATATTAAAAACAGGTAAAATAGTTTTACCTGTTTTTAATAGACTATCTCGCAATTTTTTTTTCTGGGAGATGACAGTTTTTTTTGCCTGTTTTTTTTCTACTTCATTTATATTGGTAATTCTATTTCATGGTTTAACACTTGAAAATTTATCAACAGACCTCTTTGATAAAGATTAATAAAAAAAAAACATGTCACTTAAGAGGAATGATGCCACCTGTTTATTTTTTTGCAGTTATTCAACATCTCTGCTTGTTACTTCTATAAAACATGATTATAAAGATTTGTACATCAAGTTACACAACAAAAAGATGGAAAAATAAAAGGGAATTTTCAAGATCAGCACCTTTATAAAATATAGAATTAATTCTTTGCTACAAAGACATTTTTTTTAAATAAACTAATTTTGTCTTTCAAAAAGTTTATCTTCATTTTTTTGGCAGAAATCAATTTCCTTTTTTTCTTGGTAATAAAATTTGATTTTGTAAATTTTGTGGGTACATTGGCAAAAAAAAAAAAAAAGAGGTCTGTTACAAAAATGTTGGGAAATTAGGTTTTAGTCCTAAGGTTTACACAGAATAGTGAATGCTAGAAAGACATGATTAGATTTTTGGATGACAATAACAACTTTCATAACTTGAGAAACTTTGTGATAAAAGTAACACTCAGTGTTTTATCAGGATTCAAACTTGAAAGAAACACATTTTCTGACATCAACATATGCAAGAGTGGATCAATATAGTCCATAGTTATTAACTGAATTTTAATCTGAAAATTGCACAGTGCAGTTTCATCTATATGATTAATATTCCCTACTTAATTAAGTGCATTGACAAGGAAGTTTAAGTTAGGTTGGTTAATTTAATGACATATCAATGTTTAGGTTAATTAATGTTGAATGCAACTTTCATAGAACAAGATTTACAATCAATTAATGAAACTGTAGACATAACAGTTTTACACTAGAGTTAAAAGTGGGAGATATGTGGTTTTATACTATAGTCAAAAGAGAAGATACTGATATCAGAGTCTGCAATCAACCACTTGGAAAGAAGTTGCACTTCTGCAGTGGCTACAGTTAGCAATTGTAAAAAAAAAAAAAAAAAAAAAAAAAAGAAGCTTTTTTTTCATCATTAAACTATAGATTTCCTAATGCAAATATCTATATGAGCAAAGAGAAAATAAAATAGAACATAAACAAGATAAATATAAATACCAAAAACAAAAATTTCTGTCTTTACACTGCCAGGAATCACAGCTGGGGGAATCTTGGACGTAATTGAATAAACATACAGACCACGTTCATTTTCTGTGGAAAAAAAAAAAAAAAAAAAAAAATCAATTCATCTTTCTAGATCATAAAGGAATATCCCAAAATTAATATTTCTAAGAGTTATTTAATACAAATTAAACACTAGCACATATGCAATTGTGCATATTGTACCAAAATGCAATAACACTATGACAGTACTAGCTACATCAGCTAATGACTGAACAATATATAAAATGCTAAAAAATAATTCAAAGCGCATTGAACCACAATTCTTAGTCCTGATATTGGAAATTCTCATGGCAGGAAATTACCAAAAGAAAATTGTCAAGTTACAGTCTTTCATTTTAAGAAGTATTATTATTATTCCAAGAGTTGTCTAGATAGGAGATTATCAGGTATATTAATTAACATCTTAACCTGGGGTTCCACACACCCACAAGTAGTGCACAAGACAATTTTGGTGGGTGCAAGAAGAGAATGCTAAACAAACTTTCTTTTCCATTTTATTGCCTCTTCCACCCTTAAACAGCAGATACGAAATGATTAAAAAGGTGAAAAAAATCTTCATCCATCCAGGTTTTCATTAAATGATACACACAAAAATGAATTAGTTTCTCTTGCTCTTTATATATATATATATATATATATATATATATATATATATATATATATATATATTTTTATTAAATTTCAGAGTTTAGTGTCAAATCATTTAGCAAAGTCAAATTTTCAATAAATTTATTGAAATTATTATCAGATCTCATATTATACTCCTCAGAACAAATGCTAATCAGACTTTAAATTTGAAATTTTTAACATTTAAATTTAGAACTAGTTCAAATGTTTTAATTTAATATCACTATAGATACAAATATACAAATAATCTATTTTATCACTTAAACTTTTGGTGGATACCCATATTTGAGTAGCTGCTCCATTTATTTATTAAACAGTATATTTAGTTATTTTCATCTACCTGCCTGGATATTAGCAGTCTTTTAGTGCTCAATATTAAGTTATAAAGCATTAATAACAGCAAATAAAATTAAATGTTCAGTTTATCTATCTATACTCAGAGTTTTACAGATTTCGTAACCACTCTTTGAGGGGTGGGGGCTTTATAGTAATATTTTTATTTCTATCAAGCCCCCAGAAGAGTGAAAACCCCAAGTAGGAACTGATAAGTTGAACATCCTATAATGACTGTGCTTGTCTCTCCCATCATTAATTCAGACAACCATTATCCCCTGCCAATACCTCCTAAATAATGGACTATTCTGTCTTGATTTATTAGGTTGGTGCAAAAATAATGACGTAATAACGTCAAAAAACGACATTATTACGTCATTATTTTTGCACCAACCTAATAAATGAGAAAATGAAAGAAAGAAGATATAAGTAGAGAGAGAGAGAGAGAATCAGATTAAACTGAAAAGAACAGATACTACACTTTGATCTTCGCCAAAAGGCTGAGAAGTGATATATATTTATTTCGTAAAAATACAAAATTGTGGCACATGGCCGAAAAAGGGGGAGGGGTAAAAGGCTGGTCTTCACTAACTATCTTATACCTAGCTAATCTGATTCATGACCCATTCATACATTACAATTTACCATTCACCATAAGAACTCATCCGTCACCAATCAATCCTCCATGTATCATAATACCGCATCCACTCTAGGGAGACCTACAAAACGCACCCCGTGTCATAAAAATTTAATGATACTAATACATATATACAAAATTCTATGGTGAAAAAATGAGAGGGGAGGGAGATGAACCCAATAACGAACTAAAATATATTAACACAAATCAAATTAAACATAACTGATGTTAGTAGGACCCGTCCAACCCTCAAAACACTGTATTCTGCCCATTGGAAAAAAATCAAGCAGCTCTCTCGCTAAGGGAGTGGGAAAAATGATACGGGCATGGGAAATTATAAAGCTGACCCAGTTGAGATAGAAAGGGGGCCAAAAACAAACTGGGGAGGTTGGGAATCTCAGGCTGGATCATAACTAAAAGATGTGGCCGGGGGCAGGCCGGAAACAACACTTAAGTGAGAAGTGATAGCAAACAATAAATGCACCATTTTTCATATGAACTGTATTGAACGACAGAAACTTAATGAAAGCAATTACCAAAAATCCAGTTACAATAAATAAAAATAGCATCATCTGCTGAATTATTTTTACATTATTAAGACAAATGTTCATAAGATGGAGATTTGGTGAGAAAGAAAGGGAATATAGAAATGTTTAATGTCTCCTGACAATATCTCATAAATGATGAACTATTCTGCTGCTTTGATTGCATAGAAAAAACAAAAGACATATGCTACTTGGTTTCAGTGTGAAAATCAAAAAAAAAAAAAAAAAAAAAAAAAAGATACAAGTGTTTAATGTCTGTTTCTGTGAAATGGAAAAATTGTCAATTTCAAATTTTTTTTTGATTTGTAATCCATTACTTCTTAAAATAAGGATCAGCATTCATATTTATGATTGTTATTGCAATATTTTGTTAAAGTTGTTAAGCTCAAATATTTAGCAAGGTGATAGAATTTCTATGGATATTTTATTGCTGTAGAACTCGCCATCATCTTATTCAATTATTAACTTAAGAATTAAGACTCATTAAAAAATTAAAATAGGCAAACCGTGAAATTTTCATGGTTTTTCTAGTTTAATTTTATTTGCATCTGTGTGTGATATGAACAAACTATATACACAGTGGTGAGGGGGGCAAATTTTAAGCCAATTTGTAAGTAGCTCACAAACCTCTGGGACAAACATATTCTGAATGTACAATTTCTTGACGGAATCCAGGAACCTGAAGAGAGAATAAAAGAAAATCTTCAAAAAGATTTAATGGAACAAAAAGCATTTTATTAATGTGCTTAAAGGAGCTTAACATTTTCAAATGTTTGTATTCCACAAGATCTAAAGTTTTCATATTTACATATGTACATGTACAGAAATGATTTTTTTAATAGTTTTTTTTAATATTCTCAGGTGTGTTTCCAAAAGTCATAATTCAATTAAAAAAGTATATTAACATTGTAAAATTAGATCTTAACTGTTTCTGCTATTGACACAGACATTTTACATTTTAATTAAAAATTATCAAATAAAAAACATTGATAAATAAAAGCTAAATCCATGTAGTAAAGTTCATATTTTTATTGCCTAATATAGCATGCTTCATTTTATGCACATTATAAATGACAATTATTTGTCATGGAATCCAATGTAATATTACAATGGTAAAAAATAAGCCATTATTAGCCATTCATGACCAGGAAAACTTATCCATCCACTGTAGTAATATATCCAATGTAGAAAGTATATATTCTAATATATTCAGCAATGTGGTTGAGCAAAGAGGGTGATGGATGGTGGGATCAAAGGGATGATCAAATAACTACACATCAAAAATAAGATGACCATGTAAATATACATTAATGTGGATTTGATCTGCAAAATGATCAGTAAATATTTGTGGCAATATTTGTAAATATACATATTTCATTTTTTTTCTTTTTTTTAGGTGGTGTGATGTATTTAGATGATTTAATATTAGAAAAGCTTCAACAAGCAATCTCATCTTTTTCTTTCTATTCTATAACTAAGTAAAGCAAGACTTATCAACAACAGAGTAATGGACTGTATTGCATTTTTCTACTTTACCACTAAACAAGATATCTTATAAAACATCAGTGGAGTAATGAATAGTGGCTTGGATCAAAGAATCGGATGAGCTGAGTTTGAATTCCATTACATTCACTTACGTGCTAATACCCTTGGGAAAAGCATGAATCCTCTTCTCCCCCCAGCTATGGGTAAATAGCAGGACAGACTGGGTTCTATAGCCTTGGATGGCAACTGGTCTACAGCATAAAAAAATGGCAGCCTACTGTGGGGAAAAAATCTGCCTCGTCAGTCATGTATCAAAAGATACATGATCACCTAAGCGTGTATCATGCATGGCACATAACTGACTGATATTAATTAAAGATTGCATTGTTTAAACTCAATGACCATGCAAATAATGTGCTGAAAAGTTTTTTATCCTGACATCCTTGCAAACATTTGAGCAAACGTCAGAATTCTTTTTTTTTTTATCCCTTTTTGGTCAAGCGAATCCCCATTTCATACAATATCAGTTTCATTGATGGATTTGTTTTTTTTATGGTTTATCAACCTTTTCCTGGTTTTTAAAGCTGGAAAATATTTTACCGAAAACCCAGGGGAATAATTGAGGATTTAATTCACACAAACAACTTGAATTGAATGTTAAGCAGTTTGAACAATGGAAAAGTGACTCAGACTTAGGAGGCAGTGTTGATTGATACACAGCTGCAAAGCGTAAAAGATTTTTGTAAACAACTGAATTTGGAACTGAGTTTTCCTGGACAGAAAATGGCTGAGGTAGCAGGCACAGATAAGGTATCAAGGAGGATGGAGGAACCACCCATGTTCACTGAAGAGGTAGGTGAGAGAGGTCAATAAGAGAGAGAGTAGAGAGAAGGAATTCCCCAAAGTTATGATGTAAGCCAGAGGGGATTCACCAAAATGCTCCTACCTCGCCATACCCCCATGCCAGTTTGGATGAAGGTCCATAAATACAAATGCACAAAGCAAATTGAGAAGAAGAGAGGCAGAAGAGACAGAGACAAGACCAGGAACAGGAGAGAAGCCCATGTGATTATTTGCCACCAAAAACCTCCGACTTCAGCCTTGTGCCAAACTTTACCAAAACAACAAACCAAAATGCCAAGTCAACAATGATAACATCACTTCCGATTTAGATGCAGGTTGGGCTGATAATTAATTGCATGTGAACTCTGATATAAACCAATTATTGTACGGAGGACTGATATAAAAAACAGTATTTAATTTTGTTCAATTTATTCAAGTGTTTTTTTTCCTGTACATCATCACCCTGCTTGGACCAGCCTAATGCGATGATACCTACAATAATTCGATCTTAGTTGCCTTATGATCAACCTTAAATCACAACGTGGGATAAAGTTATCTTGAGATTGAAGCAGTCACTTCAGCAACCAGCCGCGGTGTTGGAGGTCATGGACAGCTGGGGAGCGTGTTGCATGATTACATATTATATCATACAAAGGAGGTAATCATACAAAAAATTAATTAGCAATGTTAATGTAATTAATAGCAAAATCTTTTTGCTAACAAAACTTAAGGCATTATCTTACTAACAATTCATTGAATAATTCTATCCTTATTTTTAACTTGCTGTCAGATGGAAATGATGATGCTGGGCTGAATACTTTAAAAAATTTTAACATTTTCATCCTCATGGTGTAATTTTTTCATTTACAAGTAAATTCCAAAATGAAATAAATGTAGTGTAAACCAAAAGATGATTTTAAATACATTTTATTTATTGATCAAGTTAGTTCTATCATCACTGATCTAACTCCAAAATACCACAAATCAAGATGGACTTCTTGGGGAAGTAGTGTGCCTTGAAAGACTGTTGGGTCTCAAACTCACACCCAACAAAGTGGAACTCGTACATATGATCCATTGCTAATGGTCGGCTCTCTGTATCATTCCAGTAAGTACCTGACTCCTCCTAGTAACCTCTACTTTTACAAGAGCCAGATCAGGCCAAAAATTGAATACTGTTGTCATATTTGGGTGGGTGCTGCCCAGACCTCACTCTTGACAAAGTTCAAAAGTGCCTTTGAGCCCATGTGGGTGATGAATTTTTCTCCACCCTTCAACTCTTCTCCCACAGGCAGATCACTACTTCTATGGAAGATGCTCGGACAAACTACATTCCCTGGTCCCACCAAGGCAAACCTTCACAGCAAGAACACGCCATGCCACTTACACAGTAGCAAACCACCCACATTCCATTGGTGAGAAGTAAGTTCCACTTGAGCAGCTTTTTTCCATGAACCACTGCCCTGTGGGACTAACTTCCAACAGGATGTTTTCCCAATAGCTACTCTCTTAATCTGTATATTTCACTCCTATACATACAAATGGTCCCCAAATGTAACCCTCTACCTCAAGTGGCCCCTGTGCTTTGTAAAGGGTGAAACTAGCTGTAAAAAAAAAACAAAAAAAAAAAAAAAAAAAAAACACACACACACACAAAGAAAGGGCTCTTATTTTCACTGCAGTATTTATATAATTATCCTGTTGAAACATCCAATCCAATTTTTCAAAGTGGAAAGCCATGTGCAAATTACAGTTAGGTTCGTTGCACTCACTCACGTGTAAATACCCTTGGAAAAGATATGAATCCCCCCCAATCCTTGTATCTGGAAAAATCATTATCATCTCCCAAAAACTGCTATGCAATATTCACTTGTATAGCAAAAAGGAATTATTCAGCTTTAAATAACCTACAAAGGATTGATAATCTGTAAAAAAGCAAAAAAAAAAAAAAAGCAAAAAGGTCATTCATTTATTTCAAAAGGAAGGTGGCTCCTTGTGATAATTATGAGAAAAGTTGATTTATTCATTTATTTTCTATGGCTTATTAACCCTTTGCTTTTAATGAAATGTCTTACTATTTAACCCATAGATGGGAGGAGAAGCAGTGGATTCATGCCTTTCCCAAGAATATTTGTGTGTGGGTGTTTGTGTGTGTGTGTGTGTGTGTAAATACAACAAACTCAACTGGAAATGATACTCTGCTCTCCGATTAACAATTCCAAACCATTATCCATTACACCAGCTGCACATCACATCCACCCTTACAAAACTTGGTATTCCCAAGCAGTCAACAATCTACGTACTGACCAAGCTTGTCATAAGCAAAAGATTAAATGAGACTTTACATAACTGGCCTTCAGAAGATTCTTTTTTTTTTTTTTTTTTTAAGGAGCCCAAGACTGTTGTCCTAAACAGAGGAGTGTTCAACAAATTGTATTATTGCTCACTTCTGTCCTAAGTGGCAGCAGGTCCTTCTGAAGATCTCCCAGAGTAAGGAGTGGGTTTTCAGTATTTTCTGAATGATTGTTGTTGTACATTTGCATAAATTACGAGGGTGTTCTGTTCAAAGAGGTTTCTTGTCAGGCCATATTACTTCTATTTTCAAATGATGGGAATAATAATAATAATAATATAACTCTACAAACTTCTCAAAAAACCATCTTTGCTTCTGCCATTGTGAAAGGTAGAAATCCAGTGTCCATGCAAAATAAACAGAGGACTTTTAAATTGTCAATTGGGTGGTGGGTTCTGGTTGCTTGAGGGAAACTTGCAATAATTTTAATAGAATTCACTTCCAAACTGCAAATTTTTTTTTTCTGTTTTATTCATAATTTCAGAATGTAGCCAAAACTTCTGCATGCCACTTACATTTAATTTGCATATAAATTTGTGCATAGAAAAATAAATTCCTCATTTTTGTTCAGTCAGTGGTTCCCAAACTTTTTTCTCTGGGCTGCATTTTCGAAATGAAAATTTGTTCACACTTCAAATTTTATGTGATAAAAAGTACATTTAAAAATAAAAAACAGAGGTTAAAGGGAGATAACCTCGGATTAGAAATCAGAACATTATCTATGTCTATAAAAGTAAAACAGAAGGTGGGGTGTGTTATTTATGCACATCTACATTTCTAGACTGATTTTGATGAAATTGTACACACATGTTGCAAATTTACTAAGGTAGGTCAAGACCAACTTTTCAATCTCCAGACACCCCCGAGCCGGGTTTGGCAGGAAAAAAAAAAAAAAAAAAAAAAAAAATATCAATAAAACTAAACGTGGGTATGAGTTTTTGCATAAATCAAGGCAAAGTTACATGCAAACAAAATTTTTAATGGATGAGCTGATGTTCTTTGCACTTAATGCAAAACATAAGGTTTATGCAGAGTCCTTGATAGTTTTCCTGTGACATTAACTTCATACAAAATTTGCAAAAAATTGAAAAAAGTCGGGTTTTTTGTACTACTTAAAATAAAAATTTCAATAACTTCATTTTTTATCCAATTTTCTTCAAACATGTTGCAAAAAATTTGCAAGAAATAAGATAGTGTGGTTTTAGTCTTGCTTGCTTCCCCATGTATAATGAAAAATCATGAAATCTCTTCAAAAAGTTTGTTTTTTGGCCATAGCTCCCTGGCTTTTCATCCAATGCTTTCCAAATTTGCCATGTAAATTACAGATGACCAACAAATTGTCTTGCATGAATGTTTTGTTTAGATTATTTCAGTTAAGTAGACAGAATCTCTGACAAACTAGGTCCAAACTAGGCTTTTGCCATTTAGCTAATAGTTTCTTCATATGATTCCATCCTAAATTGGCATTCAAACAACTTTTGATGCAAAGATTGTTTGAGAAGGATTATTGTGATGTTAAAAGGAAACATTTCCAAAGAACCTCTTATTAACCCCAGCTTTACAGTAAATGTGTGAAGAAGGACAGAGGTGTTCATGCGTTTGTACTTGAATCAAGCTATGATGCTTCATCCCTATTTTTGTTTGATTGTTAGATTTGTACACAATGGTGCACTATTTGAAAGTTATTATGGTCATAGGATATTTACTGAATATCTAAAACATTGAAACAATATAACCCAAGCAACAACCACACAAGAAGGTTTTATCGATGGAATTACTTTAAGAACAATCAAACACATACCATAAAAAAGATGGGTGATGCATGCAAGCAGAGATGCAGACAGACATTTCTAGACAAAGGGGGTGGGGTGTAGAGGAAGGTGTAGTTATACAATTGCAACTGTGTACATCCAGGCAACACCGGGTACCTCAGCTAGTCATTGATAACTCTCTCCTCCAATATGCAGACTTTAGTTACTATATTCTTAATACTTGATATAATGCAAAAATATCACAATGATAAAAATCAGTCAATAATTATTTAATACTATTTATACTGGGACTTGTGCATGCAATTACAAGTAATCCATAATAATTTAAATTTTGAACTCTTATTTTTGGCATATGAATTTTTTGAAATTGTTTCTAAATCTTTCATAGTCTCTCAATCATTCCACCTCACCATTTTGGAACAACTGCTCCAAGTATTTACTGTTTAACACAATTTTTATGTTTGTAGCCATATTAGAATTTTTTTTCCTTAAAAAAAACAAAACATTAAATCTTATGTATCCAATACTTTGATGTGATGGCAAATGGGTTTAAATAGCAAAGTAGACTGGGATTTCAAGTTTTTTGATAGCATCCAGTCTAAGAAAACGGCAAATCCAAATTCAACACCACGGAAAAAGGTAACTGTAAGTCTCTATTGTTCTCCAGTAAGTCATGGCAATTCAAAAATAAAAGCTGGCATTATAAAAAAAAGTGATCTTAAAATTATTTCTTACCAATACTTCAATAATGGCACTGCTGACATCACTCTTTCCAATGTATTCCCTTTCGATTGTTTTAGATGTACATTTACCATATTGTGTTTCAACAACCATAGCCTAAATTCAGGAAGTAAAAAAAC
This sequence comes from Acanthosepion lycidas, assembly GCA_963932145.1. Classification (NCBI taxonomy): domain Eukaryota; kingdom Metazoa; phylum Mollusca; class Cephalopoda; order Sepiida; family Sepiidae; genus Acanthosepion; species Acanthosepion lycidas. The sequence continues at coordinate 36,975,461 of OZ010606.1, forward strand.
CAAAACTCAGGAAAATTATATCAGAAAATTTAACCTTCTGAAATTAGAAAATATCAAAGCATCAAATTTCTTTACTTATTTTAATTTATATTATTTTTTTTTAATGTTTTTATAGTTTGTTTTTTGTTTTTTTTTTTCAAAATAATGTATCAGAATTTTTTCAACATAAAAATAAAAACATCATAAGAAAAATACATGTCACAATTTCAAGAATTGTTTGGATGACTGAACTTTATTCTTATTGCTGCTATAGCTTTTACATTATTATATAAGCCATGATTTAGAATTTGGTTTCTTGATCTTGTTAACTGATAATTGTGTGACCACCCAAAAATTAACTTGTGTCCACATGAAATTGCACATTGCAAAAGCAGTGAAATATAAGCATGTCTTATATATTGTTTTTTTTTTTTTTAGTGTATGTATATATATATATATATATATATATATCATTCTAAGGTGTTTTAAGTAATGCATAGTGGCTCCAAACTTTTTTGCCTGTAGTGCGTGTGTGTGCGTGTGTATATAACTGGCAAGGTACTGTAAGTTTTTTATCAAATTTTTCTAGCATTCATACACATTTTATTTTCTGGACAGAGTGCGTAAAAACTATCCAAATAATCTGTGGATCCGTTGCGGCATGCTTGTTTGTTTGGGTAAATATTAGTCACCATTATGTTGCAGAAAACAACACTTTGGATCGTAAATATTTATGGGCTCCTGGAAAATTTATCCCACAAATAATATTGGCGGACTTAATGATATAGTAAAAAATGAATAACACAATACAATAAATATAAAACAAACAACAATTCATGTATTAAAGGCATTACATGTGATGAAAGGAAAAAACATGAAACTAGCTATGATAAGAATGTGCATATTCATATATATATATATATATATATATATATATATATATATATATATATATATATATATATATGTGTGTGTGTGTAACAGGTGTGTGTGTATGTGAAAGATTACAAAAGTCAAGAGAGAAAACCATGAAAATGAACATGTCCCAGTGGGGGATACTTTACCCATATGTGACTACATCTAAAAGCCAGAGCTAAAAAGCTGAGAAAGAGTCTAGGGAGAGAAATGCACACCTTTTTATAGGCTTAAGGAGCAATCCTAACAACGGTGTTTTAGCAAAGTGGGCTAACCCACAGATCCAACTGCTTTTTATTAATCTATTAGCCATTATCAATGATATTTTTTGTTTGTCTGAAAATATATATATATATATATATATATATATATAAAAAAGATCGGTTGGTTAATAAAACAAGGACAAATGATAGAGTACCAATATAATTAGTACTATCATAAACATTTATTAAATATCAACCATATGACAAAAATGCACAGAGAGAAAGGTTTTATATTCAGAGTGACACTTCAGAATTAATAATTATCGATATTGGATCAAGTTGGCTCCCCATGAAAGATTACCTTTTGTACAACATTTCCATCTAGAAAAACATGATTTTAATAGCTGTACAAAATTCACTATTACTGAAAAAAATAGAAATATACCGAAAAGATAACATTAGAAAAATACTAGAGGAACACAAAGACAAATGGATTTTGTGCCTCAAAACACTTTGTCCAGGTGGACTTAACGACAGATTAACAACACAGAATATATAATTCCATAGATCAACCCTTACTCACATTTCTCAACCACACTAGATAGGCATGCTTGCATATACACACACATCACACACAAAAAAAAAACTAAAGATAACATACACTTAACAGACATACATTTCCTTCCCAGCAACCAATAATGCTGTCAAAATGACTAAGGAGGAAATTCTGAGACTCCTGAATCTCCCAGCCTCTATTTATAAAAAAAAAAAAAAAATCTTGAAAGTGGCCGTTTAACCAATAGAAGGACTAACCAAAATTAACAATAAAAAAAACAAATGAAAACTACAGACAAAATTCACTTTGTTCAGGGACAGTCATTCACTCCTGTAGTTCATGGCTACTAACAAGCAGGGATTTTTTTCTCCTGATGTTGGCCGAAACTAGTTGAGAAACCTAATTTAAAATTTAAATAGTAAAACAAAATATTAATATACAACCCAGTGTCTGAAATTTTAATTTTTTAACATTTTCTTTATTGTTCAAGACAATATATATATATATATATATATATAATGGTTTAAAGCATATGATAAACTAATGAATGTTCTTTTATAAAATACGATATAAATATATTTTATCCATCCATTATGGAAAAGACTGTCAACAAAGCTTTAGAGTTAGCCATGAACTACATGTCAATATCTAATGATAAAATCAATTTCATTAAACATTGTTGTAAGTCACTGTTATACCATAATAATGAATTATGGATTAAAAAAAGGTGATAATAATTTTGACAACCCAATGGGGAGATATGACGGAGCAGGGGTATGTGAATTAGTTGTGTGCCTCCTACTAAATAATTTAAACAAGTATATCCACCTGAGTAACCATGGGCTGTACTGAGATGACAGGCTGATAATAATGGATAAATGTAGCCCTAGAAAAAGTGATGTAATTCGTAAGAAATTACACTGGCTATTCAAGAAATTCGGATTTAAATTGGACATACAAACCAATTTAAAAGTCACTAATTAGATGTTACATTAGACCTACGTAATGGTATAGTTTCACCATATAGATAAGATAACCAGCAACCACATTACATTGACACAGGTTCTAATCACCCTAAATATATTTTAAAACAAACACCCAAAGGAATTAACCATAGATTGTCCACTAACTCTTCAGATAATATTTTTAATAAACAAATTTATGAAAAAGCCTTAAAAAGTAGTGGACATAGAAGTACATTAACATACATTTATATGAATAATTCCCCTGAAAGGCAAAGTAAACATAAAAATAGAACCAGAAAATTATTATGGTTTAATCCCCCATTTAATTTAGCTGTCAAGACAAAAATAGGTAAAATATTTTTCAAATACTTGAAAAAAAAAAAACAAAAAAACAACAACAAACTTCCCACAGACAAATATACTACATAAAATTTTCAATAAAAATTACATTAAGCTAAGTTATAGTTGTATGCCTAATATGACTAATCCAATTAGCAATAGGAAAAAAAAAAAAAAAAAAAATATCAAGGACAAACCACATACCGGCCCAACGAAGTAGAAAAAAGGACAAATGCCCTCTTGAGGACAAGTGCCAACAAGACTGCGTGGTCTACCAGGTAAAGATATATAGAAATAAATTTAATAGTACTGATAAGAACCCTAAAGTTTATATAGGTTCTACTCAGAGTAGTTTTAAAAAAACGTTATTATAACCACCTCAGTAATTTCAAACACAAAACCTATAACCATAGTTTCTACCCTGTCCACTTATATATGGAAGATTAAACAGAAAGACAATAATAATCCCATTTTAAAATGGGAAATATTAAAAAAATGTTATAAATATATGGCAGGCAATAAATTTTGTTCACTATCCATGGAGGAAAAGTTAGTTATCGCTACACAAAGAATCCCAAAAATTTATTAAACCAAAAATCTGAAATTCTTAGCAGATGCCGACATAAGCTGGTTATTAGAGTAACATGTTATAGGCTTTTTTTTTGTCACATGGTCATGATTTTATTTGGTTTTATCAATAAATATTATTTGCTTTTTTAACCAGTTTTACCCTGAAGATCCGTTTAAGTGAAACCCAGGCATGTTTGCCTGGCTCTTCAGGATTATTTTAGTTTTGCTCTACTTAGTGTATTGAGCACTTTACGTTTAGTCTTTTACTCATTTTGTTTTTTTTTCTTTGGACTTGGAGCACAAGCACTTGAGGATTCATACAGTCTTATGTTCTTGGTTCTTTCTTTTTTTATTTCCTGTTTTTCCTCGGACATCAATTTGTTATATACAAGTTGAGCCAACCAAGGTTTTTCAAACCGAGTATTACCCTTCATATATAAACCCCCAAAATAACACTTTCAAAGTAAAACAAAATAACAGTGTCCATTTCCAACCTTTTTTTTTACAAAGAAAATTAGTGACAACTTCTCTCATAACTTCCTTCTCTCTTTTTCTCTCTATGGGTTTTTCTTCTCTACCCCTTCGATATCAATATACAACTTCCGTTAAGTTAACTGTTCAAATGTGTCAATATCTGCTAACTCACTCATGTCTTCTCTCTCTCCCCCCTCACTTCGTTAATTTACATATGTTTAATACAGCCCGTCAAAAATGTGTAAATTTTCTTTTCATTTTTTGTTTGATGATCCGCAGTCCTTAAAAGGGCTGTTATGAAATGGAACTTTAAGTGGTCTGTTTTTATTTAAATTATTTGCTCTGGATTTACATTGAGCTCTCTGGATTTTATACTCCTTAGGATATGGATTACCTAGTTTTTCTTAAACTAAATATATATATATATATATATATATATATATATATATATATATATAGAGAGAGAGAGAGAGGGGGGGGTGATAAATTGGTTTGAGTAGATTTTACAGGCTTCCAGAAAACTGAAGCCCTTCCCATTAAGAAAATTTTGTATAGATCGAAATAATTCAGTAATCTGAATATACCAGTTCAGGTGAGTAGGACAGGTGTAGTAATTCAATTTCTGCTGGTTTTCTAAGGAGATGCAAGGTCTGGTGTTCTCACAGTGTTGTCCTAACAATTGTGGATGTTTTTCATCGATTACTGCCTTTGTTCAATTCAATTGGAAGCAGTACTTGTCTGAATTTGTATAAGGAGCTTGTAATACACAATGCCTTTCCAATCCCAACAGATACACAGCATCATCTTGAGTGTAGACCAGCATTTCCTTAGGATCTTTTTTGCACCACATTGTCGTAAACAATCTATTTTCCATACTTTTGCATTCATTTTTAAAAATGTGTCATTTTTTTTTTATTGCATTTGAGCAGAAAATCAGATAGAAATTGGGTTCATTTAATTTTTTTTTCCACTAAATCTTGGAGGCACTTAAACATGATAATGACTCTTGTATCCAAGAATCTTCATATGCCTTTTAATGCTCATATGAGATGAAGTATCCTTGCCATGTTCCATAATCTCAGTTATTTTAAATCAGCATTTTGATTTGGTCATCATCAAAGACTTCAGGTTTGCTAGAATGTTCCCAGTCTTCCAGATCAAATTTTCTACTTCTGAAGCTAACAAACCATTTCCAAAATACTAACTGCTATGGCACCATGTCCATTAATAGCACATATTTTTTTTGCTGTTTGTACAGTGTTTATTCCTTTCCAAAAGGGGCATCAAATGACAAAAACGCATTTCACTTAACGTAAAAAAAATTTAAATTCACAATCCATACAGAAATCGTAAAGACACCTTTCAGAATATGCATAAATGTTATAAATTTCAGTTATGTGTTTACATGCAACCTATTGAAAACTCCATTTTTTTTTCAGCACCTGTGGTTCTTTTAAAAAATGGATAATTTTTGTTTTGCTTGGGTAGAGAATTGCATATGGGAATGCAGTCCATTATATTTTGAGGCACTCAAACATTGTAGTGATTTAGATATAGAAGTGTTTTCTAATACCTTAAAATGATTGTACAATATGTAAAGTATCTCTGCAATATTCAGTGTTGTACATGATGTAGATTATTTTTAATTAGCATTTCACTTTAGTCTTTATCATTCTCCTTTATCCAGATTAAAATTTCCATTTTCTAAACCTTGTGAACCACTTACAAAATACTCATTGCTATGGCACCATTTCCATAAACAAACGCATATAAAAGAGCATTAAATAACAAAAAAAGTGCATCTCATATATTCCTCCATTTTCACTTTTAATGTAAAACATTTATAATTTCTATGTCCTAGGTACCATTTTACTTAATAGTGGTCTCAAAGTGTAAGAGTCATGTTGGTAATTCAGATCTGTCAACAATAAGTCAGAAAATACTTTTAAGTGAATTATATACCAAGTTTCTCAGTAAGAACAAACCTTTTATCTTTTATAACATTCTATTGTTATAAGTGTCCTGTTTTATTAGGTTGATGCAAAAATAATGATGTAATAATGTCGTTTTTTGACGTTAAAAAAATACGTCAAAAAACGACATTAGTACGTCATTATTTTTGCACCAACCTATTACTAGTTATTGTTGCTAAACTAGTATTTAATTTATAAATTAAGCTTCATCATAAATATGCATTAAAAAAAAAAAAAAAAAAAAAAAAAAAAGTATATAGATGGTTTGATACACTCTGAAGTTTCAGGCATTTGCAGGGTGTTTGTCTTGGAACATACCCTCCATAAATAATGAGGTTGGGCTGCTGTATTTTAAATGATTTTAGATTATACCACAAAATTTCTGGGTAGAACCAATATTTTATGCTATTTGTTTTGTTAATATTAAAAAAAAAAAAAAAAAAAATGAAGAAAAACTTACTGAAACAGTAAGGTTTATGGAACCAGGAGTGAGTTCATCAAGATAGATTTTGCTGGTGATAAATTCTTCATTACAAAGACAGAGATCTGGACCATCAATCATATGAGATGAATTTTTAGAAATCTCATGTTTTTCTATGTGTAACTGGATCTGTCAGAAAATAAGAGAATTCAATTTGTTTTTTTTTCAAGTAAAATAAATTCAGAAATTGTGAACAAGAAAAAGAGGCTAGAATACTGATGTTGTATTTGTTTTTTTGTGAGCCCCCACTCCCAATACAAAGTCACTTCAAAGTAATTTCAAAGTAATTTTAAACATTTTTTTTTTTTTTTTTGTCACAATGTTTTTTATCAAAATTCAAATGAGCCAAATCCATATATTTTCTTAAAGCTATTACCTTTTATTTTTGTAAGGAGACATGCTTTCCTACTTACAAAATGTTCAAATTACATTTTCAGAGATGCAAACCTATAGGATAATTATTTTTCTTATTTACAATTGGGCTAATCTGTTACATTTTTCTTTTTTAAATGTTTTTCTAAGTCTATTATTTAACCATCTTCAGTAATAGCTGTGTCAAGAAAAAATCCATCTTTTTGAGACATTTTTTTTTGTGAGTACATTTGTTAAACTTTGCCAAAATATTTATAAATCTGACATGTTTGGCTATTTATTTAGCTGCATCAGAAACTTTGGAGTAGAATGATTCAGAGTTATATTTCAATTTTTAAATTCTATATTCATGTTATATATGAAGTGGCAGATCTACTATGAAAATAATGAAATTTAAGCTTCAGGATCCATAATCTCAGAGGGACTCCTAAAGCAAATTTTTTTAAGGAGTGAATTTTTCAACAAAATTGATGATTTTTTGTTTTTTAAGTGTTTGTTATTAAAATAAGTCCATTTAGTGACAGAATCATAATCCAATGGGTTACAGTAGTTAATATTGGCCTTAGAATATGCTCTAATATCTATTTCATATGGCCACAAAATTCTTCTGTAATTGGTCAAAGTTCAAAATTTTCTTGAGTGGCCTGCAGCACCTGAACCCCTAGCTCTATATGGGCTCATTGAGCTCACCAGAATCTATTTCTAATCTACATTTTGGCAGTTGGATCGTCAAATTTATTGTTGCTGGTTGCAAAGGGGCCTCCATATATGTTCAAGCTTTAGGGCCCCCAAAATATAGGTCCACCACTGTATATATGTATCAATTCTATGTTTGTTTTGACTCAATAAACAAAATAAAAGAAACAAAAAAAATTGATAATTTTAAAATTGATAGATGCAACATGAATGCCAATATACACATGATGTCTACACAACCAATAATAACAACAAAGAATTTAAAAACAGAAATAATCTCTAAATCATTCTACTCCAGAAAATTTCTGATGAAGCTAAATAGAGAAATGTCCACTTGATAAAGATTTCTTACTTGTTCCTTATTCAATTATTCTGCTGGATTTTATTCATATTTTCAACACATTCCCCAAGATTCCAATCTCTAATCTACTGTTCAACTGAGATAGGTCATAATGTATAGGAAGTTTACTTTCTGTTACTTTGTGGGCAGATAGAAATGATTCAGCAAATATACATTTTGCCCTGAACACTTTCATTTAGCTTCTGATGTGAACTACTCTATCCAGTTAGCATTCATTTTTCTTCTTTAATCTTGGACCACATTTTTTTTTATTTTTTTAAATCATTTCACTCCAAACAAGGCAGGAGTACCACTAATATACAGAAGGTAACACAGAGTGAAAGTGAGAGAAAAGACTGGGTATAGGGAGGATTGGGGAAAGGATAAAAGATGAACAGGGTTCAACAGAAGATGGCAATTGACATTGCATTTAAATTTTTGAAAATTGTAGTTATCAGGGAAGCAAGTGGAAAGGAGTTCTACTATCAGGAAGTACAAGAATAGAAACTGTTGGAGTAGAAGTGGCAGTTATATTTAACTATTTCAACAGTAAAAGGGGTGGGACCTAGATCCCAATTTAGTAGCATGCTTAAATTCATGTAGTCGAGCCACCAGAGAAAAAAACCTTGTCGCAGTTGCCATGAAAATATTTGTAGAAAATAGAGGGAAGCCACATCACGTCTATAAGAAAGTGACTAAAGTCGAGATGACAAGTCAGGATCAATTACATTGCAGATTTTTCTTTGGATTTTGTCAAGAATCTCTAGATGAACAGCAGAGGCGCCAGACTAGATATGGCAACAGTATTCAATGCACAGATGAATGGTAGATTTGTAAATGTACAAAATGAACTGACGAGAAAAACGTTTTGGCACAACACGATGAACAAACTTTCCTTGCAGTAGATGCAGCTATAGATTCAATGTAGTTGTCCCACTTCAAGTTAGCTGAAAATGTGAGGCCAAGAAGGCACAGTGAGATGCTCTTCTGGAGTCAAGGACCAGCCATGCTGATGGCAGGCAGAGAAGTTTCTCTATGGTGGTTAAATGATAGTTTATTTTTGAAGGCATTAAAATTTACAAGCCACTTCATGCCCCGGTTAACCACTGATTGGAGCAGCAGCCAGGTTAACTTTGACAGCTCTGATGGATTTGCTATTGAGACAGGAGTAAATGGTAGTGTCATCTGCATAAATGCCTACTTGGGGACTGATGACATCTGAAACATCATTGATGAAGATCAGAAAGTGTAGAACCCAGGATAGAGCCTTGGGGACACCTGTATTCGTTTGAAAGATTCTTGAAGTGAGCCCATTCAGAACAACCTCTGCCTTTGATGTTCTCTCTTATCTGTTTGTTCATTTATTTTTCTATCATTGTACATTTATTGTTTCCCTTGCCTTATCTTTTTCTCAGCTAATGATTAATTTGACTGTCTTCAGAGACTTTGGGCATTTTATTTGACAATCAAGGCTTTAACCTAAACTGAGTAACACAATTTTGTGAAAATCATTAGTAAAAAAAAAAAAAAAAAAAAGTTTCTTAGAATTATTAAACACTTACCGAGAGGCAACTTTTAACATTCGACTCTACTGTAATACTAACTGGAATCCTTTCTCCTGCAATGCATGTATATGGCAGTACATAGGATACTGAGAATGGTTGGAAGATGGTAATCACTGGCAGAGGCAACAAACCCAGACCATCAGTTTCACTAGCACAAAATACATTTCCTGTCCATTCATTTGTTGGGTAGGGAACTTCCATATTTATTATGACACTTTTATTCTCTCTGCAAATAAAAACGAAAGACATATATATATATATATATATATATATATATATATATATATATATATATATATCAATAAAATTCATAGGAACAATCTAAAGTCAGGCTCCCGTCGGAAAACTCCACTGCTATAGAAAAGAGACAGAGATGCCAGGTTGAAATTCATTCATGAACATAAGGATAATGAAAAATTGTATTGGGAAAGAGTATTATGGATAAAATTGAGTTGTCTGGACATAATTCTAGAAATCATGTATGGAGGAAAGATGGTGATGGCTTCAAACAAAAGAACACAGTTCCAACAATGAAATTTGGTGGTGACAGCATCATGGTTTGCGGATGTTTTTCTGCAAGAGGTATTGGCAACATATCAGTAACAGATGGTAGAATGAATTCCACAGCATATCAAAATATTTTTGAAGCAAATTTAATGATTTCAGTTGAAAATCTTGAACTTTCTCCTGATTGGATCTTCAACAAGATAATGATCCTAAGCAAGATTGTAATAATCAAAGAAGCATTCTCTCGGTAGTTTGTTCCAGAATGTAATAGTTCTGGAGATGAAGCTGTCAGAGTGGAAGATGGCTTTTATCAAAGGAACATGAAGGGAATGGAGATGGTTTGCCACTGTGAACATGGTATGGCAGGTCCTAGCTGTGAAGGTCTGAGCTCTCTAGCATGAAGGAATGTAACTCCTTCAAACATCTACTATAGTAATAGTGATATAGCAGAAAAAGGCTGGCAATGTTTCATCTGTGGGATAAGGGTTGCAAGGTGGAGAATAATTCATCACCCAAAGGGCCGTGTAAACACTTTTAAACTTTTTGTTGAGCCTGAACAGTGAGGTTTGGACAGTACCAGCCAGATTTGCAACAATATGCCATTCTAAAGATAGACTATAGCAGTAAGAGTTAGACATTTTCTTGAGTGATATAACGAACAAATCATTCTTCCAGCATCTTTTAAATAACACATATATACACATTCCAACTGAGGTCCTGAGTGAGCTTCAGCTCCAGTGAATTTTCAAGGCAAGGAGACTCAGAGTATGACCCCTCATCAGTATTAGTGCATGTTTAGGTTCTGCTTGGTGGTGATGAAATGCTATGAGCTTAGTTTTGGATGTATTGAATGATATCAGCCACTTTTTTCCTCACAGGCACTGATCAAGATATTTGGAGGTGCATCCATACACTGTGGTATCATCTGCATATACCAGATTTTCTTGAGTACAATATAACCCCATGTTTCTGAACCTAAAAACATGGAATAAATTACATTCTTGAGTATATGATTCCAATATTACAGCCATCCTTATGTAAATTTGTTTGGATAAGTTGTACTATATTATTCATTAAAATCTCAATATATATATATATATATATATATATATATATATATATTTCACTAAAATATTTAATTTTTTCATGATATTAAAGAAAAGAAATAAACCAGATGTTTAGCCAGTCTTTCTTTTAAATTCTGTTTCAAAAGCTAATTGCATTTTAAAATTAAAAGAACCAGTGTACACTTTATATAGTGATATAATTACTTTGGGGTTGTTTAGGCATCTATTTTTATCGAATTGTTTGAAGTTTTCAAACTTGATACTTTGTGTCAACAAACAGAGGAATATGAAACGACTTCACAGCAATGTAATTATCATCCCATTTTTCAGGCCTTTTGGCTAGGATGAAGGCCTAGTGTCTGTTCATTCCTAATATCAAATATATCAACAAATGGAGGACTATCAAACAACTTCACAGCGTGGGAATTATCACTCCAGTTTTCAATCAGGAAAAACTGATAAAACTGAAAAAAAAAAAAAAAAAAAAAAAAGGCATAATTTCTAGAATAGTTAGGCTTTTGTTCTAACATTAATGTTATCAAAACATGACAGATCTTGTGTATTCTCTTTATTCATTTTTTTTAATCAATTTAAATGAATTTCCTGTCTGAAGCAAAGCACATTCAATTATGCAAGCTGATTGCCAAAGAACAAATGTTGCCAACATATCAAATACCTTTTGTAAACAATTGTTATCAACACCTGTCTACTTTGTCTTTTATTATCTGTTTTTTTATCTTGCTGTTTCAAATAAGAGAGTTTTGAAACAGTAAAATTTCTGAAAAGGTGTACTTGTGTATAATACAAACCCCTTTAATTTTCATTCAAAATTTCTCGTATTATACATAAAAATATGGTCTATTTACTAAGGATCTGAAAGTGATGTTGACAGATCAAAATTTTGTCAGTAAATGTGGAAATATATATACAATGTAACATCTTTTCAATACCAATGGAATTTCAAGGTAGATGTCATCATTCCATGAATTATTTCATTTTTTTCATTTTATTGCTATTTTCTATGACATCACTATACTTCTAAGAATACTAGCACTATATAAATTCTTTTATCTTATTTCTGTTGCCTTACAGCCACATCATGTTGAAACACTGGTTCCCATACAATCACCAAAGTTAAGCAAGGTCGAGTCTGGTCAGTACTTAGGGTGACTGCTTGAGAATACCAGGTGCCGTAATCTTTAATGTGCAGGTGGTGTAATGGATAATGGCTTGGAAATCCGAGTGCAAAGTTCCAATCCCAGTCAGGTTTGTTAACACTTACAAATACTTTTGGGAAAGGCATGACTCCATCTTTTCTCACCTCAGCTATGGGTTAATTAGTAGGACATCAGTAAAACTATTATTATTATCTCTAAAAAAAATTCTTACAATCAAAAAATATTTTCTGCCTTTGAATAACCTGTAAGAGGTTGATAACCTGTAAAAAAAAAAAACAATCAATCAATCCTGAAGATATTAAAGAAAAATGTTGATAGGATGCTACCAACATTAAAATTGTTTGTATTCTATAGATAACCCATGAAATATCAAAATAGAAAAATCATTCATTTGAAAATAAAGAATATGAATACTTTATTTCATTTTCTTGCCACAGCCAAGGTGCCGGGAAATAATCCAATACTCCATATCTTTCTTCAGGAAGAAAAGTGTCTTCAATTTTCATGGCATCAGTTGATGGCTCTGGAATATTATAAAACTGTTCCCCTGAAAAAGAGGGGAGGAAAAAATATTAAATATTATAAATATTTGTTTTTTTATTTTTAACTGAGTAACTGTGGCAGAAAAAATCATTCACAACTGAGTCATGAAATTGCAATGATGAAAATTCCTGTCATCTACACAGTGACCTATCTAGGTAGGGCATGTGTCATAGGTGTTACTTGGTCCAGGGGAGGGCGTCATGATAACACCAAACAAATAGCCTGTAGTGTAATATTCATTAATTAGGAATTAAGCAGTAAATATTCTGACAACACCAACAGACAGTTGGTGCTGCCAGCAACAGTTTTGTGTTGTCCTCAGAGTTGAGTGTTTGTAATTGACCAAATTGCATTAGTGAAAGCAAAGATGATGCAATTTTAGGCCTTCTTTAGTACCTTGCTTCCACTTGTCTTCTCAGATTACTAATGGAATATATCCTTGTGGTGTCATTGTACTTACAGACTTTCTCAAAAAAACTTAATTATTGAAAATATTTGTCTTGCTGTAGAGTATTTTAGTGATGCTGAAATGCTAAAAGATGATTTTTCAGTGTCAAAATGTCTTAAAAATATTGTTGCTTGTGGTGACATTATACAATATTATTTTTTCACTACTGCTTTAAATAGACTGTTTTTTTTTTTGTTTTCATTTTATTAATCATTTCACCCCAAGCAAGGGGATAATGCCACTAAGACACAAAGGGCTACTGGGTAGGAAAGAATATGAAAATGTTTTAGCATTTTAGTCCTAACCATGAGACAAGATCAAAAACGGTTTTAAAAACAGTCTGTATTATTGCACAATTGCATGACCATTATAATAGCAGTAGATAGGTTCCTCTATCATCTGGATTACACGCCTCCCTGGTCTTTGGAACAGGAGTAGAGGTTTTTCCCTTATTTCCTGTTTAGAATTTGGTTTCCACTTTCTTTGCCTAAAGTTTTCTTATTCTATTTCACTCCCAGTAACCCCTTGCATCTTAATAGTATTATCGCCTTGCTTGGGGTGATATGATTGAAAAGAAAAAATTGCTAAGCACTAATAAAGAATAGGAAGTTGTGGAGAGCCATGACCACCAATATCCTGAAGGAACATGGTACACAGAAAAATCTTATTTCAATACCAAGAGAGGAGGCATTGTTATACCAGTTTTTGAGATGGTTAAAACTAACCAACCAGCAGTTGAAATCCTAACTTTTCTGAACTTTAACCCCAGCCTCTGGCATTACGCAAATTAGAATGAAAGCAGTGAGATTATATATATATATGACAGAATTCACCCCAACTTCCATAATTACAAATAAAACTGTAATACTTCAAATTTTCATAGAGATTTCATGTACATTTTTCACAGATTATGAAATAATGAATTTGAAAGTGATGCCCACAACAAAATTTTTATTTTAATGTCAAACAATAATAAAAAAAAAACCACCCAAAAGACATTTAACATAGGAAACATTATTGGCTCTCTTGCCTCAATAATCAATTGTGTAATCTTTATTATTGATTAGTGCCTTTAATCATTTTTGATAGTTTCTTACAAGATCAAATACACACACTGATAGCTATTTTGCTCCATTCTTCCTTGGTAATAGCTTTTAGTTCCTCCAAATTCAAAGGACTTTGCTTCTTTTCTTCAAATATACCATAAATTTTCAATTTAGGTCAAGACTATGGAGTATGCCAATACCTTAATTTTGCTGGCATCTACATATTTTGTAACAATTCATGCCATGTGTTTTGCATCATTGTCATGTAGGAATGTCCAGTGATACCCCAAAGATAGCTTTTGTGCACTTTGTTTTATATTATTTTTAAGAATAGCCAAATATTGCTCTTTATCCATGATACCCTGTACTCTCACTAGTTCTCCTGGTCCAGGAGCAGAAAAACAGCAGAATGCTACCACCACCATACCTAATTGTAGGGAGGGTATTTTTTAGTTTGTGAGCTCATTCAATTTTCTCCATACATAATGGGAGTTCATGTGACCAAATAATTCTAGTTTGGTTTCATTTGACCATACAGCAGAGTTCCAATAGTTATTCCCATGTTCTAGATGGTTTCTAGTATAAGAAAATCTGCATTTTAGGTGTTTAGCCTTAAGCAATGGAGTTTTCCTTGGGCAACAAGCTCAAAGACCTGCTTAATGAAAACATTTAGTGACTGTCTTCGTCAATACATTCAACCCTGATGTCTTTACAACATTGACAATGTCCTTTGCTATTAAGTGTCGATTCTTCAGAACATTTATAACAATTTTCCTTTCCATTACTTCAGAAGTTTACCATTTTCTGCCAGTCCCTAATTTATTCCCAACACAATGAGTCTCATACTTCTTGATCATGCTACAAATTGTTGATATGGGAACAGTTAAACACTTGGAAAGTGTTGTATATCAATCATGTTGTTTGTATGTATCAGATATTTTCATTCAGAACTTGTCAACTGTCTTCACCACAGTTGCAGAATGAATGAATTATTGCAATATGCTGCACTCATATATTGTCTTTATTACTTTTTAGAATGTTATCAAATCAGATCAATACTATTTCATTTTCAAAGGGTGTTTGTATTAAATGTTAAATTGAGAAAAAAACATTACACTTACCATAGAGCAATATTATTTCATAATTTTCTTAATGGAGCAAATAATTTTGGACTGCACCAATTTTTAGAACTATGAATATAATAGATTAAAACTTCTAAAAATTTCATCAATTATTCAAAACTAAAAGATGGAATCAAGTATTTATGGTAAATTCAGTAAATACTTGCAAATATTTGCATTTCCTTAGAAAATATGCAAATATTCAGTGGGGGCAAATAATTCTGTCTACAACTGTGTGTGTGTTTTTATATATATATATATGTGTGTATGTGAGTGTGTAATATTTTTTTTTTTTTTTTTTTTTTTACCTTGGCCATGTTTTGGGTTTTTTTTTTAAAGTGTTGCAAAAACCAGTAACAACATCAGGAAATAAAGGAAAAAAGGTAGCTAGTCTGGTGATGAAACTTCAGAGCTAAGGCTATTTATAAGACTGGGGTTTCTACCTCTAACCTCAAGAAAGAAAAAATATACTACTTACAAAGTTCATCAGTACTTTCTGAAGTACCATAAGTAGGTGGTGGTTCTATCCAAGAACATGGTCGACTTTCTAAGGAAATATCTGTGAGAAGAACCAATCCAGATGCCTAAAATAAAAAGAGAGAGAGAAAAATCAAAGAGAGAGAGAGAGAAAAATCAAAGAGAGAGAGAGAGAAAAATCAAAGAGAGAGAGAGAGAAAAATCAAAGAGAGAGAGAGAGAAAAATCAAAGAGAGAGAGAGAGAAAAATCAAAGAGAGAGAGAGAGAAAGAGAGAGAGAAAGAGAGAGAGTGAAATCAAAGAGAGAGTGAAATCAAAGAGAGAGTGAAATCAAAGAGAGAGTGAAATCAAAGAGAGAGTGAAATCAAAGAGAGAGTGAAATCAAAGAGAGAGTGAAATCAAAGAGAGAGTGAAATCAAAGAGAGAGTGAAATCAAAGAGAGAGTGAAATCAAAGAGAGAGTGAAATCAAAGAGAGAGTGAAATCAAAGAGAGAGTGAAATCAAAGAGAGAGTGAAATCAAAGAGAGAGTGAAATCAAAGAGAGAGTGAAATCAAAGAGAGAGTGAAATCAAAGAGAGAGTGAAATCAAAGAGAGAGTGAAATCAAAGAGAGAGTGAAATCAAAGAGAGAGTGAAATCAAAGAGAGAGTGAAATCAAAGAGAGAGTGAAATCAAAGAGAGAGTGAAATCAAAGAGAGAGTGAAATCAAAGAGAGAGTGAAATCAAAGAGAGAGTGAAATCAAAGAGAGAGTGAAATCAAAGAGAGAGTGAAATCAAAGAGAGAGTGAAATCAAAGAGAGAGTGAAATCAAAGAGAGAGTGAAATCAAAGAGAGAGTGAAATCAAAGAGAGAGTGAAATCAAAGAGAGAGTGAAATCAAAGAGAGAGTGAAATCAAAGAGAGAGTGAAATCAAAGAGAGAGTGAAATCAAAGAGAGAGTGAAATCAAAGAGAGAGTGAAATCAAAGAGAGAGTGAAATCAAAGAGAGAGTGAAATCAAAGAGAGAGTGAAATCAAAGAGAGAGTGAAATCAAAGAGAGAGTGAAATCAAAGAGAGAGTGAAATCAAAGAGAGAGTGAAATCAAAGAGAGAGTGAAATCAAAGAGAGAGTGAAATCAAAGAGAGAGAGAGAGAAAAATCAAAGAGAGAGAGAAAAATCAAAGAGAGAGAGAAAAATCAAAGAGAGAGAGAGAAAAATCAAAGAGAGAGAGAGAAAAATCAAAGAGAGAGAGAGAAAAATCAAAGAGAGAGAGAGAAATCAAAGAGAGAGAGAGAAAAATCAAAGAGAGAGAGAGAAAAATCAAAGAGAGAGAGAGAAAAATCAAAGAGAGAGAGAGAAAAATCAAAGAGAGAGAGAGAGAAAGAGAAAAATCAAAGAAATAAAGATAAACAAATGAAAAAAGATGACTTGAAGATTTCATTTAAGTATGAAACTGACTCTCACAGGCAGAGTGTGGCGAGTCTCTTACTGCTCTGTCACTATTTCCATGGGAAGTGCTCAGATAAACTACATTCTTTGGTTTTGCCAGGACTAAACCTTATGGCTAGGACCTGCCATGTCATTTACATTATAGCAAACTACCCACATTCCCTTTATATTCCATCACTGAGAAGTAAGTACCACTTAGCCTCTTCCCATGAACCACTGCTCTGTGGCACCGACTTCCAAGAGGATTCCCCAATCACTACAGTCTTAATCTGTTCAAGTGTAGGGTTCACCATTCTCTTCCCCTTCCATCTGTACAAATTGTCTCCTAATGTAACCTATCTCTAGTGGTTCCTGAGTTATGTACAGGGTGAACCTTACTGTATAAAAAAAACAATACATCCAAGGATAAAGCCCCAAGGAACTCCTTGCATCAATGTGAAAGGATTTATTAATTCCTTTAAATGATCTTTGATGCCAACTATGGTAAATGTAAGTTCTTAGCAACAGTTTCCTTGTAGCTGTTATTTTCTTTAAAATATCCTGGTTTCTTACATGCTCTGTTTATTGCATTCTCAACATAGATAAAAAAAATGAGATATTTTTCATTTATATTCAAAAAAGAAATTCACAAACTGCCATTTTATGATTCTTTAAAACTATCAATGTCACTGCTAAGCTTCAAAGGAATTACCTTTTTCTTGCTTATTGGTTCACTGCTGTCATTGGAATTACACAATCCTTTTGTAAAAGAATCATTTATTAAGGATTAATTATTCATGTACCTGTTCTTTGATGGCAACTATGGTAAATACAAGTAGGTACAAAATCTGACTTACTTTACATAGGTCTGGATCATGAAGTGAAAATATGTAAAAACATTCATATAAATTGAAGGATTGGTGTGTGTGTTTCTAACTCAATCTAAAAATGCATTTTATTCAAATTTTTTAGATACACATTAACTTTATTACATGAACTAAAAATTGCTTTTACTTTTAACAACATACATAGCCATGTTTTTTGTTGAGGTCTGATAGGAATTAATCTTGCAGAAAGCAAGGTGGGTCCTGAGTTTCATACATGTGGCAATTGTCAGGCACAAATATTGTTAGTATAAATTTTAGCTCTATTATTTTACAGAAAGCACTTACCTTACTTACCACCAGCACTTACTGTGTACTATATATATCTTTGGACTCCCCTGCCATTTTTGATGTACAAGGCTATGGCAACTCAGTTCTTCGAACTGAACAGCCAGTACTATCCACACATATGATTTGATTATAGTGGTGAAGGCTTGTGTAGAACCAACCATACTTTTAGGAAGAGATTAATACAGAGAACTGGTACACAGTGGCACAAATGATATTAATCAGGTTTTGAATTCCAAGTTGTCATGGACTGTTTGTCACCCAAGGATATAGGACCAAGTTTGCCCTGCTATTTATTCATAGCTGGGGGGAGAAGAGATAAAGTCATACCTTTCTTAAAGGTATTTACACATAATTGAACATAAACAACTGGAATTCAAACTCAGCTCTCCGATTCCACTATCTGAGCTGCTATACATCACACCACCATTCCTATATAGTTAGTTCCTCTCATTCTCTATGGAACATTGGACTCTTTTTGATGACACATCTGAACAAAAGCTGACCAAGTGTAGCAGAGGTTGTATTCATTTGGCTGTGCAAATAGTAAGAGATTCAGTGGGAAATTTTGGATTCACAAGCGATCTCCAGCCACATCTATATACACTTTTAGGATAGTGTAATCTGGTTTGAATTCAAGGTTTCCTTCTCTTTGGTTGTTACCCACATAAATGAATGCAATGAACTCTGCTCTCATGATTCCTAAATCCAAGCTCCGACCCATTATTCCACCGTACCTCCTATATATCATGTTATATATACTTATTACTATAAACATTGTATTTAGTTGGATTTCTTCAGCCCTAAGTCAGTAGACATTAATTTCACTGTCTTAAAAAAAAAAAAAAAAAAAAACAATGTGATGTCTACTCAAACATGTGTACACGCTAAATATAAGTTATACTAATAAGAAATATGTCATTGTATGTGTGTAATACTCATGTACACCACTATAATGGCCCTTTGTCCATGTATTGAACAATTTTGAGAAAATGTAATTTCTTTTATTTGAAGCTTAAAAAAATAGCAAAATTTAAATCTTAAGTAATTTCCAACTCCACGCACACACACACACACACACACAACTAAAAAGGACAAAAACAATAAACTTCTCTTACCTGGAATGCATATATAGCATCAACATATTTGGAGGAATAGACAGTTGTTGACCTCTTTCCTCTATAATCTGTACAAAACAGAAAACAAAACTGTATTTTTCTTTTTTTAAAATAATATCCAGAAAGGCTACATCAAGCAACATTGCAAATTTACAAAATAAGTTTCCATCCAGATTTTCTCTGTCAGATAGAAAATATTTATATGTCCCCTCATCTCTTTGCCAACCTCTGAAATTAAAGTACATCACAGTATCAAACAAAATTTATAAATCTACCAGCCTGTATATTAAAAATTAGAACATTAGAAACTCCTTCATCCCACAATAGTAAGGGCTGACACATACAGTATATACTTGCGTATAAGCCAACTTCATATACAGTGTGACCCCCGAGTTTTTTTACATAAATTTTAAACCCTACGGAAAAAATGCATGATTTTTAACCTTTTTAAAAAATTACCTGTGTATAGTGTGACCCTCTATTTTTTTGAGGGGTAAAAAAAGATAAAAAAAAATAAAAAAAAATAAATAAAACCAAAAAAAAGATTAAAAAAAAATAATAAAAATAAAAAAAAAAAGATTAAAAAAAAGAAAAAGAATAATAAAAATAAAAAAAGTAATAAAATATAAAAAAATAAAAAATAAAAAACAATATCATAAAAACTTGAACTATATTTGAATACAGTATATTATTTTACTGATTTAAAAAAATTGTAATACCATTTCTTATTTTTTCATAAAAAGAAAAAAGAATTTTTTTTTAATCATTTCATTACAAGCAAAGCCTCTAAGACAAGGGAGTTGCTAAGTTTGAATGCAGAATGTAATATTGCAAGACATTGTTGACAAGCAAAACAAGAATTTGTGAGTGATCTACTGCTCTGGACACCTAACCAAGTCACGAGATTGATTGGTCACCTAGAATACACCTACATTGACGAGATATGTTCTGACACAGAATTCCATCCTAATGATCTTCCAACCATGATGGTTGGTGCAATAGACCCCATGAATGTCCGAGCTCGCCTGACTGGATAAATATAACAAATTAAGGATAGAGAATAAAAAAAAGAACAGAAATTAATAAAACAGAAAATAACAATTGACATTTGATCTTCAGAAATTTAAATACAAAGTTAAGTAGCTGGAAGAGAGTTGCATAAGTGAGAAGTGCAAAAGAAGAAACAGCATAGAATTTATAGTTACATCTTGACATTTCAACTGTAAACTGACAAGACCTAGCTGCCAATTTAGTACTGCACTTTAATTCATAAAGTCTAGGTATCAAAGAGGAAAATTCATCAGAATAATTACCATGAAAATATTCATAAAAAAAAAAAAAAAAAAAAAAAAAAAAAAAAGGGAAGTTATGTTATGGCAGGTGGGAAAAATGACTGATGGCAAAATACCAGGTGAGGACCAATAACATTGCCAATTTTGGGGATTTTATCAAGAATCTCTAAAATACATATGACCAGATATAGCAGCAATAGTCAATGCATGGTTGAGCTGGCTAGATGTAGCCATAAGTTTTATGCTAACAGTTTCTTTTCTCACACTTCTCACTTGTGGAACTAACTCCCTTTTGGCTCCATGTTTTCCAGCCAACTTTCATCTGTAAAAATTTAATGTTAATTGCTATCTA
Organism: Acanthosepion lycidas; assembly: GCA_963932145.1. Lineage (NCBI taxonomy): Eukaryota > Metazoa > Mollusca > Cephalopoda > Sepiida > Sepiidae > Acanthosepion > Acanthosepion lycidas. The sequence continues at coordinate 36,996,614 of OZ010606.1, forward strand.
CCATCCTTCTGATTACTATTTTCTCTTCCTGCTCATTATTAGTGTTTCTGTTCCTAATTATTCCACACACCCCTTGTGTCTTACTGGCTTCACTGCTTTGCATTGAATGATACCGATTAAAAAAAAAAAAAAAAAAAGAAAAAGAAAACACAAACAAAACTTGAATGGAGCATCTACTCAAATACAGGTATCCACTAAAATTAAAATTTGAAGTAATAAAATATGTTGGATTGAAAAATAAAATCCATTAGTTCTTTATAAAATTATTATAATCATGGATTAGTCAGTTATGTGCCATGTGTAATATGTGCTTAGGCAATCATGTATCTTTCAATACATGACTGGCGAGGCAGATTTTTTTCCCCACAATAGGTTGCCATTTCTTTCTGCAATAGACCAGTTGCCATCCAAGGCTATAGAACATAGTCTGTCCTGATATTTACCCATAGCTGGAGGAAGAAGAAGAGGATTCATACCTTTCCCAAGGGTATTATTAGCACATAAGTGACTGTAATGGATTCGACTGGAATTTGAACTTGGCTCTCTGATTCCTTAATCTGAGCCACTATCCATTAATCCTCCGTGCCTCCTCTATAATCATGAATAATGTAATTTTATATTATAAAAAATTAGTACAAAATTTATTGAAGTTATTTTTCTTAATTCATTTTAAATGGAATGTTTTAGACTTCAGAGAATTTGTTGAATTTATCAATTTTACTTTATCATAATTGTGGATAATGTTAGCAAATTGATAAAGTCTAAAACATTCCATTTAAAATGAATTAAGAAAAATAACTTCAATGAATTTTGTATTAATTTTTTATAACATGAAACTGTTTAATCATATCATGCATTTATATATAATGTAAATTATTCACATTTTTATTTCATTTGCTTAATCTTCAACGAAAATAATACATTACTGTGAATTACATTAAAATGTATTAAATATAGTATCAAATCAACAAATTTTGTATTAATTATAATTTAAAGTTGTTTATAACAATGAATGTAAATATGTTTTTACTTTTACGTCCTTTGCTTAATATTATCAGCTGGTTATTGCTATCTAATTGTCTTTGTTCCAAAGTGATAAAAAAACAAAAACAACAAAAAAAAAAACAAAAACAACAAAAACAACAAAAAACAAAAACCCAGCTTTCTCTGCATTTGGTTAATAACAAACATTGTAGGATCTCATTAACCCTAACATTTGTTGAACAATTTTAATTAATAAATCTTGGTAGGGTTTACAGCTTCCTTAGGATATTTTTGTATAGCTACTCAATTCATTTTCTATCTGTATGCAAGCAGTTGGCTCCCAGTAAAAGTTCTGAACTATTCTAACGTCCTTTCCAAATAGAGTTTTCCTAGAAGTTCAAATAGATCCTTGTACTATACATAGTCAAACTCAGTTCAAAATTAAACAGTAAAGGACACTTTGTGGCATGTTGGCAGCAACTTACTGAACACATTGTCATTTATTTTCATGATTATTGTACACTTCACATTCTTCTTAAAACAAATTCTGATTAATTCTACACTAATTTCTACTGACCAGATGTAAAAATCACCAAAATCCAAGATTGAACAAAAATTCCATCAACTGTGCATAGGCTCTGCCCACAGCTTCTGTTTTTACTCACACACTCAAAGAAAAAATAAGCAATACAATTCAGAATGTCCACGCAATGAAACCCACCCCCACTTAAAAAAACAAAATAAAAATTGGAGCTGACCTGAGCCTAGAAAAGAAGATAAAAACCCATCAAAGGACATCTTTGTCAGTCAGATGGCATAACAGCCCAGATTCACAACGCTTGTTGGAACATAACCTCCCCTCTCCAAAAGACTAACGTCATCGCAGTAAGTCACAACTCACTTTCCCTCTGCTACTATACACCTCTGCAGACGACTTTTACAACTTATCTCCTTTCAACAAAAGACATTTACATTGATTTATCATTTGTTGTATCTTATGTTAATAAAATTGTTTATTTATTTAAACCTCCATTGTTTCTTCTTTGCTCTGCCACTTAATATAAGCAAGTATTTTGCAATATGTCATAATAAAAAAAATGATGTCTAATGAAATGTTAAATTAGGTCCAAATGGCCCCAAAACAAAACTGCTTTCTTTTAATCATCTGAGAGAACCCTTTTTACCTTTTATCAGCATGGCTGGTGCTAATCTCCAGAAGAGTGATTCATTGTGCCTTCTCGGACTAACATTTTCTGCTGTTATGAAGTGAAAAGATCATATTGAAACAATTTCTAAGCCTACTGCTAGGAAAGTTAGTTACTTGTATTGTGCTAGACAATTTTTCATTCCAGAATCTATCTTACACATTTATAAGTCTATCATTTGTCCTTGTTTTGAATATTGCAGCCACATATTGTGCTCCTGTTATATATTTAAAGATTCTTGATAAAATCCAAAGAAGAATCTGCAATGTTATTGGTCCTGACCTGGCATATTGGCTTTAGTTGCTTTCCCACTGCCATAACATAGCTTCTCTGTGCCTTTCTATAAATACTTTCATGATGATTGTTCTGATGAACTTTCCTCTATAGTACCTAGAATTTATGAATGTATGCACAGTACTAGATTGGCAGCAACATCTCATATTACATATGAAATGGCCAGATGTAACCATAAGTTCAAAGCTAAAGTTTCTTCTGTTGCACTTCTTGGTTGTGGAACACTCTACTGGCTTCTTGCTTCACAGTCAACTTTGATCTTCAAAAATTTAAATACAATGTCAACTATCTTCTGTTTTAATTCATTTTCTTTTATTGTCGTCTCCCCTTAGTAGTTTTTTTCTGATTCTCTAACACTCCTTTGCATCTTAGTGACATTATTGTCTTTCTTGGGGTGAAATGATAAAAATAATTGCCAAGTGCCACAAAGGATAGGAAGTTGTGGAGAAATATGACTACCAATATACTGAAGAGACACATAGAAAAAGAAAAGTTTTAGTCCAGTACCAAGAGAGGTGGCATTATTAAGATTGTTATACCAATCTTTGAGATTGGTAAAACCTGCCAACCAGCAATTAAATTCCTAATTGTTACCTAAGCTTGAAGCACAACACCTCTGGCATTTCTGAAAAATATGTTTCTATCTAAGCCACAAGTCAGACCCTTAAAGTTATTTACTGAGATGAGCTTAGTTTGGCACAAGGCTGCTGAAGTGAGGTACAAAGTAAGGGTTTATTAACCATTGAAATCAGAGAGAAGCTTGTTAACTATTGTTCTGTCTAGGTTTTTAAATACTCTGTTCAATTTGAGAAGTTAATCTATTTGATATTACTTACCACTGGATATGATGCCATGTTGTTGTTCCAACAATACATTTTGACAATATTTGTCTGGTAAAGGAGATTGATTTGCGTGCTGGTAATGATATTCCTTTAATTTCTGGAAAACCTGCAAGAAAAATCAAAGCGGAAAGTAGCCCAAATTGTTTGCCTGCATAGGTTTACTTCATTTGTATAACATTCTCCAATATATTGCACTGATAAATTTACAGTCTTATAAATCATATACTGAAAAATTCTTTTTATTTTTTCTTTAAGAAAATAAAAAAAGTGGTAAAATTTTGTTAAAATCAGAACATACATGTTACCCCTCACTGTTGTGGCATGAAAGAGTTTATTTCCTAATGTTCTAATTTTAAATATAGGGATTGGGAGAGTCATAAATTTTGTCTGATATTGTGATGGATTTTAATTTCAGAGTTTGACAAACAGATGACAGGACAAATAAATTCTTTATTTTATTTACTTTCTTTAATTCATTTACATATGACAATCATGAAGAAAAATGTTTCTTGTAAATTTCAAATTTACAATATCACTTTATCTCTTGGCATCTCAAACACGTGGCCTGTGGGTCATATGCAGCCCTTTACAAGCCCGTCTGCAGCCCATACAAAGGATACTAATTTGGTCATTTAACAGCAAAAATTGCAGTTTTAAAATTTAGAAATTACAGTATTTAAGAAAATAAATCACGTTTTTTACATTTTGATTTATTTTGATACAATACCAAATAAGAATACCATTTACTGCATAAATGTATTTAAAATAATTTTAATATTATCAAAAAACTAAGTTAGTACAGTACTAAGCTATTATTTTAAAAATTGTAGCAAATATTCAATATCCTTGGTGGCTGAGAAAATAGTGCAGGAACTCTAGTAGCCATGCCACCAGCTATGACACCACAAAAAACAATATGGCAGTTCATTAACAGTTGTAAATAGAAATCTTTCTTTCAAAAGGTTTCACTTTTAAAGGTGAAATATGAGCAAATAAAAGTTTTAGAGGTGTTATTAAAATTGCTTTATCTCTTTTTGCTGTTAGCTGTAGTTTAAATGTAACTAATTTTTCAGATTCCACATCATCAATTTTGAAAATTAGTTTTTTTCCTACTACTTCAACCCTAAAAGGGCTAATGCTCCTCCAGCTCAGAGAAAAAAAGCTAATTGAATGAAGGACAAGTGTTTCAAAACAGCGTGAATTACAGTATTTTTGCATAATGGCAAATGAAAAGATACATTATTTAATTTGCAACAATTCCATCACCATGCCAAAAAAGTACGTGAAAAGACATGATGGAACAAACCATCTATTTTATAATAAATATGAAGGCCCAATGCATATTTCAAAACTCAAGGAATTGACACAGTTACAGACCTTTTTTTATGAAAATTCAGAAACAATGTCATTTCTGTTACTGCAAGCTATGAACTCAGCCAAATGATAACCATGAGTAGGAAATCTTACAGTGAAGGCGATTTCGTAAAGCAATGCCTTATAAAAACAGCTAAAATTGTATGCCTAGAGAAAGCGCACTTATTCAAAGACATTTCATTAACCAGGAACACTGTTGTTGATGAAATGTCAGGTGATTTGAACAACTGTATCATCAAATGTTAAACATTTTTCTATTGCTATTGATGAGATTATTGACATCACTGGAATAGCACAACTTGCAATCTTTATCAGAGTCTGAAGTGGTCCCCCATGCATGATACTACAACAAGCCAGGGCATCTTTGAAAGTGTTGAGCAGGTTCTGCATGAGTATAGTTTTGATTTGAGTAAACTTGCATGCTTATCTACTGACACACCAGTTAGCAAACATAATGATATTGCTGCCAAATTAGAAAGAAAACTAGAAAACTTGCATCCAGATTCATCATTTGCACATTTTCACTGTATTATTCATCAGTAAAATTTGTGTTCAGAGATCTTAAAATTGGATCAAGTGCTTAGCTTGGTCACAAAGACAGTGAACTATATCAGATGCCATGATCTCAACCACTGTCAATTCAGTCAGATGGATAATCAGTTCACTGTTGTTCTATTCTACACAGAAGTCTGCTGCTTGTCATGTCACAAAGTTTGTCTTCTTTTTTTTTGAGACAAGAAATAATTATGTTTTTAGAGATGAAAGATCAAAACACACAGATGAAATAAAACATGAAAGTTTTCTCCAAGATCTGGCTTTTGCTGTAGATATTGCACAATTAACTGATCTTAATTTGAAAGTACAATGTAAAAAACAAACTTATCACCTAGTTGTTTGTTCGTTTGTTTGGGTTTTATGGCATATCAACCACTGTGGGTTATTTGATGCCAAATCCAGTTTATATGAATTTTAAATGCCTATTTTGTATAGAATAAAAAACGTAGAGCTGGCAACATTATTTGTCTGAAAACATTATCTGAGACCTTGCTCACCTAGTTGTATGATGATATCAAGTGCTTCATGACAAAACTAAGCTAATGGAAGTCACAGTTGTCTAATGAAAATTTTGTTCATTTTCCTACATGCAAGGAGCTAAAAAAAAAAAAAAAAAAAAAAACACTGCCAGTACCAAGACTGTACTTAGCTTTGCTAAGTATGACAGTCACTTGGAATTGTTGTCAAAAGGAATTTCAGAAAAGATTTAGTGATTTCTCATCTTTTGAACATCAGTTTACATTATCCTCAACACCATTCATGTTGCCAAGACAAAAGAAAGCCTACAGATGGAACTATTGGAAATGCAGTCAGATTCTACACTCAGAACAAAGTATTTTAAAGTAGGAATACCTAATGTTTTGTTAAGATCAAGTAACAGGACTTGTGACATGGATTGATAGAAACATACAGTGAAAATAAAATATTTGGCTCAAATTTTGGTTGTATAAAATACGGTCAGATGATTGGAGATTGGATGAGAAGTGTTGCAACTGTACCATTGAAAGACATACAAGTAAATAAATGAATATAGTGTTTCCCACAAATCTTTTTCAATTTAAAAAGGTTAAATGACTGCCTATAAGACTAGTATTTTTACTTAAAATTAATCTAATCAAAGTTTTTCATATTAAGAAAAAAAAAAAAATAAATGGCAAAAACTGTCAATGGAAATTATATTTCATTATTGATTTATATGAGAAATACATTTGATATAAAATTTCTTTAAAATCATTTAAAAAATGCTTTTTTTTATCTTGCCTATTCCATCATCATACTAAAAGTCAGCAAATTCAGTTGGTAAAATTAGGCAGAGATTTACTCTCTTCAAAATGGCTATCATATTATTGTTTGAGGCATGTTAAGACATGAAGATAATCTCAGTTAACATGAATACTTAAAAACCATGAAGAATGCCACATAGACGCTATTTGTAACCTTCCTACCAGAGTATAGTATTTACTTTATATTTATGGATCAAGTAAAAAGCATAAAACCACTTCTCCCCGTACTATGTTCCATCAGATATTTCAACAAAAAAAAGTCTACACCTTGTCATCAGTAGGGTTGAGAATACATTGATTGTGTTCCCTAGAGAGGAGTAAAATCCATCCAAAAGGAGATAGCTACTAAGAAAGTGCTTATTGACTTAAGTACAATATTTATCTTATATCCAAACCAAATAAATGCTTATAGACTCAAATATTAAAAAAAAAATTGATTGATTTTGACATGAAATAACCCAAGAATTGATAAGCCATAAAATTAACCAATAAAAAACCCCCAAAAGATAAGCATAAGATTATGACCAAAAGATAAGCATAGATGAGTAGGGACTTGTGCCAATGACTCTTATATTTTACCACCCTAGTAAAGATAAGAGTAAAAAAAAAAATGTTAGGGACCAATCATATATTAGGTAGAATTCACCATATACCCACTTACCCTCCCTTTTCAGATATAAGGGATAAAATTATACTAAGATGAAAGTAAACTGGATACCTGTTTTTTCCTGGGGGTAAAATCCAACTGTTTACAAAGAACTTTCAAACAATAGTGAATTATTATCTTATATTTATAACTTCTTACTAATCAAAAACAAATTGAAATTAATCCATATTTTTGTTTCTTTATTACCTGTTCTTTTGTAATCCAACTGTTCCAACCTGGGAATGTACTAAAATCAACCAAGTTGAGAGCACAGTAAGAGTTGATGCTTCCATTTAATTCAAAGTCAATTTTGTCTCCTGGGTACAATGTCTTTTGTGGAATTTTAAACCCAACCTGTTCAAGAAAGAAACCAAAACAGAAAGGTTGTAAAGCTGCTTTTTTATCTTTCATAGATAAGTATAAGAATAATATTATTAAAGATTTTATTGGTGCAGAAAACCGACATATTTAAATATAGTTAAAAGAAATGGGGACTGACATTTAATACAGGAAGAAAAATAAGAGTTGCAGGTTAACTGGTTTCACTTCTCACTAATCAAAATTTGATCAAGGACAAGGAGATAAAAGTACATACCAACTAAAAAAAGGAAAACACCAATATATTACATTACATTAGTAATATTCTAACACTGAATATTTATATGCAGATCACATTAAGTCCTACCAGCCAATTCCTTCTGTTTTCATAGAAAAGGCTGCCTAGATTTAATGTTAATTGTGTCAAGTACTTTGAGATGAAATCTCAAGTGCAAACAGAGAACATGCTCATCTGATATATCATGGCATGCTGACAGTTTTTTATGATGGATTCCCTTCTCTAGCTTTACCATCACCCTTGCCATTTCAGAGGCTGAGCGCTATTGTAAGCTTCGGAATCAATTAAGATTCCTGCGAGAGTGTTGGGCAGCCTTGAGGGCCATTTCTTGGTTCAGTGATCATTCATAGCCTCACAGGCTATTGTATCATGATCTAGTGGAGTGGGTCGCAATTGACCTTCTTTGTGGCCACCTTGGCTTGTTGGCATCATAGTAGCACTCTTTCTGGTCTTGGGCACCAGTGGTGGTTTATCTCGATAACCCTGAGTTTTCAATTAATTGGCAATTTGATTAGGAACGTACTATCTCTCAATGACAGTCTTTTTGTTTCTTGTCTTCTACCCTTTTTTTAAAACAAAAATATATAAAAATGTTTATGAATTATGAAATGCTCCCCTCCAAAATTGAATCCTCTGTCAACACACAGCATAGGAAAAACAAACTTGAAGCATGCTGAGGGCACATCAAGTGCGGCATTCCCAGCCCCCTCATGACATAGATATTGGGCAACAGTTTCCAAGGCCAAATGCTTGCAACCACCCCACAAAATGGTGACTGAGCACCTTTCTGTTCTTGTAGAGAAGAAGTACAGCTAATCAATAAAGGATAATAGGAAAGACGTAAGTGGCACATGCCTCCGTCTTACCCTTTACGGACCACCACCATTGAAGCCAAGTCTGGACTGCCGCTCCGACCTTTGACCAATTCTTCTTCAGCTGGAGACTACGCCCAAACCACACTCCAAGAATGTTGATGGGTTTGTCTGTCCAACTAAAGGGTCCCAAAAGCGCTAGGCCCTTCCAGGCACCTGACTGCAAACCAGATGATTTGTCGCAGTTAAATTTTGGCCCTGGAATTTGAACTTTGTTCTGATTTCTCATTCAAAGGCATTATCCATGAAATGACACACATCCCATATATATAATAAAAATGTTAATGGTCAGAGTTGAAACAGTAGTAACAAAATGCTCACTACACACATAAAAAGATAATTTAACATGGGGAGCTTTTAAATATAGAAAAAAATTTAGTTATAATAGCATTTCCAGAACAAAAAACTCTTTTGAATCAGAGATCAGAAATTATAACCCATTGTATAACATAGTAAAAAGTACTTTTTGAGTTCATATGAAGTGGGATGAAAAGAAAGTATGTATATTTCATTTAATCCCCCACTGATACATTTCCAATACAATTGATTTTCCCCCCTCTTCCTCCTCATCTTCTATCACAATCTCATGTTGTGCACTTATTCATTTATTTATTTTTTAAAATATGGTGTTTATAAATTTTTTTATCTTTGAAAAAAATAAAGTGTTAGGAAATCAACTGACCAAAATCACCTGAAGATACTGAAAGGTTGAAACCAAGGTAGTGGAATCGGCTGATCTGCTAATTTTATATATATATATATATATATATATATATATATATATATATATATATATATATATATATATATATAGATATTTTTTTTTCCCAGACACACAATCATATGTTGTAACTGAAGAATTAGATGTGCTGCTTAATTTAAAAGGATAAATCTATTTAAGTGAATAAATGTGTTGTTTGCTTCAAGAAATTTTTATAGTCATTTAAATTTTTAATAAACTTACAAATCCAAATTACATATTTGTAAGATTTTTGCAAAAATGAAATTAATTTGGCAATTGTGTAAATGAAAACTGTACCTTATTTTTGAAGCAAGTTTTGACTGTAAATTCTTGGTAATCACTAAGCAGCTCTTTATCATCATTCAACAAGTAAATGGTTAAATAACTCAAAGGTGACATTTCATGAATTATTTTGAGATTCAAGTTCAATTCTGCAGTAAAATGTTCCTTTGTGGCTCTAGGCTTTCGTTCTCTGTCTGTAAGAAATAAAAGATAATAAAACATTAAAAAGAAAAACACAAGAAATCCAAAGGAGAATCTGCAATATTATCAGTCCTGACCTGGCACCCCTACTTCAATCACATCCTATCATTGAAATATAGCTTCCCTGAGGCTTTTCTCTAAATACTTTTATGGTTATTGTTATGATGAGTTTTCCTCTTATTTTGTTGTGGGTCAGTTATGCATTTCCCAGCTTGTTTCGGGTATTAGTAACGTCGGTGTTTGAAATTGGGAATAATATGCTGTCTCCTGAAAATCCCACAACAAAGATGGCGGACTTGGTATGCAAATTCATGTAAAGAAATGACAAGAACCAATATATATGTACAAACAAATGATAATGTATTAAGAAAGGTTACAAGTGACAAATACAAAGATGTGTGTGTCAAATGAATGTGGAAACTGTTTGGGTTCAAAGTATGTGAAGTTTGAATGTGTGTGTGTGTGTGTGTGTATTGTTCATACATTTCCCAACATGAATGCATTCTCCATGAAAGGTTTACATGTTGACAAATAAGCAGATGAGGTAAGAAAAGAGTGAGAAAAAATATTGCAGAGTATTTATAGTTCAGAGAGGGTCCCCTAAGAGCAGTTTTGAAAATTAGGAAGGGTTAACCTGACAACTTCAATTTCATGAATTTAAGTGCAGCACTAGATTGGCAGCTCGGTCTCATCATTTTACTGTTAATGTTGCTAAATGTAACTGTAAGTCCTATGCTGACAGTTCCTTCCCACTTCCTGCTTTCCTGTTAACTATATCTTTAAAAATTTAAATACATGAATTGACATCATCCGTCTCTTTGAATGCTGTTTTTTTTTTTTAATGTTCAATGTCTCAAAATTTTCTCAGTTTCTTTCTTGCTCAGTCCCCTTAGTGGCTTTATTGCCTTGATTTAATTGATTAAAAGAAAAAGCACATTATCAGTATAATTATTTAGCATTTAATAACCATTATATTGGTAAAATGCTATGGGCAAGGATTTCAATTTCAGAGTCTTTAACCATTACAACACTGCAGGCGAAAATAGTCACCATAGAATTCTCTCCCTTTGCTACTCTAGGCGCATTCTGTCAACTTGAGAGGGTTGCTATAAACACTTGTCAACTGTTATTTCCAGTATTTTAACCTGAAAATCACCTACTACTGCTTTGGAACAAGGCTAAACTCCCGTTTTTCAACGCCATTTTTGAATTCTAGACTCTACACAAAGTGTAACATTGATTAAACCCATGTTAATTTTTTTGCAAATGTTTCAATTTTTTTGTTTTCAACATCAAAACATGCATGCAAAACAATGCATTACATCAAAATATTACTCATTCATTCTTTTATTAGTATACAAAAATTAAAATCTATACTCACAATACAAAGAAAGTTATAACAATTTTAAAACAGTAGGTGTTCATGTTTTTGCACCCTCAAAAAAAAAAAAAAAAAAAAAAAAAATGCATTGACAGGGGGAATAACTCTGGAAAGAACTTAACATTAGAAAGAAATAAAGGTTAAAATAGCTCAAAATGTAGTAGTAGTAGCCAGTAAGCTATTAGTTTGTACTCTTGAGAATAGGATAAATCTAATGATGGTTTCATTTGTTTATATATTTCTGTGAATCTAAAACTTTATCATGTTCAAAATAAGGATCTACTTGCTGGCAGAAGTGATATACCAAAAAGAATTACACAGCCCAACATGTAAGTAGAATCAAACTGTATGAGTAACTTTGCATGAATGATTTCATCCTTTGTACACTTTGTTTGCTCTGTTACTCAGTCAGTTCTGAAATACCAAAATTTATCCAATATATCCAAAGACTGTATACTGACAAGCAGTCAGGTCTCATCGTTCAATCCTCAGGCAAAAAATTTAGACTGGACATATATGGGTCTTAGAAAAAGTTATCAGAAATGAAATATATTAGCCATTTTTTATCTGTAAAAGAAAAAAAAAAAAGGCAAAAATATAAAATATACAGTAATTATCCATGAAAAACTGTACAGCTTACAAACTTATAATAGACTTGTTTACCATATTCTTTCAGTGGTTCTGAATAGAGATTAGATTATATCACATAGTATCATCATACCCACAAATCTACATGTGAGGGGGGGTACTAAAAAAATCCCTAGCCTGATCAAGGAGTTGACCATAGTTGCAATCGTCGAGTCAATGCAAATGATTCTTTCCTTAGCTGTATAGTACATGCCTGTTTGAATTCAGAGTTTTTCTTCTCCTACACCAGTTGCCACATAAGGCTATAGAATCTGATCTGTCCTGTTATTTACACATAGTTGAGGGGAAAAGGAATGGATTAACACCTTTCTCAAGGGTATTAGCATGTAAGTGAATGTAATGAACTTAATTCAAATTTGAATTTGGTTCTCAGATTCCTTCATCTGAGTCACAATCCATTACTCTACTGTGCCTCCAAGCCTGATCAAGAAGGGATTATTAAAAAAAAAAAAAAAATAATTTCTGATATTTAGCCATTTGGTCAGATTTCTGATTAGCCATTTGGTCAGATTTCAGAGAATGGGTTTGGCTAAGAACTTTTCAGCACATTTTTGTATAATTAAAACACTTGATATTTTAAATTGTAATGTTATAATTCGTATGAATCTTTGTTTTCTTTATCATTCATTTTTTTTTTTTTTCTAGTATTTATATTCAATTAGCTGAAGAATTGTTGGCCATTATCAGTCATTTTTGACTAGTAAGTAATTACTTCCATCTTTACTTTTAGCTTCTTTTTGATTGCAACTGTAGGAATATCCCACTTGTCTGCCAAAAAACTTCCAACAACAATAATTAATGGGCTACATACAGATGTACCTAATAATTAGTAGGCTACATACAGATGTACCTAATAATTCTACTAAACCAAGAAGGATCTCTTCCCAAAATCTAATTCTCTTTAATAAGACTTTGCATACACCATGAAGAATTGACATGTAGGAGTCATGAAATTCCCCAGGTTGTACAGCATACAACATACTTTTGTGAACCAAATAATGGGTTCTACATGTAGAGTGACAGTTTGCCAAAAAATGTTCATATGCTGGTTATGTTTTTTTTAACATCTGTCTATATTTCTGAGACGAGCTAGTGTAACTATTTACATTGTTTGAACTGTTGTCCTCATCTTTACTGTCAATTTAATGGAAGAATTTTCATTTTTGTTTTGTATGACATAAACACTGATTGAGCAGAGAGACATGTATCATAAAACCAATATATACGAATTTAGATTATCATATAATTAAACAAAATGGTAAGGAAAAACAAAAACAAAAAAAATAGATATATACTCTTCTTCTTTTTTCGCCTCTTCTTCTTCTTCTTGTTCTTCTTTGCTTCTTTCTCTACAACAACATTTGACACCAACACATCTGGCTTTGTATCTGTGTGGTTGGTCAGTATTTGATCTCCTTTTGGACTATAAGTTGTAGGAGTAGGAACTTGATTGGAAAGGCCCTCAGTACTGTCAGTATCTGGAGTACTCAAGTTGTTTATTATAGTGTCCAACAGATTAGGCGGAGAATCTTCGGTATAGGCATTGCGATGATCAATCCGGTAAGACATTTGTCCATTGGCAACAATTTGGCTCTTGGACAACACCTAAATTGAAAATAAATAAATAAATAAGTGACAAGAAAATCACTTGCAAAAAATTCTTAATGCTAATATTCTCACTATTTAAAAAAAAAAAAAAAAAAAATAATTTTTTTTAACCAAGTTTATTACTGTGGATAAAAAATCTTTTCATCCAGTAATGGATTGTAGCTCAGATTGAGTTCAAATTCCAATCAAGTTTATTACATTCACTTATGTGCAAATAACCTTGGGAAAGGTATGAATTCTTGCTTCTCCCCCCAGCTATGGATAAATAGCAGGACAGACTGGATTCTATAGTCTTGAGTGGTAACTGGTCTAAGAGAAGAAAAAACTGAATTCAGAACCAGCGTGATCTAACCACCTGCTGCCTAGTAGGCCCTGTCTCTTTAGGCAAAGGCTAGGAGGAGGTAACAGAAAATAATGGACTCATCAGGCTTGGTATAATGGTTCAAACTCTAGGACATGGCATGGTGTTGTGGACCTCTCTGATTTCAGACCATTCACCTATATGTATATCGCCTATGGCACTTTAGATGATGATCAACCTTTTACAGGTTATTTAAAGCCAGAAAATATTTTTGGATTGTAAGGATTTTCTTTGGATAATCATTTTCTAATACCAGCTCTATTATTTAACTCATAACCGGGAGTGGGGTTAGAGATGGATTCATACCTTTCCCAAGGTCATTTGTGCATAAGTGGATATAATGAACCCAACTGGAATTCAAACTCAGCTCTCCAATTTCCTATTCCAAGCTGTTATCTATTACACCACTCACACATCCAGGCTTACAGCACCTGGTATTCCAAATTTACTACCCATCTAGGTACTGACAAGGGTTCACATTAATTCTTGTCCAATCACCAAAGTTAAGCAGTGTTTCAGCATGATATGGATGTAAGCTCATGTGGGACTTGAAGTCAAAGTTAATTAAGGATTGTACAAAACATCTCCATACTTTGTTCCACCTCTTCTGTTCTGGTATCGCATTCAAAGCAAAAATTAAAAATAACTTTAAAGGTTTCCTTACAGCTATTAAAAAAATAAAGCATTTGCTATAAAACCTTTTGTAAATCAAAATGGTTTAAAGCCAATAAGCAAATAACATATGACAAAATCTAAATCTCAGACACAATGATATTTATATACTATTTCTATCAAGTATATTCCATACTTGTGCTCTACAGATGTAGTCTTGTGCTCAAGTTGGCTTAGCCTAATAAAAATCTTTGAATGATTTACTTTTAAGAGGTAATTATCATTTTAGAATTTTTGTTTTCATAAAAACTTAAAAATTGACTTATTAATCTTCAAAAATATAAATGCAATGTCAATCGCCATCTACTGTCCACCTGATTACTCTTCTGGTTCCTGCTCATTAGTAATGTTTCTATTTCTAATTGATTTGTCTATAAATTTGTGGAGGGAATATTTTTAGCAATCATTCCTATAAATTGAAACTTACAAATTCAATTATATACAGGTCAAAAGAAAAATTTAATTAACTTTCAATATTTGAGCCTAGATTTTTATTTTTAGATGTTCTTCATGCAAAATGGTCATTAGCAAGTTTCAACAATGTAACCAAGAAGACTACTAACCAAATAATATACTCTGATCTTTTCACGTCGAGTACCTGTGTATAAAATTTTCACATTCAAATTCTCTGTACAACTTTGATCATCATCAATAGGCAAAATTTTCAAGTATTTTTTTCCAGGTGAATACCACTGCTTCACAAGCTTCTGATCAATAGGTGTGTACATCATGTGATGGTCATCATCAGAGTTCAAAGTACCATTGATGGAACGTGCCTAAAAGAAGAGAAACATTAAAGGCATTTATCTCAGTTTTTGACATTAAATAGCATTAGGTTTTAGCTAAATTCATTCAAAAATTTTTGAATTTAATTATAAAATCTGCATGCATTTTTATTTTGTTGGCTCAAAATGTTAGATGACACTAGAAGCATTTAGTTTTAAATTAAACTTAATGTAAAAACATCATTTTTTATTCTATTATAACATCTATTATAGTGCCCGTTTTTTTTTTTTTTTAAATAAAAATTTGTGTATATTTGTTTATTGATTCTAATACTGAAGATCAAAGATAAGCAACATATTTGGCATCTCTTTTTTTATTTTATGAAAAGTAAACATGACTGAAACAAAAAAGGTTAGTACAGTTTATGAAGAAGGTACTGCAAATAATTCTACATGTAAAAATGGTTTGCAATTTTTGTGCTGAAGGTTTCTCCTTGAATAAGGTTTTACAGTCTGGTAGATCAGTTGCTGTTTACAAAACAGATTAATTTAGCACAAGCTCAAAACTCACTGTTCAGTAGTAATGGTAAAACAGATCAGCTCATAAAACATTATTTCATGCCAAAATACTCTCAGGTAGACCATTTGAGATTGATGCCAGTCAAATGAAGACATTACTTGAAAATAACCATTATTATATAAGTTAATGTGTTATTCTGTTGTCGAGTTCATATTATTGTAGAGTCTAATATAAATTATTATATTTATATCCTGTACTCTTGTAAGATAATTATCACAGTATGACTGAAAGGTACAGCAATTAAGAATTTGGGATTAAAAAATAAGTGTGAACAACATCTCAAGAATTGATCAAGATTATTGAATAGATTCTTTTTTGTTATCACATTAGCATTTTATGAATGTGCACTTTAGCAGTTATTGATATGGAAAGTGAGATTAGCATGTTAAGTTCAAGTTTCAGCCAAGGCCATTGAATTTGCTTTCACACAATACCTTTGGGAAGGTATGAACCTTCCCCACCTCCACTCACTAGGACTTAAATGCAAGTCAGACCTGGGCTCTTTAGCATTGGTTGGCAATTAGTCTAGAACCATGGTTCCCAAAGTGGGGTGCATGCCCCACAAGAATCAATTTGAGGAGTTATTAACAGTGACTCTTTTCTAGCGAGTCTGTGTGAGTGAGTGTTTGTATGAGTTAATACATACAGTGCATATACATTATGCATACATAAAATTATTTGCATATATATATATATATATATATATATATATATATATATATATATATATATATACACACACACACACACACAAGTAACACTATTTTTATAAATATTGTAAAATTCTAAAATTAAATGATAATAATATTGCATATATGTATATTTTCTTAAGAAAAGTTAGTGGTCTTTTCGGATTCCTCCATGTGAATAGGAGTTCACTTTTTGAATAATAAGAATTACATGTCACAGTGAGGGAGCGTCAGTATTTTAGAGATACTTAGGTGGGGCATAACACCCCCCCCCCCCAAAAAAAAGGTTGGGAACTTCTGTCTAGAAGGACAATTCTAAATTGAGTGTGAGGCTAGCAACTCCATCCCATAATAATATACTTATATACTTGATATGGAAACTACAGGAGTAACACCCAATGTGGTGAGTCTGTGGCCCTATACCCAAACAGGAGTCTTCAAGGTTAATTTTGTTTTACAATAAATATGTATTTTTATACTTTCAAAGTGTTTTATTTTTGTTTGGCAGGGAATTCACTATTTGCCCATAGCTGGAAACCAAACAGGTGCTATCACCCCAGGCTAAGAGTGTACTTGGGAACAACAGCAATTAAGAAATTGATCCACACTCCTCAAAACCTCCAATCTCCCAATCAGAGATATTGCTGCCAGATGTAGTTTATAGTCAGTCATACCCAGGACTCTACAGGGTTAACATACATACATATATATTTCATGGATTTACTTTGAAACCTTCCTCAGATGTATGATCTGTTTGGAAAGAAGAAGATCTTTGAATAGAAAAGAATGGCAGCATTCCCTGAAGGCCAAAACGCTTTCTGCAGAAAAAAGAAGAGAAAAATGCCTTCTCACTGAATGAAGTCAGTGAAATAACTAAATAAGTTTGTATCAACAAATTGTGGTTCAAGTGTCACCAAGTGGAATGGATTGCATAGAAAAACATACGAATACATTTCTATGCTTCACAAATAGCAACCATAAAGGGTCCAACAAACAGCTATAAAAGCAACTGACCTTTCCTGCTAAAAGATCTTGTGAGAAGGCTGTGTATGTGTACATGGAGATTTGAACTTTTATTATACAATCTCTTTCTTCACCTACACACCTACTAGTGAATAACATTGTTTCAGCCATGAGTATTATTAACTTACCAGAACACCAGTCTAATTTTAATCAACCAGTACCACAAGCTATTTCTTTGTTTATATGTATGCCAATCTATAAAGTAAGGATTTGTGTATAATTTAACAGTTATAGATATAGAATAGGGGTTCATAAATAGTGCGGCACACCTCATAGGAGCAATGGAATGATTGAAAGACAATCAAAGATTTAGAAACACAAAAGTAAATATGATTTCAAAATTTAAAATGTTATTATGGATTACTTGTAATTGCATGCATCTGTCCCAGTATAAATAGTTTCAATAATTATTGACCAATTTTATCTTTGTATTATATCAAGTATTAAGAATATAGTGTCTGCAGATTGGTGGAGAGAGTTATCAATAATAATGTTCCGACTTCAAATCCATGGTTATCTCCCTGTAACCCTCTCTCTGGACCTTCTTTGCTATAGGGCTGCTTGCACTTTTCACCAGGACTTTGGTGAGGCGTGAGCAAATTTTAATTCCAAAAATGCAGCCCAGAGAAAAAAAGTCCAGGAACCAGATATAGAAAATGAAATTACTGAGTTAAGTTAAAATTCTGGTCAATTCTACTTTTTCTTGGAAAAGGCACAAATCCATCTTCCCTAAGCTATGGTTTAACTATCAGGGCAAACAGTTCTCTTGCCTTGGATGGTAGCCATTCTAAGAAAATTCTTGAGAGCTATTTGGAGAACATTATGTATCCTTTTTTTTTTTATCAGTTCACTCCAAAAGTGTAGTTGGTTCTACAAAAGCGATCAGTTTTATGATCACCTGGGTGGATAGTCAAGCAGTTCAGAACTGAATTGTTGGGCCTTGTTACATAGTAACCAATGGTAAAGTCTATGTTGTAAAGTAGACATTTTAAAAATCAATATTTCAGGCTCATTTTCTTTTTCAAAAAATTTTAAAGCCTGAAAAAGAATGTGAGCTACTTAAGCCAGAGAAATTAATATAAATTTATCATCTAGGTTTTTTAAAAGAATATGTTTTGTAAAGTTCACAACATGAGTGAGGCAGGTCATTAAGACTTGATTCAGCACTGCAACATCAGAGCCATCAAATACTATCAAACATGGTTTGTTATCAAGACTGCAATATTTAGGCACAGATAGCTTAACCAGACAGAAAAGGAAAATTTCCTCAGAGCCTCAATTACAGTGATTGTCTCATTAGCAGGATTTCATATTGATTTGATGTTTACAACATGAATGCAGCAGGTCACCATGACTGATTCAATATAGCCAACATCAGAGATATCACATTCTATAACATATGGTTTGGAGATATCAGGATGGTGCAATGCAACATTTATGTACAGCTGTTTTAACCCTTCACAATTATGACACAATTATTAGCTCAGCTCAATAATTTCACTAACATTTGCTCAACATCTGATCAGCAACTCTATAAACACAAGATCTAGTTGCAATCAATCTCAGATTTGACTTCTTGCAGTATAACTAAATCAGATGTCATAAATTTTAGTCTGGGATCATTATCAGTTTGGGTTCAATTCGACCGTACAAAATACTAAATAGAAGAATATGGTTTTGAAAAGCTAAACAAAAAATATTTCTCTACAGAATTTTTCAATTATCTCCGTTATTTATTACTATGTCAATGAGACATATACCTTTAACAGGAGCATGTTCAATGACCATCACTGAGGTGATATATTGTATGTTAGACTTAATCTTCAGCTCAAGTCCCTAATTTCAAGTTTATGAAACTACTAGAACTGTTTGAATCAGTTAAAACTGAGGTTATATGACCATTTACCAATATGGGAATGGCAGAAGATGAAAAGCACGGTGGAGAAGCAGCCAAAATTGTGCAGAACTTAACATGACCAATAGCAATTGCAACTGTTTCTGCTTACACACTTTTGTCTCATGTTCATTCACTATTTCAAGCTGGGAATTAGGGGTAATAATGTAAATTACTTGCACAAAACCAAAACTTTCTTTATAATGAGCAACATTAACTGAAATAGAGCCTGTTTGCAAAAAGATAATGTCAGAAATATTGTCAATTTTGCTCAGTAGAACAGCACTCTGAGCATAATGCTCTAAATTGCATTGAGCATGTTCAAGTGTCGTAGCAGTCCTACAAGCCTGATTATCGTCAACTCTTAGTTCTTAAGCAATTTCTGACACATTGTATCAGATTAGTCCATTAGTAAGTTGGTGATATGGTAGAGTAATGAATTGTAGCTTGGATTGAAAAAAATCGGAGAGCCGAGTTCAAATTCCAGTCAAGTTCATTTATGTAAAAATACCCTCGGGAAAGGTATGAATCCATTTCTTCTCCCCCACCTCTGGGTAAATAGCAGGACAGACTGGGCTCTATAGCCTTGGGTGGCAACCAGTCTAGGAGAAGGACAACTCTGAATTCAAAACCTCCAACTATGGGTTAAATAGCCTTCCCAACCCGTAATTGGCTTAGTGTAGTGAGTATAGCTATACCCCTGAAGACATGGTCAATCAAGGATGGGTTTCTCTAACAGACCCTGATTTTGAAGTCTCTTTATAAGAGTGAATCAAACCAAATTTTGATGATACTGATCTATATTAACATCTAGAAGCCAACAGTTTTCAGTCAATTTGTGAAGTTCTTGAAAGAATTTGTCAATAGTTTTGGCTGTTAATTGTCACCATAGAAAGATAATATATTTCTTCTTGATGAAAAACTTTTCTAGGACATCAGTGTTGTATGTTGCAGTCAAAACTGAGTTCATATATTCAAGCAGAGACAAATTTTATTAATACTTTCACTGCTGCATTATAATAGAATTGTTGCTTGGCTGTGCTCACCTATTTTGGGGAAAAGAAAGGGAAATTGTCATTTACTGGAAATAAATGATTAAAAAGACAGAGTGATTTCTCATAGGGGCTGCTATTTTGGCTTTGATTAAATACTCTGCCATGCAGACTAAGCTAAGCAACATCCCAACACATGATATAATAAAATGACAACATTGCATATGTCTATGCTGATTTGTAAATAGTAGTAAGAGCTAGTTAGTTTATAATAGAAACACTAGGAACCAACATTTCACGGTGTGCATATTATATATATATATATATATATATATATATATGCCCGTGTACACACACACACAAAAAGGGTTTTGCCAAATTTTGTGCACCATAGTGGTTAATTAATTATGTATTGGATTTTATTATAAAATAAAATAAGACATATCTCGGCTGATTTACAGGCAAATAAACTAACATACTCAAGAGCGAGAGCCGGATATGAATGGGACAAGGCCCCGTCACAAAATGACCATTATCTTCGTTTACGCATGTTCCTGACGCATGAGTTCCGGTCGAAAAATAAAATAACATTTTAAAGTGTTTCTATTTTTCAACCAATAAAAATACTTCCCTCCTAATTATACTCGCATTGTTTTTTGAGCCTGTTAAACCATAAAAAAACGCCATAAAAAGGGTCACACGGAAATACACCAGGCAGTCAACAGGAGGCCAGGGAAGAGAGCTGTCACGGTCAGGCTGAGTGGTCAGCAGCAGCCAGGAGGAGTAGCGTCACGCCAACCAGCGAGAACTACTATGAGAGATCAACCCAGATCTTCAGCCGGCCTATGAACTATACCACAAGGTAGCTGTCCTAAAACCACATGTTCCTATTGAAATAAATCGTGTAAATCGATTTCTGCTGTTGTCGTATTTCTTTCTTGCAACCATACACTTGTCTATAACAGTTTTTTTTTTTTCTGCGGGACCATTTGAAATCAGACACACCTAAAAAATTTTGAGGAACTTAAAGAATAAAATATGAATGCAGTAAAATGAAGAAACTGATGTGTTAATGAATTGTGCAGGCACAGAAGAGGAATATGTTTTGAAAAAGGAAGACATCTTAAACAGCATATACAACAATTAAATAACTAGGAAATAAAATTTTCATGGGTAATTATACTTTTAATAAATTATCCCTATAGTGCATGACTTTTGCTTCACAATATATATATATATATATATATATATAGTGTATATTTAGGCAGCAATTTTTCATTAATGCATGTTTCATTAAATGATATAGACAAGTTCTGTCTATTTATCTTATGTAAGTTCCTTTCATATTGTCTGATAAGCTTAATAACATTATCATTGAAAGATGAAAGGAAATCACCTGAACGAAATAAACTATGAAATCTCCACAAATATTCTTAAATGCTGATAACAGAAGCCATTGGTTTATACCAACAGCTTCCCATACTTAATACTCCTAGTTTTCACTCTTGCGTGGTCATCTGTGACATCATGAGCTTCGGCGCGATTTTCGTTTCCGCATCTTGTATACATGAGTTAGTCGTTGCTTTGAAATTTTTCATGCAACAAAAACAGACTATCATTATTGTTTCATCCGTGTAATGGTTGATATATTGAAAAGTAATTGTCATCTTTGATAATGGCTTATGTAAGCCGAAAGCTTAGATTGGATTTAAACATGTATCAATATGGTGATTTCCTTTTGTCTTTCAATAATAATGTTATCAAGCTTATCAGACAATATGAAAGGAACATACTTTAAATAAATAGACAAAACTTGTCTATATTGTTTAATGAAACATGCATTAATGAGATATATATATATAATGTAAGTTTCTTCAAGATATTCATGTCTTGAAAAGGCATATATATATATATATATATATATATATATATATATATATATATATACACACACACACACACACACACGTGTGTGTCAACAGGACATGAAGTAAGTTTCATAAAGACATACAAGAACATCTTAAAAATGTACTTTTGTGATTCCTTGTCGCCACTTTTGTGATGTTGGACAGCTTCGTTTGGCACTTTTGCTATGTCAAGAAGAAGTTCGTTATCACTTCCAAAAAAATGCTTGTTGTAGTCGAGACTTTGTAGACACCGCTACTAGTAGTAATGCCTTCCAATAATATCTGCACTAGTAATACTTCTTTAAGTAGTAATGTTCAAATAGTATAATGATCAGAAGAGAATCGTAATCCATATAGTAGTAGAGTAGAGAGAGTGAACGTATAGCAAGAGTGGATAGACAAGAAGAGTGATCAGTCACGCTACTTCATATTTATTCACTTTATGCTCACATGATCCACTTAATAATGGAATTCCTTGTGTTGCTCACTGGCGATCTAGTTTCAAGCCACAGTGTTGGCAACAACACATCTCTTATACACACCAACTGGAATGTAAGTTTCATAGACGTATAAGTACATCTTGAAAATGTATAGATATGTTAACAGCAATGTAAATTTCATAAAGATGTACAAGTACATCTTAATGTGTGCGAGAGTGTGTGTGTGTGTGTGTGTGTGTGTGAGAGAGTGTGTGAGTGTGTGAGAGAAAGAGAGCGAGTGTGAGAAAGTGAGTGTGAGAGAGTGTGAGTGTGAGAGAGTGTGAGAGAGAGTGAGTGAGAGATAGATAAATAGATAGATAGCAGACAATATAAGTTTCATAAAGACATAATAAATATGTCCATAATAGCGCAAGTTATGTATTCAAGTTTATTTCCCCACATTGATAAACTTGTTAAAATTTATTCTCTAGTGTCAATATTCTTTTTTTGGTATTAGAGGTGTTTGAATCAAGGCCACAAGTAAAGGGAGCCAGGTGAGGACAGAATTCATTACAGTAATAAAAAAATGACTAAAACTCATTTAAAGTAAATTAAAGATGAATAAAAACTCACCTTGAGATAAAACTGTTCTGTTCTTGAATCAAACTGGTTAATTGTGAAAGTAATTCTTCCATTTTCATCTGATGTGAAATTTTTAGATAAACGAATATCATTAACATAATCAATAGCACTGATTTCAATCATTTCACCTGGTGCAATGCTATTGTCCGGTTTATAGATATTTGCCTAGAAAGAAAGAGAAAAATAACCTTGTATTCATACTTATTAATAATCTTATTAAATATACGAAACATCTCACAAGATCTTCATATCTGTGTCATGTAGTGGTAAACATGCTCAATAAATGTCAGGATATGCCTGTATTATGACTGAGGTACATGCATATTTCACACTAGTGCCTGGAGTTAGTCAAAGACCAAGATTTTGCAAACAGGAAAATTGGTGTAATACAATCTTTGTAAACTATCCTCCTGCATTTGACCCTGTGTCAGAATAAGCAAATAAATATCAAGGACTTTGATTTTTTTTTTTTTTTTTTTTTTTTTTAATAGAAATTATGGCTTAAGATCTTTGTAATGTTATTGTAAACACTAAAAGTGTCATTTTTTTCTGCTTTGTGGTATCAGAAAATATTTTTTTAAGATAATGTAAGACTTTTCTGCCCCCCCCCACAAAAAACGGTATTTTAAAAGGACATTATTTCTGTTGACACTGCTATGATTTTATACTACTGAGGTTCCATTGGCAATGTTTATTTACAATATTATAAAAAATGTGAACCAAATACAATGTGACGGTTATTTACCATTTTATAAAGAAATAAATTTGAAAAGAAATTTTTTTATTCAAAAATATATAAAAATGTACAAAATATGTAAACCAACTACAATATATATTATTTCTTTTTTATAAATAAAGATGAAAACAAGGTTTTTATTCATAAGCCTATAAAAAATCTATGAACTATACAAAAAAAAAAAAAAAATTCAAATAAAACATACATTTTCTTCTGAAATTATTTTATAATCACAGATTACTTTTTGCTTTAATTTTCCAATTTTTTTTATAATCATGATCTTGGATTAAGAATGCTTAATCAATAGAAATCCTGAAACTCCAACAATTATAGATTAATCTCTACTCTTTTTTGAAAAAGATCAACTAATTGATAATTGATTCACACTTTATAAAATGGTAAATAATAAAGATTTCATTATAGTTGGTTCACATAATTTTATAATTATATTTTTTTTAATAAATTTATGAATAAAAATTGGTAAATGATAAACATGGCATTGTATTAGTTAATTTGCATTTTTAGAATGTTATGAATATAAACTTATTTTTGTAAATAACATTTTTGTCAAGTTACAATTTCTCAAAAACAAAAAATATGCATAAATTCACTGTCATAGGTTTCAGTTTTATTGAAATTTTAATCATCACTTTTTAAAACAAGCATTATAGAGGAGTGAAGGTAGTTAAAATAATAGTGGTGTCAAGGGAAAAACCATTTTGACACTTTTTTTAAAAAATTTTTGCAAGGATGAAAGTTAAACTTTTATTTTTTCTTTTGTCCAATGGTTATCAGAAAATATCATTTTTTTTATTGGGTGGTATCAGAAAATATCATTTTCTGTCCAGTGGTATTAGAAAGGATTTCTTTTTTTTTGTCTTGCACTATCAGAAAATACTGGTGTTATTCAAAATCCTAATCACATAAATAAATTGAAAGAAATTTAACATTGAAAATTCAAGGAACTTTTAAGTGAAGACAATAATATCCAATATATACACTTCTATATATAACATCCAATATATAGACTCCAATATCAAATTGTGACAAACACAATATCCAATATATACACTTATTTCATGCTCACAAATTTATGATCCATTTATGTGTGTGTGTGTGTGTGTATATATATATATATATATATATATATATATATATATGTTTCAATTTGACATTAAAATTTGAATTAAAAGTTTCTTGAATTTTCAGTGTTAAACTTGTTTCTTTTCATTTACGAGCTTGGGATTTTGTCAACTTTTGGGATAAAAGATTGGGATTTTGTTTGCAGAATTTTTGTTAAATTCCTTGTGTGTGTGTGTGTGTGTGTGTATATATATATATATGTATATATATATATATATATATATAACACCATAACACTTTCCTATGTTGAATATTCAATGTTAAATTTGCCTATTTATTTATGAGATGGGACTTTGTTCATTTTTAAGATAAAAGGCTGGGATTTTGCCTGGATACTACAAATAAGCAGAATACTCATACAGATGCTAAAATATTTAGGTACACACAAGATAGATGAATTTCAAACTTTTCTATATTATTATGGCTTTGAAAAAAAATGGACATTTTAAAAGTATATATTCACATAATATATACAAATATATTAAAACAAACAAGAGGAAGAGCAAGGAAAGGAATATATGTTATGCCCTATAATATGGTAAACTGAAAATTATGAAAAAGCAAAAGGAACTTATTATTCCTCATTCTTCATAGCTCAATCGAGGGCAAAACCTGTGAACAATGACTTAAATCAAAGAAAAGGAAAAAAATAAATAAAATGAAAGTAAATAACTGGTGAGTTTCTTTTTTTTTGGGGGGGGGGGTATTTTTTAAAATTTATTTTTCACTTTTTACTACTTTATGGTAATTTTTTTTTTCTTTGCTCTTCTTTTAATATACCTGAATATATTATACGAGTATATACATGTTAAAATGTCTTTTTTTTTTTTAAACCATAATATTAGGTTGGTGCAAAAATAATGACGGTTTTTGACGTATTTTTTAACGTCATTATTTTTGCACCAACCTAATACAATTTTGTACCCCTACACAAATTACTTCTATAATTTTCTGTACCATGTCTCTGTAGAACATGGGTGATCATAGCTCACAATTTCCCACCTTTTGTAGCTCTTAGTAATTTTTGTCTTTTTGCTATTTATCCTAAAACTTCTGCCAGTCATTTGCACAAGCTCTTATGTTGCAAGTCCCTTCAAGACTGTGACTATCATGGCTCTCCACAATTTCCTGTCCTTTGTATCTTACTAAAGTTTGTCTTTTTGCTATCTCTCCTAATCCCTGTTCTGCCAGTCATTTATGCAAGCTCATTAGCTAGGCAATGTGCTTCTTTCCTCTGTCCCTTCAATATATCCTGTGAGTGTCA
Organism: Acanthosepion lycidas; assembly: GCA_963932145.1. Classification (NCBI taxonomy): domain Eukaryota; kingdom Metazoa; phylum Mollusca; class Cephalopoda; order Sepiida; family Sepiidae; genus Acanthosepion; species Acanthosepion lycidas. The sequence goes on from OZ010606.1 coordinate 37,023,194, forward strand.
AATTTTCTAAGCCTTCTTTCCTCATTATGTACCCTAGAAATTTCAACTGTCTTTGATGCTACAGTGTAACCCGGATATAAGAGAAACCCTGATATAAGAGAGATTATCTCTGGTCCCAAATTAGAGCCAGTGTTAATGTATATAAATTAGACCAAACCCGGTTATAAGAGAAACCCGGATATAAGAGACTCCATCTCCGATCCCGACAACTCTCTTATATCCGGGTTACACTGTATATATAAGTGTCCTTTTTGTTTCCATTTTCTCTAAAACTTTGTCATTGCTCACATGTTCAGTCCATAGTATTCTCAACATGTCTGTAGAATCACATTTCTGTTGCTTCAAGTCTCCTCTTCATCTGCAAGGAGATTGTCCAGTATTCACTGCCATATATTAGGACCAATATTACATAACAGTTAAGTATTCTTTTCTTTGTTTCTAACAAGATTTTCCTGCTTCTTAATACTTTGCTTAGCTTTTGGAAGGCACATTTCTCTATTCTAATGCTCCTTCGGATTTCAGTGTCGCACTTTCCATCCTTTGTTAAAACTTCTCAGATATTTTTCTGTTTCTTAATACTTTGCTTAGCTTTTGGAAGGCACCTTTCACTATCCCAAAAGACCTTCAGATTTCGACATCACATTTTCTATCCTCTGTTAAAATTCTTGATATTTAAATGTTTGTACTTGCTTGATTTTTGTCGTTTTCCAATTTGTAATTCACAAGCTGGGCTCCTCTTTTTGCTGACAACCATACATTTAGTCGTCTTGCAATTGATGTTTAGTCTTTTCTTTTTACTATCCTTCTGTAGGGGTTCCTGTATTTCACTTTCCATGTTTGCTATCAACCCTGTCATATCTAAAGATTGTGATTGCTGATAGTGAATCCCGGTAGAACTTCTAATTCTCTCAAAATCACCTTACTATAAAAGTTGAATAAGTCCAGTGAAAAGACACATTTTGTCTTGCACCACTTTTTATTTTTATATTTTTCCTGAATTCATTTACTATTTGTATGCATGCAGTTTACTCACAGTATCATTTCTGGATTATTGTAATATCCTTCCCAAATATATCAAACTTAGCTAACAGTTCCAACAGCTCTTTGTGATGTGTTTTATCAAATGCTTTTGCATAATATATAAAACATAATAAAATATATCCTTTTGCATTTGTATTGCTCTTTCTGATATCATTCTGAACATGAATATTGCATTACTTGTTCGAGTATCTTTCATAAAACTGCATTGTTCTTGTCCTTTTTTTCCAGTCTAAAGACAATAAATATAAAGTCATCTGAGGTTTATAGGGTTAATAAATTTTATTTTACTCTGAATTTGTGGATTAAATAGCATTAAACAGGAATTCTATAACAAAATGATGTTTTATGACTTTTACAAGTTAGATTGGTTAAAAAGAGTTAAGTTTTACTTTTTTTTTAACAAGTGAAAAAAAAGGCAGAGATAGATACAAAAGCATTTAAAAAAAAAAAAAAACTTTTATGCAAAGTATTTTGACCTTTCTTTTTAGAACAGTAATTTTCAATTGCAAGACATTGATACATCTGTGCTTCCTGGCCTATTGTCATTTATTTTTTAAGGGTGGATATCTTTCTTTTATCAGTGTTAAGCAGTAATATCACTATCTAAACTAAATTCAGACTGTCAAGAGAAACAAAAAATTTATCATTCAAATTCAGTATTTAAATGTCACAAATATATTTTAAATTCATTAGATAAGTGTCCAAACCTATGATTTTCAGAACCCTAAACCTTTTCTTTTTTTTCAATCCTAGCTTCTTTCAATTTTTGCTCCATTTTGTATTGTCATGTAGCAATTTTTTTACCATTATACTTTATATCTATTAAAACAATTTATAAAACCAAATTACTTTAGAATTAAATGAAGAAATCCTTATTTCAATAGATCATAAACCTTCAAGTTGATTCTTAGGTTAAAATTCCTCCCCTTAGATTTTAAATTCAGTGTCCCCACCCAATGCCTCTTCTTTCAAAAACACTATTCTCAAAACATTAATCACACTGCCTGAGTGTGTGCGGAAATTTTCTTGGCCCAAACAAGAAGCCCTTGCAAAAGTATATTTTGTGCTTGGGCATTTGGTTAAAAGTAGGTTAGGCTGAAAATTTTTAAAAACCCAATTTATAATAGGATATAAGATATGATTAATATATTCACTGTTTAACGCTGAAACATTGTAAGTTAATTTTTATTGTGCACATTGGGGGTTATCATTTGTTGTGCGAGTGTGAATGGCATGACACCTTGTTCTTGGTTTTGTTATTTTTATCTGAAATTATATCATCCATCCACAACATGCTTAATTAATATTCATGCACAATATTAAATGAAAACAAGAAATAAAATATGAACAGTTTTTGATGCACAGGCAAGAAGATACTTATTATTAGGTTGGTGCAAAAATAACGTCGTTTTCTCATATATGTTACTATGTGAGAAAACGACATTATTTTTGCACCAACCTAACAAATGATTGATTTTTGATTAAACATACAATTCCTTACATAATTGATTCACATTATTCACAGAAGATATATATTGATTTGTAAGTATTAATGCAAAGAAAGAAATGGTTTTAGGCTTATCTGTACAAAGAGACATCTTTCTTGTGAGCTTATTTAAGAAAACATATCTTTCTGGTTCAACAGTTGTGGGGAGGGAGGGAAAGACTGAATTTTTATGCCAAAATTGTCTTTCTAGTGACTTATGGGAATTCTATTTCCTTTTACTATAACCTAACAAGAAGGGGACACAACTCTTGCTTTTTATTTATGAATCACTACAATTTCATTCCAATTTCAAAGTATTGGTAGGTGTATTTTAATACCACCAGTTTACCTTCTTTATAGATTAGTCGCTGTCACCCTATTTATGAATTCGTATTAGTGACATGAATTACCTTCATTAACAACTTTTCTAATTTGTTTTAAGAAAAGTTCTTTTCAGCATATTCTTTTTTATTTTGTAAAATTCTGTAGCTCAAAATCAGTTATAGTTTTGCAAAGAAAACCATTTTTGGTATTCTTTGTCAAAATTTTTGAGTGTACAATTTTAGAGATCACTTATAGTATTTTTTTCTACAAGATTGTGGAACTTACAGCAGTTTAGTATAGTAAATTATATTAGTATAACTGCAAGAATTATAGGATTTGTAAAAACTAAGATTTCTCCTAAACTCAGTCATAGCACAGGTAATTAAAAGAACATATTTTGTAATATTTTTATTACAAAATATGTGAATAAAATAAATTAAAAAAAAATCCATAAAATATAAAATTTTCCACCATTGAAGATTGTTGGATTACAGCCCCCTGATGATAATCCCAGGCAACAGCCTTTTCCTCCTTTGACTTGCAAAGCAACAAGATACATTCTTTCTTGTAACATTAGAAACAAGGCATGTACTTCAGAGACACCAAGAGAAAGTTGCTTTCAACTCTTTATTATTAGGTTGGTGCAAAAATAATTTCGTTTTCTCACACAGTAACATATGTTAGAAAACGAAATTATTTTTGCACCAACCTAATATTTCAACTTCTTTCTTTTATGCCCTTCTGTAACATGTCTGGTTAATACATTTATTAACTGTTGGCAGTTTGAATTTCAGGTTTTGTACAACTATTATTTTTACCTGGACTCGCATGAGTCTGCTAAGTATAGTTTGCAAAACGAACATACCAGGAGGCTTAAGATGAATAACTTCCATTCTTGCAACAAGATGCTATTCCCTACACCAAAAATGACTACCTACAAGCTAAAGGTTATTTTTTTAAAATAAGTCTATTTTAATTCATTTCAAGTTTTTTTTTTTTTTTTTTTTCACCTCAAAATTGAGATTTGATTCCTCAGATGATGTAAGATTTTTCCACAAAAGATTATTTTTCACCAATCTTTAACCTTTGTGCCCACAAAAAAAAAACCCCCAAAAAACAAACAAACAAACAAAAAAAAAAAAAAAAAAAAATACAACAAAGTGTCAAAAAGAACAGTTTTCCCCTTGACAACTATTATTTTAACTACTTTCACTCCTTGGCAATATTTGTTTTAAAAAGTGATGATTAGAATTGTAATTAAACCTAAATATATAATGAAAGTGAATTTATATATTTTTTTTGTTCTTGAGAATTTACAACAAAAATATTAAACTGTTTTTAAATGGTATATTTTTGTCTACTGGCCAGGGTATTTCTTATTAAAAAAAAAAAAAAAAAAAAAAAAAAAAAAAAAAGAAGAAAAACAAGAGCCAGCAGATGAGAATTATACTGTATAAAAAAACCAAGATCTCTTCTCAAACACATGTAACCACTAAATACAGCATATCTAGTAAGAAATTGTACATCTTACTTATTATAAAACGCAGATTGTGTCTGTGTGCATGTCTGTACGTTTATATATTGGATCGGATTTCCTACATTTTTCAACCGATTTCAACAAAACTTCACAGGACTACGTAAAATTACCTTGCAGTGGTTCTAACAGTGTCAAAAATTGGAAAAACACAATTGTTTTTGCCCAAGATCAATTTGAAAACACGATTAAGAGGCATCACGAGAATGAAAGGTGGACAACTCATATCGAGTTATAGTTATAAAACCCAGGTTGTTTGTGTGTGTGTGTGTGTGTGTGTTCGTTTATATATGGGATTGGATTTCCTACATTTTTCAACTGATTTCAACAAAACTTCACTTTTTTTTGGCAGGTAGTGTTTCTTATTGTCTTGCACACTTTTTTCTTTACTTTTACATTCAGAATGCTTTAAAAATTCTATTTACAAGACAATTGTTTTGAAAACAATGTTTTTGTTAGAGTTTGGGTTTGACCAATTCGTAAAAAAAACAAAAATCAAAAGAAAAAAAAAAAAAAAAACTAATTAAGACATGCATGTCCATCAACCTTAAACAATAAACTTTGTCAATTTTATTTTTCAGTCTTTATGATGGTTGATACTTGATCTATCTCTTACTGTTACATCCCCGGGCAATGCCGGGCGCTACTGCTAGTATATTATAAAAAGCACAGTGCTCAATGTGAAATATAAAAATGCAATATAGAAGAGACAGATATAATAGACTTTACATGCTCTCCTAAAGATTCATCACAACTCCCAGTTCATGGTTTGACACACAATTTTCAGGCAGTAGAGACAAACAGTTCCTCTCTACTACCTGAAAATTGTGAGAAGAAAAAACTGGCAGTTTTAGAGAAACCTTAAGACACAGTACATAAAGTTTTAATTTTTATATAATATATATTTATACACAAACATACAAAGTCATTTATTGTGATCACTTTGGAATTGAGTCTTTTAAAAACAATAACCAGTTGATAACATTAAGCAAAGGATATGAAAATTGGGACAATAAACATCTGTACATTATCAAATAAATAATTCAAAATTAAGTAAAGAGAAGGGGAAAAAAATGAAATTACCCGTGAACAGCTTATAAAGAATTTGCTTCGCTGTGATTGGCTGTTGGTCAATCTACAATCAAATGTGTGACTACGGGGTATTTATAAAAGTCTGTGTTAACAAGCATTTTTTTAGAGGGCGCTTCAGAGCCTGATCAGCTCTGAAGGGGGTCGATTTGGTGAGGTCAGTATGATGTTTGCAAGACCCGAAACTGCCCAATGATCCTTTTCTAGAACATCACTGACGACGCCCTCTAGCGCTGAAAGAGCGTATATTCAAAGTAATAAATTATTCCCTGTGTATATGCATATAGACATAGTTGGATCAATAAGCCTATTGGCTACAAACTTATTGATCTACTTATCTTTATACACTGACTTTCAAAAAAACAAAAAAACAAACCTTTCCATAATAAACAAATCCTGGTTTGAAAAAGAATTCTGATGGCTGCAAATCAATTATCACATGTTCATTCTTTATTTCTGGATGATAAATTGTAGAATTAACGGATATTTCTGAAGAAGAAAAAAAAAAAAAAAAAAAGAAAAAAAAAAGATAATATTTTATAAAAAATAATCTTTACAGAATACATAAAAGCAGTGATGAGTTGTCAAGAAAAGATCTTTATTTTACTTTTATAATATTTTACTGTATATTTTAACATTTTTTTGACAGCATTATACTTATAATACAGTGTGACCCGGATAGAAGAGAGATTTTCTCTGGTCCCAAATCAGAGCCTGTGTTAATGTATATATAATAGACCAAACCAGGATATAAGAGAAACCCAGATATAAGAGACTTCTTCTCCGGTCCTGACAACTCTCTTATATCCGGGTCACAGTGTATTTAGCAAACTTTCTTAATTTAAAGAAACAATATCTCACAATGACTAGCAACAACAATCAGATTAAAAGAAAAAAAAAAAAAAAAAAAAAACACCTCCGTTTTAATTAAAATATTAAAATATGAAGCATAGACCATATTTGGTTTGTATCATATATCATGAAAAAAAAAAAAAATAAATAAATAAAAAATATATATATATATATATATATATATATATATATATATATATATGAACACTTTACAATATAGAAAATTGTTATTATCTTAATCACTTAGATTAATGGTTTGTAACCTTTTTTACCCATGTACTACTTTTACTCTTATTTTTGGTGGACCCTCATAACCATTTAATGGAGAAAAAAAAAAAAAAAAAAAAAGAAATAAAGAAAGCTAATTTTATTTTTTTACTAATAGATAAGTTTAGGAACTGTATTAAGGAAATAGTAAATGTATATGCTTTATTTTGAAGTAAAACTAATTTAATGAAAATAAACTTGTATTTAACAACTAAATTCTATGGGACATTTGTTATGTAGATGAATTTTTTTTTTTTTTTTTTTTTTACACCTGATAAATTAGTTCTGTTTCATTCTCAAGTGAATTTATATATATATATATATATATATATATATATATATAAGTAACTACATTCGTCTCGGAAAACCTTCAGTTTTTTGATTTGCTAATGATCAATTTCGAAGGAAAAAAAAAGAAAGAGCTAGGAACATGAACGTCTGTTGAAAATAATCATACAGCATACAGGCTCAAAGCCCAAAGAAAAAAAACTCCGATACAAGTAATCAACTAACTAAAAAGTGCTCAATACGAAGTAGAGCAGACATACATATATATATATATATATATATATATATGGCCTGACGATTGCATATAGCATGAAACAAACTGTCGCCTTTAAGTGTTGACTTCTATGTTCACTTATATATATATATATATATATATATATAAATGTCCTTGGAAGCCTGTGTTACCACAACAATGCCTTACTAATTAGGCAAACTCCAGCAGATGTCATTCAAATAAGTCATATATCTACTGTATTTGATGATGTCAGACACCAAACTATTTTAGCTAGAAACAAAAAATAAATTGTTAGATGACACATCAAATGTTATTTTAACTTTAGCATTCTCTATTTGGCAAAGATCAAAATTGGTTTTTGTGCCTTTATCACAAATTTATGAAATTCTAATAGAAGAGGAAAAATCGATTCCATAGATCAAATATTCCTGTTTTTTTTTCCACTCCAATCTCAATGACACCTGCTATGTTCCATTGATTACATTAGTTGTATTAGAGTGAATTGTATTTAAATTTATTACACAAAACTTGTTTATTATTAACTAGTGTACTAATGCCATCAAAATTGATGGCAATTGTTTTAATACTGAGACATAATGAAAGAAAGATTTTGAAACAATATATTGAGATTATTTAATAAAGCAGAGATCCAGAGTTCACAACTAAAATAAAAGGACAAATAAACATTTAATTAATCCATTGACTTACTAATATGTTTCTTAAAATAATTTTGTTATATTACATTTACTACATAACAATTACATGTATTTTGTTATATTACATTTACTACATAACAATTACATGTATTTTGTTATATTACATTTACTACATAACAATTACATGTATTTTGTTATATTACATTTACTACATAACAATTACATGTATTTTGTTATATTACATTTACTACATAACAATTACATGTATTTTGTTATATTACATTTACTACATAACAATTACATGTATTTTGTTATATTACATTTACTACATAACAATTACATGTATTTTGTTATATTACATTTACTACATAACAATTACATGTATTTTGTTATATTACATTTACTACATAACAATTACATGTATTTTGTTATATTACATTTACTACATAACAATTACATGTATTTTGTTATATTACATTTACTACATAACAATTACATGTATTTTGTTATATTACATTTACTACATAACAATTACATGTATTTTGTTATATTACATTTACTACATAACAATTACATGTATTTTGTTATATTACATTTACTACATAACAATTACATGTATTTTGTTATATTACCTATTGAAGGTTTAGAATTCACAACTTAAGAAGCCACTGAAATATTTACACAATTAGTTTCCTTATTGCTACATTTCTTGTTGATATGTCCTGGAAAGGGATATATTTGAACGAAGTAGCTAAGTGGTTTTGGCTACTATAACCAAATAGAATACGGTAGCAGTAATCGACTGGTATGCGTCGTAGTCGCAGGTAAGTGTAGATCAATGGCATAGTCCAATGGGCGTCGTTATAGACTTAGCTCTCAGACTAAAACTCTTTGACTCTCCTACACGTCTGTTGGTACTTATGACGGACACCAGCCAATCATATTCCAGAGAGGGGGGAACACAGGTGAATGCATATTCCATTATATCACTTGTAATAACTTATATTTTAAAAAAGATTTCCTTGATTGTCTTTACTTTTGATATCAAACTTAAATGTTCTTTATGTGCTGTGTTCCCTCAGGACATAGGTGATTGTGGCTCTCCACAATTTCCTATCCTTTGTAGCTCTTGATAAATTTTGTCTTTGTTATTACCCCTAAACCCTGTTCTGCCATCCATTTAAGCTCACTAAGTATGTTATGCATTGTTTTCCTCTGTCCCCCATGCCTTCATATTGACCTGTGAGTATCAGATTTTAAAAGTCCTCTTTCCTCATTAAGTGACACAAAAATTTCAACTATCTCTTAAGTATAATTTTTTATTTCTATTTTCTCTAAAACTTTGTCATTACTCACATATTCAGTCCATGGTATCCTCAGCATTCTTCTGTAGATCCATATTTCAGTTGCTTCAAGTCTTTTTTCATCTTTAAGGAGATTGTCCAGCACTCACTGCCATATAGGACAGATCTCAGAAACAATTTCAGAAATCACAACTTCAAAAGAAGTGATTGATGAACTGTTTAACCAATTCCTTTATCACTATATTATTTATGAAGGTTTTGTTTAAGTAATTACTCTGAGAATCCCTTATTCTAGATTGCAGTCTTATTTGTTCAAGCCTTTCTTGCAAAGCACTCAAATATCTTGGCCTACTAAATGAGCATTTTGCTTCAAGATGTATATCCATTTTGAGACACTGTTATATTAAATGCATACAGTTTTTAACACGAAAAGATATCGAGCAAAAAATGATTTATATAATGCCAAGAGTAATCAATGAATCATTGATACCCTTGACCGTCTATAAAATATAAACTTTTCTCAAGAAATTAAATATAGCTTGTATCTATACCATGTAAATAATCCTATAAAGCAGTGGCAGACAGAGGTTTGGTGATGCTTGGGGCCAACTCCTTGATTGCATGCAACTAAAACTCAAGTAGGGAGGGTGCCCGTAGGGGCCTACTACTGAGAAATGTGAGAAAGGAAGACATTTTAAATATGTAAAAACAGATGAAACATGAAAAATACTTTAGTTCAAATTTCAAAAACTAAATTTTTTATTTCACTCTTTGATTGGATGCCCTCCTAATATGGATGTTCAGGGCAATCACACCCTCTGCAACCCCCTACACACTACTGCTGGAAAAGTTCAAATTAACATTGATTTTTGGTTAAAAGAAATTCTACAATTAGAAGTTATTAATTTTGCACTATTTAATAACTAAATACATGACAAAAATGGCATTTATATTATAAATTATAAAATGTGAAAATTTGTATCTTAATCACTACCTAGGTTTCTACCATTAGGTGTCATCAGATGATGGAGTAAATTTACTTTTTTAGCACCTTTAATTCCTTCTTAAAGATTTACTGACAGGGAGTGGGTGTAGAAAAATATTTATTTTCATCCAGGTGGGTTTGTAAATGCCAAGGATGTATTTATTTATAGGTCTACACTTTGACATTTCTGGTCATTTGTTTAGTAGTTGTCCTCTGTCTGGACATGCTATGACAGTTAACTTTGACAGTCAACTCTCCCTCCCAGCAAAATCCACAACTGTCACCTCCATCTTGCCTAACTTCATCCCAGGTTAGCATACATCACTTCACTACCACCTTCCTAGAAGTAGTGCCCACAACAAAACCTTTCTTCTAATGTATTCATATGTGATTGAATAGGCATTATTATAGAGGTGATGATATAATTTGTGCCATATATGATATAAAAGTCATTAAAGGGTTTATAATAACTTGTTCTATATATGATAGAGCAGGCATAAAAATGTAAAGATAGTATCATTGTTATATTTTATGGCCCTATTTAAAAAAAAAAAATCCTGTTATATTATTGAATGAATTATAAACATTAACATTGTCCTATCTAATTACATAGGGCATGATACAAAAGATATAAATAAATAAATACACAATGGTAATTATTATATGGTGTTGATGATTTGTGACTTATTTCTTTCATCTTATTTCTATTGTTTTTATTCATTATTAAAACATCAATCAATGAATCCCAAATCTAAAAAGTGTTGCTGAAAAGCCAAGAATGAGATTAATGATAATTTAACAAAGTAAGTAATGGTGATCCCAGAAGAGGACTTTGTAGACTGTAAAAATAAAAAATGGATATATTTGGTCATCATTATGAAATTTTAGTTATTTTTTTTTTAATCATTTCACCTGAAGCAAGTAGAAATAAAAGTCACTAGGGTGCAAGGGGTCACTTATAATGAAAGAAACAGAGAGGACAATAAAAGAAAAGGGTTCAAGGAGACAGTGGTTTTTCAGTGATTAGTTTCATTATACACAGGTAAATTTCTCCAGTAGGGGTTAAAATTCATGGGTCACACTATACATGAAGTTGGCTTGTACACAAGTATAGAAGGTAAATAATAAAAAAAACAAAAAAAAACAAAAAAAAAAAAAAACAGTTCTTGTTATTTTCAAAATGGCTGCAATACTTTCCAATTTGTAATTTTTATTTCTAGACCATCAAAATATTGAAGTGGAAACAATTTTTAGACAATTTTCTTAATAACTTACTAGAGTCATAATCAGTGACAGAAGCAAAAACCTCCAAAACTGCATTCTTCAAGGAATATTTCCGAAGAGATAATCCAACAGCGCTGGAATCAACTGTAAAATTAAGACACCCACAAATCTGAAAGAAAAAAGTCATTTGAACTTTTTATATGAAACATTGTCAATTATTATTCATTTTTCATTAATATTTCTTTCATCTTATTTCTCATCTGCTCTGCTTACTTAAATATGCTTTATTACTAGTAGTATTAATAGGATTCAAATTTCTGAGATGAAACATTGTCAATTATTATTCATTTTGGACTAGTATTTATTTCATCTTATTTCTCTTGCTTTTTATTCAAGGCTTATTCTTTATTTCTCATCTGCCCTCTCTTACTTAAATATGCTTTATTACTAGTAGTATTAATAGGATTCAAATTTCTTAGATGAAGCATTATCAATTATTATTTTCGATTAGTATTTCTTTCATCTTATAGCTGACAAAAAGTATCATTACAAAAGTTTGTGAAAGGCTCCAAGTGAGCCATGGTAGTGCCTTCAGTTTAGTGCAGACTCTTGCTTGGTCAGTGGTCTGTGAAAAGTGAGCTCTCAGAATGTTGACAGACTCCATGAAGGAGCAGAGGATGTTTGTTGCTCAAGTGTTTCTATATTTCTGACCGGTCACCCTCAGACTCATCTGTGTTTGGGCCAATGAAAGAGAGGGAGCTGTTCTGATGATGAGACCCCTTATTAGATGTAGCATTGTCAATTATTCATTTAATTTCTGTTAGTCAGTTGTAGTTATTATGCAACATGAATTGTAAATAATGAATAAGCTATTGGCAAAACAAATTTATATACATTATCTTCAAGAGCTTGTCTTAAAGAATAATGATAGATAGATTTGAATTAATGCAGCTGGCAGCTTTTATAGCCTAATCAGTAAGGCAGCTAAGAAATGGCTCTTGAAGATAAGGGATGTGAATTCAATTCTTATCAAAGGTTTAGTCTTTATTTCTGAGCCATGCTACTTATTATAGAGAATTGTGTAATCAGGATTTAGGATTTGTGGTAAAAAGCAAATGAAATTAAATAAATATTAAAATCATTATTAAATTTTAATTTAAAAGCAAAACTAACACAGAAATGTGTCAAAAAACCTGGAACTTTTGTCTTGGCATTTGTTAATTCAGCAGGAAATCTTTTTGCATCATTGTTATTCCATAACATGTTTCAGTTGCAGTTTGCAAGGAAAGTGAACATTTTACATTAAATCTTGCCAAAGTTTACTTTGAATTAAGTATGAAAGGTTTAAAGAATAAAAATGACATTTTTCAAAACATTGAAAACTGATAACATTTTTTGCTAATGTAATATTATACAAAAATCTCAATACCAAGAAGTTAATATAGAGCATCATAAAATGTATTCAATGTTGACTTAGAATCTATTTTTAAAATTTGTTCATATTTTCAATAAATAAAAAAAATTCACAATACTTATCTGTGACAAACTAAAAGTTTTGTGATGTTAACACTCCTCATGGTCAGATAAGAGAATATTTTTTTGTTTTTTTCATATATATATATATATATATATATATATATATATATATATATATATATATGCAAAACTTATTTTCATAAGTTTTGCACAGTGAGGAATCAGACAGAGATCAGGTTTTTGCTAATAATGTGAAACGAGTACTGACACAGAGTTAATTCAATAGCTCAGACTGTTAGCACCTCCCCAGGCAAATGACTTTACCACTGAACAAACAAATTTGTGTCTGCTACAATCCCAAGCCTGCCCCTGATTGGCTGAACCAGTGTTGTTTAAATTAAACCAACCTACAATTTATTATGAGAAGGTCTCAGGTTCAAATCCTGATGGCACAAGTTAACAATGATCACCACCAGAATTCACACCATCTACAAGGACCACTCTCAGTGAGTAATCCCCATTTCTGTTTATTTCTTGCACTGCTGATGAAGGACACAAGTGTGCTCGAAAATTCCAAGCTTAAAACTTATTTCTGTGCTTCATTTCATGTGGTTCAGAATTAATATTTTATAAATGTTTTTCATACCGATTACATTGGCACCCCTTTTGTTTGCCCTTATTTTATTAACCAACCAGTCTATTTTATATACTATAAGATGCACAAGTTGACTATCTTCTAATTATCTTTTATATATATATATATATATATATTATATATAGTTTTAAGCTATGTTCATTTATGGGTAAAAGTGCTCAATATCAAAGACAGAGCATATGTAAATATAAAAGTGAACACTGAGGTCAACACATAAAACAAACTGTCAGCACTTGGTGTTGACCTTAGCATCCACTTTTATATTTACGTATCTCAAAAAAAAAAAAAAAAAATAAATAAATAAAAAAAAAATGAAAAAAAAAAAGTCTGTCAATAAAAATAAAACAATATGCTTAAGGAGCATTGACACTGCAAAACCTTTGGTCTATCACAGATAAGTATTGTGAACTTTTTATTTATTGATAATTATTGCTCTAGATAATTACTGAGCATTCTTATTGACAAAATTCTGCTCACCTTGATATATGTTAAATTGATATATATATATATATATATATATATATAAAATGTCACACATTATGAAATGGACAAAGTCCGACAATTATTTTAAGACATTTTTATGTTTATACATTCTTTTTATAGATACAAATATATATATATGCTCTGTTTATAATAAACAGTATTAAACAACATTTAACAACCTGAATGTCTGAGAAATTTTCCAGTAAATGTTGTTTAATACTGTTTATTATAAACAGAGCATTTACTTAAATATTTGTATCTATAAAAAGAATGTATAAACATAAAAATGTCTTAAAATATATATATATATGTTTGTGTGTGTGTTATTCTTTTATTATTACAATTTGTTCATATAACAATTTTATTGTTTTTACATTAAGTTTTATTAAAGTAAAATTCTCTTCATTTCATAGAAAATTAATTTTTCCCCTCTTTTTTTTCTTTTTTTTTTACAACTATAAATCAAAACCGTTAGAATAAATAGCAAATTACAAACCTCAGCTGTATAATTTGCACAAGGTCTTTTCTCCCCCTCCTCAGATGACGTGTACACACAAACATTACTTCTCAGTGTTCCATGAATTTCTTTCCCTTGTGGATAACTGGAAAAAAAAAAAAAAAAAAATGCTTGTTTTATATGCAGCATATTCAAGTGAATTTTAAAGACCAAGAATAAAAAATTAAATGGAAAAAAAGCTACAAAGAAGGAGTAAAGTTAATTTCTCAAACAAACCTGAAAAGAAAGTTCATTTTTTGAGATCTAAAATGCAAAAAAATCCAAGTTATAGAACAAATTAATGTAAGAAATTAAGGCAAAATTGGACCTTCATGCCCACAAAAGTGTGTCAAAAGGATGTTTAGTTTTTATTACAATTCTAATCACTTTTTAAAACATTGCTGAGGAGTGAAGGTAGTTAAAATAATAGTGGTGTCAATTGAAAAAACATCCTTTTGATACTGTTTTTTACAGGCATAAAGGCCTAAGTTTGTCGATATTAATCTCACTTCAAAAACAATTACACTTAGACACTATATGATAAGAGAACTCCTGATGGAGCTGTTGGTTCAAATCATATCAGAGTTATTGATCACTGCATGACAGTGAGTGTACTGAGCAAGAACAAATAGCAAAAACAATAATATAAGGTTGAAACAAATAAAAGATTTGTTCTACAATTTGTTCAAGACTTACTTATCACTAGGACAGTAGTATTTAAGTTTTTTGATATTTTATTGATAAAATGCAATTATAAAATTGCTATACATCTGTCTAGGATTTTAAAATAATTTGGTAGTTAAAACCAAGACATAAATTATGGAATTTTACTTAAAGTTAAAAAATAACAGAAACTTTTAAAATAATCTGTAGGGGGTATGAAATTTTATTAAAAAAAGAGTCCACTACACAGAGATGGACTTTCAGATGATGTAATAAAAATAGAATTTTCTGTTAAAATGTCTATTTTTTTTTTAAATGTATATTTTAAAATATATTATGAAGATA
The DNA here is from genome assembly GCA_963932145.1 of Acanthosepion lycidas. Lineage (NCBI taxonomy): Eukaryota > Metazoa > Mollusca > Cephalopoda > Sepiida > Sepiidae > Acanthosepion > Acanthosepion lycidas. The sequence continues at coordinate 37,038,597 of OZ010606.1, forward strand.
AAACAAAATGGAGAAAGAGCAAAAACAAGAAAAAAATTACTCTGCATAAAGCACTGGATAAAAAAAAAAAAAAAAAAGAAAAAAAAAAGGCAATATGCATATTTTTATTTGATGTGCAGGTGGTGTAAGAACTATTGAAATTTGAAATCAGCGAGCCATGTACCAATTTCAGTCAGGCTTGTTATATTCACTAACACACAAATACCCTTGGGAAACTAGTGAGTATTGTGACATAAGCAATTATAACTTAAGAGACCACATTCTGATATGTATATAAAGAAGAGAGAGAAAAAATGAGGAGGAAAAAAAAAGAAAAAAAAAAGAAAACCAAAAACACGTTTCACCTTACGCAACACTTACTAGTTCTGCAAAACACACCAACTGTCTCTACCTACCCTGATAATGATTTAAGTCGAAAACTTGAACCATATTTCTTGTATTTTTCTTCTGAAATGAATTTATAACAGAATTTCCTCCTTGTCTGAGAAGGAGTATTTGTAATTTGAAAAAGTCGAACATTAGAATTAATTAACACAAAATGCCTGTTACCCCTGACAAATGAACCAAACAATTACAAAAAAGATTTGTCTGTGAAACTCTGGTGTCAAGTTGCTGAATATAGCATTAATCAGCTATATGACAAATTTCATTTGTATTAATAATCCATATATCTCTGTTACTATAAGAAGCTTATCCACTCTTTGACAGGTTTTGTTTTTTTGTCCTGTGGAGTGATGTGCCACTCTCCTCATCAGCAGAAAAGCTAGTAGAAGGAACTAGTTTAGATTACATTGGGTTATATATTACCAGTAGCAGATGTAATTCTGATCTGACCAAAGATTGATTGATTGGCTTGTTTTGTTCTTTTTTAACAGCTTAACATTTTGCAGGTTATTTAAAGCCAGAAAATATTTTTGGGTTGTGAGAATTTTGTTGAGATAATAATGATTTTGATGATTCACATTCTACTAATTGACCCATAGTTGGGGGAGAAGAGGGAGATATTAATACCTTTCTTTAAGATGTTTGCGCATAAGTGAACATAATGATGTAGACTGGAGTTGGAACTCTGCTTTGATTTCCAATTCCATGCATTATCCATTATACCACACATACACACACACACACATATATCCAAGTTTACAGCACTTAGTATTCTCAAATCATCACTCATTTAGGTATTGACCAGGTTAGATGTTGCTTAACTTTGGTGATTGTATGAGAACTGATGTTCCAGCATGATGTAGCTATAAGCCTACTGTATTCAAGAATTTTATTAATTTTACTAATTTAGTTACATTAAAATGCCTTTCTTTTCTAGTTATTAGACAGAAACATTGAGTTTGAGGAACCACTTAAGCAACCTGATTACCAGTCAAAAAAAAAAAAAAAAAAAAAAAAAAAATATCATGTAATTGAAAATGATAAACATTACATTTTTGTTTGAATTTCTGAAATAAAGAGTTATCATTATTAACATTCAGACTATTGTCATCTTTGTTGTGATTATCAAATAATGCTAACAATTTACTTCAAATGTACTCAATGATTAATATAATTATTTATATATTATATGTGCGGTACTTATTAGAAAGTGCTCAATATCAGAGATAGAGCTAACATATTTGGTTGGATTGATGTGAGTTTGTGACCCTGGACATGCATCTATGTTTGCTTTAGCACGATGACATCACGACGCCAATTCCCCCCCACTCCCATAATAACACCAATACACGCAATCTACATAAACCCAAATTTAAAAAAAATTAATCAGTTTGTCTCACGATCGCAAAAGCGTGAAACCCAGGGTCACAAACTCACATCTATCCAACCAAATATATTTAAATGAAAAACAGACCACTTTACGGTACCATTATAATAATTTATTTCACCAGAGTCCTTTTAAAGGATGCTGGATCATCAGATAGCACTTCCAAAAATGTAATGAAACAAAAAATGAAATTAAAATTGATGGGTAGTGTAAGTTTTTGTAATTTAACAGAGAGTGTAAGAGGGATAGTTAAATAGACATTGTAGAGTATAGGGAGGGATTAATTTCATATTTCTCTCAAGTCTCATTTTTGGTGAAATAAATTATTATAATGGTACTTTAAAGTGGTCTGTTTTTCTTTTAAATATTAGCTCTGGATTTACATTGAGCTCTCAGGATTTCATCCTCCTTGGGATTACCAATACGGATTACCAAGTTCTTCATAACTTAAATATTATATATATATATATATATATATATATATATATATATATACACACACACACACACACACATACACACCGCTCTAAATAATCTCCTTGCCAAGATATTTTTTTTTTTTAGTTTGGAACCCAAGCTTTTGTTTAAAGTCTATTTATTCAAAAAAATAAAAAATAAAAAAAAAAATAATGCACATATGAAATTTATACTACCACCATTTTACAGCATTGCTTATCAATGCAGTAAAGAATAATTTCTCACTGAATTTCTGGGATGAGGATTTTTTTTTTCTTATTTTCACATGTGGATATATAACTAAAAGACCAATTATGTTGGTGTGATCAACAGACAACTTGCCAGAAGAACTAACACCTTAGACAAGAAAAAAATCACAAACAAGGAAAGAAAAACAAAACAAATCTACCTACTTAGTAAAGTGTTTAACACTCAGATTATCTAGGACAGCAAAAAACACTTCACAATGTCAACATTTAAAAGGACATTCTAACTTGTTACTCAAGTTTCACTCTCTCACGATCTTCAGATGACAAGAACATCTGAAGATTGTGAGAATATGAAACTCAACTAACAACTTGGCCTTATATATATATATATATATCTCAAAATAAAAAGAAAGAACAGTCAGATTTATAATCCAGAGTTCTTTTACATTTATTTTTAAAAACAGTGCTCAATACACAGTAGAGCATAATATTATAATTATTTAAAAAAAAAAAAAAAAAATATGTGTTAATTGTGACATAGAAATTACCATTTTTTGAAACCAAAACCTAAATCTTAAATTAAATTTAAATTTTGAAGTTCAGTTCCATTTTCAAGCAAAGCTGAAAAACTTGAAAAAAAAGTGATTTACTCTATAAGCCAAACTTTAAGTTTAATTTAAGATTTAGGTTTTGGAACATGGTAATTTCTGTGTCACAATGAATAGATATTTTTTTAAAATAATTATAATATATATATGTGTGTGTGTATGTCTAAACATATATTATTAAATATAACAGACAATGAATGAATTTCAAACTAGTCACAACACATTACATTGCATCTAGACATAGGTTCTGTTGTAATACTTCAATCTATCATGCGGTCTGATGTCATAGAACTACATCTTGAATGATCTGTCTGCTATTCCACAACAGTTAACATTGCATAGCAATTTTCTACATCAAAATAACAAAATATCATCTTTGATGGTGGATATCTTTGTTTCATGTCTGTATAACCACTCTGAGAATGGATCATGTGAGCTGAAAGCTTAGGACCAACTTAATAAAAAATATCCAGATGATGGACAATTTTTGTCTTTATTTTCACCTGAAATTAAAGCAAACATATGAACATTAGAACGGATCAGGATCAGACATAATACACATTCATTGTCTGTTATATTTAATAATATATGTTTAAATAATGATCTGCTGCCCCAATACACTAAATTCAAGTTATAGGTGTATATATATATATATATATATATATATATATATATATATATAGATAGATAGATATATATATATATATATATATATATATAATTAATACAAGATGGGCCCTCTGGGAATCACACCATCCACTCATCAGGGGTGTAATAGTTACATTTGATTTTGTTTACTTTGTGTAGTGATACTGGCAAATTAATATGCCTAATTTGCATAAGTGCAAGAGAAAACTTATATAACTCGTCACTGAGAATAACGTAGGACAAAGACAAGCTTAGTGACTGACTAGTGCTAAACCTTGACATCACTTCAGTCTTGTTTTTATAATAATTGTTTAATTCTTATGACATTACTGACAGCTCTATTACTTATGCACTCTCCCATGTTAGAATTTTTTTGTTAATTTGAAAATGTATTAATCAGTATAAGTCACATCGTTTACAGATAAAAACTAAAATTTCAGTGCATTCAATCAACTTAAGGCAGATACAAATCTATGAGTGAACAGAAGTTGCAAGTCCAACACTGGAAACACTTGAATAAATCTCTACATTTTCGACAGGCTGTTTTCAAGCATATTATTTACATTCAAACTAATGTTCTCATCTTTGTTGTTATCACAACACTTCAGCCATTGATCAGTGGGACAATAGCCTAATTAAATTCATTCAGATAATTTCAAGCGGTTGTTTTTATTAAAAGAAAAAAATTTAATGTTTTTACTTTAAATTTCTACACAGACTTTTTAACTTGAGTTAAAATATAAGAGAGAAAAAATAATGATGAATTTACAAAAAAAAAAAAAAAAAAAAAAAAATTCTTAAACAAAAAATACTCACTTTGCACAAACTCTAATCTTTATTTCAGGAGCATTTAGTAAAAGATAAGGTGGAGGTTCAATGGTAACTTCAAACCTTGGTAACACTGCAGAAGTATAAATTAAAGAAAGAGAACATTTGGAATATGGAAGTCTATGATTAAGGCATCAAAATTGACCCCTAAAATTTACACAACACTTTTCCCCAGCAGACCACATACACACAAAATTGAACAAGAATATTTAAAAAAAAAAAAAAAAAAAAAAAAAATGTATTAAATAAAAATAAAAATATATACATTCAACTGATGACCCATTCATACTATATATATATATATATATATATATATATATATATATATATATATATATATATATATATATATATATAGATACTTTTACAAACTTTGGGGGCAGGATCCTCACACCAAAACAAGGATAAAATCCATATAAATATATGTCCACAAAACCTTCCTTTTTGAGTTAATAAGTTTAAAAGAACGTTTACAGTAGATGGTGCTGTGTTGCCATGTAGACTAGGTTATATTTGTCAATTATGTACATTTGTGGCTAGTCTGTCTCCAATGTTTAATGTATGTAGTAGTGAGTTGTTCCATTTAACAACAATAGAATATTAATATTGTGAGCTGGCAGATATGATTTTTACATACAGCCACATGAATGGTAATGGACACGAGGCCCCAGGGCTGTATCAAATTGTGTTTCCAGACTGAAGGCAGCCAAGCCATCCAACGTTTGCTGCTGTTTATCATCATGTTGCTGAGACAGGATCCATGACACCACAAAATATGGATCAGAGAAGACCGAGATCTGCTCATATGCATGACCATGAAGAATATGTTCTACATGGCCTTTTGGATATATGTTTATATAGACATTTTACCTTGTTTTTTGGTGTCAGGAACCTGCCTCCAAAGTTTGTAAAAGTATTTTTGATACACCATATTCTATATATATATATATATATATATATATATATATATGAAAATTTCTCAGAGTTAATCTGTAGAAAAGACAATATTTATAAATATAAATGACAATAGGAAAACTGTAATTATTGCTGACGCATTTTGTCCAATGTGGAAAGTCCACATTGGACAAAACGCGTCAGCAATAACTACAGTTTTCCTATTGTCATATATATATATATATATATATATATAAAAATATATAAAAACATTTGCAGAGACCTAGGCTCTAGCACACAACTGTGACAGATGGAGGAGACTGGTGAAAAATTCAGAACATCAGTGCTCCAATGACATATTTCTAAAGTAATGGATTTTTTTTTTATTTATTTATTAATCCAACAGATTTTATCACTTTAAACATTATTTTAATGGATACTCATAATCGCATAGACACTATTTATTTATTAAACAGTACATTTATTTTCATCTATCAGTTTGAATATTTGAGAAATCTTATTAAAGAAAAACCTGTGCCCTCTGGCAGGATTCAAACCGGCATCTTTTGATTTTCTAAGCACTGCTTAGATGTGGCACAAAGCCGGAAGTATGGAGCACCCAGTGAGGATCGAACCCACTACTCAGTCGTAATTGTTCCAGTGAGACAAGCTTGCTAACCATTACACCACGCCTTTGTTGATAGGAGAAACAGTTATTAGATCCAACATGCTTATACCGACTCAGCCACAAAGAACTTTTGCTGATCAAGCAAGGCTGAATAGTACCTGTAAGCAGAATCCTTCCTGTCATAGATTCTCAAAATTTCATTTTATATCTGCTCAGTTCCAAATATCCAAACAAAGCAATTTCTAAAGTAGTAATGGATTTTTAATTTATTAATTCAACAGATTTTATCACATTTTAATGAATATACATATTCGAGTAGACACTCCTTTTATTTATTAAACAATATATTTAATTATTTTTATTTATATTGATTTCATATATATTTCATTTTTTGGACAGAGGCCAAGTGTGTCAACAGGAATGCTTAGGTATTAAGATATTCAATGAACTGATTTTTGGATAATTTTAAAATACACCGTATGTGTCGGGAAAATAAGGTTATCACATTTTTGCTTATACTGTGTAATAAATATTGGAAAAATTCACAAACTGCCACTTCAAAGAAAACCTGAATTGTTTTAGTAAAATATTTCTATGGTAATTTTATGACAGGCAGAAATGACTGTTAGGATTTTGTTGATGACTTACCATATTTTTGCACTTCAAATTCTGTTTCTGTCAGTTTATTGCCATCAGCAACTCTGATGGTCCATTTGCCCAACACAGGCTGAGAAGCAATATTGAAGGTAAAACTCAATAAACCTGAAAGCAAAAATAAAATGCATGATCATCACTAATACATTAGTAGCATAGTACATATCAAAAATGAAAATCATTTATATTGAGCTCAGTACTTCTGCCTTGGATCAGAGTGCACTTTGTTTAGATCAAAGTGCCACTCCCTAACTCTTAGAATCAGAATGTAGAGTATTCACTCGAAGTATTACACATACACATATACATGGGGGAGGGGGATGCATGCGTATGCATATAAAGAAAGCACATAAATCACTACAAAGAAATCACTACACAATTGCAGTCGTGTTTCAATGAGCATCAATTAATTTTTATAAATGACTCATGACCCATAGATTGGCAGCCAGACATAATCTAAAGTGGATATGAATGGTTACATAAATTATACAAACCAGACAATGCAGTTTCATAAGAAATAAAAATGGGGTTGAAAAATTCTATATTGGTAGTACTATGAATTCTTTTAAGACCAAGTGACAACCTATCTTACTCTTTACTAATACTACTTACAGTAATAATATGTCACTTTTTAAATATTTTTGGATTTTAAAAGATAAGACTCCTAAGGTGAAATGGAAAATTTTTAAAATGGCAAGGATATGTAGATCTTTATATGAACCCTGTTTTCTGTGTTTACATGAAAAACTCAAAATCACATTTTTTAACAAAAATTCATTGTTAAATCAAAGAGAATTAACAGTAAATTGTAAGCATAGTTAACCTTACAATTTAGTTAAACTTTGAAATTTGATGATGCTTTTTATTATATTTTAATTGTAATGTGTTGCACTATATATGGCTTATCTTTCTATTTGTAAGATTAATCTGGAATTAATATAATTTTGTATTAATTTCCTGATAGTATTGGTAACATCTTGTACAAATATATTGGTATTTGGTGGCTATTTTTGACATTTTACATTGATTGGTTAGTGTTCTTAACATCTTATGTGAAGGATCTTTATTCAACAGTTGCATATTAATTTACCAAATGATTCTATATATTTAAATTATTTACTAGTTTCTTAAAGAAGCTATTTATTTATCAACTACAAAGAAAATTTTTATGTAGGAAATTCACAAAGCATATAACTTGTTCAGCATTTTGTTAAATTACCTCTCCACCCCATTTTTATTTCTATGGAAACTGTATTGTCTGGTTTGTATAATTTATGTAACCATTTATATCTTTTTTTAGTTTATGTCTGGCTGCTGTTAGCTGCCAATCTGCAGGTCATGACCAATTTATAAAAAATAATCTAAAATTTTTGCTTCTTTGCTTAGTTTAAATTTAACGTAGGTCATATTTGATTGGTTGAACAGAGTAAAGCCCAGAAATCTTTTTTTTTTGTTGTATAAAGCAGTAGTATTTTGCTTTTAAATCCAAATAAATCATTCGCTCACCAGTAATTTACAATCACCTGATGAGATGCATTGAAACAGGCCTGCAACTGTGTAGCAAATTTTAAATGTTTTCAGTGTAATATTGTAAAATATATATATATATATATATATATATATATATATATATATATACACACACACACACACACAAACACACAACTAAAGGGGAGAGGAAAAAATATAAAATCAATAAGGAGATATTATAAAAGACAAGAAAAGGATGAAAAGGAGAAATAACCACAACATTCTATATGTATGCTCATATGTGCAGATGGGAGCATGCATGTGCTCCCCCCTCATTAAAAGAAAAAAAACAAACAAAAAATAACACTGCACCAATGAAAAGTACATATATAAAAGAAATATGAGAAAATAAACAGTCAGTTGCTGATATCCCCTGACGAGTGGATGGAGTGATTGCTGGAGGGTCCATCTATGAAACTCTAGAGTAAGGATGCTAAAGCTAAGTGACAAATTTTAACCATATATTCAGCCATGTGCCACTTCTAAGCTATGCTTAGAAAATCATTTTTGTGGCCCTTGACATTGCATAATGGTTAGCAAGCTTGTCTTACTAGATCAATTACAACTGAACAGTGAATTTGCTCATCACTGGGTGGTCGTTAATCTCAGGCTTGTGTCACAACTAAACTAAAACCATGCTATATATATATATATATATATATATATAAAATACCATATAACTATGTTTATTGGTACACAATTCTTTTCACTATTTAGTAATGAGATAGATCTTTGCTATTATAAAACAGTGCATTATTTAAATATCACTCAAAGTGAACATGCCTCATGTTACCATAACAAAAGAATATCATATTACTAAATAGTGATATCAGGTTGCTAATACATTGTTTCTTGTTAATTTTCTTTGGATATTTTAAAGTTTTGCTTACAAGAATATTGACAATTACTCATTTCAGAAACGAAATATTAAATCATATTTTACTATTGGTCTTTTCTTGCAATTTTTAAAAATAAAAACTTTTGTTTTTCATTTATCCTATAAAAACCACGTGGCCCAGATTCGAATTTCACCATAGTGAATTTGTCAAGAAAAAGACTTCCTGATGTTATTGAACTGGAGGGGGCAGGCGATTCCAGCACCTTTTGAAAGGTGCCTGAAGGCCATACCACGGGTTGACCCAAGCCTTGTGAGTGAAATTGGGTAGATGGAACCCTTGGGTGCCATCGATAGCTGTGCTAGCATGAAGTCACAAGCCATCATAGCTGAGGGCTTGAGTGTGCTAGCCTTGTTCAAACTGTTGATCACACTGGACAACATGCTCTTTCCCAGAAACTGTAAGAAACGTTTGCTTAGCATAGTTGCAGTATAAACCACAGGTGGGCTCTGTGGGTATTGAATAAGCATCTGCAATAGGGATTGGCTAGCCACCCTATTAGACGGGTGTCCTGCTTTTACATACATACACAAAAACCACAAATATGTAACAAGAAAATAAAAAATCTAAATAATATATCTATAATATATCATAAATGAAATGTTTGAAAACCCCAAGGTACTGAGATTGATACAATGTCCCATAGTATTAATAGAGACTTTAAAAAGAAAAAAAAAAAAAATTAAATATATTAAATACTTTTTGCTAAATTGTACTATAGCATTTTTTCTTTATTATAAATGTGCTTAATTATTGTTTTTGGCAATAATGATCATCACAATTCCCATCAACCATTAGGGTTAGGAGTGACATCGCATGTATTGCAGCTGTAGAAATGTTGTTTTGTTCATAGTTTGAAATTTAAACAAGCAGTTGAAGAGGAGTTTGATTGATCATAAATTGTTCTAAAAAGAACATTCAAGACAATATATAACACAAAAATTAAGAACTAAATAATATATCTATAATTTGAAAACTCCATTGTACTAATATTGTCTCACAGTATTAATAGAGGCTTAACCCCCCCCCCAAAAAAAAAACAAAACAAAAAAAAACATTTAAATATATTAAATACTTTTTGCTAAATTGTGTTATGGCATTATTTTTTTATCATAAATGGGCTTAATTAACTTTTAAGCAATAATGATCATCACATCAAAAGTCCCATAACCCATTAGAGCTGTAGTTGTATTACAAGTATTGTAGCCATTGCAGAAGTGGTAGAAATGTATTGTTTATTGTTTGAAATTTGAAAAAGCAGTTGAATAGGAGTCAAATTAAACAGAACTGGTTTTAAAAAATCATACTGAAAATAAAATTAAATCTATTTTTGTATATTTTTGAAACATAGAAATTCATTTCTGAATACTGAATATTTTTCAAAGTAAATCTTTTTTTCTTCATTTTTATTTATATATTATAAAACAAAATCTCAAGACAATATACAGGGTCATAATAAAGTCACTATATAGTTACTTATAATAAAAAAGCAAAGCATTGAAGCAAGTGATTTGCAAATCGAACAGTAGTGATAATTTACTATTGTTTACCATAGCATTTTATTAGAATTAACCAGAACTATTTTAATAATAAATTTCTGAACTATTGATTAATTGCTTTGTCTTAATTGTTATTGTAAACAACTGTATAGTAACTTTCTTGCCACCTTGTATATAACAAGAAAATTAAGAATTAAAGGATATATCTATATTTCAAATGGAATGTTTGAAAAATCCACAGTACTAAAGTTGTGACAATGCTCTCTAGTATTAATAGAGAATTTATAATCAGAAAGTCTTGAAATTAAATTAGAAATTGCAAAACAAGTAGTTCTATAGACAAATCCAGAGAATACCATAGACAGAACAACAAAGTTTTAAGGAAAATAGAAACAAAAAAAAAAAAACATGTTTCGAATCAGAAAGAGACAGTTGAAGTTTTTGGTACACACGAGGAAAGAGAGTTTGGAGAATTTGACACTTATAAAACATTGAAGACAAGAGGGGGACAGCATATAACCTAACAAGCTTGATGACAGAACAGGGACTGGAAGGGATAGTAAAAAGACAAATATTACTAAGAGCTATAAACGATAAAGGATAGGAAATTGTGGTGAGCCATGATCGTCCACATCCTGAAGAGACATGACACATAAACAAAGACCAGTACAAAGTTACTGAAATATTGCTGTCATTTTTTTGATGGGATGGGTAAATTTGATTTATTATAATTTAGTTATTTTAGAAGTCAGGCATCAAAGCTTTAAAAGAATACCCACGCCACATTAAGTTATTACTGGTTATTTAAACTAAAGGCTGAAATTATTAATTAGATGTCTATGATTTATATACTTTGGTTTGTTTAGCTTGAAAAACCCACATGAATTCTGGCAGATGGTTTTTTTTTTTTTGCTTTTTTTTTATTTTTTTTTTAACAAGAGTGAATTTCTGTTCAAAGAGTTTATAAGAAAAAAATTAAAAACAAAACTTTCTTGAACTTGAAATGATCTGTGGGTGGCTAAAGATTATCCTCACTCATCAACCCAAATAATATTACACCCAATTCTTACAACAACAAACTGGATCTGATTATTGCACATCCTGGAGGCAATTATAATCCCCACCTTATTTATTAGATGTCACACAAAGATATTATTAGGCAGTTATGTAACCAGAACTGAATTAATTAAAATGTCTAAGGTTCTTCGGTACAGATACTTGAAAAGGACAAGGCTAATTTGTGTTTAACATTTTTATTAAGTTTTCTAGAATCCAGTAATTTAAAACAATCTTTCAAAGATAAACTTAAAATGAGCAACTTTGATTATTAAATATTTGTGTAACTATTTAATCTACTGAAGTAGACGGTTACAACTAACTCTTTTTCCACCAAGTCTGCCTCAGTGTAGGTAGTTAGCAATAACTGAACAGCAGTTAAAAAAAAAAAAGAAAAAGATTAGATATCTCTTGAGATGAACAGCAGAACAACAAGAACAATCTACCTGGGTTCAGTTTTAAATTCCCTTAAGGTTACCCAAATTGACAAGCCAATACCTGAAAATGGCTGAGGGGGGGGTCACAACAGTTAAAATGCTTTTGACTAAATAATATAAAAAGTTCCTCATTTAATCCATATTTTTTTTTTCAATTTGATTAAATTATGGGATAAATTGATTTGCTTTTTCTGTCTTATCAACCCTTTATGGGTTATTTAAAGTTTAATCATATTTCAGATTGCAGGAGGTCCCCAATCTAAGTCCTGACCAGGCTCGACACTGCTTATCAAGTTATGGGAAAAGCATCAATGATATTATTCAAATTTCTCCAAGAGTAAAATTTGAAGTTCAGATAAAGTTATGAATAGTAACATTTTTAAAAATTTAATTCAAATTTTATTTAAATGAATTCAAGTATAAAAAGTAGTTTTAAGATTTAAGCACTTAATATAAACAAGAAAAACATAATTGTACCTTGTATGTTAGCCACATCAGACCATTTCTTCATTTTAATTCCGAAAGGATTGATAACAGCCACTTCTGATATCTGAAAGTAATTATAAGCAACAGAAATGAAAAAGAAATTTAAACATATCTAACCAATTATTTTGTTCATAGTATAACAGTGTTCTGGAGTCCTACTTACACTATCTAAACATGTAGCCAAAGCTAAGAAAACAAAACAGATTTGCCTAAAAATTACCACAATGTTTGTAGGTTAGTTGAGGGTGTAAAAAAGAAATCATATCAAAGAATAACAAACACCTTGTAGATTCAATATACAAAAACAAAACACTCAAGAGAAAGAAAGGTCCATTTTAAAAGCTTATAAAGTTATGTACAAGTCATATGAGTGATTATAAAAAAACTGTAAGATGACATATGGCCTTTTTGCATTTTTGAAATGAGCAAACAAGGACACAGACAATATTCTGAAACAAAACTTTCCCTGAAGTTGGGCCTCAATAAAAAACAGTTATGTATTTTTATTCTGAATTTTTATCTTCAAGGTGTTTTCACTTCTTCGTTTTCACAAAAGATTTATGCCCTTTTAGCATCACACGGACATGTGAAACACTGGTCCTCATATGATTACCGAAGTTAAGCAAAATCAACCCTGTCAATACTTAGATGGGTGACCACTTAAAAGTACCAGTTGCTGTAAGCTTGGATGTGCAGTTAGTGTAATAGATAACAGCTCAGAATTGGAAAACAGAGTTCCAGTTCCAATTGGTTTTATTATCTACTCCCAGCTATGGGTTAATCAGTAATTCATTATCTGAAGAAAAAAAAAAAAAAAAAAATTCTTAAAATCTAAAAAATATTTTCTGGCTTTAACCTCCAAAAGATTGATAAATCATAAAAAAAAAAAAAAAATTAGTCAATGAACCACAGACAATGTGGTAGAAAGAACCTATGTCCCAACCTGTCACTATTCAACTCCTGAAATTCTTTTGTTAATAACAGGCCCTGACTGCCAATTTCAGCATCTCATTTTTCAACAAATCTAACTTTTGGGGAATCAGAATCACAAATAACCAATCAGAGTCCAACACTAATTTCTGAAAATTAGTCACATGACAGCCATTAATTAAGTACCACATTTTTACTTTTTTAGTAGGGTAGTCTCACCATGAACAGATATTTGAGTTCAGCTATATGCTCCCCTTTTTGACTTGGGCATATTTGAAGAGAACAGAGACTGAAAAGAGAAAGTAAAAAATGTAGCTGGATACAACAAAGAGCCTTTCCTCCAAAATATCTGGTTATATGCGGTTTGATCAAAATCCAGGAACAGGAAACCCTCCCACCAAAAAAACAAAAAAAAAAACAGGTAACCTCTGAATTTCTTGTCTAATTTGGAGCCTGATATGAAAATCATAGGATGCGTGGGTGGTGTAATGGATAGTGGTTTGGAACAAGAAATTGGAGAGCAGAGTTCACATTCCAGTAGAGTTTCAGTACATTAATGCAAATAGCATTGGGAAAGTTATGAATTCCTCCAGCTATGGGTTACATAGTAGGAGAGAATTTGCTCTTGAGCTTTGGGTGGAATCTAGGAAAAAGTAAACCGAATTAAAATCCATATGTAACCCTGGTGAAGTGCATACTATGCTGTTAATGAAAGAATTGTGAAGTTTACAATGACTATGATCCTGACTGTGGTTGATCATTAAACTTGCAGAAAAGCAAGAAATTTGGCCTGATACAGTTTTTGAAAGTTTTGTCCAAGATGTCAATAATAAATTAATTTCTATTTATCCATTAAATATTATAGACCTGTTTAACAGCAATTTCTGGAACCTGAAAAAATATGTTTTCAACCTATTTTAGTTAATTTATGTGGCAAGAGCAAATGAAAGAAATACATGGAAAATGGATTTTTAAAAAAAATATATTATGGTTATTATAATATAGTTAATAGTTACTAATTATGTGTTTATTTAAATTTTCTTGTTCGGAAATTTTTTTATAAATTTATGAATAAAATTTTCATATTCATTTCTTCATAAAATGAGAATTAATCAAATTCCTTAGTTCCACCAGCTCAGACCTTCACAGCTAGGACCCTCCACTATACTGTATTCAGTGGCAAACCATACCCATTTTCTTTATGTTCCTTTGATAAGGAACATATTCCATTCAGAGAGCTTCTTCTCCAGAACAGTTTATTTTGTGGAACAAACTCCCAAAAGCATGGTTCTCTGACAACAACAATCTTGGTCTCTTTAAGTCCAGGTTCAACCAATATCTATCCAACATGTCCTCATATGGATTTCTTACTTCCTCCTTCCCCCTCACTTACAAAAATATTATTAGGTTGGTGCAAAAATAATGATGTAATAATGTTTTTTACGTTAAAAAATACGTCAAAAAACGACATTACGTCATTTTTGCACCAACCTAATAGTACCTCTACCTTGAGTAACCCCTGAGCCTTATATTGGCTGAACTAATAGAAAAATGAAAAACTAAAACATTAGAATTTTGCAAGTTTTTATAATTTTGTATTTATTTATAAAATGGTAAATATTGCTTTGTTCCCATGATTTTATAATCTTGTAAATATCAAATTAATCTTGTAAATAAACATGCTAACAACTAAATAGTGTAACATTTTTGTTGTTATTAAAATTCTAAACATAGCTTTTTATAATAAACATTGCCAAGGGAGTATACAATAATAACAGTGTCAAGGGAAAAAACATCCTCTTGACAGTTATTTTTTTTGCAGGTCCAAAGGTTAAACTTTGCCAAAAGTGAAAAAAAAAAAACTTTTACAAATAAAATAATTCATCTAAAACCAAAGCAAGATTTTGCATGTAATTCAAGTAAAAATATAATTTCATATGACTTCAAAAGTGATAAACCAGTATTAGATTCCAGGAGTCCTCTCCTGAAAATTAATGAATTTTTTTTTTTTTTTTTTTACTTTAATGAAATCTTGAAATGTAATGGATAAAAATGTTAAATTTTATTTTCTGTCTCTCCATTAGCAATAAAAATAAGATTTAAAATGATTTCCAAAATAGGCAAAACTTTCCCTACATTTTTTTTAAAGATTAAAAACAGAATAAGCTTGCCAAATAATAAAAGTAAAAAATACGAACCATTCCTGCTTTTGATCTTAAATTGAAATTTGTTGTGAGGAGTCTGAATTTTACTGAAAATATAAAGATACAAAAAAATAAAAAATATGTAATTTTAAAACAAAAGGTGGGTAATTTATGCTAAAAAAAATGCTGGAATGGTGTTAATTTTACACTCATGAAAAGTAAATAAGTCTTAAAATTGATTTGAAAATATTAAAAATTTGATTTCGTTAGGAGTGGCATCTTCAAAATGACATCCTCTGGAAAATCCAATTAAAATAATTACTTTAAGTTGCTTTCTTTCAAACTGTACATATTGATATCTAATATTTGTATTAATTTTAAAGTTTAATTTACTCATTAAATTCATCAAAAATTTCTTAGAAAATTCAAATTTCACATTCAATCCAATTTGAATTTTTCTAAAAGATTTATAATGAATTTAAAAAAAATTTACTCAATAAGAAATTCAATCTGGAGAAATTTAAAAACTCTAGACTCATTCTGACATTCAGACTAATATCCTCATAATTCTGGTTACTTTTACCTCAAATATATATGTTTTTTAATCATTTCACCCCAAGCAAGGAAACAAGGGGTTACTGAGACTGAAAGAAAATGTGAAGGCTTTAGAAGGAAAAGGAAAAACAATCCTAAACAAAACAAGGGTAAACCTCTACTCCTATTCAAAAGACAGGGAAAGGAGTGCAAACTGACTGAAAGGCAAACCTATCTACTCCTATTAAGACTATATACTGAATTCTACATTCATCTGAAGAAGGCTGGAGAACTGAATTATTCAAGCATTGCAAATTTTTAAACTGATATGTCCTGGAAACGGAAAAGGATATATTTGATCGAAGTCAAAGGAATAGCCAATGGTGTAGTCCAATGGGCATTGTCATAGACTTTTGTACCTACATGTCCGTCTATATTTATAACGGACACTAGCCAATCATATTTCAGTGAGGGGGAACTCAGGTGTATGCATATTCCATTATATCAAACATGCATCTCTTGATGTAGTGCACAAAACTAAACTTAGTAAATATAATAAAAAGGCCAAAATTAATGATGATTAAGAGGGTTTAACCATATAGAAACAGAGGAATATCATGGACTATCCAGTTAGTGTTTATAAGCACAGTAAGGATTCAATTGGCCCCAGTATAATGAATTTCAGATTTAACAGACATTATCATAAGGGCCTGAATCAAAATTAATTTATTAGTCTTTAACAAAAACTGCTTTTCATTTTTCTTTTATAATAATCAAAGTTTTTTTTTTAATTATTGGTCAACTAAATCTTATAAAGAACATGGGTCTTCACGTTAAATTTTTAGGTAATATTTTGGGTTACTGCCAAAAAAGATTAAGGATCACTGAATTACACTGTCAAAAATATGAATAATTATATTATTCTTTGCTGGAATTGAGTTTTATATTCTACAATTTATATATTTCTGTGACTTCTGCTAGTCTGCCCATCTGTACATCACCCCCCTCTAAAATAGTTATACATTGACCAATCGAAGCCAAATTTTGGGGTGAAATGCAAACTGGTAAGAGGGTACAAAGTACAGTTGGTTTTACCAGGGTAAAAAAAAAAAAAAAAAAAAAAAAAAAAAAAAAAATCCAGTTTCCAGTTTGCCCCGCATTTGTGAGAATTATAAACAAATCACAAGGCCAAATGCTTCAAAAAGTTGGAATTTGGCTCCAGAAAGAAATATTTATGCATGGCCAGTTGTATGTTGCATGCTCAAGAGTAAGAAATCATAAGAATGTATTCTTCACTGTTAAAAAGGAAAAAAAGAGAAATTATCTTAAAAAATGTTTACCATGAAGTCCTATAAGAAAATTAAATTAATGAAATTATTAAACCTTTTTGTCAAAGTATTTTTTCAAACAAATCAGCTTATTCAAATTTTATGAATTGGTTTGCAAATTTGAACGAAACGTAAATCATTTGTAAATTTTGACAAAAAAAAAAAAAAAAGAAAAAAAAAAAAAAAAAAAAAAAAAGTGAAATACTGAAGATTTTGACATGTCAGCATGTTGAAAAAAATTCTAGTACTGCATATTGTATTGCATTTAATTTGGCATCTGTTTACTGTAATGATCCGTCACTTTAATGAAAAGTGATGATCATAGATCTCCACAGCTTCCAATAAATAGGAAATAAAATACTGACTGTGGCTACAATGTTACTTCGTCCATATTCCCTATGTTCAAAATGAATTCCTTGGCATCTCCTACAAGGTTCATATCACAAATGAAAATGTTTGGAATATCATACAGGACACTGTTTGCAAGAAAAACCTGACCACATTTGGGGGGGGGGGAAAAAAAAAAAGAATAAGAAAATTAAGATGGTATGACCACATAACAAGTACTGATGGGCTCTCCAAGATAATTCTTCATGGAGTAGAGCAAGAGAAAAAAAGACAAATGTGACAGTGAAAGAAGTGGATGGACAGCACCCTGAAGTTGGGCAAAGAGGAGTTCTGCTGAAACTTGGGCCCTATTCCACAAGCTCCAGAAATTTAGTCAGTTGGGGATGCATTCAGCAGTACAGCACCTTCATGGCCATGGCAGGTTACCAGGACCAAGGACAAAAACAAAAGTCACTGTCACAATCACAGTTACTTTTGTTAAGCAAATTTTATGCTATGCATCTAAAATTAATATTTTTGCTCTAATATATTGTGTCAGTAATTATTGCTAATTATAATGGCTGGCCATTCATACCCAAGTATGCCTGTCTGCTAGGGCAGCTTGGCCTGCTCATGAACATTTATATTTGTTCAACACCTGCAGAGCCCACATGTAGTTTATATTGAACTACACTGAACAGACCATAGTTAGCTTCTGAGAGAACATATCTGGCATAATCAACAGTTTCAATAAGTCCAGTAGATTGAAACCCTTGGTTATGATGACTTAACTTCATGCTAGAATTTTGAAGCATCAATATGCATCCCACACCCAAGCTAAGACCACCTATGGAGGGATGCTGAACCAATGTGTGACATGTATTTCCAGGACATCATTCCTCCTGCTGCCTCTTAGAATCCAAGCCGACACCACTCTCTCCTAATAAAATGATGTTTTATGTTGATACTATTTTATGTAGTAGCATGGGGGGGACCCAGAGATGACACAAAACAACAATATGAAAAACAGGCAATGTGCAGCTGGTTTTACAGATATCAGTGTGGAAAATAAAATTGGCAAGCCAAGTTCAAATTCATGTATATCTGTTGTGTTCACAATTGTGCTTGAGAAGGGCATAAAATTAATTTCTTAAAGAGCTATGACTTAAATAGAGATGACGAGGCTCTCTAGCTTTGGGTAGGAACCAGTCTAAAAAGGAAAGCTACTTCACTCACTATCCTTTCAAAGAATGCATTGCAGATAATAAAGAAAACAGCTGTGGAGATTCATTATCATCTACACACTGAAGAGGGAAAGATCTTTGAATTCAAAACTGTAGAACTTAACAGGAAACCACTATCTTTCTCAAGAGTGTATGGCAGTTCACAGACATAAAAGAAAATCTGTGGAGAGTCATGATCATGTACATTCTGAATGGAGAAAGACATATTTGAATTCAAAACCATAGAGAAGGCAATGGGAAGCCACTCTGCTATCTTTTCCAAGAATACATGGTAATTCATAGATAAAGAAAAATCTGGAGAGTCATGATTGCATATGCCCTGAAGAGTCACAGTATTAAAAAAAAAAAAAAAAAAAAAAGTAATAAAAAAATAAATAAAATAAAATGAGTAAAATTAGTAAGAAAATAATAGCAATAATAAGATGGATAAAAATAATACTAATAATGAAGTCTATCACAATACTTTAGTATGATAATAAAAAAGAAAAAGTTTACCTTCTTGTCCAGGGACATACATGTACTTGTCTGTCTGTATAAAAGTAAGTGTATTGTTGTTCACGATCTTTACTCTGTCTATTGTTTTAGAAAACAGTATTGACTGATCTTCTTTAAATGCCCAGACTGTCAGGATATAAAATCCTTCCAAATAAACTTCAGGCACTTCAATCTCTGTACATCGGCATTCACCTGGAGAAAAAAAAAAATCAATAAGTAAAACTATTTCGTTTAAATCAACTTCAAATTACTTTTAGCTTCACTGATCGATTTATTATTTAATGGCATATCAACTCTTTATGGGTCATTTAATGCCAAAATTTAAATTTTCTTGGCGACTTTAAAGTAATAAAAATATATGTTATTCTGCTTTCACAATTGAGTACATGGTAGATGATACTCAGCTTTTGTGTATATAAATATTTGTGTGGACATAATTACTAGAAGCAGTGATATGTGTGTTTTATGTTGTAGTTTTGTTGAAGTTATATTTTGGAATACAGTTCGATTTCTTTAAATTATAGAATATTACATGGATTAATATCATGAAAGAGTTCTTTCATATTGGTTGCTTGGTTGATTTCATTTAGCAAAATATGAACCTGTATGGGTTATTTCATGCCAAAATCTAAATATTTTGAACACAGTTGCATAACTTCAACTACAGATATATGTATTCTTGGTCATTTTACTACAATTATGTATTTTTATACTTTCAAAGTGTTTTATTTTTGTTTGGCAAGGAATTCACTATTTGCCCATAGCTGGAAACCGAACAGGTGCTATCACCCCAGGCTAAGAGTGTACTTGGGAACAACAGCAATTAAAAAATAGTTCCACACTCCTCAAAACCTTCAATCTCCCAATCAGAGGTATTGCTGCCAGATGTAGTTTATAGTCAGTCATACCCAGGACTCTACAGGGTTAACATACATACATATATATTTCATGGATTTACTTTGAAACCTTCCTCAGAGGTATGATCTGTTTGGAAAGAAGAAGATCTTTGAATAGAAGAAAATGGCAGCATTCCCTGAAGGCCAAAACGCTTTCTGCAGAAAAAAGAAGAGAAAAATGCCTTCTCACTGAATGAAGTCAGTGAGATAACTAAATAAGTTTGTGTCAACAAATTGTGGTTCAAGAGTCACCAAGTGGAATGAATTGCATAGAAAAACATACGAATCCATTTCTATGCTTCACAAATAGCAACCATAAAGGGTCCAACAAACAGCTATAAAAGTAACTGACCTTTCCTGCTAAAAGATCTTGTGAGAAGGCTGTGTATGTGTACATGGAGATTTGAACTTTCTGAACTTTTATTATACAATCTCTTTCTTCACCTACACACCTACTAGTGAATAACATTGTTTCAGCCATGAGTATTATTAACTTACCAGAACACCAGTCTAATTTTAATCAACCAGCAACGCAAGCTATTTCTTTGTTTATATGTATGCCAATCTATGAAGTAAGGATTTGTGTATAATTTAACAGTTATCGATATAGAATGGTGGTTCCCAAATAGTGCGGCACACCTCATAGGAACAATGGAATGATTGAAAGATAATTAAAGATTTAGAAACAGTCTCAAAAAATTCACATGCCAAAAATAAATAAGATTTCAAAATTTAAAATATTATGATTGTAATTGCATGCATGAGTTCCAGTATAAAATAATTATTGACCGATTTTATCAGTGATATTTTTTGCAATATATCAAGTATTAAGAATATACTAACTAGTGTCCACAAATTGGAGGAGAGAGTTATCAATGATAATGTTTTGACCTCAAATCCATGGTTATCTGCCTCTCTCTGGATCTTCTTTGCCATAGGGCTGCTTCTGTTTTTTTGGTTGATTTTGTTTAGCGCCATATCAACCTCTGTGTGTTATTTAATGCCAAAATCTAAATATTTTGAATGCACTGATCCTTGCTGATGACCCCTGCGGCTACCTGGTTGCTCTTTCATATAAAAATCATGGTCAAAACTACATGATTATACATGTAAATAAATCATGTGACTGGATCATGTGCTTTGCTTTCACAAGACCATGTTTAACCTTTAAATACTTTTCATTATTCTTTGAAGTTTTCCATGCGCATTGGAGTCCGTGCATTTTTCACACCAAATTGTCACCATTTTTTGCCAAGCTTGTTCTTGAAGCTTTATTTGCAGGTAAATCCTCCAGAAAATTATATAACCTCATGAATTCTAAAGTTGCCAATTAGTCATTTAGATTTGAATCATGATCAAATGGTGTATAGATTGTTGGAAAAAGAAAATCTCTAACGAAATCTCAATTGATGGTATCTGCTACACAAGGCTTCACATGCGTGCACACACACACACACACACAATATATATATAATTTGGAGAAGTTTATCACTTAGCTGAGTGTTATTGGTTCAGTCATGACTACTATGTAGTTTTGTGAGCACATCAAGATAACATGTTCACTCTTCAGGGATTGTTGTCTTCTCCAAATTAATTCTATTAACACAATCTTAATTTTTATCTGCCTGCCCAAAAAGAGCTTTTCCACCCAGAAAAAGAACCAGCAATTCTGGTACTTAATACCATATATATTATATATATATATATATATATATATATATATATATATATATATATATGATAGAAATTAAGGAGAAATTAAGGAGAATTTGAGATAATTAAGTAATTCATCGAGTCTAGAAGAAACCTCAACAGAATGCAGAAAGCACTGGACGGCTGTTTCATCCTATATTTGGGTCTCATCAGCAGTGTGCATCCACTACCGAAAATTGAAACCTGGACAGTTACATTGATAGGCAGACGTCATACCAACTGTACTAATAGGCCTCGGTGACAAAGTGGTAGCAAACTAGACTATATTGCGCCGCTCGTTGACATATTCCGTGGTGGAACTCATCCAAGTTTCCTTTACCCATAGGACTGTGCTCCTCTCTCTCTCTCATATATATATATATATATATATATATATTACACACACACACATAATTACTGTGATGCAATAAGTTATATCATATTATGATACTTTAATACAAATGCTAGGTCCCTCCTCCTTTCTTTTGCATTCTAGTCACCACTTTCCTTTTTGAGAATTATGCAATCAGATATAACACCATCTTTGGCTTGTTCTCCCAACTTTATTTGCAGGCAAATACTCCAGGAAATGATGTAATCTGATGAATCCTAAAGTTCTCAATTCATCATTAAAACATGACTGGATGATGCTTGTATCTTTGGAAAAATTTTGAATCAATAGAAGATATCTGCCCAATTTTCAATGAACCAGCAATTGATGATGTCTGACATTTAAGTAAATGTTTTACACGTCTTTTTTGAGCTCTAGCTACATTGTTAATATATTAAACAAACATATTAAAAAAATTGTGCGCAATAATGAGTTCACAAGCTAGCAAGTTATCTAGAAATATGACCTCATGCAAGCTTGGCTTGCTCAAAATAAACAGATTATTAATTTAAAACTAGTTTATCTTGCTTTTTTTAGGCAATGTTCAAGTCATCTCATATTCTGTAACTATTAAGTCATCAAGTAACATTGAACTTATATCCTGTTTTCTTGGGAGTAAGTTTTGTTTTGCTTGTTTAATGGCATATCAACTTCTTGGCTCATTTAATGCCAAAATTTAATTTTCTTGGGAATTTTGAAGTAATAAAAATATATCATTCTGCTTTCATAATTGAGTACATGGTAGATAATACTCAGCTTTTTTTACATATACATGTTTGTGTAGACATAATTACTGTAGGCAGGGATGTGTGCGTTTTATGTTGTAGATTTGTTAAAGTTATATTTTGGAATATAGTTTGATTTAAGAAATTGTAGGATATTTGGATTAATGTTATAAAAGAGTTCTTTGTTTCGTTTTGTCTAGTAGCATATTAACCTGTATGGGTTATTTAATGCCAAAATCTAAATATTTTGAACACAATTGTATGTGCCTTCAATTACAGATAAAGTGTATTGTTGATCATTTACAATAAATAGGTATTTTTTATAGAAAATATATTGCTGGTATTTTTACTATAATAATGTATTTTTATACTTTAATAGTGTTTTGCTTTTGTTTGGGTGTTCACTATTTGCTTATAGCTGGGATCCTAACAGGTGCTACCACCCTGGGTCAGGGTGGACCTGGGAACAACAGCAATGAAAAAGGTGGTTCCACACTTCTCAAAATCTCCAATCTCTCCTGATCAGAGGCCTTACTGCCAGATGTAGTTTATCATTATTGGAAGCAAGTCTTACATTACTTACTGATATGGTTGCAGTGACCATCAATAAACAAAGTTCAATTTAGTCAGGGAGCAATGAAGAACATCATTATCTTATTATAATTGTGTTTGTCCGTCCCTTAATTAGTTTGCATGACCGTTATGCCTTGCAAATACTTCATAAATAATGGACTATTCTGTTTTGATCACATGGGAAGAGGGAAAGAAACACAACTTGAGCAAGAAAATGAATAAAAGGAAAATAGACATGTTTAAAAGCTGTTTCAGGGAAATGGAAAGTCACCAATTTCAAATCTTTTCATTTGTACCCACTTCTTAAAGTAACGACCAGCATTCATATTTAGGATTGTTATTGCAATATTTTGTTAAAGTTGTTAAGCTCAAATATTTAACAATGCCATTGAGGAATTTCTACAGATATTTTCTTGTCACAGAACTCACCATGAGCATATTCAATCATTAAATTAAGAATTAAGATTCATCAGAAAATTTAAATAGGAAAACTGGGAAATTTTTACAAGTATTTCTTGTTATAAAGATTTGATTAAAATTGATGATCTGGGATTATCTGAATATTGACTAAATATTCATCATGATCATCTTGAGCAATTTCTTATTAACAAATGTTTCTGTACAACAAAGTTTACAGCTTATCTTAAGAACCCAAATATAAAAAACTATAAACATTCCTATTTTAAATAAACTGTGGGCAACTTTGATTTTGTGAAATCCTAAATCCAGGCTTGGTTTTAAATAAAAAAATAATTGTTGATAATGCTTCTCTATCAAAGAAAAAAAAAAAATCAATGTATTCTATTGTAATTGTGCATCCTCCTTTAGTTCGCACGACCATTACGCCCTACCAATACCTCATAAATAATGGACTATTCCGTTTTGATTGCTTAGAAAAACTAGTTGGTTTTAATGGCTGTTTCAGTGAAATGAAAAAAAAGTTAATTTTAAATGTTTTCATTTGTACCCACTTAAAATAATAACCAACATTCATAATTTATGATTGTTAAATATTTGAACAAAATACTGCAATAGCAATGTGATAAGGGAATTTCTACGGATATTTTATTGTCATAGAACTTACCCAGAGCTTATTCAACCATTAACTTAAGAGTTAAGATTCATCAGAATATTAAAATAGGAAAACTGAAATTTTCATGGACTAAACCTAGTATGATTAAATTTGAAAGAATGAGAACATGAAAAACATTGAGAACAATAAAAAAAAAAAAAAAAACAGGAATTAAGACAGAAGATAACTGACACACTAACACATTCTCGTAATATATATAGTGGTGCCACCATAGAGCAAATGTTAGCAACTGTTTCTTAGAGACTATATTATAGCGAGTTTAGTTCTTCACTAGGTGTCTCACTGTCATAGTTTAAAGTTGTATGGTAAAAGGCTAAGCTTAATAAATAGGTTGTCCTGAGGGAAATAACTGTATTTCCAATCTTTTTGTAAAAGCAATATGGGAGAAAATGTGTTGGGTAAAGAAATCCCTTATCATTTTAGCAGCGTCAGTAAATATTTTTTCTTTTTGAAAGACTAATTTTCAGATTCAATTTGTAGAGTTATTTTAACTTTTTTATTTTTGAAATGAGGACAATATTTGTATTTACTCACCCCCCTCCCCTATGAGGTCAGGTTATGACACAAGTTCGGTTTAATGTGGGGAGCCCGAGCACATACACCTGAGCTAGGAACATAAATTGCCCAAGCCCCTGCAACTGTCGGTTGTGCTGGCCTCTGTGTGAGCACCAATCCCTCTCTATGGTGCAATGAGGGAGCACAGCCTTGGGCAGGTGTTCCCCAGGGCTGGGCACCTCTCAGTATAATTGTTGCGACTGTCCTTTGACAGAGCCACCCCTGAGCACACTGCGCCCAAGGACAGATGCAACTGAGAGATGATAGGGTATTACAAACTACTCGAGAGAGCAATTATACTTATCCTGAAATGAGGACAATAACATGGGAGAAAACCTGTAAAAGCAGATTCAGCTTAAAAATAATCAGAAAAATAAATATTATAATAACAGGGAAGAGCCATTGGGAAATGGTTTTGTAAATAAGCTTGTATAAATGAATTGCTTTCAAACAATATTTTTTTTTAATCATTTCACCTCAAGTAAGGCAATTAAGTCACTAAGATGCAAGGGGTAGGTTACTGAGCTTGAAAGAGAATAAGAAAATGAAAAACATTAAGGGGAAAGAACAATAATAGAACTGGAATAAAGACAGAAAATAACACTTCATTTTGCATTTAAACTTTTGAAGATCAAAGCTGACTGGAAAACATGAAGCCAGAAGAGTATTCCACAAGCAAGAAGTGCGTGAGAAGAAACTGTTAGCATAGAACTTACAGTTACATCTCGCAATTTCACTGTAAATTGGTGAGACCTAGCTGCCAATGTAGTACTGTGATTAAATTCATAAAGTCCTGATATCAAAGAGGAAAGTTCATTAGAACAATTATCATGAAAATATTTATAGAAAGGGCACAGGGAAGCTACATCACAGCAGTGGGAGAGTAACGGATTTGCCAAGTCAGGACCAATAACATTGCAGATTCTTCTTTGTATTTTATCAAGAATCTAAATACATAGCAAGAGCACCAGACCAGATTTGGCAGCAATATTCAATGCATGGTCTGATTCCATCTTTCATTCCTTGTCATCTAATGTTATAGTGGTGCAAAATTTGAGAATCAAGGTCTTTAAATGAATCAAAAGATTCTTTGTCACCTATATAATAGTGGTGTAAAACTGGCTGGCCAATTGTCCAGAGCAAGTAACAAAAAGAACTTCTGGTTATTTGAAAAGATAACTCCAGTTCACTATGTTTTTCTCACAAACAGCATCTCCTCCCTCTTGTTCACAATCAGATTCAAACTGCTTCCAAGGACAAGGCTCAACTCAAAATATGACTTTGCAAAAAAAGCAAGATTTGAATTCAAGGTTCACCGACTACTTGACTAACTATATCCCACCAAGACCTTACAAGGATGAAACCATGGTTTAGATCCTCACATGTGTTTTTCATAAAGAAACCTAATTTTTTTTTTTTTCAATAAAAGGATAAATTTACTTTTATAGTTAGCATTTTTATTGCTAATGATGATGATCTTGAAAAATAAATTTAACTTTTGTTACATTTAAGCAGGTTTTTATTCCATCTCCAAAAATGCAAAATTATGAACCATCTATTTCACAGTAGACACCATAAAAGAACTTGAATCTAAATATAATATGGTAATGGTAATATTAGCCATTTGCCCTACAAGGAAATATTTGGCATTTATTAACCAAGCAGTCAGTACTTTTTTCAATTGAAATGTATAAAATCGTTCACTTAAAATAAGTTCTCAGGAAAATAAGTTTATCAAATCCAGTAGCTGTTATTGCTCTTTCTAGTGGTGAAACAAAATTATAGAACAATCTAAAAAAAAAAAAAAAAAAAATGAAAAAATTATGAACACTTTCACAGTGGACATCATTAAAAAGCATGAACCTTAAAGAATATAATAAGATTATAGAGCAATTTCAAAAAATGCAAGATTAGGTATAATTTCATCCACCAGGTCATTTAAAGAGCTTGAATTTCAAATGTTTAAAAAAAAATTCTGCTAAATTAAAAGAGCCACCCAAATTTCAAAACTTGCTCAGAATTCTGTGAAAGTTGAGGCAATTCATGACTATACTGATTCTATAAAAATAAAAAAAAGGGAAGAGAAAATTAAAAGAAGGATTTGATTTGAATTGAATTTACCTTTGATGTAAAGATCCCTTTTGTTGAAATTCCAACTATTATCTTCATTATGTATTACAATAATAAAACTCACATCAAATTTTATATCAAAAAGTGTAATACAAATTTTCTCTGTTGTTCCACCATGTAATTCAGCTGGCAAACTTAACATGTAGTAGGTTCTGAAAATAAAATATATATATATATACATGAAAGAATTAAACCTTAAAAAAAAAAAAAAAAAAAAAAAAAAAAAAAAAAAAAAAGTAATTGTAAAATTAAAAAGAGGAATATTTCAATTTAAAATATTGAAGTGTTTAGACACAGAAAGAGAATAGACAAGATAGAAAGAGAAAAAAAAAGTCTCAAAATTAGGATGCAACAAATAAAGGTAATTAAATAACCTCCTGTTAATATCTGCATTAATTCCTGACTACTGACAGTCCTTGTTCTTTATTTTCAAAGCTTTTATATAGTAAAATCATTATTAATCAATTTACAAGATGAGGTATTATGTACATTATTCAGACTATTGTCCTCATCTTGGTCGCCATATTTATTACAATGTTTTGGCTGTTGCACACTCTGGCCTTCTTCAGGTGGTTGGAACTGAACCCTCAACGACACATGGCACAGTGGATAAAGGCGTTGGTTAGATCCGGTGACAGGACCCAGAGTGTGAGTTCAATACCCGGTTAAGGCAGTGGAGAACTTTCAGAGGGAAATTAACAGGAGATAATTGATAATTGACATCCATCAAACATGGCACGTGGAACTAGAACAGTCTAGCCCAGTGAGCGAAATAAAGGGTTCAGTTCGACATTCCAACCACCCGAAGAAGGCCGGTGCGTACAACGGCCAAAATGTAATATGGTGACCAAGATGAGGACAACAGTCCGAATAATGTAAATAATGTAATCAATTTACCTTAATACTTGTTCTATGTGCCATGTCCCTTCAAGACTGTCAATTATGGTTCTCCACAATTTCCTGTCCTTTGTATCTCTTAGTAAGGTTTCCCTTTTTGCTATCCCTCCTAATCTCTGTTCAGTTAACCATTTACATAAGCTTATCAGGCAGGTTATTCACTGCTTTCCTCCGTCACTCTTGCCTTCTATATGTTCTGTGAGTGACATTTTCCAAGAACTCTTCTTCATTATGTGCCTGTAAACATACAATGTGACCCTTGACCAAACTTTTCACTGACCTTGTATTTTGATTCTCAATCTCACTGGCATACAGGGCCCGCTGCATGCTCACAAGGTAACAATATGAAAGACAAATGCCACATTGAGAAATAAGAATGCAAACCCAGGTTCCCATATTATATGTAGACGTTTTATTCAGGGCTTTCTCTTCTCATCTAGGTGGGTAGGTAGGTGATACTTGGGACAACTTCTGCCATGTTGGTCTGACAGCTCTTCTCCTGGCAACTCCTCACCTATCTATTCATCCCAATGTGATGGCAGCCAACACAAATGGACAGCACAGGAACCATGCAACAAACATATCTGCCTCCCACTGATGGCAAATGAGAACTCTCCCCAATCCCAAGCATGACTTAATATAGACCAGCACTTGGATGTACCCAATTTCTGGTTTTGCTGCCACTTGATCTCCAAAAGCTACTAATCCTTTACTTCCCATTCCTCTTTGGTTAAAATAGATGCCACTTAGAAGACTGAATTTAAAAAGGAATCAACTGCTAGTCTATCAAACAGAAACACTTGTGATCAAGATAAAACCACCTCTTCCCTTTCTACATGGGTGTCCAAAGTACTACAAGCCCAAGAAATTTTAACTGTATTTCAGATCTTAAGTAGAATTGTTCTTATTCTGTGATCATTGCCTTAATTCTTAACCAATGACAATTCCCCCCACCATTTTTAATGCACAACATATAAATGGAACAAAACTTTTTGACAAAATATTGTAATACCTGTCTATATTTCTGAGATGAGGTATTGTAATGCCATATTCACAACATTTCAATTACTGTACATTCTGGCCTTCTCGAGGACACATAGCCCAGCACTGGTTGAATCTAGTGGTTTAATCCAAAGGGTTGCGAGTTCAATACCTAGCCACAGCAGAGGGGGAACAAAAACTTGGAGAGTTAAGTTAAAAGTAGATCACTGATACCAAGACATCCAGAAGAGGCATGGCATATGGACTTAGAACAATCTATCCCAGTGGACAAAATAAAGGGTTCAGTTCAAAATTCCAATCACCTAAATAGGAAAGGACATAATGGCTTTTCATGAAAATTATTCACCCTGTATAGCTAGGAAATCTTAAGAGAAAAAGTCCCAACAGGATTTATTGACAAATTGTCTTAACAACATAAGATATGCACTTGACACTGTATGGATGGCAGACAAAGAAAGAAAGAAAACTGCAAGACAAGGTAGTAAAAAAAAAAGGATTATACATTTATTATAAGATTGTTAGCAAAAGAGACAGGCCAAAATGTGAGCTATGAATTGGAGATGTCAGAAAGTTAACTATTTGGGAAGTATTTACATTATTCAGACTATTGTCCTCATCTTTGTTGCCATATTTATCACAACATTTCGGCCATTGTATGCTCCTGCCTTCATCAGATAGTTGGAATGTCAAACTGAATGTCGCTCGCTGGAGTAGACTGTTCTAGTTTCACATGCCATGACTAATGGATGTCAGTTATCTCCTGTTAATTCACCAGTGAGCAAAATAAAGGGTTCAGTTCAACATTCCAACCACCTGAAGAAGGCCGGAGGATAAAACGGCTGAAAAGTTGTAATAAATATGGCAACAAAGATGAGGACAATAGTCTAAATAATGTAAATAGTGTACATAATACCTCATCTCAGAAATATAGACAGATATTTGGGAAGTTTTTTAACAGAAAATGGAAAATTTGACACAGAAGTCCAAGGGCACATTGGAATGGCAAAAGATGCTTTCTAAACATTTAAGCTATGAAAATTAAGTTAAACTTCTATATAATATCAATTCACCTATATGATTGTGAATACTGGACAACTTCCTTACAGATGTAGAGGAGACTTGAGGTAACAATTGTGGTTCTATAGAAGGATGCTGAGAATACCATAGTGACAGGTAGAGCATGTGATCAATGAGGAAGTTTCAAGGAAAATTAGAATGAAAAAGGAAACGTGCTTAGAATCAAAGAGAAAGTGCTTAGAATCAAAAAGAAAGTTAAGTTTCTGGGACACTTAATGAGGAAAGAAGGTACAGAGGAAATGACACTCATAATGAGGGGTAGAAAAAAAACATCAAATAACCTACCTAATGAGATTGTAAATGAACACCAAAACAGGAGCTGAGGGGATATTAAGGGGACAAGTATTGCTTAGAGTTACATAGGATAGGAAGTTATGGAGAGTCATGATCTCCTACATTCTGAAGAACATAAAAGAATGTAGTGGTGGAATAGCAACAAAATCAAATGGTAGCAATAACAAGGGACAAAACCTTGGTTAGCAGGTTCAAATCCAGTTAGTGATAAAATATAAACATAATTATTTCATTCTCCACCCTATTGGGATCCAGATTTTTTCAATGTACAAATAGTCATTAAATTAAATAAAAGTTTTGACATATTTAATAATTAGACACAATTGGGAGGGGGAAAATTAAAGAAAAAAAGAAATTACTTCTACTCTAACAATTTTTTTTCTCGCACTTCCCAGCTGTTGAACTACATTCCAATTCTTTGCTTCTCTGATAACTACAATCTTCAAAAATTGAAATGCAACATCAATTGCCATCCTGTCTTCTTGAACCCTGTACCTTTTTGTCTTTTTCTCATTCTCTTTCACTCCCTGTAACCCCTTGCATTCTAGTGCTATTGCTTTGCTTAGGGAAACAAAGAAAGAAAGAAGTATTCTGTAAAGGCATGTCTTGGAACAAGATGTGCAAGTCCTGGTAGAAAACATATCATTTTAAGCTGTTACACAGTTTTTCATAGCAACTCAACAGAATATCCTCTATCCATATTTACTAAAAATATTTATTAAATTTTAAATACCCAATTACATTTTACTTGACTTATTTTTCTGCTTTCTTCAACATTCTGCCTCAGATGTAAGCGAAGTCAAGAGATTTCCAAACTAATTATTTCAGGATCCCCCCCACCGCACCTCTCTCTCAAATAAAAATCAGTTTTTTCTTTGTTTTTGTAGAAATAAATGAAACATCAGAAAATATCCCATTTCACTGTTAAGAAAACAGACAAATTGGGGACAAATTACACATTATGAGGGGGTGCTGAAAAGTTCTTGACCTGATCCACTCCACAAAATCTGACCAAACAGAGCTTCTTGGGTAAGCTCAGCACCATACATACATACCATTACATTACATTACATACATACATACCATTACATACATAACATAACATACATACATACATAACATAACATTACATTACATAACATTACATTACATAACATACATAACATTACATTACATACATACATACATAACACAAACAATGTGCCTCTATAAATTTGCATTAGTATGAATGTTTTAAAATAAATACACAAACATTTGGTTGTTTTAAGATAATCATTTTGGCATAGACAGGCCAACTATATATAATTACTATCAACATTATTTTTAGTGGGTTTTTGTATTTCAGTTGCTATCCCAGATTTTTATTTTCTTAAACAGTGAAAATATAAAGAAACAGGGATAGCCAAAAATATTCAAAAAAATATTTTTTAAACATTTAAAATATTGTTTGTTTAAAGAAAGCTGAAATATAAATAATTACTCTACAAACAACTCATCGTTTTTAAATCTTATTCACTTAAATCATCATGTGCTGGACAGGCACACCACACAAACAACTACAGATTTTTAGTATTATTTATATTTTTATATAACAGCCTGATGAGTGGACTGAATGATTACAAAAAAGGTTTGTTTACAAAAATCAGGGGGATGAACATAGCAAATCAGCTAAGTGAGAAAAGTGAGAAAATTTATATTTGTATTAAGCATCTATTAATGTTTAAAATTTTGAAAAACTAATATTTTTACTATTGTTTATACATGTTGCAAAATAAAATCCTTACATTTGTCTTGATAATGTCCATCAGAGGATGAAACACCTCAGCTAAGATAAATTTTCTTTTTTGTTGTTTGTGTCTGTGTGTGTTTGTGTGTGTGTCTGTCTCTGTGTGTGGGGTTATACCTTCAAACATAAAATCACTTTTTAAACATTAAATAAAATGGACAAACAATGTCTGCTAAGCCTTTTGGTGTGTTTCTCCTGATATCATTTGTGCCATTTAATGTCAGGTGAAAACTTGTAAAGAAACTTGCCAAAATTCTGCGTAATGTTTAGAGTACTTTTCACCATTTTTAGTTGTTTTCAAGAATAAAAAAATAAAAACAATAAAAAAAAAATTGATAAAAATCAAGAGATGTCATTTTCAACACAGAATGCTAGAATCTATTTCATCACCATAGCATGTAAACTAGCATTCAAACTCCAGACAGTTTACAACATAAATACTCTACTGTCTCTTGCCCTCTACCGTTTTTTCCTTAAAATGGAGTACTTGGAACATTACATTACATTACATTACATTACATTACACACAATTTCAGCAAGTTTCCAGCCAACATCAAACAACTTATTTGCATTCAAGAGAAATTTACCAAAAAGCCTAACAGATATTCCTTGTCTAATATATTTAATAAACATGTTTAAATGAAGGTTTGCTACTTAAATTTATGTATGTACAAACATGTGTCAGACACACCTAAACGCACACCATGTCAGACGCACCTAAAATAAGCAGATATATTTATGACAGGATACACTCGCATATAAATTTCAGTCAGTTTTTTTTTTAATGTTTTTAGTTAATCACTTTAAAGTAAATAAATAACTTCTTTTAATTTAATATCTTGGTGATGGGGGGCATTTTCAAAACAAGTCATACCCATATCATTATTAAAATAAACAATTCTCCTCTTTAAAAAAAAACACCAAAGATCTAATTTCAAAAGTCTGCTCTGACTAGTGGCCTTTCAATATTCTCTCTTCAAGACAAATGCAGACAATCCACTTCAAAAGTAAAAAGACCTTATTCTATAGAGTTTAACAATTTTACCCACCAACACATTTCTGACACATTTTCTATTTCTTTTATT
This sequence comes from Acanthosepion lycidas, assembly GCA_963932145.1. NCBI lineage: Eukaryota > Metazoa > Mollusca > Cephalopoda > Sepiida > Sepiidae > Acanthosepion > Acanthosepion lycidas. The sequence continues at coordinate 37,072,395 of OZ010606.1, forward strand.
TCCTGATATAAGGAGGTGTTAAAATTTTGGAGATTTCTGCCTCTATCCAATAAGCCAGGGAAACCCATTTTTTCCTGTAGGTGCATAGAGTTATTTTTAGGAAATCAACTCTGTCCTTTATGTACTTTCGAGATTTAGATGATCATGGCTCTTCATAACTTTCAGGCTTTTGTTGTTCTAAGTAAATTTTGAAACTTTACTATCTCTTTGTTCCTGTTTTTCCATCCATTCATCCAAAGTAATCAAGTAGGTTACTTACCACATTCTCTTGGCTTCAATACGTCCAGTGAATATTAAATAATAATAAATTTTAATAATTTTAATAATAAATTTTATCTTTTTGTTATTTTTCCTAAACCTTGTTTCACAGGATTGGAATAAACATTGTTAAAATCATTTTTATTTATAAAAAATAAAAAAAAAAAAAAAAAATAAAATAAAAATAAATAAATTTATTAAAATCCAAAATATGTTTTGGCTTCAAATAAACCCAAAAATGTTGCTAAGCCATAAATAAAAAAATAAAAAATAAAAAAATAAAAAATAAAAAAAAATACTGAAATCAATCCTCCAGTTTTCGTTCCAAGAGTGCTATCAATACAGTGTCATCCATAATTATGTCTACTGATGATAAAATAAAGTTTGAATAAATTTGGTGAGAAAATGCATAGTAATTACTGGATTTAATCTACTTTTCATTAATAATTAAAAAGAGAGAGTTGAAATTTCTAGGACACATTTAAAAAAAAAAAAAAAAAAAAAAAAAAAAAAAAAAATAGGGGGTTGAAAAATTTGATTCTCACAGGACAGATTTAACAGAAGAGAGACAAAGGAAAGCAGCAATTAACCTACCTCATGATCTTATATAAATGGTTGGCATAATAGATTAGGAGAGATAGCATAAAGACAAAATCTAAGAGCTACAAAGAAAAGGAAATTGTAGAGAGCCATGATTGACAGTGTCTTGAAGCAACATAGTTAACCAATTTTATGTGCTATGTTGTACTACACACAGTGTGTAGTACAACATAGCACATAAAATTGGTTAACTATATTTCTAACAAGAATCCATATTGCACATTTAGAAATCTACCATTTGTCTGTGCATTGAATATTGGAGTCATATCTGGTCTGATGCTTCTGCTATATATATATATATAAGTAATGTAATCAGTCTTGACCTGGCATCACTTTCCCCACCACCATGATGTAGCTTCCCTCTGTCTTTTCTATAAATATTTTCATGACACTTGTTCTGATGAGTTTTTCTCTTTGATATCTTGACTGCAAGAATTTAAGTGTGCTACTAGATTGGCAACTAGGTCTCACCATTTTACAATTGAATTAGTTAAATGTAATTGTAAATTCTATTCTAATAGTTTCTTTTATGGCATTTATTGCCTGTAGAACTTTCTCCTGGTTCCTTACTTTGATCTTCAAAAATTTAAATGCAAAGTTAATCACCATCTTCTGTTTTTCTGAATTCTGTTCTTTTCTCTTCACTAAATTTTTCTCACTCTCTTTCAATCCCAGTAACCTCTTGCATCTTAGTGGTATTATCAACTTGCTTGGGGTGAAATGATTAAAAAAAAAAAAAAAAAAAAAAAAAAAAAAAAAAAAATAAATAAATAAACAAATGTCACAATCTTTATTTCCAAAAGGTACAGATATTTGCAAATCCCTTAAAGTGTTACTGCTGCTGTTGACAAAAGACTTGCAGTATTAACAAAATGGATCAGTGTGGGAAATCAGTCAGTTATGTGTCATGCGTGATACATGCTTAGGCGATCATGTATCTTTTGGTACATGACTGACGAGGCAGATTTTAATCCCGCAAATAGGTTGCCATTTCTTTCTGTGGTAGACCAGTTACCATCCAAGGTAATAGAACCCAGTCTGTCTTGTTATTTACCCATAGCTGGAGAAAGAGGAGGATTCATACCTTTCCCAAGCATGTAAGTGAATGTAATGGATTTGACTAGAATTCGTACTTGGCTCTCAGATTCCTCAATCCATTACTCCACTGTGCCACCATGTGGGAAATATTAATTCAAAAAATATGAATCGAGATAAACAAAAAAAACTGTAGTTGTTTGCATTTTGTTGATGGATCATTTCACACTGACAGGAGAAGAAAACAAAACTCTTGTGTGATTCATTGTTAACTCTGTGAATGCTGAACTAAAGAGATGACTATATGGTAAATACTCTACTGCTTTCTAAATAGGAATGCCTGAGGAAATGGTGTAGATTTCAAGACTGCTTTCTTTTGACAAAATTCACTTGACAACACTTTTCTCCCATATTATTATTATTGCCTGGAGGGACAGAGTTACCCAACTATGTCCTGCCACCTCCTATACCCAATTCACATATCTTCTCACTTAGTTTAATTTATTGGTTAAACCACAAGTTAGATTCCATTTCATGAATTATTTTACGAGTAAGAGACAATGTTTCTGTTTAAAAAGAAAATGAATTAAAACATTTCAGCCTAAGATGAAGTGTCTGTTAAAGTTCAACTTAAACTAAAATGACAAATCGAAAATGCAACAATTTCTTTTCATTATAAGCTTTCATACGTAAATATTTAAAATTACAGACATTTTTTTTTTAAGAGCACTAACAAAAAGATGCTTTCCAAAAGCTAAGCAAATATTAAGAAACAGAAAAGTATTTCTAAAGTGTTATACAATATCAGTCCTCTTATATGGCAGTGAATGATGGATAATCTCTTCACAGATGAAGAGACTTGAAGCAATAGAAATGTGGTTCTACAGAAAGATGCTGAGAATACTATGGACTAAACATGTGAGCAACAATGAAGTTTTGAGAAAAAAGGGAAGAAAAAAGGACACTTTTACTTAACATCAAAAAGACAGTTGAAATTTCTAGGGCACATATTGAAAAAAAGGGGTTGGAAAATTTGATACTCACAGGATAGATTGAAGGCAAGAAGGACAAAGAAAAGCAGCAAATAACCTACCTAGTGAGCTTGTATAAATGTTTGGCAGAACAGAGTAAGAGAGATGTTTTTCACTTCACTTTTTCCTCAAGTACTAAACATTTAATATGAGATGCCTATTCATTTCTAAGTTTGCCCATCTGCTAGGATGGGGAGTTAAGCCCCGTTTCAGATGCTTGCTCAAGCACATTTGTGCTTTTCCAATACCCACAGAGCTGATGTTCTTGGTTTATCTTCTAGGCACTATCTCCCTTCAGAATATGAACGATCGTGACTCTACAGCTTTCCCATCCTTTGTAGCTCTTAGTTTTGTCTTTTTGCTATGCTTTCCCAATCCATGTTCTGCTATCTATTTACACAGCTTGCTAGGTAGGTTACTGCTTCACGGTCTCTCTTGCATTCAATATATCCTGTGAGTCAAGTTCTCCAAGCCATCTTCATTTATATCCTACAGATTTCAAATGCATTTCTGATTCTAAGTATAAGCATCATTTTTGTTTTCATTTTAACCATAGTTTATATTGCAACTATGCCGAATGGACCCGAGTTACAATGAGAGAGAGAGAGATGAAGACAGTGAGCACGTGTGTGAGAATGAGAGAGAGAGAGAGATGAAGACAGTGAGCACGTGTGTGAGAATGAGAGAGAGAGAGAGATGAAGACAGTGAGCACGTGTGTGAGAATGAGAGGGAGAGAGAGATGAAGACAGTGAGCACGTGTGTGAGAATGAGAGAGAGAGAGAGATGAAGACAGTGAGCACGTGTGTGACAATGAGAGAGAGAGAGAGAGATGAAGACAGTGAGCACGTGTGTGACAATGAGAGAGAGAGAGAGAGATGAAGACAGTGAGCACGCGTGTGACAATGAGAGAGAGAGAGAGATGAAGACAGTGAGCACGCGTGTGACAATGAGAGAGAGAGAGAGATGAAGACAGTGAGCACGCGTGTGACAATGAGAGAGAGAGAGAGATGAAGACAGTGAGCACGCGTGTGACAATGAGAGAGAGAGAGAGATGAAGACAGTGAGCACGCGTGTGACAATGAGAGAGAGAGAGAGATGAAGACAGTGAGCACGCGTGTGAGAATGAGAGAGAGAGAGAGATGAAGACAGTGAGCACGCGTGTGAGAATGAGAGAGAGAGAGAGAGATGAAGACAGTGAGCACGCGTGTGAGAATGAGAGAGAGAGAGAGATGAAGACAGTGAGCACGCGTGTGACAATGAGAGAGAGAGAGAGATGAAGACAGTGAGCACGCGTGTGACAATGAGAGAGAGAGAGAGATGAAGACAGTGAGCACGCGTGTGACAATGAGAGAGAGAGAGAGATGAAGACAGTGAGCACGCGTGTGACAATGAGAGAGAGAGAGAGATGAAGACAGTGAGCACGCGTGTGAGAATGAGAGAGAGAGAGAGAGATGAAGACAGTGAGCACGCGTGTGAGAATGAGAGAGAGAGAGAGATGAAGACAGTGAGCACGCGTGTGAGAATGAGAGAGAGAGAGAGAGAGATGAAGACAGTGAGCACGCGTGTGAGAATGAGAGAGAGAGAGAGAGAGATGAAGACAGTGAGCACGCGTGTGAAAATTAGAGAGAGAGAGATGAAGACAGTGAGCACGCGTGTGAAAATTAGAGAGAGAGAGATGAAGACAGTGAGCACGTGTGTGAAAATTAGAGAGAGAGAGATGAAGACAGTGAGCACGTGTGTGAAAATTAGAGAGAGAGAGATGAAGACAGTGAGCACGTGTGTGAAAATTAGAGAGAGAGAGATGAAGACAGTGAGCACGTGTGTGAAAATTAGAGAGAGAGAGATGAAGACAGTGAGCACGTGTGTGAAAATTAGAGAGAGAGAGATGAAGACAGTGAGCACGTGTGTGAAAATTAGAGAGAGAGAGATGAAGACAGTGAGCACGTGTGTGAAAATTAGAGAGAGAGAGATGAAGACAGTGAGCACGTGTGTGAAAATTAGAGAGAGAGAGATGAAGACAGTGAGCACGTGTGTGAAAATTAGAGAGAGAGAGATGAAGACAGTGAGCACGTGTGTGAAAATTAGAGAGAGAGAGATGAAGACAGTGAGCACGTGTGTGAAAATTAGAGAGAGAGAGATGAAGACAGTGAGCACGTGTGTGAAAATTAGAGAGAGAGAGATGAAGACAGTGAGCACGTGTGTGAAAATTAGAGAGAGAGAGATGAAGACAGTGAGCACGTGTGTGAAAATTAGAGAGAGAGAGATGAAGACAGTGAGCACGTGTGTGAAAATTAGAGAGAGAGAGATGAAGACAGTGAGCACGTGTGTGAAAATTAGAGAGAGAGAGATGAAGACAGTGAGCACGTGTGTGAAAATTAGAGAGAGAGAGATGAAGACAGTGAGCACGTGTGTGAAAATTAGAGAGAGAGAGATGAAGACAGTGAGCACGTGTGTGAAAATTAGAGAGAGAGAGATGAAGACAGTGAGCACGTGTGTGAAAATTAGAGAGAGAGAGATGAAGACAGTGAGCACGTGTGTGAAAATTAGAGAGAGAGAGATGAAGACAGTGAGCACGTGTGTGAAAATTAGAGAGAGAGAGATGAAGACAGTGAGCACGTGTGTGAAAATTAGAGAGAGAGAGATGAAGACAGTGAGCACGTGTGTGAAAATTAGAGAGAGAGAGATGAAGACAGTGAGCACGTGTGTGAAAATTAGAGAGAGAGAGATGAAGACAGTGAGCACGTGTGTGAAAATTAGAGAGAGAGAGATGAAGACAGTGAGCACGTGTGTGAAAATTAGAGAGAGAGAGATGAAGACAGTGAGCACGTGTGTGAAAATTAGAGAGAGAGAGATGAAGACAGTGAGCACGTGTGTGAAAATTAGAGAGAGAGAGATGAAGACAGTGAGCACGTGTGTGAAAATTAGAGAGAGAGAGATGAAGACAGTGAGCACGTGTGTGAAAATTAGAGAGAGAGAGATGAAGACAGTGAGCACGTGTGTGAAAATTAGAGAGAGAGAGATGAAGACAGTGAGCACGTGTGTGAAAATTAGAGAGAGAGAGATGAAGACAGTGAGCACGTGTGTGAAAATTAGAGAGAGAGAGATGAAGACAGTGAGCACGTGTGTGAAAATTAGAGAGAGAGAGATGAAGACAGTGAGCACGTGTGTGAAAATTAGAGAGAGAGAGATGAAGACAGTGAGCACGTGTGTGAAAATTAGAGAGAGAGAGATGAAGACAGTGAGCACGTGTGTGAAAATTAGAGAGAGAGAGATGAAGACAGTGAGCACGTGTGTGAAAATTAGAGAGAGAGAGATGAAGACAGTGAGCACGTGTGTGAAAATTAGAGAGAGAGAGATGAAGACAGTGAGCACGTGTGTGAAAATTAGAGAGAGAGAGATGAAGACAGTGAGCACGTGTGTGAAAATTAGAGAGAGAGAGATGAAGACAGTGAGCACGTGTGTGAAAATTAGAGAGAGAGAGATGAAGACAGTGAGCACGTGTGTGAAAATTAGAGAGAGAGAGATGAAGACAGTGAGCACGTGTGTGAAAATTAGAGAGAGAGAGATGAAGACAGTGAGCACGTGTGTGAAAATTAGAGAGAGAGAGATGAAGACAGTGAGCACGTGTGTGAAAATTAGAGAGAGAGAGATGAAGACAGTGAGCACGTGTGTGAAAATTAGAGAGAGAGAGATGAAGACAGTGAGCACGTGTGTGAAAATTAGAGAGAGAGAGATGAAGACAGTGAGCACGTGTGTGAAAATTAGAGAGAGAGAGATGAAGACAGTGAGCACGTGTGTGAAAATTAGAGAGAGAGAGATGAAGACAGTGAGCACGTGTGTGAAAATTAGAGAGAGAGAGATGAAGACAGTGAGCACGTGTGTGAAAATTAGAGAGAGAGAGATGAAGACAGTGAGCACGTGTGTGAAAATTAGAGAGAGAGAGATGAAGACAGTGAGCACGTGTGTGAAAATTAGAGAGAGAGAGAGATGAAGACAGTGAGCACGTGTGTGAAAATTAGAGAGAGAGAGAGATGAAGACAGTGAGCACGTGTGTGAAAATTAAAGAGAGAGAGATGAAGACAGTGAGCACGTGTGTGAAAATTAGAGAGAGAGAGATGAAGACAGTGAGCACGTGTGTGAAAATTAGAGAGAGAGAGATGAAGACAGTGAGCACGTGTGTGAAAATTAGAGAGAGAGAGATGAAGACAGTATGTGCGTGTGTGAAAATTAGAGAGAGAGTGATGAAGACAGTGAGCACGTGTGTGAAAATTAGAGAGAGAGAGATGAAGACAGTATGACAGTATGTGTGTGTGAAAATGAGAGAGAGATGATGTGTGTGCGCGTGTGTGAGACAGTGAGGAAAGAATTTAAATAATCTGGTGTGATCAGTAGTTGAACAAAGCCAATATGTTCAAACCCTGATTAAATTCACTTTGCACTAAGGCCTCAAAGAAAGTCATGGATCCATTTCTTCCTATTTTATATGTTCCATTGTCATGGCATGAAACAGTGAATGAATATATGTTTAGGTAAATAACTTTCTCCTAACAAGCAGCTGCAAGAAAAAAAAAAAAAAAAATAGAAAGAATATACACATAAAATCTTTTCCAAATCTATACACAAGTAATATCTGCCAAATCATAAATATGTCTTCTAATATCCACAAATCTTTGCCAATGACATTGATTTCTTCAAAGATCTGAATTAAGAAATCATATCAGAAAGTTTTGATAACAAAATAACTTGGCAGATGTTAATTATACTTTTATATTTGAAACTGTCTGTTGACAAGCAATTTACAAACAAAGATTTCAATTAATTATTTAAGTAAAAGGTCTGCAAATAAATTGATTACTTGGCATGTTTCACAGGATACAAGATTTGGAAAAAAAAAAAAAAAAATAGCAAGGAAATCCCAACAGTTGAAATGGTGGGAATAGTCAGAGGCAAGAAATATGAGAGTGGTAAAATATAAAGACACAGTTGAAGGAAGGGCTAGAAAGAGCTTTGTTTACTTTTGTCTTCTACATATAAAGTATATGTCCTTTTAAAAAAGAGAGAAAAAGAAAAAGAAAAAGAAAAAAAAAAAGAAAAAAAAAGAGAGAAAAAGAAAAAAAAAAGAAAAAAAAGAGAAGAAAAAAAAAAAGAGAAGAAAAAAAAAAAGAGAAGAAAAAAAAAAAGAGAAGAAAAAAAAAAAGAGAAGAAAAAAAAAAAGAGAAGAAAAAAAAAAGAGAAGAAAAAAAAAAGAGAAGAAAAAAAAAAGAGAAGAAAAAAAAAAAGAGAAGAAAAAAAAAAAGAGAAGAAAAAAAAAAAGAGAAGAAAAAAAAAAAGAGAAGAAAAAAAAAAGAAGAAAAAAAAAAGAAGAAAAAAAAAGAGAAGAAAAAAAAAGAGAAGAAAAAAAAAAGAGAAGAAAAAAAAAGAGAAGAAAAAGAGAAGAAAAAAAAGAGAAGAAAAAAAAGAAAAAAAAAGAGAAAAAAAGAAGAAAAAAAAAAAGAAAAAAAAGAGAAAAGAGAAAAAAAGAGAAGAAAAAAAAGAGAAAAGAGAAAAAAAAGAGAAGAAAAAAAAAGAAAAGACAAAAAAAAAAGAAAAAAAAAGAAAAGAGAAAAAAAAAAGAAAAAAAAAGAAAAGAGAAAAAAAAGAGAAGAAAAAGAAAAAAGAGAAGAAAAAGAAAAAAGAGAAGAAAAAGAAAAAAGAGAAGAAAAAGAAAAAAGAGAAGAAAAAGAAAAAAGAGAAGAAAAAGAAAAAAGAGAAGAAAAAGAAAAAAGAGAAGAAAAAGAAAAAAGAGAAGAAAAAGAAAAAAGAGAAGAAAAAGAAAAAAGAGAAGAAAAAGAAAAAAGAGAAGAAAAAGAAAAAAGAGAAGAAAAAGAAAAAAGAGAAGAAAAAGAAAAAAGAGAAGAAAAAGAAAAAAGAGAAGAAAAAGAAAAAAGAGAAGAAAAAGAAAAAAGAGAAGAAAAAGAAAAAAGAGAAGAAAAAGAAAAAAGAGAAGAAAAAGAAAAAAGAGAAGAAAAAGAAAAAAGAGAAGAAAAAGAAAAAAAGAGAAGAAAAAGAAAAAAGAGAAGAAAAAGAAAAAAAGAGAAGAAAAAGAAAAAAAAGAGAAGAAAAAGAAAAAAAGAGAAGAAAAAGAAAAAAAGAGAAGAAAAAGAAAAAAAGAGACAAAAAGAAAAAAAAGACAAAAAGAAAAAAGAGACAAAAAGAAAAAAGAGACAAAAAGAAAAAAAAGACAAAAAGAAAAAAAAGACAAAAAGAAAAAAAAGACAAAAAGAAAAAAAAGACAAAAAGAAAAAGACAAAAAGAAAGAAAAGACAAAAAGAAAGAAAAGACAAAAAGAAAGAAAAGACAAAAAAAGAAAGAAAAAGACAAAAAAGAAAGAAAAAGACAAAAAAAGAAAGAAAAAGACAAAAAAAGAAAGAAAAAGACAAAAAAAGAAAGAAAAAGACAAAAAAAGAAAGAAAAAGACAAAAAAAGAAAGAAAAAGAAAAAAAAAGAAAAAGAAAAAAAAAGAAAAAGAAAAAAAAAGAAAAAGAAAAAAAAAAGAAAAAGAAAAAAGAAAAAAAAGAAAAAAAAGAAAAAAAAAGAAAAAAAAGAATAATTTTCAATCAATTTCTAATAATTCAGAATGCCGTTTTCAGGACTCGACCAATCATCCTTAAGAATATTGTGGATTTTATAATCTTTTTATAATCATTTTATAAATTTTATTTATACTAATATAGTATAAATAAAATTTGAAAATGTATAAATCTAAGAATTTCAGCTGACACAATCTTCCAACTTCTTCAAGGAAAGAAGCAAAGATTTAATAGGTGATAATATATATCATGTTGATATCAATCAGTTATGTGCCATGCGTGATACATGACTGACGAGGCAGATTTTTTTCCCCACAGTAGGTTGCCATTTCTTTCTACTGTAGACCAGTTGACCAGTCTATAGAACCCAGTCTATCCTGCTATTTACCCATAGCTGAGGGGAGAAGAAGAGGATTCATACCTTTCCATAAGTGAATGTAATGGATTCAACTGGAACTCAAACTCAGCACTCAGATTCCTCAATTGGAGCCACTACCCATTACTCCACTGTGCCTCCTTGATGTTGGGTGTACATCACCAATTAATGAGGTTTAAATAATATCATTTCATGTTGGGTAAGTCACCAGATAATGAATAAGCAAATGGTGAGTCATGGGTTTTTCCCCAAATTAAGGACTGAGAACCAGAAATAATTTCTACATCTGTTGAAGATATATTTCCGTATGAAAATGACACCATGGGCTTGTAAGCAGCACCATGTAGCAGCTGGCAAAATGAACAACTAGTGTCTTGACTCCAGGCATGTTGACTTACAAACGAGCCACTTTCATCATTCTATAAAGTGATGTCCTTAAGCGGCCATCATATGACCCACATAACTTCATCTCAACCAAAGAGAAAGGATTGCTTTTTATATCCAGACAAATCTGTCCACTGGATTAGTGGTTTAAAAAACAAAATCATGAAGGTTTCATAGAAAAACTAAACAACTTCTTCACAAAAGATCAAAAGTCCTTGAGAGGAAAATATGATCAAAAACTGTATGTGTAACATCACATGTAGTTGTGGTCCAGAATAAAAGAGAGAAATGAACCAACTCTGAAAAATTATACTTCAAGATCTCAAAGGATCATAATCCAAGACTATTGTCCTCATCTTTCTTGTTATCACGTTTTGGCCATTGTGCCCTCTAACCTTCATCAGGTGCTTGATGATCCAGGTAACCTTCAGTGAATTTCAAACTGAACCCTTAATTTAATCTAGAGAAGTAGCTTATTCTTGTTCCCCTGTCTTGGGATATATCATCTTATTTAGTACTGCTCAGTTTTTGCTCACCCAGTTTCCACTCGGTTCAAGTACACATTGCCTGGCACACAGATTGGTATCTTTAATCAAGTGCTTTAATCTACTAGGCTGTTGTCCCATGGGATAATCCTGTGCAAAGAACTTAGAAATGTTTAAATTCTGGGTATAAGCAACCTTCTTCCAGCTATAGTTGGACATATACCAACAGAAGGAAGGCTTGGGTATAGGTTCACTGTTGTCACCAGTAATGGTAAACATACACATGGAATACCTTGAGGAAATGACTTTAGGAATATCACTGCTAAAGCCAACAGTATGGCTGAAATATGCAGATGATGCTTCCATAATTTGGCCTCACTAGAAAGCCGTATAAATACTGATGAACCATGTGAATTCAGTAACACCTTCAATCAAGTTCACAATAAAAGAAAATTGGTTAACCTTTATGGAAGTACTAATAACTCATGCAAATAATGATTTGAAGACATATGTATAACACAAGCCAACTTTCAGACAATACCTCACCTTTAATTCCCACCATCCATACAGTATTAAGAAAGGGATCGTCTGATGCCTAAAACAGTGCCAGGATCTTGAGTGGTGACTAAATCAGCAAAGAAATCTTCAAAATAACTACCCTACAAAAATCAGTTTCTGCAGCAGAAACAGAAGGATTAATAAAGAGGGCCAGAAAACTATCAGAGACTGTTTTAGGAAATTATGCAGTCCATACAATATCATTACAATATTCAGAAGCTGCTCAAAAACGCTTCTCAAAAATCTAAGTTTCTCACCATCTTTCATATGAAGTTTAACACAAGTAAGGACATCAAGATACACAACTACATTCTATCTAGTTTGCACAAATATTTTGTTGTTTCGATATTCATTCTCACTATTGTTTGAAGAAACTCCCAAGCATCCATAATTCTAGTGACTAATACTAAGCTATATCTAACGAAATATATATCCCTCAAGAATTCATAATCCCACTAAGGTAGACTTTCAACAAATCTTGTTATTTTTTTCACTCTCCTTAAAGAAAGTTAAAATGAGTGCCCTTGAGAATTTACTAATGTATTGTTGTTGTCATATTTGTTTAGTATATGATTCTAACTGCAGTACCCATTAAGTGCACCAAGAGCTGCCCAATCTTACACATTGGGACATTTTAGAAATACAAAACATTTATAAAAGCAGACTTATAAAAAGTAAAAAGTTCATGTTCATTTGGTAAAGATGTTATCTAGGTAAGTACAAGTTCAACCTCTAACCTGGCACTCATGAGACCAGGCAACTGCCAGACCACAAAAAAAGAAAGAAAAAAAAGTGGGGCGACAGAAATCACCCCTAAAAAATCCTATGTAAACAATCTTGTCAGCTCCATCCACAGATATATTGCTGTGTTATCAAAAGTAGAACAAAGCTTAAAACAGGAAATAAAACGATCATTAATGCTTCTAAACAAAGTTTTTATTGTTTCAGGCAATATAAAGGCTAAAAAAAAGCCTAAAACCAAAAAATAATATATACTTACTAACCTGAATGGGTAAATATGCAGCTATAGATAAGAAATGAGCAAGACTGTATCACCAAAACACTGCTGTTGTTGGCTGCTGCAGAAAATTGTAAACAATATGTGGCACTACCCTTGTGATTGGTCCGTGAATTAATGGCAGTTGAGTCAAAAAAAAAAAAAAAAAAAAAAAAAGTAAAGGGAAGTACCAGACCATGAGAATTGCCAGACCACAGATTAAAGAGATCAGACTGTACTCGAGTTGAAATTCACTTAAGTGAGGAATAATTCTTTCATCTGTGGAACAAGCGAACTTAATTTTATATTGTTTAATTTAAGGTTTCATTCTTAGGAATTAAATACATACAAGGTAAATGATAAAGGATTTGCACTGTTTAAACAGGAAAACATTTCTTTGAAAATTTTAAAAACTTATTCATTTCATTCAATCTTCAGACAATATTAAAATTAAATCTATATCCCCAAAAAGTTATAAAAAGTTTGATAACATTATAACATTATTTACACACTGACTATTGTCCTAATCTTTGTTGTTATTTTCACAATATTTTAGCTGTTGCGTCTTCAAGCTTTCATCAAGCATATGTTGATCCAAGTAACATTCAGGGAATTCCAAACTGAAACAAAGATGATGCCAATAGTTTGTGTGTAAATAATGATGATAACTCGCCATCTCAGAAATCCAGACAGACTTTAATACTGCCAAAATATGTTAATATTTTCATGATAATCCATTATGTACAAATCAAAATAAACATTGAGCAATTTCATTACAAAGTCTATTTGCTTTAAAAGCATTATCTTCCAGAAATACACTGGTTGACATTTTTTCTTTTTTAAAGAAAAGAACCTGCTGACCATGTTTGGAAATTAAACATTCCTCTCTCTCTCTCTCTCTCTATATATATATATATATATATATATATATACACACACACACCTTTTTATCATATTATTTAATAATTATTGGTTAGAATAAATTCTTTTTTAATATTACCGCTATTTTAAAGATCTGACTAGCTATTATAACATGACTTTGTTATCAAGCTTTTTGAATTTTCCTATACTTGTATTTTGATTGGTCATTCTAGCTTTTGTAACGTTTTCCCCTTGCGAAGGATTGTTAATTAATTTGAAACTTTTAAAACCATTTATTTTACATTCAACATCATCACTTGATAAGACACCAGAGGTGTTGAAACAAAATGGCTATTTTTGTAGTGATTTTATGACATATTTATGTTATAATTTTTTAAATATATATAAGTATAAAAGTGAACATAGAAGTCAACACTTAGAGGTGACAGTCTGTTTCATGCTAGATGCAATTGTCAGGCCACGATGTCTATGTTCACTTTTATATTTACACACGCTCTATCTCTGATATTGAGCACATTATCCCACATCTTAAGACTATATTTCTTCATATATATGTGCGTATATATATATATATATATATATATATATATATATATATTACAATTAAGTGACAATACTGTTTAGTGTAGTACAATATTTTTTCAACAATTGACATTACACAAGAAATTGAAAATGCATGTGCAGCAATTCCGCTGGGCACTTTGACAAATGTTGCCCAAGCAGTGGTTCACTGTACTAATAAACGCCTCAAAGCTAAAGGCCACCAATTTGAGCATGTCTTGTAATTATAGAGTCCAAAGATAACTTGTATTAAACTCTGAATAAAATTTACTATTACAATATCTATATAAGTTTTCCTTTCCTGAAGTGTGTATACATTTTTGCTAGACTGTGCATATATATATATATATATTTCAGTTAAACAACACAAAAAATCCTTAATAATGGCTAATAGATTATCCGAAAGTGCTTAAATCCACATTATTATATCCATGTGTGTATTTGTAACAGACACTGATTTTATATCTTGTCACCTTCATAACAGTTCAATTGAAATTTAATCAGAATGAAAAAAAAAAAAAAAAAAAAAAAAAATTTTTTTTTTTTTTTTACCTCAATTTGGAGGGTGGGGACAAAAAAAAAAATACTAAAATACTATGAATGTAGTTAACATTTTTCAAAAATGTCAAGGCCTTTATTTGATATTCCAAATCCCTACATTTGAAACTTTAGGATGTGTTTAACCTTTAACATATTTTTCAGCCTTTATAGGAAAGATCTCATTTTTGACAGAGACAAAAAGATAAAAAAAAATATATTTAATTAACCCTGATGACTTGACAAAATAAAACGATAAAGTTCAGAAAGTAAATGAAAAATTAAATTTTTCAAAGTTCATTAAAAACAGCAAAGTTAATATTAGGTTGGTGCAAAAATAATTTCGTTTTCTAACATATGTTACTATGGGAGAAAACGAAATTATTTTTGCACCAACCTAATATATCAGTGGAATTTTTTTTTCAAAACGTGATCGTCTTTTTTCCATATTGCTGTCAATCATTTTTTTTTCAAAATGTGATCGTCTTTTTTCCATTCCAACCTTTAATTCCTGAACAGATTCCAGGTCAGTATCATATTTTTACATTTTCAATAGAAATGAACACTGAGGTCAAGACTGAGTGACGACTGTGTTTCATTTCATGTATGAATGCAATTTTTAGGCCTGAAGATAGTGTTAATGTGAAACAGAATTAAAATGTGTTAAAATCAAAGTAAGAAGATATTGATTTCATTATAGACTATAACAACAGAAAACAGATTTTATCACCGTTACAATAGAATGTTTGTTTTTATAATTTAAGCCTGAAGATGATCTTAGAAAAGTTTGAAAATACTAAAGTTAAAACAAAAAAAAACAAAACAAACTATGACATCTTCCTTGATGGATTTCATCTTGACATCAAGAAACTGTTTAGACAACTGGAAAGGATCAGTATAAAAATAATTAGGCACAATATGTCAAAATGAATATATGCTTCCAATATATATATATATATATATATATTATATATATTATATATATATATAAAATGAATATAAAAATAGTTTTAAGGTATGCTATATTTATGGGTGAAAGTGCTCAATATCAGAGACAGACCATATGTAAATATAAAAGTGGACACTGAGGTCAACACCAAGTGGCTACAGGTTTTCATTTCATTCTTGAATGCAATCTTCATGACATATCTGAAGCCAAATATTTGGAGAAAGCAGTTTATAATTCCATAATTTTTATCATTTTATAGTTTTGCCGTGGTTCATATTGAGGAATCAGAGAGCAGAGTTCAAATCCCACTTGAATCCGTTACATACACTTATGTGCTAATACCCTTGGGAAAGGTATAAAGCCTCTTCTCCCCCCCAGGTATACGATAAATAGCAGGACAGACCAGGTTCTATAGCTTTGGATGGAAACTGGTCTACTGCAGAAAGAAATGGCAACCTACTGTGGGAAAAAATCTGCCTCATCAGTCATGTATCAAAAGATACATGATTGCCAAAGTATGTATCACGCATGGCACATAACTGACTGATATAATGTTGGAACTGTAAATGGTATTTTGTCAATGTCTGTGACAAATAAAAGCAGTTGAAAATAAGAACTAAATTATTTTGTGTTCAAGACAAACTCTTGGGAATTGATTGATGATAGATTATTTGTAGAGAGGAAAAGGAATTGATTTTTTTTTGTAATTCACATAGTAAAATGTAAAGAGATAATAGAAAGTTAATCTGTAAGTAAGGTTTAAATGACCTGCATTGAGAATTAGTTTTGGCTGTAGGATATCAATGGAAAAAAATAGACGATTTGAATTGAGTGTTTTCCATTTATTGTGATTGCGCTGTGTTTGGTTTTGTCTGGAAAAATCTGACAAAGAAGTAAAGAGGATCATAAATGTCAACCATGTTTTTAAAACTCATGTTAGCCAAAAACTGATGCCCTTAAACTACATGTGTTTGCATGTATGTATGTATGTATAAACAAAAAGAACAGTAAGATATATAATTCGGAGTTCTTATAGATATTTTTATTTTTACAAAATAGTGCTCAATGTAAATTTACAGAGCATTAAATCAATTAATTTATTATATATATATAATTATTTATTTAAAAATATGATTCCAACATGCTACTTAAGAGTTCTCATGTTTCAAAATAGGAGCCGAAAACTTCAATATAATTATTTGAATTAAAGTAAGCTCTGTTCAGTGTTCAAGCAAAATTTTTTGGGGAATAACTTACTTCTGAAATTTACGTGTTTTAATAGCATATTCATTATTGAAATCAAAATTTCCATGGTAACGGCTAGAGCGATTGTTTAAATAGAAAGGGATGTAGGGTGTTAATAATTTGTATCAGTATAGAGTTACATTCATAGATGTCAAGTCAGGGTAAGGTTGGGGTGTCTAAATTTAAAACGGAAGATGATTTCGTCTAGTCTGGTTTACGCGTCTATGGAGATTTTTTTTTTTTTTTTCTGAAAGGTTTTGTGTATATAAAAAAAACTGCCGTAACATTTGTTTTTTGACGACTTCATAAAGGGTTATCTTTTTTTTTGTAGGGTATTTAAATTATTTATTAGGACTATGGATTTAAAAAATTATTTTATTGTTTGTTTGTTTTTATGCTAATTATTCAGTGCAAAAATTTGATGATGTCGGCAAAAAACCGTTAACTCATGTCTATTGTTTAATAGATTTTTATTATTTAGAAACTTAATGTGTAGTTTTTCATGTAGGCATAAAGGGCATGGGTCATCCCAAGTTTTACAAGTTCTAGTTTTGTTTATCATTTTCCATTTTACTTTTGGTGTTTTATTCTTTTCCTTCAAATGCCAAAAATATTTAAATAGAGATGTCTGATTTCTTTTATTTATATTGTTGAAAGAGCACTTATGCTGCCTCCATCTGGCTTTAAATTCATTCTTTGTAGACCCAATGTATATCATATTAGTATTAGGACTCTCAATGGATGACATAGTACATTGGTATACCACAGATTTGACACAGCATTTATTTTCCAATGGGCAGTCTTCTGGGTTTCTACAATCACATAATTTTTCACTGTTTTTGTCTAAGTGTAGGGTTTTTATTAATACTATTCAGGCATGGGGGTTTGTTCAGGATTTTATTATTGTGTTTTTTTATTATACTTTCTAGATTTTCAGTGCAGCTGTAACTCAATTTTAGGGTGTTCTTATTAAATATATTACTAAGTCTACTATATATATATATATATATATATATATATATATATATACACACACACACACGTGTTAATTGGATAAGGAACCTGAAAAGAGAAAAAAAATTTAATATTTAATGTTATTTTTATGCATATTAACCCATTATGGGTTATTTAAAGCCAAAACATTTTCAGATTGAAAGAATAATTTTCTTTTTTGTGAATGAACAATTTTTTGGAGATAATTTTTCCAGTTGTTAAATAGTAGAATTTGTATTTAACCTATAACTGGGGGGGGGAAGAAGAGATGGATTCATACAAGCGTATTTGTATGTAAGTGAATGCAACAAACTCAACTGTCCAATTTCTCATCCAAAACCACTATCCATTACACTATCCACACATGCATAAGAAATATAGAAATCATATACATATTAATATTTTTTCAATGATATGAGGACTGTGGCTCTCCACAGATTCCTTTTTTTTTAATATCTATAAATTACTTTGGTTCCCATGGTCTTTACAGATTTGAATTCAGATTTGTCCTCCTCCTAGACTAGCTGTCAACCAGTGCTTGAAAGCCCAGTCTACTTAACCCATAGCTGGGGGTAAAAGAAATGGATTCATGATTTGTGCAAAGATGAACACAATAGAGTTTGCCAGAACTTTAACTCAGTTTGCAAATTTTGTTTTCTGTGACAAACGTCTTACTACCTGCACATCCTATAAATAGTATTAGACACAAAAAATATAGGAAGGAGTTTGGAAAATTCCTAAAATCTGATCAAATGACTAAACAGAATATTTTTTTTTAGTTTTGAAGGGCATCTTGGTCATGTCAAGAAATATTCAGCACTACGGTGTCATGCTTTCAGCAATTTTAGTGAAGTGCCATGAAAAGGCAATTAGCCACCCACAACTCATATGGAAGATTCTGGTTGATAATACTAGCATCCTATACAGGTCCCCTTACTGAAAATATATTGCTGTGAGAGAGGCCCTTAACATAAAACATCTGACACCCAGTTATCTTACCTTATTCAGCAGCAGAAATATATTGAAGGTTTTTTAAAAATATAGAAAGATGCTAACGCTAATTCCAGCCATGCTCAACTCAACAAAGCTTAAAATAAATACTACTATTATTAAAACAGCACAAGAACTAAATCTTAAACAGACAAACATGAAAATAAATTAACACTTAAAACAAACCCTCTTGAAAATGGCTAAAGACTCCGAAAGCACTTAGGACAATGAACAATTTTTGCACAGTTTTACTCCCACCAAATTGAAAAAAAAAAAAAAAAAAAAAAAAAAAAAAAGGATCAAATTTTCTTTGTCTGTCATATTCAACAAAATATGTTTGAAAGAAAGGTTGCTATATATATATATATGTGTGTGTGTGTGTGTGTGTGTGTGTGTGTATGTATGTGCATCAAAAGAAACACTGAGAAAAGTACAGATATATAGAATTTACATAAAGAGTGAACAAACCTTCAAATATAAATTTCCCTATGTTAAATTACATTACATGCATTTATGTTGATATTTTAATGAGTAAAGAAATTCCAAAAATATATTTTAACACAACAAAGACTTGTATGCTGTTTCTCTTAGCATATTTGTTTACATCATAATTAAGTGAATGAAATGAATGTAATTTTGTCTACTTACAATGATTACATTAACACTGAAAAATCTGTTTTGCTTACGGTACCAAATCAGAATGTTTAACTGGTGTGGAGTGAGAACTCAGATCAATAATTTCTAGGAATATTAAGGCAGAATGTTTTGAGCTAGACAACAATAAGTTAAGGTATATTTACTTAAGGTATTTTATATTTAATCAATGTTTCTTTCATCGAAATGTTTTGACCACTGTAACCATGGATTAAAAACAGATGTCACCTGCATTTGGTAACTTTGATGCAAATTGTAAGTGGAAGTCTTTGATTTTGTTTGAATTTCAGAGACAGTGTCTTGTTACTAATATGTAGAAATTCATTTGGACCAGTTTCTTTATATATTGTCTTTAATCAATTTCAGTTACTGTGTTCTTGGGCCTCATTACTGTTTAGCTTTCTGATAGAAGTTCGGTTAAAAAAAAAAAAAAAAAAAAAAAAAAAAAATTTAACCATGTAACTGAACTAGAGGCAGCTATGAAAAGTGTTACCTTGGCTCTGAAGCTGAGGCTAAAATGAATAGAAATAAGAACAGACTCAATATCAGCATGGATCAAGTCTATGATCACCAGGAAGAAAAAGGGACAAACAAAGCAGCAGAAATGCCCATAAAGTGATGTCTTCTAGTTTTGAGAGAGTTGGGTTGCAGGAATGGGAGTTATTCATCCTATGCCTTCTGGTACATCTGCATTGTAAATAATGTCAGCACTTTTGTTGTTTGGTGTGATGTTTTGCCGTAAACAGTTTAAAAGGCAGTCTCATGTGAGTCCACGTAAAAATAAACAAAACATGGAATTTAAACAAACAATTAATAAAATGTATACACAGTTTAAAAGAAATAAAAGACATTAAAAATTTATCTATTAAGAATGTGCACACACATTAGAGTTCAGTTGTCAGTCAATTAGGGAAAAAGAAACATTCTCCAGCTGGGATGCCTTAATCAAAGTCCTGTTACATCTTAAAAAGAAAAGAAGCGGACAAAATATGTTTATGTTTTTATAGAACTTAAGCAGTGCTATCTAATGGGCATTTTGGCAAAGCCAATTGGGATAACCCACAGTGGATAGAAGAATGTAATTTGCATGTTAAAGTTAGTCTTGTACCCTCAGTAAACAACAAGGCTAATACTCTAAGTTAAGGAAGGCCTAGGTAAGAGTATTGACAGATGCTAACAAAAAAAAGCCTATGATGCATGTGGTGTGGAAGATAGGAGTTTAAGAACATCACACAAAATTCACTATATGGGTGTAGAGTAAACATGGTTCCTAACAAGAAAGTTAGACCTCAATAAGCAGGAGCAAGAGAATGTAAATGGTGCCAGTCAATAGATGCTGCACTTAATGGGTCATTTAATGCCAAAATTTAACTTTCTTGGGAGCATTAGTAATTTCTTTTACAAAAAAAAAAAAAAAAAATGTATGGCTGGTAATTTTTTTTTTTTTTTTTTTTAATATGAATGTATGGTTATACTTTCATAGTGTTTTGACCTCAGTTTGCAGGCTAACTATTTGCCTATAGTTGAGACAATAACAGGTGCTGCCACCGTCAGTCAAGGTGGACCTGGGAAAAGCAGCAATTAAGAGGTGGTTCAATGCTCCTCAAAACCTTCCACCAGAAGTCTTGCTGTTGGATGTAGTTTGTCATATCTAGGACACTTGAGTGAAATGTACCTGTTAGTTGGTTGATTGTAGACCTAAGAGAGTAGCAAATAATAAAAGGAGAGACAGTAGCAGAGGTTGCAGCTCTGTTAAATGAATTGTTTCTCAAGAGAGGCCCACTTGATAAAGTTGTAATCAACAACAGCACTGCTTTTAAATCAGAGGGAAGTTCTAGCCAGGTAGAATGTAAGGAAGTATACAGACCTCATTAGAATTGAATCGTAAAACAGCCCCACTGGAAGATAAAAGCAATAGTTGAAAGGAGAAATATTGTACCACTTGATACAGTTTCCTGGTACATTGTGTCTCCCTGGGTCGGACAAGATGAGGTGTTGGTGCTGTAGAAAGCAAAATGAGTGAAGACACCTGTTAACTACCCCAGCATTTGATGAGGAGACAAAGAGGCCAGCCTCAACTGAAATTGGAGAGGAAGTATGGGTAAAACCACATGGGGTTCAGTGCACATCATCATGAAGTGGGGGTTGGTAAATGATGTGCAATCACAGATTTTGGTGGACAGTGAATATTTTAGATGTATGTAGAGTGGTCAATTAATCAAATGATGATAGGGGGTCTTGAAGTACATGAAAATGAAGGAAACAGGAGGGAATTTATTAGGTGAAAGGAAGAAATCAAATGCATTGTGGGAGAATGACTAGAGAAAGAAAGGCATATGAAGAAGGAAGTCATGTGGATAAGATGAAGAGCAGAATGAAAGGATTTAAAATTTTGAAGATTAAAGTTGACTGGAAAGCATCCAAACCTGAAGGGAGTTTCACAAGTGAGAAGTGCGAGAAAAGAAACTGTTAACAGAACTAATGATTACATCTAGCCAACTTGACTGCAAATTGACAAGACCTTGTTACCAGTCTTGTAGAAAATAAGGTGAACCTTTCAAATCAGAGTGGAAGGTTACGTATATATGTCTTTTTCATCCCTTTCCTCTTTTTTTTTTTTGTTACTTGTTTAAATCACATTGTTAATAACAACTTGCTTATTTTTTTCTTCTTCCATCATAAACCAAATAAATATATGTTCTTGTGTTGTACGCAAGTATCAACTGACAAAAATCCAAGATGGTCTATTTGTTACTGGATAAGAGAATGTTTTATATCTCAGGTTGTTGGGATGAACAAAAATGAATGAAAATAAAAGGCAAGTGTATTTTAACACAAAACAGCTTTTATTCATTTACTGTCTGATAACAACAAAGGTTTGTGTGGATTGAAAGCATTAATTCCATATGTTACCATGTTTTGATTCATAAGTGCCATGCTCCTCTTCCAAACAAGGGAAGTAACTCAAATGTATTTCGAGTTAGGATCCTTTATAGGGGAAGTAAATCAGCTTCCCCAACACAGTGATTCCCAAATGATGTGGCACTTCCTATGTGCAGCGGAAGAGGATTGCAGGCGATGCAGAATGAATCAAAGATTTACATACAGTTTAAAAATATTCATAAAAAATAAATGATTTCAAAATTTAAAATATTATTATGGATTACTTGTAATTGCATGCATGAGTCCCAGTATAAATAGTTATAATTAACTGATTTTATCATTGTGATAGTTTCACATTATATCAAGTATTAAGAATATAATAACTATGCTCTGCAAATTGGAGGAGAGAGTTATCAATGATAATGTTCTAACTTCAAATCTGCAGTTATTTCACTTTAACCTTCTCTCTGGACCTTCTTTGTCATAGAGCTGCGTGCATCTTTTCACTGGGACTTCCCTTTGGAGGTGCAAGCAAACTTTCATTCTGAAAATGCAGCTCAGAGAAAAATAGTTTGGGAATCACTGCCCTAATAGAATGAAATAAAATATGCATAAAGAGTGAAAAAAAAAAAAAAAAAAAAAAAAAAAAAAAAAAACCCATTGACAAACACGTTTTATTCTTGCCTTTTTTTTCCATTAGAGAGAAGTAAATAAAAAATTATATATTTAATGGACCTATTGTCTGTTAATAATCCTTCATTTGATTCTTTACTGTTGATGTGTTCTTTTCCCTCCACACAACATGCAAGATCATTTTGCTAAGTCTTGGTACTAAAAAAAAAAAAAAAAAAAAAAATTTGTTGCTTCATCAACTTGAAAGACAATCTCAAGAACCCACAAGAGTAAGCATCAGATGCGATGTAGAAGAGAGGGGAAGTATATGCCCCCTCAGAGCAACATTTAACATTCCAAAGCACAAGAGAGAAGAAAACAAATATAGCAAGGGTAAAAGCTTATGCTGACCTGTTTTAATCTTATCTCTAGCAACATGGACAGATGATATAAAAAGAACAGTTAACAATCAAGAACCATTTAAAAAAAAAAAAAAAAAAAAAAAGAGATTATCTCCACTGGATTATGATGATGTTAACATCTGACAAGTTCGTGGCAATTTATTTTCTTTTTTGTTATATTAGTGTTTTTTGGGTTTTTTTTGCTGCTTCTTATCTTTTTGACTTTATTCTATTAATGGAACTAGACCATTACAAGAGACAAAAGCAACACAGAAATTTATGTAAAAGTCTCAACATTCATAGTCTCCAAAAGGGTTAAAAACTACTTCATGGTTACCATAATTATTACACACACACACACACTTATATATATATATATATTTATGAAAAGATTACTTAAGTTTTAAATATCAATTTTATCCTGACATCAATTGAACATTTCGGGATAAAAACTGATATTTAAAAGTAATCTTTTCATATATCATTAACACTATTTTTAATATTATTTTAATATTTTCAATATTCAGATACACTCTCTAAATTCTATTTATTTCCGGAGTTGTTTTTTCTGTTTTCTTTTTGAATTTGTAGGTCTGATGAATTGGATCGTATTTACGATTCCAATGGAATAAATTATGACCATGGAATATTAGTGTTTAAGCCTTTTTATTATATCCTTACTCTGTTCTGGACATTGAGTTCTACCTGGATTCTATCCTCTTGGAATTTTTTTTATTCAAAAAATATATATGTATGCATGTATATATATATTCATATAGTTTGCATATGTATGTGTATATTTTTCACTAATATTATATATATATATATATATATATATATATATATATATAGATATATAAAAATGTGGATATAAACCAAATAACTAGATATTAGCAACTGTATAGACATGCATTAGCATGTGTGCCTGATGAACTGGTATAACCACAAAACTAAGTTGCACTTCAAACGTGTGTGTGTATTATGAGCACGTGGCAGAAATAGTAATCTTCCTGATGTTATCAGTCTGGAGGGGGATGATCCCAGTGTGTGTCACCTTTGGAAAGTGCCTGAAGGCCATACCACAGGTTGACTCAGGGGACCATTGATAGCTGTGCTAGCATGAAGACAAGTCATTGTGACCAAGGTTTTGAGTGTGCTGGCCTTGTTCAGATTATTGATCATGCTAGATAACATGCTCTCTCCCAGAAACTGTAACTAAGGTCTGCTCAGCATAGTTACAGTATAAACTACAGCTGAGCTCTGTGGACTTTGTAGATGTTGAACAAACACAAAAGTGCATGTGTGAGCGTCTGAACTGGGGATTGGCTAGCTGCCCTAGTAAATGGGTATCCTCAAATGTTTGTGGCCAACTATTATTATTAATATGTATATATTTAGGAATGGATTTTTCCTTTATTGCTTAAATATTATTTTTAGAGGATACTTATATTTGAGTAGATGTCCCGTTTTTATTTATTAAACAGTATATTTATTTCCATCTACCAACTTGCATATTCAAGAAATCTTATTAGAAAAATATGCACCTTCCAGCAGGATTCAAACCTGCATACCCTAGAGGAAGCCATCATTAGATCCACCATGCCCTGACCCCTTAGCCATGAAGAATCTCTTGGTCAAACAAAGTCTAAATAATGCTTTTGAACACAGACTTTTCCTGATTCTCAAAATATATATGTATCCTGCTAGAGAGCAGATATTTTTTTTCGAGTAAGATTTATTGAATATTCAAGTTGATAGATGGAAATAAATATACTGTTTAATAAATAAAAATAGAGCATCTACTCAAATATGGGTATCCATAAAAAATAATATTGATTGCTTAAATATTATTTCATATATATATATATATATTTCAAGACTATTATATTTTACTAGCAGCATTGCCCGTGATTGATTCAAAATCTTACGACTCATACAGCAATCGCTATCACTTGACTTAAAATATTTTTGCCATTCCTTGCCTTTAAAGGAGTGCCCTTTGCCGTGCTGATGTTGCTACATGCCTTACTTCTTGCCTATCTCACACTGCGAATCTTTTCTAAGCTCTATACTAAACATTAAATCTTATGAAAAAAAGAACTAAACAAAATGAACACAAAACGATCAGCTTAAAAAAAAAAAAAAAAAAAAAAAAAAAAAAGTGGAAAAACCGAATGAAAAAAGAATGTTAAAAACAAATACTTTTTCACACCCAACCCAGTTCTGCAGAATCATAATCAAGGTTGAGATTAAGCAAGCGAATGAGCCAATTGGAGTAAAGTGCCATGCAGATTTAAATTTTCCCCCCCAATTGTGATGAATGCAGCTATTGATTTTTTTTTGCATGCTAGCATACTAGTTAACATTTGTGTCAGTCAGCAGTTGGCTCTCACAGCGGCCAATAGAATCTTCCTGCCTATTCGTGCCAGCCAGCTATAGGCTCTCACTCTGACCAGTACAAAATGGCCGCAAACTACATGAAAACTGCCGTAAAAGCATGGAAAAAAAAAAAAAAAAAAAAAAAAAAAAAAAAAAAAAAATCGATGATTTCTACTATCGAAGGGAGTTCCAAAATACAAAGCTGGTCTTGGCCTTCCCACTAACTTGGAGCATGTGCATGTAAATTTTGGTGCATATCCGTTGAAAATTGCAGCCATGCATTTGTTACACACACACACATCCTGCCTTTTATAGATAGAGATTCAACTCTAGAATTGTCAATTTTTATCAGTCAGTGTGTGTGGAAATTTCTAAAATTCTTAAAAAAAAAAAAAAAAAAAAAAAAAAAAACACAACAACAACAAACAAACATGTTAACCACTTTAGACAGAGACTATTAATCACCACAGAGATCCTTCCTTGCCCTCCATTAGAATGTCTGACGCTCAACTTCTTGAGAGCAACTCTGCGGCTGCTCGGTCTCACATTGACTGCTGACCTGAGATGGAACAAATGCATTGAGTCAATTGCCTTGTCCACCACAAGGAAAGTTAGCTCCCTGTGCCGCGCCAGGAAATTTTCTCCCCAGAAGCGATCCTTCAGATCTACAAATCAACAATTTGCTCTTGCATGGAGTATTGCTGCCATATATGGTCTGGTGCCCCTTCTGTTTGCCTCGGGGTTCTTGATAAGCTCCAGAGGCGGATATG
This sequence comes from Acanthosepion lycidas, assembly GCA_963932145.1. NCBI lineage: Eukaryota > Metazoa > Mollusca > Cephalopoda > Sepiida > Sepiidae > Acanthosepion > Acanthosepion lycidas. Next base: position 37,098,545 of record OZ010606.1, read on the forward strand.
CAATATAATTGGCCCTGCTCTGTCGTCTCGTCTAGTCACTTTCTCACAGATGCGTCGTCGCCTCTGTCTGTTCTACAAATACTTTCATGGTAATTACTCGGAGGAGCTGCATTCGCTGGTTCCCAGACGTCATGAGTTCAAGCACTCTACGAGGCTGGCATCTCGCTCTCACCCCTTCACTGTCGAAACTCCTAAATGTAGCCATCTCTTCTACTCTAATAGCTTCATGTCTCGCACCTCTCGCCTGTGGAACTCCCTTCCCTATTCCAGTTTCCCTGAGAGCTACAATCTCCAGCTATTCAAGTGTAATGTCAATCGACATCTCCAGTTGCTATGATCTATCCACTACCCTTCTCCTCATACTCTCTTCTATCACTCCTATCTGATCTCTCTCTATATTTTCTGTAACCCCTTGCGTCCTAGTGGCTTCCCGCCTTGCTTGGGGTGAAATGCTTAAAAAAATAAAAAAAAATAAAATAAAAAAAATAATATATATATATATATATATATATATATATATATAGAGAGAGAGAGAGAGCGTGCGCCAAATATCTTGTTTGTCATTCTAGAACAAACATTGCTTTCATTGCCATCATCACTATCAAAATGTCTTAAATCAATATCCAATTGACTCATTATCACAGCATTTCCCAACCTTTTCTCAAACAGTACCCTCTTTGGACACAAGATTCCTGTCAACACCTCACCCCACTGTCAAATTAAAATTTCGAATATTATACTGAATTCATCTTTCATAGCTTGGGTATTAGTGCAAAAATAATTTTAATATTGTTTTCTTTTCTATTATAAATGTCAATGATTAAAATGATAAAATAAACTTTTATTTGATAGCTTATTTCAATGTTTTCAATGTGATGGTTGACTTTAGTGCTTACTGGCTAAGGCTCTTATTCTAGGTTCCATGCTTTTTGGAAGTAATCGTAAATCAGCTTGTTTTGTAATTTGCAGGAGGTTTCTTTGTTTAGTAAGAAGCTCTGTAACTACAGTGAAACTACATTCAGCCATACAAGAAGTTGAAAAAGCAATGAAAAAAAGTTCAATAGCTTTCCACAGCACTTTCAGAAATTTCCTTTTGTAGGCAATATTGAATAATTTTTGAAAATCTGATAAAAAAAAAAGAAAAGAAAAAAAAAAAAAAAATGGATACATGCCCACCACCACCACCTGAATATGTTCACAGCGCCCGCAAATGGAATAAGAAAAAAACTCCCAGTTCAATATAACAGAGCCCACAAGGAGGCACTATCGCCCACTTTGGGAAACACTGCACTATCAGAACAAAGAAATTTCTCTTGTTCCAGGACAATTATCAGTCATTCCTAAGACTTGAATTCAGAAAATAAATACTTAACTATTTCTTACACTTACCTGTAAATAAGCAACAGAAAAGAACATAAAGTTAACACTTATTCTTTCTGCTTAAAGTGGCTCTTTATTAAACTGAATCTTCATTGTTCAAACATGTGTTCTCAATAAAATTAATAAGACATCCCACTAAAATAAATATAAAAAATATCTAATTGACACTTGAACCGAGGGCCAAAACAGGTGTAATTGACATGGCATATTACTTATTTTTTAGCTATAATCTTAACATGAAACTCATTTAAAAGAAGAAAAAAAAAGTAAGTTTTATTTCTAAGCAAGAACAAAAAAAAAAAAAAAAAAAAAAAAAAAAAAATATTTGTTTATAGTCTTAATTTTTATTTGGCCATAAAGTTATAAAGTCACAACTATAAAAATATTGCTATCTGGTATTACAGTGTAACCCGGATATAAGAGATTTTCTCTGGTCCCAAATTAGAGCCATACTTACCTAAACAAAATAGACCAAACCCGGATATAAGAGAAACCCAGATATAAGAGACTTCTTCTTCGGTCAACTCTCTTATATCCGGGTTACACTGTATATCAAAAAAAAAAAAAAAAAGTTGTTAATGTTTAATTAACAGGAATAATTGTAGGAGATGTTTATTCAGGTTATTCACTATGTATTGTTAGATTCTACAAGGAGATGCCGAAAAGTTCTTGGCCTAACTCACTTCTCAAAATCTTACCAAATAAACTAACAGAATTTATTTTAATCATCTTAGTTGGACCAAGAACTTTTCAGCACCTTCTCATATATACCTGTCAGTAAAATGCCATATGTGATACACTTGGGTGATCATGTCTATTTCAATTCATAACTGATTAGGCAGCAGAATTTCCCCCCTGCAGTAGGTTGCCATTTCTTTTCTATGGTAGACTGGTTGCCAACCAAAGCTATAATAGTCAGTCTGTTCTGCTATTCAACCCACAACTCAGGCGAGGACAAGAGATGTGTTCATACCTTTCCCAAGTGTATTTGCACATAAGTGAGCATAATGAGCCCAATTGGAATTCAAACTCGAAAATGAATGTATTAGGTTGGTGCAAAAATAATGACGTAATAATGTCGGTTTTTGACGTTAAAAAATACGTCAAAAAAACAACATTACGTCATTATTTTTGCACCAACCTAATAAAAAGCTATAACTTACTATTCACCGATTTCGTTTTCTGGGTCAATTGGTACACCACTTGGCATATTATAAAAAACAAAAAAAACAACCCTGTTGCTTTATTTGGTCTGGCACTCCTGCTGTATATCTCAAGATTCTTGACAAAATTCAAAAAAGGGTCTGTAATGCAATAGATCCTGACCTGGCATCTCTACTTCAGTCATTTCTCATCATAGTGGCTGAGCTTCCCTCAGTTTTTTCTAAAAATATTTTTATTGCAATTGTTCTGTTGAGTTTAAAAGTGCTACTAGATTGGCAATTATGTCTCACTGTTTTATCGTGGAACTGGCTAGATGTAACCATATGTTCTATTCTAATAGTTTATGGCCACTGAATGAACCATTAAATGCATTCTCAGGCTTAGAGTCTTTGCTACTTATTAGTAGCATTGTAGCTGTAGTCAGTCAGTTATGTGCCATGCGTGATACACACTTAGGCGATCATGTATCTTTTCAATACATGACTTATGAGGCAGATTTTTTTTTCCTGCAGTAGGTTGCCATTTCTTTCTGTGATAGACCATTTGCCATCCAAGGCTATAGAACCCAGTCTGTCCTGTTATTTACCCATAGCTGGGGGGAGAAGAAGAGGATTCATACCTTTCCAAGGGTATTTAGCACGTAAGTGAATGTAAGGGATTTAACTGGAATTCGAACTCATCTCTCTGATTCTTCAATCCAAGCCGCTATCCATTACTCCACTCTAGCCGTAGTAATAGAGTTAAAATTACAAATAAGCTATTTCTTCAGGCCTGGTAAAATAGCCGTCAAAGCTATCTTGGTGATTTTGGTTAAATAAACTTTTGGATTTCAGCGTCACACTTTCCATCTTCTGTTAAAACACTTCCCAGATATTTAAATTGGTTTACTTGTTTGGTTTTGTTATCTCCAGTTTATAATTTGTATGTTGGGCTGTCCTTTTTGCTAACAACCATGCATTCTGTCTTTTTGCAATTAGCAGTTTTGAATGAGAAATATTAAAGAAATTGAATTAAAATTTCTTTGACAGGGTATTATTATTATCATCAATTTTTGAAAAGTATTTTTCATCATATTTCTCTTGTTTTTATTGCAAATCTCAGATCATGTGTCTATAACTGTTAGGTAAGTAACATGGACTGGAAAGAAAAATTAAATTTCTGATGATGAAATTTGAACTTGTATTCCACATGGTTGTCAACTAGTCTTACTATAACAATAACTTACTGAATAAAATTTAAGATTAAGCCATATAGTTATATTCTTTTTTTTTTCTCTGATCATCACGCAACCATATTGCTAGTTTACTTAGTTGTAGTAATATTAGATGCAAATTGAAAAGACAATCAAATATAATAACTTATAGGAAATGATGTAATTTGTATGACAAATTTTAATTTCATTCACAATTAATTTCTAATTTGCAAACTTTTTAATTAAAATATTAGGTACATATTTTCTATTTTGGGAAATTTTACAAACTTATAATCATTAGTATTTTAACCTGAAAATTTTATTTATAAATCTTTCCATAGTAAATGCATACATCTTTTATATTTTGATATTTTTCAAATGTAAATTTCTGTATCATCCACTTCTTAAAAAATCAGAAATTTCCATTAAAGACCTTCAAAATAAACATTAGGAGAAAAAAAAAAAAAAAATATATAAAAAATTTTAATAGACACAAATATTCAAATATGTATTTTTTTTTCCATTATTGGCTTATATTATAAAATTTATCTATAACTGCCCATTTTTTTAACACTAAATAACTATAAAAAAAAAAAAAATCAATTTTCAATTGCTATAGTTAAACTGAAGAATGTTTTACCATGCTAATCTAGTATTATGCATGTACTAATCAAATTTTGGTATGAAAATATTTTAGCACACTAATTGAAAATGTATTAATAAATTTGCATTAATCAAGGGATTCCTATATTCTATATTTATTGTGCTCAATATCAGAGATAGAACATATGTATTACAATAAATATGGTCTGACACTTGAGCTTAAGGACCACTGCAGTGTGTGTGTGTGTGTGTGTGTTATAAACCACATATGGTCTCATAAGAACAAACGAAAGAAACAAGTATAGCTGGTGAGTTGGAAAAAAAAGAAAATAATTGTTAAAATACAATTCTTTGTATTATTTATATAGCGGATCAAGGTGGAGTATCTCTGTGGGTGAGAAAAGAAACCTGGAGAATGAAGTTGGTAGAATTTGATGATGATGCTTGTATGAGGTCAGTTGATTGAAGCCACTGGTGGTTTCTATGACTGTCTTCCTGCCTATTCTGTGCCTGACCCACAGGAATGTCTTGTGAGCTAGATGTGATGCTCAGAGTCCCAGTGCAGAGAACAACTTCTTCATTTTGCTTTCATAGTGTTCAGCCAACAGGTTTTGATGTGGAATGAATGAGAAAGATCTAGCAGAGTATAGCGCGCACACACATATATAAGCTGATTAGTAGAAATAATAACAGGCATTCATTTATCCTGTGACATAATGGTAGTGCCCCATTTTGTCAAAATTTAGTCCTTAGCTGGTGAGATCGGAATGATCTTGACAGGATACAAGCGTGAGTGATAGAATATGGAGGCTACTGCCATCTAAAGCAGAAGTATCTATCTAGATGTGTATAAACATGGAATTTCTTATGGATATTCTTCTATATGCTATGTCCCTTGAGGACATGGGCGATAATGGCTCTCCACAACTTACTATCTCTTGTAGCTCTATATTGAAAATACTTTCAAGACCCCCAAAATACCCTATTTCATATTCAATGCAAAAAACAAGAGACTCATAAAATATTCCAAATTAGAAAAGCAATTTCTCCTGACAAATCCAATGAATCAAGAAAAAAAAAAAAAAAAAAAAATATAATAATAATAATATATATATATATATATATATATATATATATTGTTCTACCCACCAACTATCACAACTACAATTAAAAAGAATTTATCTAAACTCAACATGAAATTTGTCACAACTATATCCAAAACAATAAAAGGCTTAATACAAAGCAATGAGCCAAAACTTAAAGAAATTTACTCTATCACTTGCAAGGATTACAATAAAGAATATATTGGACAAACCTCAAGTTTAAATAGATTATATGAGCACAAAAGAAACATTTTAAAATCAGCACATTAAACCCATTAGTTGCTCACCATAACAAGACTGACCACAATTTTGCCATAAAAATGCTAGTCAAATTAAAAAAGAAATTCACTAAGACGAAAATGTTTAGAAATTTTTTTAATTGCTAGTTAATCCACAGTAAATTTGTGTCCAGGTTTCTATGTTTCACTATTTTTGGCAGATCTTTTGTTATAACAATGTGGGATATTTAACAACAAAGATGATGGAAAGAAAAAAAAAAAAAAAAAAAAAAAAAAGAATCTAAATGAAATTGGGTAGACTATATACACCCCCCAAATTTCAAAATTTAAAATTCTCAGCATCTCTCATTCATGCAGATGTGTACTCACATCAAAATAAACAGTCCAATGAAGTCCTAAACGACAAAACACATCACGCAAAAACCTTTTCCACTTTGTCATATATCTTTCCTCCAATAACTGTTTTTGATAAATAAAAAAAAATGAGATATATATATATATATATATATATATATATAGATATATATATATATATATATATATATATATCTCAGTTAAATGTTGTGTTGTGTCTTGGATGATGGCATCAATTTGAGCAAACAGAGACCAAGAAAAACAAGTAAAAATATTCACAGTTTACAATTCAGAGTATCAGCCTGTCACAACCAGTAGAGAAAAGGCCAACTCAGTTATGGGACAGCTGTCACTTACATCTAATCTAATCCCCTCCCTCAACTATCAGTTGATTTAAATAAAAATAGAATCACTCACAAGGAAAAAAAAAAAAAATATTCCAATTTTCTTACCTGTAAATTTAACATGCAAGGTCGAATTTAAAAAAGTGTGTATATATAAACAGACTTCCTACCTTTGCTTTATTAATTTATTTTTTTTTAAATTTGTGATTAACCTTTTTTTTTTCATAATAAGCCTATTATTGATATGGTATTATATTTTAGAAACCTATCAGTAATATGGTATTTTATTTTATATTTGTTCAGTGCCATATGAGTGTTAAATTCTCCAAGCTTTTTCCTCATATGTTACTATATTTTCAACTAGAGATTTTTCAGCGCTCCTCTTAATTAGGATAAAATTATAAGCAAACATTTTAATTTCCTATAATTGCAAGACTAATTCAGTCATTTAATTCACCTATGCTAAACTATTATTAAATGTAATTTATAAGTTTCTAATGGTCAATGATACTGTAGAGATGTGACAGAGGCATAATTGGTGAAGTAAAGGTGTATTATTGAATTGCTATGACAGGCCTTGTTAGTTTGGCAAAATAGATAATCCAGCAAGATTCTGGTATCAAGGGTGTCAGAAAATTGGTATGATGCTTGTATATTTATCTGTTTTTTTTTGGCAGCAGTTTCTTTATGGTTCCTATTTTTTAAAGCTTCTTCATTTATCAAATGTACTGTCCATGGTATTCAACATTTATCAATGTTTTAAAGATATTCAAATTTTGTTTTGTTACCGACACTAAAAAGGATATTTCAATATACAGAATCTTCCCAATTTACAATCTATAAGAATTATAATCACCTACAATTCTGATCAGGATATGTGTAATAATAATGTTATATTGGGAGACATTGCATGAGAATAAATATGCAGATGTTTCACATTCACTCCAAGAAATTCCAAGCCATGTCTTTTTTTTTTTTTTTTAAGGATTTCACCCCAGGCAAGGCGGGAGCCACTAGGATGCAAGGGGTTACAGAAAATTTAGAGCAAGATCAGATAGGAGTGATAGAAGAAAGGATGAGGGTAGTGGATAGATCAAGGCAACTGGAGATGTCGATTGACATTACACTTGAATAGCTGGAGATTATAGCTCACAGGGAAACAGGAATAGGTAAGGGAGTTCCACAGGCAAGAGGTGCGAGACGTGAAGCTATTGGAGTAGAAGAGACGGCTACATTTAGGAGTTTCCACAGAGAAGGGGTGAGAGCGGGATGCCAGCCTCATAAGGCACTGGAACTCATGACGTCTGGGAACCAGCGAATGCAGCTCCTCGGAGCAATTTTCATGGAAGTATTTGTAGAACAGACAAAGGGAAGCGACGGCGCGTCTGTGAGAAAGTGACTGTAGACGAGACGACAGAGCAGGGCCAATTATATTGCATATCCGCCTCTGGAGCCTATCAAGAACCCTGAGGCAAACAGAAGGGGCACCAGACCATATATGGCAGCAATACTCCATGCAAGGGTGAATTGTTGATTTGTAGATCTGGAGTATCAACTCCGGGAAGAAAAAATTTGTTTTACTTTGCACAACAGGCAAATTGATAAACGTATTGGGTTGGTGCAAAAATAATGACGTAATAATGTCGTTTTTTGACGTTAAAAAATACGTCAAAAAACGACATTATTATGTCATTATTTTTGCACCAACCTAATGCCCGTCATATAATAAAATATTAATTTTGGAAATTAAAATATTAGGTTGTGCAAAAATAATGGCGTAATAATGTTGTTTTTTGACGTATTTTTTAACGTCAAAAAATATAAATGTAAACAATATCGTGCACTTCTGTATCCTCCATACCTCTCCTTGCTTCCTCTTGAGTTGCCAAAAGTGTTGTTTGATGTTGTTCTATAGTTTTATGTGATTTTGGGGTTAAAATGAACAGTTGGCTTACTCACACCAAGAAGATTAATGATGGATGGTAATGGCAAGGAATACTTAGCTTTCTTGGATAGTTGAGGAAAAAAAAAAATTCTTTGAAATGCCTAGCAGTTCATTAAAGACGATAATATAATCAGCAAATAATTTGATATTGGCACAAATCTGAACACAGGATGTGTAAACAGAAATGAAACTTTTCACATTACTTTGGATGCTCTTTTGTTGATTTAATTTTTCTCCTTATTTTGTATCAAAAAGGATTTCACACATGATCGCTATTTTCTTTTTTCTAGGCTCCATGGCTAATTCCTGTAAAAACAACATTTTCATTGGTCCAAAGAAAAGTTCACACAAGCTTGTGAATTTCTGTCTTTTTCCTCATCTCGCCCAGATTTGAAAGGGGGGGAGTAATTAATAAGACATGTTTTTTGCTATTGTACAAACATACATACACAATCATAAGACAAATGTTAAAGATGCACATTTTGTCAATTTTCATAGTAACATTACATACCTATTCACAATCACCAAAATAATAGCCAAATCATATAGTAAAAACAGACTTATGATCATATATATATATATATATATATATATATATATATATATATATATATATATATATATAAAAACACATGTCACACTGTGCTTACATCAAAATTCACTATTTGTTGATCCTGATGGCTTATGAAAATAATAAGGTTGAACCATATTTCATTTGAAATTAACTTTGGGCAATTTCTGACGGAATTTCCTCCTTGTCTGTATCATTAACAACTTGGAAGGAAAAAAAAAATATCGATCAATAAAATTAATAGACAACAAATGTTGTCTTTAATAATATATATCAGTACATGAACAGGTTCCAAAATAAGTAATATATCAACAGTACTTACACACTATGTATAGCCTCCTTGGAGATTAGCATAGGCATTATTTAAACAGAATTAAAGTCAAATTTTATTTATAATGTAAAGTTTCTTATAGCAATGAATGTAAATTGTTCCAATCTTTATATCCTTTGCTTAATGTGATCAGCCAGCTATTGTTACCTAAAAGACCCTCTTCCAAGGTGACCCCAATAAATGGATTTCTCTGTGTGCAAATGCAGAGATGAGAATTTTATATGCCAAGAGATTGGTCGTTGATTTTAGGATTGATTTAATATAACTTTATTACTAAAAGTGTCTTTTCAAAAAATGATAATCTTTATTATTTTGCCTGGATGACTTAAATTGGTAATTTATTATGTAAAGTGGCTTATAACAATGAATTGAATAACAAGGTAAATTGTTCCAATCTTTATATCTTTTACTTAATGTGATCAGACAGTTATTGTCATCTAATAGGGCAGGTTCATTTTGAAACTGATATTGCACTCAATTTGAAAGTTGGGATTTGACATGATAAATAATGGCACAAAATATTTTTTTTTCCAAATCATCACCATTTTTTCGAGGAGATGAGTTTAAAGATTAAGTTTAGGTTCAAAATCATGGTGTTGGAATTTAATTCCAGTGATCTGTGAAAGCCTTATAGAACAATCTTATAAAATTTACAATTTACTGAAGCTTTTCAAATTGTATATGGACAAAATACATGGCACATTATTACTAAATCATTGTGCCATCAAATAAGACCTTCATTTACTTCAAAGGGAAATTGTACTGAACAATTTAGCTATATCTTGATATAATATGTTATACAGAATAGTAGTTTTAGTGATTTTCAATAAACAATGTAAAAGTATTTGTCTTATGTGTGTCCAGCAATATTATGGTGTCATATACACTTATCTATTTTTTGTTTTTATTAATTATGATCTAACAAATCTTATTCATACAGTAGCCTTTTTTGTAATCTTTTACAGTTTTTACTTATCAAATACAGTAAAAACATTGCATATTTTGCCTGTGGGGATTCATGATTAGAATTCTAGTTTGAATATATTTTCCATTCAATATATCTAATAGAAAAAAAAAATATCAACTTTATTTAGATTTATTTGTGAAATAGCAAGATTATGAAATTAGTTTGTAAGCAAAAATCTGCAGAAATTAGGTATTTCTGTACATTTTTTTTTTCCAGATGATCTTTAAAAGTAAAATGCTCAAAAATTGCAATGTTGATTTTTTAAAAGCAGTGAAATATCGAATTGCCTGACTGTCCCAAAGTGATTGCAATAAGTGGCATACTCGCTGTGTGTGTGTGTGCATATAATCAGGCAGGTGGTAAATGCAATTCTGTGATGCTTTATTCCATGCTTCTTGTACTTGTTAATGCAATAAAGAGTTTTATGTAGGTTAAATGAACAAGTCAAGCACCATCCCATTATATTTAGTACATGTTCAATGGAAACAGGTTTTACAATCATACTGGCCAGAGAAGTTGTCGAACATCTTGCAGAGCAGGTTGAACAGCATGGACATCATGCAGATGTACATCATCCTGCTGGACCAACATATATCATCTTGTTGCACAAAGGACAGTAAAATGTTCTTTGCAATGGTTCTTTTTTTTGTTTTTTTAAAGACAAGTTTATTATAGGATGTATGGTTAGTGTAACAGATATTGGCATGAAAAGTGGAATCAATGAACCAAGTTCAATTTCTAGGCTAGTCTATTCACTTTCGCACTATTGCCTTTGGGAAAGGCATAAATCTATCTCTCCCTAGCTCAATGGCATGAATTTAACCATACTTACAGATTAGCAAATAGGTCTCATTTTATTGTTGAAATAGTTAGACATAACAGTTCTATTCTAATAGTTTCTTTCCTCATCTGTAGAACTCTCCTCCATTTTTTTCTTCCCCGTCACACACATTCTTCAAAGATTTAAATTCAATGTCAATTTCCATCTGTCTTTCTGAACCTGTTCTTTTATAGTTCTTTTCTCACTAAAGTTTTCTTATTCCCTTTCACCTTAGTGACTTTATTACCTAGCTTGGGGTGAAAGGCTTAAAAAAAGAAAAAGAAAATATCAAACTTAATTAAGTATCACAGATTAGAAATAAAGAAATAACCACTGACAAAATTTGTGGAAAATGAAATTGAGTAGCCAAGTTCAAATTAAAGCCTAGTTTTTTGCATTCAGTTTTACAAATATACTTGAGAAAGTAGAAAGAAATGGACTCATGCCTAAGTTAAATGGCACGATTGACTACCACCCAAGGCTGAAGAAGCCAGTCTGTCTAAGGAAAAGACATCTCTGGATTCAAAACTGAAGACAATGGGAAACCACTCCAGTATCTTTCTCAAGAAGTCATGGCAATTCAAAATTTCACTGAAATACATCAGAAAATACAAACTTTAGATGAAATATGTTAAGGTGTCTGTTTAAACTGATACAATAGGAATATGGTAATATTAGACATTTCCTTACAAGGAAAGATTCAGTATTCATTGATCAAGCAGCCTTTCTAGTATTGAGGAGAGTTTCCTTCCTAACTTTTTATTTGAAGTTATATGGAATGTCAAGATTTTGATTTTGGCATTGTTTTCTCAGAGTTACACTTGATATCCATTTTAATTATTGCTGTTGTTGAAAGTCCATCATGTGATGTGGATTCTATTATTTGGTACAGTTCTTTGTTGGTGATTCTGTAGTGTTCCAGTCTACAAGGTTTAAAGAAGCGTGTTCTTCACAAAGACCTATAGATTTCACTTGCTCAAAGACATTTTTAACCATTGTCTTAGAAAGCATTAGTAGACAGTTTACACATTTCTGAACGGGTTTGATACCATGCATGACATCCATATGAAAGTCTCAATTTGACGAGGCTATTTGAGAACATGACTTGAGCTTTCATGTTAATAGCAATATGGGTTAAAAAGATAAAACAACCAAAAAACTCATTGTAGACATCAATTGACTTTTATCAAATAGAAGGTTTTGTAAGAACCCTATCTTTTGTTATTTTTTATCCATAGTTGGTGGATTTAGATTCCACACCAAGATTTGTATATAAATTTGTCTCTTTTTTTGTTCCCCTCCCACCACATTTGTGCAAAATTAAACATTTGTCCATGCTTAGAATATTGCTGCCATATATGGTCTAGTGCCCCTGCTATTTGCCTTGAGCTCCTCGATAAAATCCAAAAGGAATCAGCAATTTTATTGGTCCTAATCTGGCGGCTTGGCTTCAGTCAATTTCCCACCTCTGTAAGATTGCTTATGTGTCTTTTCTATAAATGCTTTCATGGTAATTGTTTGGATGAACTTTCCTCTATGGTTTCTAGATTTTATGAAAGCAAGCACAGTACTAGACTGGAATTACAATCTCAATTTACAGTTGAGCTGACTAGATGTAACTGTAAATTCTATGCTAACAGTTTTTTTTTCCTCTTTACTTCTCACTTGTGGAATTCCCTTCCAGATCTATGCTTTCCAGTCAACTTTAATCATTAAAAATTTAAATGCAATGTCAATCACTATATACTGCCCTCCTAATTACTTTTTCCTCTTCCTGCTCATTATTAATGTTTCTGTTCCTAACTCTTCCACACCCTGTGCCTTAGTAGCTATACTGCCTTGCATGGTCATACTGATTAACCAAAAAAAAAAAAAAAAAAAAAAAAATCAGACTAGATAGGGATTTGAACTCAGCTTGCCAATTCCACCTCCCATCCCAATAACTACTAGCCTGAAAATAGGGATAATCAATGAAGATACCTCTGATGTTATTTTTATTCATTACAGCCTTTAATCAATCCATGACATTTGATAAGATCGAGGATATTCATTTTTAAGTATGATTTTGATGCTTATGTGTCTAGTCTATCATAGAAGAAAAAAAAAAAAAAAAAAAGTTATTTTAATTTCTTTTATGACAGCTAAAGTCTGTAGGAATTTTCTAGCTAGTTTCATTGGCATCTTCTAACAATTCATAAAAAGAGTGTCTGACACTTCAGCCAACCTTGACAGTACATTTATACATGAGGTCTCTTCAGTAGTGAATGGAAGTTAGCAGGACTATGCAAGTTTAAATATTTTAGACTTATTTACCAGAAGTAACAACCACTCCTGCTTAGAGAGAGAGAGAGAGAGAGAGAGAAGACTTATAGAACTTAATATAAATAGACTTCAACATTTATATTGGTTTATCAGTCTTCTATCATCAAGGATGAGAAATGTGCACAGCAACTAAAATGAACATCAAACACCAAATATATAAATATATAACAATTACAGGTTAATTAAATTTAAGCCAAGCAACCATTCCTGTTTGCAGATTGCTGGTAAGACTATATGAAAGATTCACATCTGTTCATCTACAAACCAAACAAGAAAGAAAAGTAAACCATTAATATATACAATGCATAAATCTTAAACTTTTTCTTTAAGCTTAGTACAAGGGTAAATCAGAGAAAAGCGAGTAGGAAAATGATGCCAATCTTTCAAGTGAGGGAAAAGACTACCTTGAAAAATCAGGATTTAAAATTATGGCTTCTAGCTGGGCTTGGACTCTGGTGTATGAAAGAAATATACAACTACCTCATTCACCATGACAGGCTATTTTTTTCTATTTATATTAATGATCAGCTAAGGAGAAGTGGGTATAAAAAGGTAAGTACATGTTTGTTGATTTTAATATTAATGTACTTCTTGTGGTAAGAATACATTGAAGAAATTTCAGTCTGAACTTCTAGGGTGAGGAGAAGGATTTCATCTGCAGGAGTTGGCCCTATCATCCGTGTACATGGCAATATCAATGCTGAGATTTACAAAAGGCTTCTTCAGCACCTTGCCACAAGGCTCAGAAGGTTATGGTTTTATTTGAAGAAGCAATTGCTCTAATGAATTTGCCAGCTCAGAACCCCGACCTGAATCCAATAGAAAATGTTTGGAAGATAATTGGAGAAAGGGGCTCAGAAAAGAAACCCGAAAAACCAGGATCACCTATGGGGGTTATCGAAAGACGAATGGGAGGAAATTACTGCTGATTTTTGCAAGAAATTAATTAGATCATGTGGTCGACAATGCAGAGAAGTCATTGAAAATAAGGGGATGTTTACCAAATATTAAATTTTGTTGATATTTTGTTCACAATCAAGTATTAACAAGATCGTTGCTTAACTTTCGTCCAGTAGCTTATTTCCTTTGTTCCATTTAATCTTTATTTAAAAAAAAAAAAAAAACTATGTAAATTTTTGTAACTTTATATAATATTTATGCATTACACCCTAATCTTTATTTGTTAAAAATTTCATTGCTAATCATGCATTACTTTAAGTAATACACATATTTATGTCTTTGTTGTTTCTGTTCCTTATATTATAGCCGCTACTGTATATATATTGGTGCTGAAATGTTCTAGGCTCAACTAAGAAAGATTCAAGAACTGATGTTTCAGATTCAAAGTGGGTAAGGCTGAGAACTTTTTCAGCAATTCCTTTATTTTTTAACACTTTTGCATAACACTGATTGTAGGCAGAAATATTAACCCATAAATTAATAATCCTTTCATTATTTATGGGCACTATGCTAGTACTGAATAACAGATAATGAAAATACTCAGGCTAGTAAATGACACTTATTAGTACTCCTTTTACAATTACAATAATGTAACTGAAATTAACAATGTAAATAACCTTACACGTAATACTTACATAGCTATATTTCATTATAATTAATTTAACCCTAAAGTAACTAAATTATTATAACAAAGTTAAAAGCTAGATATACTTTCTTTTCTTTTTTTTTTTTATTCATCAGTACTTGAGATTTAATAAACAGCATTAGAAAAAAAATTACTCAATTGTCAAGTAATTACCACTTTTTATCTCCCTTTGTAATAAGAGTTTTAGAGAAAATGGAAACAAAAAGGATCCTTATACTGAACATTAGAAAGAGAGTTGAAATTTCTCGAGCACATAATGAGGAAAGAGGGCTTGGAAAATTTGATACAAGAAAGATTGAAAGCACAGAGAAAAACAATGCATAACCTATCTAGTGAGCTTGACATTCAAAAGACATACTGAAGGACAGAGCTAATGAGCTTGTGTAAATAGTTGGAGATTAGGAGAAACAGTGAAAAGACAGTATTTACTAAATAAACAAGTAATTGTGGAGAGCCATGATTGCTCATGTCTTTCAGGGACACTGCACGTGGAAGAAGACTGCCCTTGATTTCCATCTTGACAATGTGTCTTTAAATGTGACCATTTCACATTTAGCGTTTTATTATTACCAGACAAATAACGATCAACATTCAGAATTCAAGTTCAGAGGTCACAGAAAATAAAAGGTTAATAGTCTAACCTTAGTTTTGCAAAGTCATGAATATCAACAGACTTGTTAGCTTGACCAACAAAATTACAAAAAATAGACAGATAAAAAGAAAAGGTGAGTTTATTTTGTAACTGAGATTGCTGCATATTTCCCCACTAATATCAGTGCAAATGCCCTGAAATGAAAATGTGGGATGGGGTCACCAGACCCACAAATTGAATTAAATCGGCTTGGTATTTGAGAGAGAAGAATGGGGGAAGATTTTGCACACATTTCAGCTAGTTGTTTTTATTCATTTTTTTTTTTTTTTTTTTTTTTAAAGCAAAATCTATGCATTAATTTTAAAAAGAATCATTGATTCTCAAAATGCGAGACAAAAACATATCCTGCATCAGTTAAATGGTGAACACGTTCTTCATTACTGAAGTTAAGCAATATCAAGCTTGGCAATACCAGGTGCTGTAAGCTTGGATGTACAGGTGGCGTAATAGATAATGACTGAATTGTTAATCAGAAAGCAGAGTTCCTATTCCAGTTATGTTCATTATATTCATGCACAAATAGCCTTGGGAAAGGTATGAATTCACTTCTATTCTCCCACCCCAGCTACAATTAAAAAAAAAACAAACAAACATGTCCTTCAGTATCAAAATGCAAGAGGTTTGGCAACCCTAGATAAAGCCCAAGATTTTGGAAGATGGTATTGAAGACAGGTCCATTCTATTTGGAAGATTTGTGCAAGTTTTCCTTCACCAATATTTATATTTGTCCTCTTGAAAACAAAATGGTGAATTAATAAAAAATTTTGAATATAAAGATTTAATTTGCTTTATCAAATGTATTTATATCTTCCACCATTACCACCAGTTGAACCCATGAAAAATTCCAGAGCATTTTTATAATTTGAGAATAAAATACAAAGTAATCCACAAAAAAACAATATATACTTGTGCATGTGCGAGAATTTTCAGAGTTTGAATAAACTACACTGATTCTAGGATGAAACACTAATCTATACATAAATTATATATTTTTTATGGCTACTATGTTGTTATAGTAACAATAATGATAACAAGAAAAAAAAATTATCCATATCCTCTTGGTGTCAATTTAAACCGATACCCCCCTCCATATATCATGACCATTTTGCTTAAGTTAATATTTTATTGATTTCCAATAGAAACTTAGAAATTTTCAAACATGTCAATTCAAACATGTCAATTCAAACAAAAAAAAAAAAAAAAAAAAAAAAAAAAAAAAAAAAATGGAAAAATGTACCTGCCTCCCAAATAGATTTTTCTCATTTTGATATCTTATAGTTATTAGAAAATACTGAAAACGTTAAGTGAAAATTCCTACCCATTCAAGATATCCCAAGTAGAAATTTTGTTGAATCAGCATTTTCCCGTTGACAGATATTTCCTTTTCAAACTTAATCATCTCACAAAAACCCTTATATCTTCTGTTTCACTGGACTGAAATTAATTAAAATTTGATAGCCTTATAGATTTTTAGCCATGGAATCCAAATATCCCTTTAGAATTTTACAGAGAGTAACCAAAAGAAGATATTAGTAGTTTTCTGGTAAGGAAAAAAGTTTTAGGCAGCCAAGCACATAGGAAATTGAGAAATATCTTTAGCCTCTAAAAGTAGCAAAAAGGTGGCACATTTGAAAACTAGAGTATTTGGGGAATAAATCCCAATAAGTTTCATTAACTGTCTCTAAAAGCTACCAATTCTAAACCTCTTAATATTTTTTTTCTTGAAAATTCTGATTCGTGGTAATTTCATAAAATTTTATGATCTAATTTTGGCTCATTCTGCTAAAGGTGATGAAGTCCATAGGTAACATGACATTGGGAACACATTACATAGTATTTGGAGAATTCATTCCCTCAGTTTTAACAACTTCCTTTTTAATTCAATTTTTATGGCTGTTTGAATATGCATTAAAAAAAAAAAAAAAATTATTCCAACTCTACACCAAAAACAAAATTTCTCATATTGCATCAACATTTCTCTTATCAAGATTTTAAAAGATTACAGAGAAAGAGAGACAAAAGATCTGAATTTATAATCATTATTATTTTTTAAGCAAAGTGCAAAATAAATCATTTAAGATTTAAAAAAAAAAAAAAAAAAAAAAAAAAAAAAAAGTACTCAAAATAGCTATATATTCATTGGTAGCCTGATTTCAACAGTATATACTTTATAACAACAAATTATAAAAATTGGCAAAATAAATTTTGAATTTAGTTTGTAGATAAAACTATGAATCATTGATTCTTCTAGTCCAGTTCTTCTTTATATCATATTCATCATTTTGAAGAATGTACATGCATCCTGAAGTAGCAGCTAGAGTTGAAAGATTGCACAATATGTTATCATTAAAAACCCAGTATATGTCTTCATATCTTGACCAAGAAAAAGAATTTGCTGGTCCATGAGGAAGTAGGAACTGTATTTTTTAAATCACTTTGTGCAATGCCAATTTCAAGAAATTGGCCAACCCGCCAAAAACTATCATAAATGCATGCTACATGCTCCATTGTTTTAAAGAAAATTTCTGGATATAAAGATGCTTCCTGACATGAAATGTTAAATTTCTTTGTGGTTTGATCTCTATCGATAAAAAGCAGGGTGTGTGTGTGTGTGTGTGTGTGTGACGAATGCACAGCTGCAATTTTCAACGGATTTGCACCAAAATTTACATGCACATGCTCCAAGTTAGTGGGAAGGCCAAGACCAACTTTGCATTTCCCAACTCCCATCGATAGTGGAAATAATCGATTTTTTCATGTTCTACGGCAGTTTTCATGTAGTTTGCGGCCATTTTCTACTGGCCAGAGTGAGAGCCTATAGCTGGCTGCCACGAATAGGCAGGAAGATTCTATTGGCCAGCATGAGAGCCAACAGCTGACTGGCATGAATGTTAACTAGCATGCAAAAAAAAAAAAAAAAAAAAAAAAAAAAAAAAAAATCAATAGCTGCATTCATCACAAGTGGGGAAAAATTTAAATCTGCATGGCACTTTACTCCAATTGGCTCATTCACTTGCTTAAGCTCAATGTTGATTCTGATTCCGCAGAACTGGATTGGGTGTGAAAAAGTATTTGTTGCTAACATTCTTTTTTTTCCCCCCCCATTCGGTTTTTCCAGTTATGAGTCCTTTTTTAAAGCTGATCGTTTTGTGTTCATTTTGTTTAGTTCTTTTTTTCATAACAGATTTAATGTTTAGTATAGAGCTTAGAAAAAATTTGCTGTGTGAGATAGGCAAGAAGTAAGGCATGTAGCAACATCAGCACGGCAAAGGGAACTCCTTTAAAGGCAAGGAAGGGCAAAAATATTTTAAGTCAAGTGATAGCGATTGTTGTACAAGTCGTACGATTTTTGAATCGAGTACGGGCAACGCCGGGGCCATGCTGCTAGTTATAACTAAATAAAAACTTTTGCAGATTTCATTTATCCAAATTTGAATGAATAGATGATCTTAAGCAGACATGTCTTATGCTTCATATTAGGTGGGGGTCATTTTATCAATATTCCATATTGTCAAGAATATAAAGATGCACATTTATTTTGAAGATAAATTTTTGGAAACAAGCTGCAGTCATATTTGAAAAAGTCTTATTAAACAAAATTTCACTCTGATGCTTTGAAAATTAGTATATAACTTTTCTAAATACAAAAGAGCTAAAAAACATCAAAATGATAAAATGCCATAAATAAAAAGAAAGGTTTACAGTTATTTAGTTCAGTTCAAAAACCTAGAAAATCCTCATTGAGCTCACTTTTTCTTAGAAAGGAATCGGATATAACATCACTGGATCCAATATTATCAAAGAGAACGTCATCATCAGTCCCATCCATTGTGTTACTCATACCACACTTCTTCAATGACTTAATCACTATATCACTTATTTCCCCCCCCACTCACAAATTTTTCATCCATATGTATGCCTAAGCAGTCTTTTCCTTCATTCAGTTCTTATAACTAAGCCTTTGCATTTCATGAACCAATAATACCATATTATATGACCACTGTAGAGTAGCTAGCACGTCTTCAGCACTACCAGATGGCCTGCTTCATAGCCTTAAATAGTCTATGATTAAGGACTTCAATTGTTGATTATTAAGTTGATATGAAGTCAATTAATATTCAGACTGATCTTCATTTGGCTATACAGCATTCGACCCACCTCTATTCCTTGTAAGTTGTCTTGTAACTTATCGTTCTGTGTTTTTTGTATGTATCTGTTATCAGCGGATACTGGTGCTGAATAAATATATTAAGCACTCATTCTTCTTGGTGTATCATTCACCTCGACGATACAACAACCAGTAACATCTTGTAAACTATTATCACATGGAAGTTGCTTTGCTTTAAAAACTATCATTTATAGAAATGGATAGTCTTCACCTTATTTGATCTGTAACCCATTCATAGGGCTTATTTTCAAGATTTTACTATTTTGCTTTTTTTTTTTAGCTCTTTGGAAATTATGCTTACCACTTTTACTTATACCTTTAGTGTATAGGATGCAAGCAGATTTTGACATCAAATGTCAAGAGCAAAAATGTGTTTTATACACGGAAAAATATGGTAATGTCTTCATGCTGATATTTAAGCATCTTTAGAGATATTATCCAAAAATATTTTGTGTGTATAAATTAGTGTGCAGTAGGTTTTATCAGGTCAGTTATTATCTATCAATCACATCGATTGCAGTCAAGATCAAAGAGTCAGTGTGAACTCCATGATCCTTTCAATGGTTGTTTAATATGCGCTTCACCAGGGTTTTGAATTCAGAATTTTTCTTTCTAAACTGGTTGACAACCATGACTAGAGAATCTAGTCTGACATGCTACTTAACCCATAGCTGGGAGAAGAAGAGATTCAAGCCTTTCCCAAGAGTATTTTTTGTAAATGCAACAAAGTCAACTGAAATTTGAACTGTTTACCAATTGCTAATTTCAAGCTGCTAACCATCTACCCACGTCTGGCTGTTATAATGGACTATAATTAAGGTACAAGTTATTCTTTGTATTCACATGAATGACTATATGTCCAAAACATTTAAGACATCAGAAAGATGAGTAGGCCATTTTGTTTTTATTTTTATTTTTATTCCACAGTTATAATAAATATCAGAAAAACTCACAGGATTTTTTTCGTTAGTTAATATAGTCTTAAGCATTTATCTGATTCAGACTAATATCCTCATCTTTAACATTCATAGAGTATTTCTGATTACTATCTATTGCATAAATATTTAAATTTCACTCTAACCTCATCTTTGTAATTTACCCGCCATTCAATATTCTCCAATTATCTAAACTGTCATTGTAAAAAAAAAAAAAAAAAAAAAAAAGAAAGAAAAGGACACGTAAAAGAAATCTTGTCAATATTGTATCTAATCTATATACAAAAATCCATCACACAGGACATAAAACGAAAGAACGATTTTGATTGATTGATTTAATCTTCTGCTCTATCCATCAAATCTATGGAAAGGCTCAACATTTGAGTAAAGTGGTATTTGTACATAAATATTTTGAATCAAGCAAATACGCATACACACCCAGTATACATACACAAATACACACGCAAGTACGTATCACCCAAACATACACAAATGCATATCACACCAAAAAATATGCTACACACACACACACACACACACAATACGATAACACGATATGTTACTATGTCTGTGTGATTTATTATTATTGCTTAGCAGTTCAATGCAAATAAGCTAAATGTTAATATTGTTGATAAGGCTAATGTTTTTATTTCTTAGAAATCTAAGGGACTTAACCAAACTTTATTGAAAAATTTTAATATTCATTTGATTGCTGTTTTTTAGGCAATTAATTAAAAAAAAACTTGTAAACATCTGTCAAGTTCATAGCTTGTCTGTACCAAAAAAAAAAAAAAAAAAAAAAGTAACCTTTGAGAATAGATTCCCTGAACAATACTAAGAGAACAAAACATCCTCAGACATGGACACAGAATAAGAACAATCTAACCTAGTAGATTAATTAAAGGGTTCAGTTCAAAATTTCCTGGATTGACAGATGCCTGATGAAGTCTGGAGGACACAATGACCGAAACATTGTGATAGTAACAGACATTTGGACTAATGTAAATCATGAGAATGCCTCATCCCATAAATTCACTTTGAAAATAGAAAGAGTTGTTGGAACAGTGTTAAAATGATCAAACTTGGAGATTAAAAGCAATTTCATGTCCAATTTGTAACCTACTAATAACAGTTTAGCATCAGCATTCATGCTCACCCCAATAATAAAGATCCAATTTTTGTATGCTTGTGTGTTAAAAAAGCTGAAAAGAAATTCATACAAATATTGAAAGACAAGGATAGAAAAATATACAAGTAAATGTTGGATAAAAATGACAACTTTATTTCAACACTATCAGAGCAAGAATTATTCATTTTTTCCATTTGTTTTCATCGTAAACATTTCAACATTTTCTTAATTTTTTTTTTTTTTTTTTTTTTTTTTTTTTTTTAGGTATTTTCCTTATTGACAGCTAATTTTTTTTTTTTTTATCCAAGAACCTCTGGGTAAACCGATTTCTGTGCATGCATATTTCGTTTATGAACACTGACCCAGAATGGACATGATTAATTAGCTTCAAACAAAGAACCACCTGATAAATAACCCAGATGGTTAGATACAAAGTGCTTTTCAGTTTTGGCCTGTATTTCTGACTTTCCAAAATTTTCATTGAAATCACTGCGAATATACCCTAGATTGCTAAACAAACCATGAAGTTAATGAAAATCCTGCAGACTTTTGGCAAACTTATTATTCACACACACATATATATATATATATATAATTATTCAAAAATCATCTAATGCTAGATTCTTACTAATTAAGAATTGGTAGGAATACAAATAACTAACATTTCAGCATTCCTTTAATTAACTTTAAATTTTTAATGTAGTTTTGTTAATTAGAGAGGTATTCCCCTTATTTGAAAAACTAATTTGACATAGCTTAAGAACAACTTTCAGTAACATTTAAAGTTTTACTCAAATCATTAAATAGCTTAACAACTCACAGATCTAAGACTATATTTTATTTTTTGTTGTTTACAGCCCCAAACAATATTAAGATGTCCAGGCTTCCTTCTACAACACAATATTATAATAAAACTATACTGGTCCAATAAGATTCCAGTTTTTCCAAATTATGCATTATGAAAATATGATCAGGTAAAAGTATTCTAAATTTGAAAATTACCTGAACTTGTCTAAAACCAGAAAAATCAATTTGTGATACCTTTCTTTTAATTAGATCTGCTTAATCGGCTTTAAGAACTGCGGTTCTTCATGACAATGATAAATTAAGTATTAGCTTAAAAGCTCCAAAAATATCCACCCAAAAGCAATCTATTCGGGTGTCAAGCAGATGGCTACTGTTCTCAACAGATTAGGCTCTATCAATCTCTTTAATCCATACGAGTCCCTAATTAATTACAGCAAAAAGAGTTTTTTTTTTATAAATACAAACTTAAGCCTCATGGTTATCCTGCTATTAACTAGATATTGAGAACAGAGTAATATTTATGCAAGTACTAAAATTTAAATATCTGGGGAGTGTTTTAATAGATGATGGAAAAGGTGATACCAAAACATGAAGGCAAATTGGGATAGTGAAAGTTGCTTTTTGAAAGCTAAGCAAAGTATTAAGAAAAAGGAAAATTTTATTACAAAGAAAGGAGTGGTGAAATGTTATGCAATATTAGTCTTCCTATATGGCAGTGAATGAAGAAACTTGAGGCAACAGAAATGTGGTTCTACAGAAGGACGCTGAGAATACCATAGACTGATTATTTAAGTTTTAAAAGGAAGACAGAAACAAAGATGACACTTATACTTAACATCAAAAAAAGATAATTGAAATTTCTAGAGCAAATAATGAGGAAAGAGGGTTTGGAGAATTTAACACTTGTATATTGAAGACAAGAGGAACAGAGGAAAGCAACACATAACCTATCTAACGAGTCTGTGTAGATGGTTGATACAACAGGGATTGGGAGAGATTACAAAAATATGAACCTTACTAAGAGCTACAAAGAGCAGGAAGATGTGGAGAGCCATGATCGGCCATGTTCTTAAGGGATATGGAACATAGAAGAGAACAAGACTTGCATGGCCAAAATACACACTTAATATTTGAATAAATTGTGGTTTATAACATTTAAAAAAATTCAAAGATACAAATTATGCTAACCAAATCACAAGTTTTATGAATACTAAAAAGGTTCATATTAACACTTCTGCTGT
This sequence comes from Acanthosepion lycidas, assembly GCA_963932145.1. NCBI lineage: Eukaryota > Metazoa > Mollusca > Cephalopoda > Sepiida > Sepiidae > Acanthosepion > Acanthosepion lycidas. The sequence goes on from OZ010606.1 coordinate 37,122,418, forward strand.
TGTGTAGACATATGTTTTTGTTTTAAGTGACTTCACATTTTGTTGATACGTTAGATTCAGTACACTGAACCATATTGAAGAAGAAAATGCACCGAGAGTGTGCTAATCTCACAATTCGACGATAAACCCAAGATCAGAATCAAACATAACATGTAAATCATCACAAAAACAATAGTAGTATAATGCAGTCTACAAGCTAATCGAGGAAAAGTAAAAAAAAAGATAAATTTGATTTAAAATACAACAGTTCTAATTAATACACACACAAACAAAAGTTTGATATCAAAGAAGTTGTAGTTTGCAACAAACAAAACTGCATTTTTTTGTTTTTCTCATTAAGGTAACCTTTTAAAAGTGTGATAGCAAAAAACAGGACTCACAAGCCTCCTAGTAAAGAAAGAATGGACAAATTTTCTCCGTATGTTGACACAGAGACAGTCGATGTAATTGGATATAAACCACCTCTGAAATACAGATGTTTTGCTGACCATGCTTTGCACAAAAATAGTAAACATTGAATCCATATATTTATCAGCACACTCTGGATTGTCTGAAAGGTGCTGGCTTATCTCAGAATCCTGTATCATCTGCGTAAGGACAAGTAATAATCCCTTGTCTAACATTAACAGGCACATGCTGTGCAATGCACGTTTGAAGAAACTGATTGGTCCATCCTATGTAATCAGCATATATAAGAGAAGCACACTAGTTGAGGTACCCGGCATTGCCTGGGTGTACATGGCTGCAATTGCATACCTGCACTTCCCTGTCTAGAAATGTCTGCCTGCATCATCTCTTGGTTTACTAAGCTACTACCCCCACACATCTTTTTTTTTTGTGCTATGTCCTTTGCAAGTATCTGATTGTTCTTAATAAAAGAATTCCATCGATAAACACTTGTGTCGTCATAGCTCAGGGTTAAATTGATATTCTGTAAATTTTCTATGGCCATAATAACTTTCAAATATTATGGAATTGATCACAAATCTAATAAACAAAAACAGGGATGAAGTGTCTGAGATTGATTTAACTGTAACTACATGAATACCCCCCCTTCACATGCTTACTGTAAAGCTGGGGTTAATAAGTGGTTCTTTGGGAAGTTTTCCCCCTTTTAATGCTTCAATAATCCTTCTCAAACAATCTTTGCATCAAAGGTTGTTTGAATGCCAATTTAAGATTAAATCATATGAAGAAATCATTGGGTAAATGGCAAAAGCTAATTTTGACCTAATTTGTTGTAGATTTCATCCACTCAACTGAAATAATCTAAACCAAACATTCACACAAGACAATTTGTGTCATATGCAATTTACATAGAAAAATTTGGAAAGCATCAGATGAAAAACCAGAGAGTTATGGCCAAAAAATGGGCTTTTTAAACAGTTTTTTGTGGTTTTTCGTTATACACGGAAGTGAACAGGGATAAAAAGCATGCATGATGGGAAATTTTTTGTGACATGTTTGAAGAAAATCAGATAAAAAGAATGAGGAAATTATTGAAGTTTTTATTTGAAGTTTTTATTTTAAGTAGTACGAAAAACCAATTTTTTTCAGTTTTTGTGTGAAGCCAATGTCACAGAAAAATTATCAAGCACTCTACATAAACCTTGTAACACGAGATATGTTTTGCATTAAGTGCAAAAATCAGTTCATCCAGTAAAAATTGTTTGCATGTAACATTGCCTTGATTTTTGCAAAAAGTTGTACCCACCTTCAGTTTCATTGATTCTTCTGCCAAACCACACATACATACATAAAGGAAAAATTTACATCATTGAAAACATGATTATAAATTATAATTTATTTCAACAGGTAAGTTTTTAATACCATATCATCAGACCAAAATTACAATTTGTAATTTCATTCTGATGAGATGGGTATTAAAAAACTTAGCTATTGAAATAAATTATAATCTATAATTGTGTTTTCAATGATGCATTAAGTTTTTCCTTGATGTATATCATATTGTTCTGTATACCATACATTGAGCTCTCTTTATGGAACTATGGAACTATGGATCTATCTTTTTAATGTTTTATATTAAAAGACCTGCTCGGATTATCCTCTCCACTTACGAATCTATTATTTTATGTGTGTGTGTTCGTGTGGTGCAGTTCAATTTATATTACAATGAATCATTCATACAAAAAGTAGATTAGTAAAGTTAATGATATAAAAATGGCAAAAACTCTTCGCAAACAAAATTTTTAAGTTGCATTAACCAACAAACCACTTGAATCTTATGATCCTTGTTTTTAATATCTACAAGCTGTATACAGTTAGATCCGACGTGCAAATTTTCGAGATAACAGCTGAGACATTACTCTATTGAACAATTTAGTTCATGCCACATTGACTTATAAACTCCTACAACAAAAAAAAATTCTCAAATTACCATATTAGTAAAAAACACTTAAATTTTCAAAAAAATTCAACCTTAGTGTTGTGACCGCACGCTCCAAAAGTTTTTATCCATTAACAATAACATTTCTAAAAAAAAAAAAAAAAAAAAAAAAAAAAAAACACGTTTTGATTCGCATTTAATCGTTCATCTCCAATGCTACCTGGATTTACTAAAAACAAAATTTCCATGCCTGAGGATGACTGCATGTACAGTTGAAAGTACTAGCAGATTAAAAAAAGACCTTATACTGCTTTAAAATTTTGTTTGCGAAGAGTTTTCGCCATTTTATACCATTAATCTACTTTTTGTATGAATGATTCATTGTAATATATATATATATATATATATATATATGTGAAAAATAAAATATTAGTGATCAGTATGGAATTGGGGATATTTTTAAGACCCTAATGAAATAAATATAACTTCATGAAATTTTAAGTGTTTGCGTCTTATAATTTTATATGCACACAAAAATGTCAGTCCTTCACATTTATATTATAAACTAACTAGGCCTATTTCCAAATCAGTGTAGATATATACAGGAGCATACAATATGATCAGTTTTGTGAAATTTTTATCATATTGTATGTTCATGGGGGAAGGGTGTAGTGTCATTTAGCTTAGCCTGTACTGCAGAAAATCTAATCAAAACCAAAATGTTAGCACCTCTGAGAAATTGCCATCAGCATCTTTATAATCACTTCTTTTCAGTAAATAGCAATTTCCTATTTTTACTCAAATGCAGCTATAGCCCTGTTATTACATGCCCTCGATGAATGCCACTCTTACTTTGGTCCATCTCTGGTGAGCCCACTCTGCACCAATCCTGCATCCCCTCATTGTGTTTCAGTATCTGCAGGAATATCAGTGAAGAGCTGTTGAAGATCAGGCTTGATTCCTCTGTCCTGGCTATCCTTGTGAAAGACTAAATTCACCAGTGTTGCTGGTAGATTTAACTTCAACAATACTCATTAACAAGTGTAAAAATAACTTACTTGTGGTACTATAATCAATTAAGCTCATGAATACATAAAATTGTACTGCTCTGATTGGCTGGCCAATAATAATGCTTAAGCTATGGTCTTGTGTCATATGCATCAAAGGGGAGGCAGGAAAGTCCCCCGAACCCAATATGATTGGTGGTCCAATCAAAATAATGGCCTTTTGTTGTAAGTATTGAAAGGGGAGATGAGGAGATCCATCTCAGTCCTTCTCTCATTGACTGGCTAATCAAAATTGTGGCCTTGTATTTCTCATATTCATCTTCAATGGAATATTTTCCATGTTTTCTGGAATCTTACCCTTATTTGACCTGATTAACACAGGGGGTCATCATTACCTCCATCTGACAGTGTGTTATATTCCTGATCAAAACAAACCCGACTGTAAAGATTTACTTTGCGTCACTCATTTCAATGAATAATTCCTTTATCAAATGAAAATACTCAAGTTCAGACCTAAGACTGTACCTAACAAATAATCTCACCTCTCACACTATACTCAAGTGACACAAACCTGAAAATGGTATTGCATTTTTTTTTTTAATACATGAAAAATATTTTCCCTTCTTTAGAAATAAAAATTAGATTGCCAGTCAACCTTTGACACCAATCATTGTGTAATATTGTCACACATCAATGCTATAACAATGTAGCATTGAAAGTATTTAAAAAACTGATAAACAACTTAAAACCATCAAAAAAGTAGGCAATTGTAGTTTAAAGTCAGTGACTTGAAAGATTTATAGCTTAAATAGAATTAAGTATCTGGATCATTTTAATAATTATCACTATCTGAAAAATAGAATCTTCCTACAAAACTTCTTGTAAAGTTCAGATGGTGTAAAGCAGATAATTAGCATTAATTTATAGCAAAAAGATCTTAAAGTATTTAAAACCAAAGCAGATAAGGAATCTTGATAGAGGCTATTTTTAAGGGGTCTGGGATAATCTTTATCTATATAAATAAAATGGTAATTGCTTATTTACTTCAGACAGTATAAAGAAGCATATAATTTAGGTCCTTCATAAAAGTGGACTTAAAAAAAAAAAAAAAAAGAAACTTTCCTCACCAAAATTTAAGATATCTATTTTCTGAAATTCACATACAATTTCTAAATACTTATATTGGAGTTTTCTGTGTATATGTGTATGAGTGTATCACATGATCATGCTCAAACACTAAATTTTTATCACAAAAAACACAGAAGACATCCAATTTGGATGCGAGGTTTAACTTTGAGATTATTCAAGTTCAAAGAGCACAGCATACCAGTTCTTACCAAATGAAGCAAGTTCTAGCAAACTGGATTAACATCCCAGGTTTAAAAATGTTTAAATGTTTTTTTTATCCTCACATGTGATATGGGGAATAAGATCAAATTAAATTTTCAAGATCACAGGTCATTGGAAATAAAATGTTTTGTAGACTTTATGGATCTGTATTAGCCAGTTTTGTTCTTGAAGGTAAACTGATATAAGAGTGGGTCATTTAGACAGAGAGGAAAAAAAAAATAAATAAAAAGGGGGTGATGATCTCCAAGGTCACAGGAGATCAATTTTGGATTTAAATGCCTACTTTAATTTAAATAAACTTAAAAAGTTCCTTAAGGAAAAAAAAAAAAAAATAAATGTTTTGCTGTTTTGTTAGTAAAATGTTGAAAAATCTTTCTAGGGAATTTCTAAAATGCTAAAATGTTCAAGATTTTTTTTTTTTTGACCCAAAGAGTTGCAAGTTCAATACCTGGCCACAGCAGAGATGAACAAAAACTTGAGTCAAGTTACTAAAAGAGAGATAACTGAAACCAAGATATCCAGAAAAGGCATGGCACATTGCACTAGAACAATCTACCCCGGTGGACGAAATATAGGGTTCAGTTCAAAATTCCAATGTATATCACCTGAAGAAGGCTGGAGCGTACAACAGCCGAAACATTGTGAATATGACCATAAAGATAAGGACAATAGTTCGAACAATGTAAATAGTGTAAATAGTTACACTACTTCATCTTGTTGCAGAAACAAAGAATGAATAACCTGGAAGGCAGAAATTGTCACTGTTTCTCCTGAAGAGGTTAATTTCTTCACCTCAGTAAACATAAATCCGAGGAAAAAAGAATACATCATATTTTGGGTAAATAAATGTATAATTTATTTACATATATACAAAGCCAGCATACTACTCATTGCTGTTGTAAAAGGCGACAGAGTCGGGAAGGAAGAAAGAAAGATAAAGAATGTTGGTCATGGCTGTCGGCTGATGTTTTGTGAAGACTGTGAGGCGAAGGATGAAAGTTGAAAAGTATCGGGTTCAATCTCAGTCTGCCTGCAGCATTCTTGACCAACCTCTGCATGTCAACATCTCAGCCAGGTGTCTCCCTCTCTGTGGCATCAAATCAAAGAATTTATATCCGTCATATCAGCTCCAAATCACAGTCTGTGTCTTTTAGCGGGAGTTATTTCTACTGGTCAATATATAAAGTTCATTTTTATTATTTAATACCGAAAACATGTGTCGAGCCATGATGCACAGAGACGCGTTTTCACATTCTGCCTTGGGTCGTCAAGCAGTCAACATCCGGTTTAGTGTAAGAGACATGACAATCTCAGAAATATCAACAGATTTTTTTCTGTTGTTTTAAATGTATAAAATCCCAAAACTACCTATAGGCATTCTTACTCCAAAGACTGAAACAAAGAAATCATGTCAAAGATGTTAAAATAGATTCCTAGAGATGTTCAGCTTTACAAATTGACAATTTTTGGTACTACAATATCTCTACAGAACCCAATTCCTCAACTCAGTTGAGAAACAGTATTCCTTGCCACAAATTTCAAACAAAATATTGGCATGTTCATCATGCTTCTCAGAAACTGTGAAGCTCCAAAGTTGTGTGTTGGAACACACCTAGCTATTAAGTAGCTTTGCCAACATGTCATAGAAGCCAATATATTAACTACATAAGCAAAAATAAAATAAATAATTAAGGTATCTGTTCCTAGGAACTCAAAGACTTACTCTTTGAATTCGAACCATTTTAATTCCCAGAGAAAGAAATTTTAAAGAAAATGGAAGCAAAAATAACACTTTCACTTCAAATTACAAAGAAATAATTGAAATTTCTGGGGTTTATAATGTGGAAAGAAGTTTTGGCAAATTTGACACTCACAAGACATACTGAAGGTAAAAAAAAAGACAGAAGGAAACAGCAAATAACATACCTAATAATTTTGTGAAAAATGGATGGTAGAACATGAAGTGGAGAGGTTAGTAAGAAGACAAACTGAGCTATAAGTTGTGGATACCCATGATCACTTACACTCTGAAGAGACAGCACATAAAAGAAAAATTTTCAACCTTACTAATTTTATGTTTCAACTGACATTTTATTTAGCTTTCCTTTGATGTAGTTAAAAAAAGTAAATTAAAAACCATATCAGATGAATTGCAAATGGTGAACACACTAACCAAAGTACAAATAAGAATTTATTCAAATAAATATTTTAACAAACAAAACTGTTGCTGTTAAAATTATTACAAGTGAAATTTATAGCCCCCTACTCTTGACAAGAAAAATTAGAATTTTGAACACACAAAGATGAATTTTTAAGATCACAAACAACCCCAAAATCTATCCATCTATCAATAATTTAAGAAGGATCCAAGTGGTAGTGTGACTTACCAACAAAATATCTTTTTGACAAACTGTCATATTTGGTCCAAGAAATTTTTTATATTTTCTGCCTTGAGTTAATATAGCTAACTTTTTTTCTCCTTTTATATACAGAGAAGTAGAAAAAAAAAAAAAAAAAAAAAAAAAAAACACTAATTAAGACGGGAAACAAATTTGAAATGATGTTTATGCCATTTTAAAGAAAATGGCCACCATAGCCATGATGATTTTGCTGATCATGAAAAAGACAAGTTTAGATTGACACAAGGTTATGTATAAAGTAGCCAATGAGAATTGATCTTGCTATACTTATCTCACAATTAGTGGTCTACAAGACTGTCTTACAAACAACTGCATCACAATATAAGACATCAGTATAATACATGTGGCTCTCAACCAGGGGTAGGGAATTCTTAGCCAGACATGGAGAGAGGGAATTCAGGAGGAGGAGGACCAGCAAATGGTGTATTCAAATTGGTGTTGAATTGTTGAAATTTCACCAAACTACAATTCTCCAATGCTTATTTTTAGTCTAACAAAGTTTTGGAAAAGAGGAAAAAAAGGTTCTTAAATATGGTGAATGGCAGACATGAATTAAAGGAAAAAAAAAAAAAAAAAAGTTGAAAAACCATGCCTAAAATGGTTTAATTTCTATCCATCTTATGTGGTGAAAATCAGTTTTTTTTTTTTATTTAAAAAAAAAAAAAAAAAAAAAAGTTAAAATAAAGAATAAATAAAAAAATAAAATGAAAGCAACTCAAAAATTGATGACCCCTAGGTAAGTTACACTGAAATTAATGAAGAGGCAAAGTAAGCGTCAAGTAGTAGCTTGGATATTGATTAAATATTACTGTCCAGATCAACTCATTTGCTGGCATTATTCATTCAATAATAAAAGGTTTCCTTCAGCACTAAAAACAAATAAATTTCAGATTGAATTAAGGTGTCAAATTCCCAGTTTACTCTTTTTGTAAAGAAATGTTTAAGTTAAAAAAAAAAAAAAAAAAAAAAAAACAGAAAGGATTGGTAAAGTCAATAAGTTTAAAATAACATGCCAAATTTTATTTCCCTTAGTTTCCACAAAAATGTTATGATTTTCACCATGATGTCAACAACCGGAATCAAAATATGGAGGCAGGCAAAAGCAATATTCCCACTCCCTCTTCAAAGAATTAAAGATTTCATTGTAAATAAAAAAATAAAAAATATGGATTTCCAATTTTAACAAAACAGACACTAAATAAAAAAATAAAAAAAAAATAAAAAAAATTGTATCATGAAATTTTTCATGCAAGAAATTACGAATAGAAGTTAAACCTAAACCCACCGTTTTTCCCTGGATTTTCAAGACGCATTTCTTTTACACTTTTCACCGATTTGTTCCAAATCAATTAAAACAGTAAATGTATAGCCCTTTATCTCAGGAAACTTGAATTGGACACACAGTAAGCTAGCCTGGTTAGCCACTGCTATCATGTAGTCAGTTCAATCCTCACTACATATCCCATAGTGGTAAGTTTAGCTTAGCTATGTTTAGTATATAACAAACTGGTTTTAAGGATTTAATTGGATTTCTTTAGATCAGTGTTCTCCCAACCTTTTTTTGGGGCCATGACTCACCTAAGCATCTCTAAAATCCTGATCCCCCAAACTTCCATTACATATTCTTATTATTCAAAAAGTAAACTATTCACATGGAGGAAGCCTAAAAAGGCCATTAACTTTCCTTAAGAAATTGAGACTGCATACAAGGTGTGATGGGTAAATTGTTGCCATTTTATATTTTTAATTTTGTGCATGTGTTTGTTTTTATTGACCGCACAGTATAGTAGGGACAGTTGGGCACCATCTATGAGTAAAAGATGCACCATGATGCAATTCACTCCACCAGAAATTTGGATACAGCATACTGTACTGTTTGGCATTTGTGCTGGAAGCTCCAATATGAACAACATTTCAGAATATTATGGGTAACAGTGCAGAGGATTTGGAAAGAGATGTAGCAGTCTAATGGTAGTTTCTAAGGTACAGTAGCTCAGAAAACTCACTTCAATTGTTCCAATAAGAAAAGAACTCCCGAATTTATTGATTCTTAAGTCTCCCATGGAGGCCTATATCAAGTGCCTTGAGGAGGTAGTGCTGCCCTGAGTCAAGAGGGTGGCTGCTGGAAGACCCTGTGTCTGGAAACAGGACTCTGCACCATGCCACACAAGCAAAAGAACCCAGTCATGGCTATCAGACAATTTCTGCAACCACATCACTCCTTACATCTGGCCACCTAGCTCACTAGACTTCAACCCCCTTGATTATTATGTGTGGGACAGTTGAGCGAGACCCCAACAAAACTCATTGCAACACCAAGGATGAACTGAAGGCAAGAATTATGGCAGCATTCACCAACTTAAATAAGGATAATATGCAGAAAAGTTGCTGGAGATTACAAAGTCATCTGGAGGCCATGGTTGAAGCTAATGGCGATTTTGTTGAATAAATTTACTCTTTAGTATTTAAAGATATTTTTGTGTAATTTTGGTAAATATATATGCTAAAATGAGAGGTTAGTATTATTTTCATTTTTGCATAATTTATATGACAATTTATCCATCGCACACTGTATATGCACCATATGTATTAACTCACACACCCACCCTCATTAGAAAAAAAATTCACTGTTCAAATTGCTCCCTTTGGGAACCACAGATTTAGACCGTTAACAAAAAAACCTAGAAAATATTAAAAGTAGGCATTTATACGATATACATTGTTGATAAGATTTTTTTCTTTCTATCAACTGGTTCACACTCCTCCCTGGTCTTTTGAAGAGGAGTAGATGTTTATCTCTTTTCTTATTTAGGATTGGGATTCCTGGTCCTAAAGTCTTTTCATTCTCTTTCACTCTCAGTAGCCCCAATGCATCTTACTGGCATTATTGCCTTTCTTGAGATGAATTTATTAAGAAAAAAAAAAAAAAAAAAAAAAAAAAAAAAAAGGAGGGGGAAAAAAAAAAAGAAAAGAAAATGCATTTGATACAATTGGTATATGTCCACTCATACCTGAAGAAAAAAAAAAATCCTTTGTAAACCTGCCTTCTCCCAGTAAATCCTTTGGTCCACCCCAAGTCACTTTACCTCAATGCCTGGCTTCCTCAAGAAGTTCTGCTGTCTTGAGTTATTGATCACACCAAAGCAATATACCTGTATTTTCTTTCCTGAATTGTTTGTCTCTTCATTAAAAGGTGCCAGATGTAAACATTTTCTGTGATGATCGTATCTGCTTGATACTCAAAGGTTTAGAACCCTGACTAACTTCTAAGGGGGCTATACCATCAGCAAGTGAGGATTACTGTATCCTCATTGTGTCATCCCACACAAAAAGTATCAACAAAAGCTGAATATCTACCATAGCAACTACTAGCATCTCTATAATAAAGTTAACTTATCCTCATCAGATGAAGACCATCCCTTACCTGACTTTTCCCCCTCTCATCAAAAGCCTTGACACAACAAATACTAAAATAAAAAGATAAATGTAAAAATTTGTTTGTTCCCAAGAACCTTAGCCTAGAGTTACCTCCAATCTTGGTAAAGTTGTTTAACTGTTGCCTGAAGGAGACATGTTTCTCAAGTTTATGGAAGACATCAGCAGCATGACCAGTTTAAAAAAAAAAAAATAAATAAATAAATAAAATAAATAAAAAAAAAAATAAAAATAAAAAAAATAAAAAAAAAAGTAGGTGAGCATTCATCCTCCTTGTAATATCACCCCATCAGCCTCTCTAGTGTCATCAACAAACTGAGTCCATGATCAATAAGAAATTTGTTGATCACCTCAACAGAAAACCTGAATGGAAAACTATGAATTTTACTCTTCTATGTCCACTGTTGGTGTCCTATCATTATGCACAGAATCAGTAAATCATTTGATTAAAGGGCTTGTCACAAGAGTAATTACCCGAGATGTCCCAAAGGCTTTCAACAAAATGTGTCATGAGGAAGGGGGGTGGCGATACACAAACTCTCCAGTTATGGTATCTCTGGAAGAGTCTTTACAATAATCAAGTCCTTATCAAATATAACCATGAAGGTGGTTATGACCAGTTGCAAGTTTCTCACTATTTCCACAGCAAATATTCATAAAAAGTAAGTTCCATGCCAACAGCTTCTTTCCAAGAACTGCTACTTTGCGGAACAAACTCCCAAGAGGATGCTCCCCTAATGACTACAATCTTAACATTTTCAAGTCTCAGATCAATCGTTATCTACTTTAAACAAGTTATTCACTAACCCTCTACCTTGAGTGAATAAGAGCAGAAAATGTCATGCTGACAGCACAAGCTATACAACCATTTGTAATTCATTTGCTTCTAAAAAAAAAAAAAAAAAAAAAAATTTTTTAATAGTGTCTGAAATTATTATCCACAGCATTCATTGTTAACATTTTATCAAGATTCACTGAAGATATAAAGTAAACCAAAAGATTTTTCCTCACCCCTTCAAGCAAGAAGATGGGGGTAATTCAGAGATTAGATTTTAAAGATTTCTGATTCTGTATTCTTTCTTAATTGATTCCATCATAAAATGAACATTTCAGATGTATTATCCTATTGCAAATTTGTTTTGATTTGAAATACACATTCTCCCCCTCCTACCAGGTTTTGCTTGTACTTGTTTTCTGAAATAATACCTACAGACTTTCTGCATATTAAAACTTATATAGAAGTTTTAAATTAAAAAGCTAATAGCTAATGTTAGAAAGAAAGAACATTTTCTGATTATTTAAAAAAAAATTAATAGCATCTGGGACACAATGAGGATAGAGGGCTTGGAAATTGATACTCACAGGACAGATTGAAGGGAAAAGAGAGACAGAGAAAAGCAACACATAACCGACCTGGTGAGCCTGAGTGAATAGATGGTGGACCAGAATTTTTGAGAGATGGCAAAAAGACAAGTTATTAAGAGCTACAAAGAACAGGAAATTGTAGAGAGCCATGACTAACAACGTCCTCAAGAGACAGCACAGAAGATGAATGGTAATAGATAAGTGATGTAGTTCAGCTCACTCACATTGTTTTCTCTTGGCTTCAATTATGACAAATTTAATCTTTGTGTGTGTGTGTGTGTGTGTGTGTGTGTGTGTGTGGTGGGAGCTCCCATACTCCCTAGTGTTGTGGATGTGAATCAAGGTTGTTTTGTTTTGAAGGCAACCAGAAAAGTCATCCGGTATGCTTTGTTAGTCATGAAAAAAGTTAGAAAATATTGAATTTTTTTTTTTTTTTATTTGAAAAAAAATAAATAAATAAATAGATAAATAAATAAATAAATAAAAAAAATAAATACCATAGTATCTACTTAAAGACCATTGTTACACAATACATGCATCACATTTGTTAATGAAATTATTATTAGGTTGGTGCAAAAATAATGACGTAATAATCTCGTTTTTTGACGTATTTTTTAACGTCAAAAACGACATTATTACGTCATTATTTTTGCACCAACCTAATATTATTATTAGCAATAGAGTTGTTACTGTTTCACACTAAAAGGTAAACAAAAAAAAAAAAAATATTAAAGGGTTAAAAGCCCAAAACAATAAGCTTCTTTCTGTCCCTTTTCTCCTTATGTTTCTTTGGCCTTCCTACATTTCTTTGCTTTTTAGTTTTTCCTCTATTCTATTTTAAGGAAGTAAAAATGGATAGGTAGTTGGTAGACATACTGTTTAAAAATTGCTATATCTATAGGGGGTATAGTGTTCAACATTGAAGATAGTGTAGAGGTAGACTTAAGAATCAACACTGCATGGTGACTGTCAGTTTCATATTTCAAAACTTATATATATATATATATATATATATGCACACATTTCACTGAATGTGTGAAACAAGGAAAATCTTACAGACTTTAACAAGCAACTACTTGAAAATCCCTAATGAATTGGCCGAAATTGGGAAAATTTATTTAACAAGTTATTTCTGTATTTCCCTAGTCATTCCTAAAAGAAAACTAAGTGTAAGAAGAACATTACAAAACTAGTAGTAGTAGTAATAGATGTTCCTTGTCAGTACATTTTAAAACATGTATAAAAGAAAAGTTGCTGCCCATATGTGTGTGTGTGTGTGAGTGTGTGTGTGCGCACGCGCGCCACTAGTGACTTTTTTTGCGTGTGTATGTGCAGGTGTATTTACTTGACCCCCCCCCCACTGAGTCAGGTTCTGACACAAGCTCAGTTTTTAACGTGTGGACTCGAATGTTTTCACTCGGGCCGCTGGTCCAAACTGGTCTTTTAGCTGGTCCAGGCCGGAGCAGGTCCAAGATAGTCCTAGCCGTGATACCACCAGCCCAGGGACGAGCCCTGTGCCGAGTATGTATGTGCAGTTAAAAAAAACTAAGTGGTCAATATCCGTGATAGAGCTGTTTACATTGAGAGTTGAAGATTGCAAAAGAAAGCCATAAATTCTTCATGCAACTGCATAAATACCTTTCGTACAAGGACCAATTCACTGATCCGAGACAGGAGTGCTGATACAAGTTTTTGATGGGTCTTACTCTTAAATTCTTCATATTGAAATTAGTTTTTTTTTTTTTTGTTTTTTTTAATTTTAAGTACAAGATGGTGCTAAAAAGTTCTCAGCCCAAGCAAGCAGTTGAAAATTTTGATAAAAATGAAAGATATTTTTTTAAATTCTTTTTATTTTTTCATGCTGAAAGAATCAGATTCTAGAGGCGGAAAAATACGTCAACGCCTAAAACAAAATAAAATAAACTTTCAGTTTCTGCCAAAGGAAAATATATTTTTCAAAATGACAAAAACTGAAAATTTCAAAATTTGAACTTCAAATCGTTATGTTGGTCGGAATTTGAATATAATGTCTCCTAGCTATATTTCTTTTTTTGCATCTTTCTTATCTTTACTCAGGACAAGGATACATTTTTTTTTTTTTATTATTATTCGGTGGTAAAACCTTTAAATATGGAAATTCAGTTAATTTCAGCATTAATTCTGTTTTGCCCCAAATTTCAAATAAAAAAAAAAAAAAAAAAAAAAAAAAAAAAAGATTCATTTTTTTTTTTTTTTTATCGTCACTAATTTAAGGATTATGTTCTCTAGCAAAACTCATGACCTGATTTGTATTCCTTATTAAAAAATGCCACATTGCTTTTTGGATAAGTTTTTTTTAAAAGTCTTAGATACTGATATGGGGTGGGGAGACATTTTTACTTACAGACATTTTTCTGAAGTTTTGAAGTAGTGTAGAGAGAGATGGAGAAAGAGATGGTAAGAGACAAAAAGAAAAACATTTGTATTTAAACAGTTAAAAAATACTAGTGCAATGAGAGAGGAAAAAAGTGAGGACACAAATTCTAATGACCACTCGATGTAACAATCATGAAAGAGTTAAACAAAAAAAAAAAACAAACAAAAAAACAAACAAACAACAAAAACAAACAAAACATTTTTAGAATAATTAAGCAAGTTTAAACGCACATTAATCAAATCTTTCAACACACTAAGAGGAGATCCCATAAGGAATAACAAAGGCATTGTGAAAAGTACCGTAGGGCTGGCAAATAAAGACAAGCAATTCGTAAACTAAACTGAAACACGTGTGTGGTGATAGATTTTCCCTGTTTTACCATGGGTCAACAAAATATTAGGAAAAAAAAAAAAGAAAAGTTATTTGTACAAGAGAAGGATGTCATTTTTAAAAAGAAGCCACTATGAAGAATTGAGTTGCTGTAGTGTTGACTGTTGAGTGTTGTTGACTGAATGAATATTGAATGTTTGTAGAAAGACGTATAAACAGTTTTAGAAAAGACGAAAAAAAATGAAAGGTATGTTAAGAAGTTTTAAAAAGACTCGGGTTGCATGACTTTTAGCTTGAAAGCCCATATTTAAAGGACAATTTTTAAAAGATTGTATATTGGGCTAGCTAGCTGAGAGGGCCTTTCTGCCTTGAAAGTCAGTACAAATTTTTTATTATTATCTGGGATCGTAATCTCTGGCAGCAATGCTAAAATAGGCACCTCTCTACTACAAACAAGGTAGACTTTGTTGTATGTACACAAGACAAACATATTCAGAGTTGAATTAAAATAGGTACCTTCAAAAATTCGCTAAAATTAAAAATGAGCATACACATGATGAAAAACATGCCCCAACCCATAAAATTATTAAAAACAAAGTTTTATCGCCAAAATCTTTGTTATTAAAAAAGAAAGACCAAATGATTTTTTTTGATTAAATTACATTTTTTAATCCTTTTTTATTTTTATTTTGCAACCTTGAGGATTTTGGTCAATTCTTTTTCTTGCATCAGTGGTTGACCATAAAGGAAATTTATTACTTAAGTTTTTAACTTCACAATTTCTTTCTTTATCGGATTTTTATGTCAGGACTTAAATTAATAAAATCATTTTAAGAAAAGTCTTTATAAAATAGTTTTTTGTTTTGTTAGTCATCCTTTAAAGATGAATTTTTTTGTTTTAACAGAACTTTTACAAAAATGTAAATAAATCACGACTGTATAGGACTTCACTTTCAGTGATAATGATTGCACTTTTAGTTTGTTTTTTTTTAAAGCTGTCTGTGCGAGCATCAGGTTTGTTTTTTTTAACAAGTTGTCAGTTAATTGACAATTCAACACAATTCGAGTAATAAGCGATTTCATTAAAATTGAAAGAAAGAAATATTTTGCAGGATTCAATTATATACGGCTTTTTAACAGAATTGTTCTTAAAAAACATCAAATCAAATACTTCACATTTCACAACAACAGAATACAATTTGTTTGTACGTTTCATTTTTTTTTTCAATAAACTTTAAGCGAGTTTAAACTAATTGTATAATTCAAAACAAAATGTAGTTTAAACTCAAATTGCACAAGATTTTAAAACGAAAAGAGACAATCGGTACGGTTGATTCAATAACGCCAGTTCAAATCAGCTGGTTCGAGTTCTGAGATTTGTTTTTTGTTACACTTTTTTTTATTTTAATTACAATAAAAAAAATGAGGCAATCAGATTGAATTGAATTAATATTCCCTTTTAGTGTGCGTGTAATGAAGTATGTTTTAGTTTTATGTTTAAAATTTTTTTATGGTGGGTGCAAATTTGAAATCATCTTTTTTGTAAATAAAAAAAAAAAAAAAAAAAAAAAATAAACACTTAGTTAATTAAACTTACAATTCTCCATTTTTAAATTAAAACAAATTTCGAGAGAGAGAGAGGGAAAAAAGTGATTTCGTAGGAATAAGTAAAAAAAAAAAACTGGGGCATAAATTTTTAGTTGTTAATAAAATTTGGCCATTTCGGGGCGGGGGAAACCTAAATTAGAAAACGAAATAAATGAAAGAAAAATGAAATGCTTTTATGATTTTTAATTAAACCAAACTACCAACTCCGGCCTAATTAGTTATATTACCAAATAAAAAACAAAACTAAAACCTTTGTTTAAAAAAAAAAAAAAAAAAAAAAAAAATCCTATTCTCACAGAGATATGTTCAGAAAACAGACATTTTTTTTTTTTTCCTTTTTTAATGTGTCCCTCAATTAGGTGATCATGCCACTACAGATTCTTTTTTCCCCCCCATTATTTGTGGATTAATATGATTTCTTTGGGAAATAATGGAGTGGTTTTCCATTGACTTCTCCAGTTGTTTTTTTTTGGGGGGGGGGGGTCAGAGTAGTGTTACTCCTAAACTGGCTGCCAACCATAGCTTGAGATCTCATTACTGACAGCAGGAGGAAGAAACGGATTCATGCCTTTCCCAAGGAATTTGTGCGAAATAATAGAATAATGATTATTCCATAAGTTGAACTCGGACCGTCGACTAGACTTTTCACGCCGATAAAACATTTACTGCTCAATCTCATACATTGAAATTATTACCCGATTCAATTAATTAATCTTTATGGATTTTTCATTAGAATAAAAAAAAAAAATTAAAAAAAAAGTAGTTTGTTGCCAAATGTTTTCATTCAATGATCGGAGGAAGAATGTTTTGTTTTTAAATGAAAATATAGATTTTTAGAAAAACTTTCTTCCCGTGTCAATTGCAGAGGGAAAAAAAAAGCATTACGTACGACAAGGTACTCTTTGTGGTGGTTCGAAAACATTCAACAACTCAATGAAGAAAAAATAAATGGATGGAAGTAACGCAGGATATGTGAACTTAAAATATATATATATTTATTTTTTTTTTTAATCTAGTAAAGAAAATGTCTTGTGAAATATAAGAGAAATATACTATTTTATGCTGCTAAAAATTAACGGACACTAAAGCTTTATAAAAAATAAAAAAAAAAAAAAAAAAAAATTAATAAATGAAAATAAATATTGGCGTGAACTTTTAGTTTTTAAAATTTACAAATAATTCAGTACTTTTTCTGAAAATCTAGCTTCGCAATGAAAAGGAACAAGTTTTAAAATGTAGTTAGTTCCTTTAAGTGTCCTAAATTTTAAAAAATATGAAAAAGAAAGCAAAAAAGGCTGCCAAGAAAATTAAGTACTTAAAAATTTTTATAACTTTAAAATGAATAAAGGTAGAATATAGAAAAAAAAAAAAAGTATTTTTTGTTTCCTTGTAAAATAAATTATGGAGATTTTTCGAGTTTAAATTTAAAAATCTGTAGCATTTCATTTTCAGAAAAGTGTTTCGTATAAACTAGAGAAAAACAAGTCTTTTTGCGAAAACAAAGACAATAACAGTGAAAACTGAAATTTAACAAAATTCTGAAGCAGTTTTAGAAGAGAAATAATTATATTTTAAATTATTTCTCATTAAAATGCTTCATAGAGATTTCTTTTTGCTGTTGCTTGTCCTAGAGTTTAAAAGATATCTTAAATAAATCTTGAACAACTCAAGAAAAAAAAAATATCAAAACGAAAAAAAATATACAAAGAAAAAGAAAAAAAATCAGTCTTACTCTTTAACTTAATTTAATCAATAAGTAATAATGTAAAATAAAATATTTTATTGTTGTAAATAAAATTTCTATTTTATAAAAATATTCTAAGAAGAATATTTTTCATCATTATTTTTTTTTCAATCATGTTGCTTTCTTTTTCCATAAAAACTTCAACATTCCCTTTTTTCTCTGCCTTTCTTTGATTTTGGTAGAGGATCCCTAGAACCACACTCAATCGTGAAAAAAAAAAAAAAAAGGTAAAACAAATATCATAGCTCGGGTTATCTTTGGACAAAATGCGTTAAACAAGAATATGCACTATGCAGGTAATTATCAAAAAGAAATGATAAAATTAAAAATGTTTACCCATTTTCTTCAGCGCAGACGTAATCCAGAAAAGAGAAAGAAAGGAGAAAAGCAGTCAAGAAATGGAAAAGGGCAGTGCGCCCCATCTCGACCGACCCTGGTTTAGGTGTGAGCTGTAGACGACACCGACACAAACATACGTACATTCATACTTATACAGGAAAAAAAAAAAAAAAAAACTAAGTGTGTAGGTAGATAAACGGCAGCAGAGGAAACACAGAAAGTGGGTGACAGCAGGGATGCTAGCAGGCAAAACAGAAAAAAAAATATGATTGGATACTTTTTTAGAAAGCCGGTTCAACGTTTTAGAACTCGACTTTGTGCTTTGAAGTTAAACTTAGCTAACGCCCACTCCAAGTTAGATTTGAACACACTGGAACAAGAGCTGTAGTAAAAAGAACAATATATATATATATATATATATATATATATATATATATATATATATATATATATATATATATATATATAAAAAGTCACTTAAAATGCAAATCAAAACTTATTTTAAACTTTTTATTTTGTCAGTATTAATATTTTTTCTCCTCCTTTTTTTTTTTTTTTTTTTTTTTTTTTTAGTTTTTCAAAAATAATGTGAAGGAAAAAACGTTCTAAAACAATTATCATTATCTTGCCATAATGTACTGTGGGGTATTATTACTCACTGGTTAGCGCTTAGCCGGCAAATCATTTCTATATATTGAGTTTGATCCTCACTGGGTGCATCTCCCCACTCCTTTTGTGGTCTTGTCTCTAGCTAAATTTAACTCTAAAAAAAGTACCTGGCATAGTGTGATGTTTAGTGTTTAACAATAACAACCTTTCATCAGGTAAACAAATTAAATTAGTGAGTTGAGTTTGAACCCCAACATTACCTATGGCCTTGTGCCAAACTAAAATAAGCTTTATTTATTTACATTTGGACTAATGTCCTCTCTTCATCTTTGTTGTTACTATCACAAAGTTTTTGGGCCATTGTCCCCCTTCATTCTTCTTCATGTGTCTCTTGATCTGGGTAACCAAAATGTTGGGATACAAAGATGAGGATATTAGTCTCACTGTAAATAATGATAACTTGTCATCCCAGAAATTTAGACAGAAATTAAGCTAAGCTTTGTTCTTCTCTGTGCCATGGCTCTTCAGGATGTGGGCGATCATGGCTCTCCACAACGTCCTGTTCTTTATAGCGCTTAGTAAGATTTGTCTTAACCTTGTTCTGACAACCAAATAAGCTCATTAGCTAAATTATTCACTGTTTTCCTCTGTTCCTCTTGCTTTCAATGACCTGTCAGTGTCGAATTCTCCAAGCTCTCTTTCCTCATTATGTGCTTTAGAAACTTCAACTGTGTCTTTCTGATTCTAAGTAGAAGTGTCCTTTTTGTTTCCATAAAACTTCCTCGTTACTTACATGTTCGATCCATAATAAATTTAATAAAAAAACTTATTTTAGATCTTTGATAAATAAAAACCATGAAAAAAAAGATAACTTATTGCCATAAAAAGGAAGAAATTAAAAAGAATCTTACTTGAAGTTGTATTCTGTTACCATTAAAATGTGTTATTGTATTCTTCCCAGCTTATGACCATATCATGTTAAAATATTGGTTCCCATCCGATCACTGAAGTCAAACAACATCAAGCCTGGCCAGTACCTAGATGGGTGACCACTTGGGAATATCAGATGCTATAAGCTTGGATGTCTGCTTGGTGTAATGGATGGTGGCTTGGAATAAGAAGTTGGAGAGCCAAGTTTGGTTCAAATTTCAGTCAGGTTCATTGCATTCACTCACACACAAGTACCCTTGAGAAAGGCATGAATCCACCTCTTCTCCATCCCAGATATGGGTTAAATAGTAGACCTTGAATCTGAAAATCATTATAATCTACAAATATTGTTAATACAATATTCACTTGCAAAGAAACAAAACAAAAAAAAATTCTTACAATCTAAAAATATGTTTCAGCTTTAAATAACTTACAAAAAGTTGATAAGCTGTAAAAACAAAAAATCAATCAATCATATGTTCTTCCCCACATACCCTCATAAACTGTGCCTGTTACTTTATACTCTGTAACCTTCTACCTTGAGTGGTTCTTAGGCCTTGTATAGTGTGAAAAAAATTAAATAATAAATAAATAAACTGCTGGTATTTATTTCCCTCTATAAAGGATGTGAAGGTGGTGTAATGGATAGTGGTTCAGAATGAGAGCTAAGTTCCAATTCCAGTTGGGTTCATTATATTAACTTATGCTTATATACCCTTGGGAATGGTTAAATAGTAAAACTTGTGACTGGAAAAATTAGTTATTCTCCCCAAAAATTGTTAATGAATTGTTTACTTCCAAAAAGCAGAAATTATTCTTAGAAAGTCAAAATATGTTGTGACTTTAAATAACCCCAAAAGGTTGATAAGTCGTAAAGAACAAATCAATCAGCAAAATACAAATTTTACTATAAAATAAATGCTGCACGATAATGTTTCTTAACTTAGATGAAACATTAACTGTTTATTATTAATTAAGTTTAGCACAAGGTCACAAGTATAGGACACCCAGTGAGGATCGAACTCATTACCTAGTAGATGTTTACCCCATCTCAACACTGAGATGTGATGGATGTGGCAAAAGGTTGAATTTACTGTGGGGAACCCGAGTATGTGTGCCCAGACCAGGACTCAAAATTGCAGCCTCTACAACCATCGGTTGCACTGGCATCAGTATGCCTACTGATCTCCTCTCTTTAATACAATGGTGGGGGTACAGCCACAGGCAGCTGTTCCCTGGGACCAGGCATCTCTCAGTATTTTGTTTTTCTCAGCTGCACTCTGCTCAAAGACAAAGATGCAACTGAGAAATGATAAACCATACACGGCATGTACCAGGTAAGTAATGGTATATCAGACTACTCTTACTAAACATTACTCCTTGCTGGGTTACCTGCATTGACCTTTTGCTAATTTTGACCTTAAATTTGTGAAAAAATACAAGATGCTGTAATCTTGAATGTGCAGGTGGTATAATGGATAATGGCTTGGAATTGTTAATAGGAGAGCTGAGTTTCAATTCCAGTTGGGTTTGTTATATTCAATTACATGCAAATAGCCTTGTAAAAGATATGAATCCATCTCTTCTCCCCTCAACTATGGTTTAATTAGTAAGACTTATATCATCCAGTGACAACTCTGAGGCTGAGCCCAAGTAAGTCAAACATTGAAGCATATCTATTTCAAAGCAACAAAAATCTTGCACAGTGCATCATTTTCATTTTTGACTTCAGCTGGATCCAAAATTAAAGAAAGTGGCAGCCTTAACTCATTAGCTGGAGGATTGGGGTGAGGAGTTTGACTAGGGTAGTATTGAGGAAATATAATATCAGCAGTACTAATCATAAACATACAATAAAGTGAATAAAAATTCACAGAGATATATAAACACACTAACTCATAGACAAATGGAAACACACACTTGAGATATTTACACACATTAATTTAAAAAAAAAACATATCTGGCTAGTGCATTCCACTAACCCTAAATATGAAAATGTGATTTTTTTCATTTCATGCACAGAGAATTTTAAAAATTATATATTTTAGTTAGAGTAAAGGAATCATTTTAGCATCTAAGTTATACCAACCGTATATTTTGTTATAGATTGTAATGAGCCCAACAAACATTGATGACCTAGAGTCATCATTGCTACCATCAAATCATTATTATATCTCCCCCTCACAAATTCTTTCAATCTAAAAATATTTTCTGGCTTTAAATAACCTACAAAGGGTTGATAAGCCATAGAAAATGAATCAATCAATCAATGAAATACTGATTTGCCACACAGTCATGTCTTTTAGATTTATTTACATTCTCTGGAATATAAATGTATAGAAACTACCGTGGCCACAAAATGAGGGATCAATTTATATATTGATTGTAATGTAGAATCGATACCCCACTTCATATCCAATTTGTAATTTGTTTATCAAATTTTGATTAGGTATGAATCCACCTCTTCTCCCCACCCAGCTATCAGTTGTATCACTAAACCATTATTATTTCCCCCTAAAATTATTACAATCTGAAAATATTTTCTGGCTTTAAATAACCTGCAGAAAAGTAATCGATCAATCAACAAATAAATATTAAACAAAATTATTAATTGATTGATTTGTTTTTTACGGGTAATCAACCCTTCTACCTCTGCAATTCTCTACACTATTTTTGTTTTAAAGTTATTTTTTACACATTTATTATTTTGTTCAAAATCTATATTATTTCTCTGTGCCTGTTTATTTTTTTTTAAATATTTATTATTTTTTATTTTCAGCATAAAACATCTTTATGAAATGTAATCTGGTTTCCAAATTATATAATTATGTAATGCACATCAACATGGAAATATGAAATATTGAAGTTTTCCTGTAACTTTTTTGATTTGCTGAGAGCTATAATTTTATAATTAGTTGTGATAGCAAAACATATATAACTGATTGGTTTGTTTTATAAATACTTATCAACCTTTTGTGGGTTATTTAAAGCTGAAACATATTTTGGAATGTAAAAATAACTATTTTTTGTGAGTGAATATTGCATTAACAGTTTATTTGGGAATAAAAACAATTTTTCTAGATACAAGTCCTACTATTTACCCAGATCTGGTGTGGGGGGGAGACGGATTTATACCTTTCCCAAGGCTATTTCCTGTCTGAATTTCTGGGATGAGTTATTATTATTTATACTATTTACATTCAGACTATTCTCCTCATCTTTGTTGTTGTTGGGTATTTGAGAGTAACTGAATGTAATGAACTTGATTAGAATTTGAACTTGGCTCACCAACTTCTTTAATTAAAATTAATAAAGTAAATATTGTTGAGTTAAAAAATAAAAAAAAGTTTCATTTGCAATATGAGTTCTGTTAAAATACCAGTTTACCCAGTGCTGTTACCACTACCACCACTACAAAAAAATCATTTGATTCGCTTTGTGAAAATGCGAACTAATTTTAATATGCAAATTACTCATGGTCTGCCTGGCTTAAAGGTTGCACTTCCCACACTTGATTTCTTTTTTTTTATTATTATTACAAAACCCTTATAATGATGATTGTCTACTCTTTTCTGAGTACACCCACCTGCAAAGGTGGCTATCTCATACTGATTGTACACATCAACATGTTTGTGTTTCTTCAATACCCACAGAGCCAATCTGTGATTTATACTGCAACTATGCTAAGCAGATCTTAGTTACAGTTTCTGGGAGAAAGCACATAATCTGCTGTGATCAACAATTTTGAACAAGGCTAGTCATATTCAAAACCTTGTTCACATTGACTTGTCACTTTGTATAAGCACAATCATCAATGACTTTCGAACAGTTTTATTAATCCAATTTCATTCACAAGCCTCATCTTGGTTGCTAACGATTGTACTGAATTCTCTCTCAGACAAGGGCGTGTCCCGCTTTTTGTGCAACCAGACGGGCTCTCTTTGAATTGACAGGAAGTCTTGGTGCCAAGCCTGAAGGGATGAGTTTTAGATCTCTGCATTGGTGTAGGAATGTTATATGGTTTGATTTTTGTGTCAGTTTCTGGTAGGATTTTTCAATTTGTCTCCATATTTTCAGTGTATCGGGTCTGTACCAATCCTTCAGTATCTGTCTATATTTCTGAGATTATGTATTATGTACACTATTTACAATAGTTCAAATAATGTAAATAGTGTACATAATACCTCATCTCAGAAATAAGGACAGATACATTCATTCACAAGGCTTGGGCTAACCAATGATATGATCTTCATACACTTTCTAATGGTGCCATATTCAGGGAGTGTGTCCCAAAGCCAATAACATCAAAAAGTTACCTCTCAGACAAATCAACCATAGCAAGATTTGAACCCAGGTCTCATTAGTCAGAATGAGAATGTTTTAACAACTCAGCTACACATCCATGCAAAAATGTACATCTCAGGAGAGATAGAGCTTGCTGGGATATCAATAATACAACATTTAACTTCATGGAAAACAAAGACTTTGATGAGAATCATGTTCACTACTGCATAAAACATGAATTTCATAGAGATTATAATGCAACACAGACAATGAAGAATATTTGTACTGTATACTCAAGTTCAGTGACTGCATAAATTACAGCAATTGGTTTGAAAAGAAAGACTAGTATCATTCTGATAGGGGTGGTTTTGGAAGAACAACCACTTTAAATACTGATCTTTGGAAGATATCTATTGAAACAAACTCTCATTAAATTTAACAAAGATACAATCCATCAAGTTCAACTGTATGTAAATTTACATATGAGAAAGCTTTATTCTTTGTCTGAACTCAGCAATTTGAAGGAAGTTTTGTCTTTTGTCTGACCTAGACAATTTGAAGGAGGGAAGTTCTGTCTCTTGTCTGACCTAGACAATTTGAAGGAGGGAAGTTCTGTCTCTTGTCTGACCTAGAAATTTGAAAGGAGGAAATTTTGTCTCTTGTCCAACCTAGACAATTTGAAGGTAAGAAGTTTTGTCTCTTGTCCAACCTAGACAATTTGAGGGTAAGAAGTTTTGTCTCTTGTCTGACCTAAAGATTATAAATTAAGAAAGTTTTATTTCTTGTCTGAACTAGATAATTTGAATGAAGAAAATTTTGTCTCTTGCCTAACCTAGACAATTTGAGGGTAAGAAGTTTTGTCTCTTGACTGACGTAGAGAATTTGAAAGAAGCTTTGTCTCTTGTCTGACCTACAAAATTTAAAGGAAGAAAGTTTTGTTTCCTGTCTGACATAGAAAATTTAAAGAAAGGAAGTTTTTTCTGATCTAGACAATTTGAAGGAAGAAAGTTTTGTCTCATGTGTGACCTAGATAATTTAAAAGGAGAAAATATTGCCTCTTGTCCAACATAAACAATTTGAAGAAAAGAAGTTTTTTCACTTATCAGACCTTGATATTTTGAAATAATTAAATTTTGTCTCTTCTTTATCCCTTTATTCCATCAAAATTAAACAATTGTTCCTATACACTACAAAACAGTAGAAGCTATATTGGTTTTTTTCTGATGCTACAAATTCCACTATGGCAGAAAATCACCAGACTGTACATGAAGTATTTAACATTGTTGTTGAATATCTGATACAGGAATCACACTTGACATTTTTAATTCCAAATTGGTACAGGCCAAGAGTAAGAGGAGGTGAGGTAGAGGAAGATTGTGTTATGACAATCTCCCAAGCAGCAATGTTATGCCTGCTTTGAAAATCAGCATTCAAGTTTGGGTTTTTTCTATTGTATTCATTGTGATAGTTTAATTTGGCATAGAGCTAAATGTGAAGAAAATGCAAGGAGGAAAACTTTGGGCATCTGTTTTCTATGTGGGGGCTGGCAGCCTAATTTGAAAATAAGTAGTCAACGTTTTGGCTTTTATTTATGCTTTAATCCTGGGCACTTGCACCAATAGGAAATATATAAGTATTATATTATTTTTTTATATTTATTATTATTATTTATTATTATAATTATTATATTTATTATTATAATTATTATATTTATTATTATAATTATCATGTATTATTATAATTATTAATTATTATAATTATTATTTATTATTATTATAATTATCATGTATTATTATAATTATTAATTATTATAATTATTATTTATTATTATTATAATTATTATTTATTATAATTATTATTAATTATTATAATTATTATATTTATTATTATAATTATCATTTATTATAATTATTATTAATTATTATAATTATTATATTTATTATTATAATTATCATTTATTATTTATTATTATAATTATTATATTTATTGTTATAATTAATATATTTATTATTATAATTATTATTTATTATTATAATTATTATATTTATTCTGTATTTTAACCACAAGGCAAGTTGAAGCTCTGAATTATCAAAGGTTGATCTGACTGAAAAATTTAGTTGCTTCTTTTAGTATATATTTCATATTTTTCTTTTATTCTTTAGCATTCCTCCCTGCCCAAAAAGTAACAGCTTGTTAGTAACTTTAGTTCATTAGTTCATTTATTTCTTTCAAATATAGACAGAAAAGTATTCTTCTTGGCAATGCCACAGTAAGAATCTTTGTTCTAAATTCTCTGCATTGGTGATAGCAAAAGCTATATTTTTTAGTGCGATAGGTTAATATCTCAGTTGATTGGGTGGGTGAATCAGTAAGTCTTCTCAGTCAATAATGCAAACTAAACAAAAATTAAAGAGAGTGTTTTGTCTCTCTCTTTTGCCCTTTTATAGCAAAGAGAAAAACTGCAGTAAAAAGAAAATGGAAATTGAATAATGGTGGGAAAAAACCTACAAAATAAAAAAAACAAATACATTTTAGACATTATGTTTTATATCCCTTTTCTAACTATCTGGCCAGACATAACACTGTAAAAACAAGATACTGTGACTACTGTAAAGAGTGTATATGTATGTGCGAAAGCTCTCCAAAATGTATTCGGCCATTTTGAATATCTCAAATACTAGTTGTGCGATCTTCATCTAACTTGGCAGCCAATCAGATATCACTTTATTTCATATGTGTGAACAGATTCTATCCTGTGAGTAACTCAGTTGGCGGTGAGAGCCCATCGAGTGAGTTTGTGTACTGTCAAATTCACAATAACCAAATGAGCAGATTCTTCATGTTTTGTGCACAGCTTATGGCAAAACATTATCCAAGTTTGTCAGCCCCCAGTTCAGATTAGGATCTCTATAACTTCTAACTTTTCCCAAAGCTAGAATTACTTAAATAAATGAATGCTGAATGAACACTGTTTTAGAAGATTTTCTTTTTTATGAATACAAACTGTATCCTTCTTGTGCAACAGAATTTGTAGTACACAGTACATTGTGGGGGGGGGGAGATAGATTCCTTAGCTCTTTGGCAGTTAGAGGAGTGGACCAGCCTCTCCCAATTCTTGATGAAAGAGTAGAGAGAACTGATATCTAGGCCCTATTTTTCTTGTTTTTTGTAATCATTTCACCACAAGCAAGGTGATAATGCCACTAAGACACAAAGGGGTCACTGGAAGTGAAAGAGAAGGAAAATACTTTAGAATGTACTGGAAACACAATAATAACATAAATTTCAGAGTTTAGGTGAAGAACTTAAAAGTATAGAGTTGAAGTAGAATTTAGAAGGAACCTGAAACCCAATCCTAAATAGGAAACAAGGGATAAACTTCTACTCCTATTCAAAAGACTTGGGAGGAATGTGAACTGGATGATAGATGAATCTATCTACTTCTATCAAATTAATTAAATTTATTTAAAGATCGTAAGCAGAAAGGGAGTGTGGTTAGGATGGTAGGATTGTCCTTTGCTTTTGTACTGGATCTTTTGTTTTACTTATCCAAGTATCTGGTTTCAGAAATTAAGTTAGCTCATTGATCTGCCCTTAAGAACACTGGTGTTAATGTTAATGAGTTGTTAAGGAGATAATAAGTAAGTGATGATACTTTTCAGGGGATTTAAGAAATATTTTTATTTTATTTATTAAATTTTACTTACTACTACTACTACTACACTATATGAAATACCACAAGATTAAAGACAATGCAACTAGATTGCCGATGGCAATCATGGAAGAGGACTTTGCAGACTGCTTTGAAAAGTGGTAAGGATGATTAAATAAATATGTGATATCCCAAGAAGTGTATTTAATAGTGGAGTAACTCAGACATGTACAAAACTGACCAAGTTGAGTGCAAGGTCTATTTTTGGAGATTAGTAGAAAAAGTTGCAGATATTGCTTCTAGTTCAACTAAAACAATGACAACCAAAATTTTCACATGTAAATGGCAAACAAACAAGTTTCATTGTTTAAAATAAAAACTATATTTTTACAAAAATTACAATTTTGGAAAATAGTGGATAAGTGTGGGCATATGTCTGTATGTATGTGTGATACACACATGTGTAAGCTTGTGTGAAAGTTCAATTATCTGGGGAAAACATATTATCCCCAGCCAGGACAAAAAATATGTTAGTTCTTCTACCTACTGCATGCTAAGTTGAAAAAAGGAAAGTAAAAGAGAAAAACAGTCTCTGAATTTTTTATAGTTATGAAACAGCACCACCTAACAGTATCTTGGCAGACCAAGTGGGGGTAATTCTCATAAGGAAGACCCAAGAAAATTGGCTGTGTATATTAGTAACTAGCAGTAGAGCCCGGCATTGCCCAGGAATGTAACAGTAAGAGATAGATCAAGTATTGACCATCATAAAGACTGAAAAATAAAATTGACAAAGATTATTGTTTAAGGTTGACGGACACACATGTCTTAATTAGTTTTTTTGTTTTTTTTTACGAATTGGTCAAACCCAAACTCAAACAAAAACATTGTTTTCAAACGTTATGAGTCTACCGATTGAATAGAATTTTATTATAAACAATTGTCTTGTAAATGGAATTATTAAAGCATTCTGAATGTAAAAATAAAGAAAAAAGTGTGCAAGACAATAAGAAACACTACCTGCCAAAAAAAAGTGAAGTTTTGTTGAAATCGGTTGAAAAATGTAGGAAATCCGATCCCATATATAAACGAACACACATACACACACAACCTGAGTTTTATAATATGAGTTGTCCCCCTTTCATTCTCGCAATGCTTCTTAATCATGTTTTCAAATTGATTTTGTGCAAAAACAATTGTTTACACACAACCTGGGTTTTATAATAAGTATGATGAAGTAAAAAAAAATGTGCCCAGTGACTGTTTTGATTACAGAAATCAGATGTTTCTTGAAAAAGATAAGCTTACATGGTCAACAACTATGTAAGAAACCATTATTGAAATCAAGAAACAAAATGGCTTTAAAATTTTTACAGGAGAATAAAAATAAAAATTCCAAGTTTTGGGACAGTATGATGTAGTATACTGTCTCAAAACTTGGAATTTTTATCTTTAGATGAAACAATAATCTATTTTTGTCTGATGACATCTGACAAGCATGACAGGATCAAGGTAGGATAATTGTTTGGTCTCAATAGTCAAGCATTGGTAGAAGCATCATTGAGCTGTATTCAGAATCATGATTGTTGAAGATCATGTCAAAACATAAAAAGAAAGTTTAGCTTCATCAAAGCTAAAAATAGAAAACCTTTCTGTAAGTGTTCTGAAAGCAAAGGAAATATTTGTCACAGATTACTTCCATAACACAAAGAACAAATCACTGTAATTTCAGACACGAATATCGGGGACAGAAAGAAATGCCGAAAACTCGATTCGCAGGTACTATCTCACAAATCACAATGCATGTAACCAGTCAGAAAAATAACTCACTCTCCGACAAACGCAGTAGCCAAAATACACAAATTGTTCCCCAATTTGAGAACACCAACTGCTTTTATCAGCCAAGCATTTTTTCCATTCATCGACAGCTGGGAGGGGACACCCAATTTTTCTATATCAAAATACTTTTATAGCGACTCCTGCGACAGACTTGTTTTTTAATTTAAATATTCCGTCTTCAGCATGTCATGCGGAATATACGCCCTTATTTTTGGTGAGCAATTTTCTTTTTTGCCACATTTTCCATTGTAGGATACACGCGGCATGTTCTCGCTTGGTTTGATGAGGTCAGTCGCCGTTTTCTTCACTATACTTTCCTTCCTTTTACTGTCAAAAATATGTGTGATATAAGAATTAGTGTTCACTTAACCACTGGACAAGGTAGTTGATTCCCAATACAACAGACGTGAAAATTTGACTACTACATAACTAAGAAAATACTGGCTGATGAATCATATTATTGCTTAAGCAGTTTAATCCTCAAAAGAATTCAGTACTGATACGTTAGGGAATTCAGGATGGGTAAGTTAAACAAAAAAAGAGAATACATAATACAAACAAATTTGGATACTTCAACATGGTGTAATAGTGAGCAATTTTAACTCACTAGATCAGTTATGACTGAATCACCATTACAATCTTACCTGTTCAAGTTTCGGATTAATCATTATCTTCCCCATCTATCTGCATAAACTATACCTCTTACTTAGTAACCCTCTACAACAAGTAGGCCTGGGCTTTGTAAAAGGTGAACCTCACTGTAAAAGAATTTAGTGAGTTCACTCCTCACTGGGTTCCCTATACTTTCAGCCTTGTGGCACATCTAAGCTACGCTTAGAAAATCACCATAATACAAACAAATAATCCTAATACTAAAAACATTTATGTACTGTGTCACATATCACAATTTAACACACACCAAAAAAAAAACATGTCTGTAAATTTATTACCAACATATAATTACATAAAAAGGAATAACATCTGAATTCAATATCCTGTAATGTTTTCTATTACATGTTTTTCCTCAGAATTCATTTTCAGTATTAACCTGGAAGATTCCTGTTACAATTTGGAGCTAGATAGTTAAACTTATAGTAACTTGTTACATTTTTCTTTTACTACAACAACAAAAACCCCACCACTCATAATTGTAATAACCCCACCACTAATTTGCAGCAGTGGTGACATACACTACCAATTGCTTCAAAAGTATATTGCCTTCACTCAAATGCTTGAAAAAAAGATCTATGTTTCAGCAGATTAAAAACCTTCAACTAAGAAGACCACTTGTTGAATGTAATTAAACAGAAAGTAGAAAAATGATGACCATCCAACAAGATAGAATCAAAAGACATCATACTGTGGGAGTGGAAAAACATTTAAAAAAATCTGTGCAGATCAAGTGACGTCAATGCTATTGAGACTATCAGCAGTAGTAAAAGTGGCCACACCAAATATTGATTATAAATAACTTCTTTCGCAGAGGTATATTTATTTTTGCATTGCTATATATTCATATTTTTGGTTATAGAGATTCAATACTGTACAGTTTGATAATAAAAAATACCTAAAGTTGGATTACCACCCCTGATAATAAAACACAGACAGTGCAATACTGAATTACTGACCCCTGACAATAATCACAGGTGGTGTGAGATTTGAAAACACCTTCCTCTTCCTCCATTGACCTGTGAAGTGACAAGACACATTCTTTCTTGCTCCAATAGACTCAAAGCATGTATGTACTTCAGAGACACATAACTTTAATTTAATTTTTTTTATTTTACCCTTCTCTAACATGTCTGGTTCATACATTTATTAGTTATTTGTTTGAATTCTATGTTTTGTACTTATTTTACCTGGACTTATGAGTCCACCAAATACTGTTTACAGGACAAATGTACCAGGAGACATAAAATGAATAACTCCTGTAACACTAATAATATCCATTTTGATTGTGTTATTTTCTACTAAAAATAATAAAATCCTGATAATTTTAGTTTAGAAATGATCAGTAGAAGTGTACTTATTTATTTTCAAATAGATTTTGGACAAAAGTCTCCGCAAATGGATGACTATCCTAAGAGGAATGACAGACAAAAAGAAATTGCAAAAATCTCTTGGATACCAACTGATGACAAAGAATAGAGTACCATCCTTTAAGATTATTGGCATCATATCAGAACGTAAATAGTTCAATTACATTTTTAATCTTTGTAAGGACATTATTATTATTATAAATAAATAAAAATAATAATAATGAAAATTATAAATAAAATAAAACAATAACATAAAAACATTGTTGAAAATAAATAAAAATAATAAAAACTCTCTCAGCATGAAACAAAAACTGTTCCTGTCAGAAATCTAGATATCCCATCAAAGATGTTTAATTCAATCTCTTTGCTATGAACCTTGATATGAGCAAAACTTGTCCAAATTCTCTCTGTAATATGGCAAGTAATAATACGGAATGACTTCTCCTTTTATCACACGTACCATAAAACAATTGTAACCTAAAAAATACACACAAGAAAAATATAAATAAATTTGTATGAAATTAACATACAATTTATTAGGTTGGTGCAAAAATAATGACGTAATAATGTCGTTTTTCGACGTTAAAATATACGTCAAAAAACGACATTATTACGTCATTATTTTTGCACCAACCTAATACCATGCTTTCCTATTATTTCTGTACATTTCCTGTCAAGTATGCTTTTATTTCCATGAACACACGGCTAATTTCTGCTGTTTTGATGTGAGTGACCTCACATCTTCTTTCTCAGATGGCAAAAATTGTGACAGTCAACTTGAAAGAAAAGAAAGAGCAAAATTAACACAGAAAAGTTGTCTCTCAGTGAATGTTGTGGGGGTCTGGATTTTGTAAGGTGTCTGCCATATATTAATACTGAGATGGGAGCCAGAGGCCACATGTAATCCAAAAAAAAAGAAGGAATAAAATAATATCTCTCCTAATTTATCTTTGATAACTTTTTTATTTACATATTGAATGTGATTTTGCTATAAAAATGCATTGGAAATCAGGACAATGAACAGGAATTCACATAACATTACTGAGAGAATAAGGCTATTGTGTGTGTGTGTGTGTGTATATATATATATATATATATATATATATATATATATATATATATATATATATATGTGTGTGTGTGTGTGTGTGAAAATATATAGAAAATAGGAAAGAACTGGTTAGGTAAATAATCCAAAGTTCTTTAGTATTTTTGTTATTATTTTTTAAAAAAATAGTGCTCGATACAAAAGTAGAGCATAAATACAATTATTTATTTAAAAATATGATTCCAACACGCTACATAAGAGTTCTCATGTTTCAAAACAAGAGCCGAAAACTTCAATATAATTATTTGAATTAAATTGAATTAAAGTAAGTCATTGTCATCTACAGACAGACTGTTTCACTGTATCGCAGCTCCTCAGTGTGGCTAGATATCTGATTGCTTCAAACTGGGATCAAAATCTGACTGATTTGACATCAGTCAGATATCTTACCTCTAGGCCATTGTTGCACGGCAGAAAGGAAGGGAATTTTAATGTTTTTCTCCATACAAAATATGCCAATGGCTTGGAGAACTCAATTCAGTTTACTTGAAGTGTAATGCTTAATACAGCTTGGCACTGTTACATACATACATATATATATATATATATATATATATATATATGTGTGTGTGTGTGTGTGTGTATGTATGTAACAGTGTCAAGCTGTATTGGACTCTACCTTTATCTTGGACAAAACCAATGGTATGGAGAGGGGACATGTGCTACTGTATGGACAACTACTGATCTTTCATAAAATGCTGTCCAGGCCTGCACCCTGGAGAGGAAACTCCAATATCATCTTACTGTGATGACAAAACACAGGAAGCAACATTCTACCGATGTGAAAATTCCTAAAGACATTTTGTACAGGAAATTTACCCCCAGCAAGAGGACACGAGGTAATCTCATCTTTACTTCAAGGATATCTGCAAAATGGACATGTACATCAAGAGGTGGGATGATGTCGACAGCAATCACTGATACTGGAGATGAGATTTACACCAAGGACTGGAGCAAGGAGAGAAGAAATGAAGGCTTGCCACCAGGGAGAAGCGTGCTCAAAGAAAAGGAAAGAAAACAACATGGTGACATCAGGAGAGATCATCTTCACATGCATTCATTTCAATCAAAGTTGTCTCACCCATGTAGGCCTGTACAGTTTATAATAAACAGTATTAACAACATTTACTGGCCTGAATGTCCAAGAAATTTCATAGAAAATATGTGTGCTCTGACAGGGAAGTTTGTAGATTAAAACAGATACTGTGCCATTATTAGTAGCTGAGGCATAATGTTTTGAGCACAGATCCATGGATGCAACATACATACATATGTGTATGCATATTGATGTGGGTGCCAAAGTTGGGACCACAGAAGTGGAACACGGATTAGAAGTAAGAAAGATATATTAACAACAGGTTACAGAGATAGTGTAAGCAGAGCTTACTATAAGTTAGTATCCAACACTGGTAGTCGTACGAGACTCTCTGTGTCACACTCTGTTACTCTCTATCACTCTATGTAGAGTGCTATGTCACCTACTTAATATAGGCCTGGAAGAGTCTATTGTGTAGGTAGTTTCTGGTCTCACAATACATATATATATATTTTAACACGAGACATTCACGAGAAATTTTCACTACACTTCCGATCTTTGAATTTCAACATACAAATGTGTATGTATAGAGACAACAGCACCCATATACATACATATGTCAAATCCCATACTGTCCACATATGTTTATATCTGTATGAGCCCTGGTGGTTGAGCGAGTGTGTATGTGTGTCTGCATACCTCATCAGGTGTATGGATATGCATCTATGTTTGTGTTAGCATGAGTGACATCATGACGACAATTCCCACCCCACTTCCGTAACACCACCAATACACGCAATCTACATAAACCCAAAATTTTAAAAAAATTAATCAGTTTGTCTGATGATTGCAAAAGCGTGAAACCCAGGGTCACAAACTCACATCAATCCAACCAAATATATATTTAATATATTTTATTGTTATATGTTATTTATATTGACACAAATATTTAAGTAAATACTCTGTTGATAATAAACAGTATTAACAACATCTACCAGCCTGAATGTCCAAGAAATCTCATAGAAAATATGCATCTTCCAACAGGAATCAAACCTGTATCCTACATGGAATCGTCATATGGTCTGACGTGCTATACCAGTTTAGCTACAAAGGTCACATCTAGTTAGCAAGGTCGAATTACTGCTTTTAAACTACAAACTTCCCATGATTTCCCTCAAACATTAATATCTACTCGAAGCATATCTTAACATAAACAAATGATGTCATGTATTATGAAATAGACTAAGTCTGACAATTATTTTAATATATTTTATTGTTATACATTATTTATATAGACACAAATATTTAAGTAAATGCTCTGTTTATAATAAACAGTATTAACAATATTTACCGACTCGAATATCCAAGAAATCTCATAGAAAATATGTGTCCTCTGACAGGGAAGTTTGTAGTTTAAAAGCAGTAATTTGACCTTGCTAACCAGATGCGACCTTTGTAGCTAAACTGGTATAGCATGTAAGTCTATATGATGGTCCTGTGTAGGATACAGGTTCAATTTCATTATATATATATATATATATAGGTAATTAGATAATGAAAAGTTTGGTAATCCATATGGATAATCCCAAGGAGGATGTAATTCAAAGAGCTCAATTTCAAACCAGAGGAAATATTAATTTAATTAAAATTAAAAAACAAACAACCTTAAGGGTCCATTGATTATATTTAAGAATACGTAAATTTAAAACCATTTTTTTATGCTTGGAAATGTGATCTGAAGTACCAGGAAAAAAAACACCTTCCTGGGGAAATAAAATATAATCAATGTACCCTTAAGGTTGTTTGTTTTTTAATTTTAATTAAATTTACATATATATATATATATATAATCAAAGTCAAAGAATACTAATGATGCACTCATAAATTCTCTTAAATTGATGTCCTACATGCCAGACAAAGAACTCTCTTTTGTTGAGAATAAGGCAAGTCTTGTTCACCATTTCTGACATTTGATTCTGATTCTGGATCACCATGTCTGTTACGTAGAAGTCTGTCACTAATGCCAGCCTGGTTGGATCTGACTTTGTGAATGAAATCAGCATTGGCTTTATAGTGAGTCGGAGGTTCAGAAACAGCTGCTTTTTCTGATTGGTCAGAAAATTGTTTTATGATACTGGTATTTTTGGACAGTACTCCAGAAGTAGGTGTGCAAAGTTAGATAAAATTGAGGTCTGTTTTAGTCATATGGGCTAGGAATGCTGAAGTGAGCACTTCTGTTTAAGTTAAAGAATTGGAGCTCCAACTGGGTATGGCATCCATTATTATTGAGTGAGAGAGAAGCACATCAACATTGTCATGCTGGGGTACAAATATATAAAAGCCAAAATAATACCAATCATGACACCCAAACTGATTACACATTTTACATGGAGATAAGTTCAAGTCTGCTACTTCTTTTTATTCTATGTACCATGTCTCTTCAGAACCTTTTTTTTTCAGCATTTCACCCCAAGCAAGGCGGGCGTGCCACTAGCACACAAGGGGTTACACGAACAAGAGTAAAGAGGCGTGTTTGGGGAAAAGATAGAGAAGGACAGGGAACAAGATCAAGGTATCAGAAGATTTCAATTGACATTACACTTGAATATTTGAAGATTATAGTTACCAGAAAAGCAAGTAAGCAGAAGAGAATTTTACAGACAGGAAGTGTGAGAGAAGAAGCTGTCTGAGTAGAAGAGACGGTTACATTTAACTGTTTTGACAGTGAAAGGGTGGTACCAAGATGCCAACCTAGTAGCTTGTTTAAATTCATGCAGTCTGGGAACCAGCAAAAGTAACTTTTTGGAACAGTTGCCATGAAAATACTTATAGAAGAGACAGAAGGAAGCCATGGCAAATCTGTAAGAAAGTGTCTGTAGACTAGATGCCAGATCAGGACCTATCACATTGCATATCCGTCTATGAATTTTGTTGAGGACCTTGAGACTTACAGCAGGAGCACCAGATCATGTATGACAGTAATATTCCATAAAAAGATGGATGGTTGGTTTATAGATTTGAAGGATGGACTCAGATGAGAAAAATTTTCTGGCACAACACAGAGAACCAACTTTCCCTGCAGTAGATGAAGCTATTGATTCAATGTACTTGTTCCACCTCATATCAGTGGACAGCATGAGATCAAGCAGGTGCAATGAAGCACTCTCGTGGAGATGGACATCAGCCATTCTGATGGGAGGCATACAGGGTACTCTGTGGTGGGTAAATGAGAGTAGTTTCGTTTTGGAGGCATTGAAGTTTACAAGCCATTTCATACCACAGTCAACCAAAGATTGGAGGTCCTTTTCGAGACCAGTGGCCAAGTTAGATTTGTAAACGATACCAGATTTATTATTGAAGCAGGAGTACATAGTAGTGTTGTCCACATAGATGCTTACTTGGGAAATGATGACATGGGCGATCATGGCTCTCTACAACTTCCTATCTTTTGTAGCTCATAGTAAGGTTAGTCTTTTTACTATTTCTCCTGCTCCCTGTTCTACTATCCATTTAAACAAGCTTTTTAGGTATGTTACTTGCTGCTTCCCTCTAACCTTCAGTATGTCCTGTTAGTGTCAAATTCTCCAAACCCTCTTTCCTCATTATGTGTCCTAAAAATCTCAACTCTTTTTTATTCTAATTATAAACATCCTTTTTCTTTCCATTTTCCTTAAAAACCTTCTAGTTACTTATATGTTCTCTACATCTTATTCTCAGAATCCTACATATCTGTTGCCTTTCAAGTCTCTTCTTCATCTGAGAGGAAATTGATCAGCATTCATTACTATATAGGAGGAATGATATCACATAACATTTCAGCATTCTTTTCTTTGTTTCTAATGAAATTTTCCCATTTTTTAATACTTTGCTTCACTATAGCAACCCAAAAGTTTTCTTAGGTGAGAAAAAAAAACTGAATTAATTAAAATTTGTAATTATATATAAACTCTACTGATTTTTTTTATTGTGAAATCAATTAAATTTTTAATTTAAATATTCTGAAATAAAAGTCCTTATAAATTAGAATAAAAATGCATGTATTTTTGATAGTCATATTTTGAGTAATGGTAGATAAATACTATTATTTAAAATATATTCTAAGTTTAAATAATTTTCTATTATGAGTTATTTTTTTCTAAACACTGCATTACAAAAATAAATTCTGTGAATTCCAGAAAGAATTGTCTGTTTGTTATTCCAGCTTTGAATCTAACTTTCATTTCCTCATCGACTTTTTAATCTTCATAGAGAAAGAAGTCATGATTTTTATTGGCAAAGAAAGTGACCGAATGATATAGTAATTATTTGTTTTAGAGTGAAGATTTTTGATTGAGGTACACAAAAAACTAAAAAGGCTAATTAGGTAAAAACAAAAAATGCATCTAATCAACTGAATTGGATAAATAGGAGTGTGTATATATATATATATATATATATATATATATATATATATATATATATATATATATATGTAAATTTGTCTTCATTATCTCTGATAATTTCCTAATTCTCACATTTTTTTCTGATTCATTACATCTATCTATGAAAGGTTTCATTTTTCCTATATATATATATATATATATCTATATATATGTTATTATTTTTAATTTATTTTGTTTAAATGTTATTTTTGATAGATACTAATATTTGAGTAGAAGCTCTGTCTTTTTAATTAAACAGTATTTTTTTATCCAACTACATTCTACTGGCCTGAATATTCGAGAAATCTAGTCATAAAAATATTGCATCCTCCAGCAGGATTTGAACCTTCATCCCCTACGGGGGAACTATCATTGTATCTAACATGCATGACTGCTTGGGCAGGTAGGACTTCCAGTCAAACAAAGCCCAAATAGTACCTTTTGAACACACACTTCTCTGCCAATTCTCAAAACATCCATATCTGCTCTGTATTGTATCCTAACATAAACAAAGAATTTATTTTTAGTAAATGGATTAAATTCAACATATTGTTATTTTTAATTTATCTTGTCTAAACATTATTTTTGATGGTTTATCTTATTTGAGTAGAAGCTCTGTTTTTTTAATTAAGGAGTATTTTAAGCCATATTTTTTATCTAACTATATCTACCTGTCTGAATATTCAAAAAATCTTGTCAGAAAAATACATTTCCTAAAATTAAATTGTCTTTGTTTACACTTGTAGTGGACTTTTGGTTTATGTGTTGCTAAATTAGGAGCACATGAGCTTATTCCTGCTAGCAGAAGGTCCACTACAAGAACATGGTGGACTCAGGGATTGAATCCACCATAAAGAAGTGTAAAGAAAACCAACAAGACTGATATTTTTATATATATATCAACAAAGATATATATCAAACAACAAAATTTACAATGGACATAGACATTAACATTTATGTTTGTGTGTGAATGTAAAGAGTTTGTATTTTGGTGAATGTTCATACATATGTGTATGTGTGTTTCATGGCGTTTTCCCACAAGTGAGCAAAATGCAGATATCTGCGTGAGATTACATTTTGTAAATGTGTCTGCTGAAATGCAAAGTAAAAAGAGAATGAGGCAAGAAATTGCCCAGTATTTATAGTGTTGGGAGAGCAACCCCTAGTGGACAATTTGGACAATTAAGGAGGAGTTAACTCCAACATGTTCTATCCCTGATATTAAGCACTTTAACTCATAAATATAGTACAGTGTAACCCGGATATAAGAGAGTTGTCAGGACTGGAGAAGAAGTATCTTATATCCGGGTTTATCTTATATCCGGGTTTCTCTTATATCCGGGTATGGTCTAATTTATATACACTAACACAGGCTCTAATTTGGGACCATAGAAAATCTCTCTTATATCCGGATCTCTTATATCCGGGTTACACTGTATACCTTAAAAATATATTTTATCATATTTAGCACCTGATAGACAGTAGAGTACTCTTGCCACCATGGACATAGAAAGTTTAGCCTTGACTATTCCCTAAAAAACATAGCCAACCCTTCACCATCCACAGAGAAACTAAAATTAATAGAGAAAATAGAAAGTTTCACAAAAAAAACAAGATGGAAAGAGCATTTCTTTTTAAACCAAGAACTTAACATAAATATCAAACTCAAGGAAAAATACAATTTTAAAACAAAAAAAAAAAATGTCCCCCTGAATACAAAGCACTAGGTGACTTCAAGTAAGGGACATAAAATTCCATAAACGATTAAATGCCTTCCCAAAACAAAAGAAAAGAAGATATAAGTAAAGTAAACAATCCACCCAACATATTTATTGCAGCAGATAAAACTAGAAGTTTATATACAAACTAAATACCCCAAAACACAACAAATTACTCAAGGACAACATAAAACATATCAAAAGCACAAAAAACAACAGAACACACTATTAATATGGAAACTAAAATAATCGTCCAAAGATTAGACTTAGATGACTGAATAAATTGCATCATAACAGCACAAGCACTTATCACATTTATCACACTAAAAGATCACAAAGAAAATTTCCAAACAAACCCAATATGCAGACTCATAAACCCAACCAAAGTGAACTAGGTAAAATAAATAAAATAATACTAGAAAGAATTAGTTCAGATCTAAGGAGGAAGTTAGGAATAAATCAGTAGCAAAACACAAAATCAACTATAAACTGGTTCCATAACCTAAAGAACAAACATAATTGCCAATTTATGGAACTACATTTAAAAGAATTCTATTATTCTATAACAAAAACCAATGCTGGATAAGGCTAAGAAGTCATATGGCCTGACAGTTGTGTATAAGCATGAAACAGACTGTTGCCTCTGGGTGTTGACTTCAATGTCCACTTTTATATTTACATATGCTCTATCCCTGATACTGAGCACTTTAACCAATAAATATAGCATACCTTAAAACTATATTTTATCATATATATATATATATATATATATATATATATATATATATACACTGTGTACAAAGTATGTGTTTTGACGGCCCTCCTGTATGCAAGCGAAACATGGACACTCTATAAACATCAACTAAAACTTCTTGAGGGCTTCCATCAACGGTGTCTGAGACAGATACTTCATATCACATGGCATTCCCATGTCTCAGATACAGAAGTATTAGAGAAATCAGCGCTAACAAGCATTCAGTCGATGGTAATGAAAAATTGTCTCCGATGGGTCGGTTACATTGCGCGTATGGATGACAGTCGTCTGCCAAAACGGCTGTTCTATGGTGAAATGTGGGAAGGAAAGAGAAAGCCTAAGAAGAGATTTAAGGACACAATAAAATCTTATCTGAAACAATCTGGACTATCTGTAGACCAATGGGAAAAAATGGCTTTAGATAGAAGTAAGTGGCGGAAACTAATTCACGAAAGCATTGAGTCCTTTGAGAATAGCCGTATGCAGTACAGTGCCTACAAACGTCTGATTCGTAAAGGTGAACAGGGTCCAGCACCGGGTCCACAAATTCACCATGTTAATTGTGACATACACGGAAAAATTGTGCCTATCTTTTGCCGGCTTCAAAAGCCATTTGTGTAAATGTGCAAAACCTAGTGTGCACCCGAATAATGAAACTGTAAACAAAACTGATCGGGTATACCAATTCTGTGGCAAAATTTGTCGCAGTTTGGCTGGCCTGAAGAGTCACCTACAAATACATGGAATTTGAGGGGATGGAAGTGGGGCTGAGGACATGAAATAAAGGAGGTGGTCACGCTCAAAACCGAGAGGACAGGCATGATATATATATGTTAATTCCATTAAATGTTATTTTTAGTGGATACCCATATTTGAGTAGACACTTTATTTCTCCCAGTATTTTATTTGACCTACCAGCTTGGAGATTTGTGGAATCTTAAAAAAATTAAAGAATTTCTTGATTGTTTGAATGTTCAGTCTGGCAGAAAAAATAAAATAGGCATGAATGGAGCATCTACTTAAATATGGGTGTCCACTAAAAATAATGTTTAAAGTAATAAAAATATGCTGGATTAATAAATAAAAATCCATTACATTTTTAGAAGTGTGTGTGTGTGTGTGTGTGTGTGTGTGTATATATATATATATATATATATATATATATGTGCGCTCATGGTCAAGTGGTTGGAATTTTTTCTTTCTGACCATGAGAACCGGGTTCAAATCTCACCATGGTCAACTTGTTATCAGCTTTGGAGAGGAAATCCCTGCATGTAGCACCTTTGGAAAATGCCCTAAAACCAAACTATCAGTTCACCCAAGCCTTGTGAGTGAAATTGGGTAGATGGAACTGTTTGGGAGACATCAATGCTAATTTAAGGTCACAACTCATTTTAACCTATATTTTGAGCAAACTGTTAATCATGTCAGATGATTCGCTCTCTCCCAGAAACTGTAATTAATGTTCACACATCATATTGCAGTAAGAATACACAGGTGGGCTATGTAAGTATTGAACTAACACAAATGTACTAGAGCAGGCATCTGCAACAGGGATTGGTTAACCTCCCTAGCAGACATGTGTGCTTGGAAAACAATTATCCAGACATTATATATATTGTAGCAGCAATTGTTTTATCGAAAAGTATAGACAGTATATAAAATTTAACCATCTTTTTTAAACTATGAATAATCAATCACAAACCTGGCTACTGGAGATGCACAAGGCTGTGTCCAATACTTTCATTCAGTGTGTGTATATATATATATATATATATATATATATATATATGTAATGGCAATTGCCATCTTCTGTCTTCCTGTATCCTGCTCTTTTATTGTCCTTTCTCCTCACTAAAATCTTTTCATTCTCTTTCACTACAGATAACAATTTGCATCTTAAAGGAATTTTTGCCTTGCTTGGGGTGAAATTTATATATATATATATATATATATATACTACAGTTCTAAAGTTTGAGGCCACTCCTGACAGTTTTTTAAATTGGCACAAAAAGTAGTCGTTCTGTAATTTAAATAAGAGAAAATTATTATACATGGTTAAAAAAGGTGAGACATGATTTTTTATTATGAATTTTATTATAACAAAAAGAAAACAAGCATTTAATGATTAAATTTTGTTCTTGTGTGTGTGTTTGCATGTGTGGAGGACTATATATATATATATATATATATATATATATATATATATATATATAATGTTTATATTATGAGGGTGTGAAAGACTGTATATATTATGTTTCTATAATGGGTGTGTAAAG
The DNA here is from genome assembly GCA_963932145.1 of Acanthosepion lycidas. NCBI lineage: Eukaryota > Metazoa > Mollusca > Cephalopoda > Sepiida > Sepiidae > Acanthosepion > Acanthosepion lycidas. The sequence continues at coordinate 37,165,448 of OZ010606.1, forward strand.
TACTATGAAGTACTATGTATGTACAGTGGAGGGAGGAAAATAAAATATTTGTACACAGGCAAATTTTTAATTTATTTTATTTCCAACAAATGAATAATCATACTTTTCATATAATTAACTGTACACAGATGCATAATAATTAAATATGCATAGAAAACAGAAAAAAATTTCATTTAATAAAAATAAATCCCATTTATCCATTTTTATGAGTGAAAAAGTATTCGTATAATGCAAATTTCAGATTTTAAAACTTTTAAATTCCTTTAATACCCCAGATTATTCAAGTGGAATATTCTAGAATGTTTCAAAAATGTTATCAGTAGTTATTTTTAGCCTAAAAAATAAAAGCAGAACATTCTGTAATTAATATTCATGCAAGAAGGTTTTCATTATGGCAAGAGTCAAAGAATTGACAAATTCACAAAAGAACTGATTTTCAAGCTCTAGAAAGGAGGTTAAAGTTATGGGAAAATCTCAGACAACATGAATATTCCATTTACTACCATTAGTTCATTCATTGCAAGGTATGAAAAACTCAAAACTGTTGAAAATCAAAGAACAGGTGCTCTACGCATGATCTTTAAAGAAATTTATGTATCAAATTAAATAAAATCCAATGGTTACTCATCAAGAGTTGCAGGATGATTTGCTTTCATCATGAATCTGTGTCACTAAACGAACAATAAGCAATGAAATTCATAGAAACAATCTAAAATCACACCTCTCTCAGAAAACTCCACTACTATTGAAAAGACACAGAGATGCCAGTTTGAAATTCGTTCATGAACATAAGGATGAGGAAAACTCGTATTAGGAAACAGTATTATGGAGAGACGAAAGTAAAATTGAGTTGTTTGGAGGGAAGAAAGTGTTGACTTCAAACAAAAGAACACAGTTCCAACAGTTGTTATTTGAAAATTCAAATCCAATCAAGAGCTCCAACAAACTTATCTGATATGAAGACCATATGCAAAGAAGAATGGAGCAAAATACCAACTAAAATTTGAAAATCATTAATTGAGAACAACAAAAAAAGGTTGGTTGCTGTAGAAGTGAATAATGGCTATTCTACAAAGTATTAAATAAAGAATGTGCATTCTTTTTCATATTGTACGAATACTTTCTTCACCCATTAAAATGGATAAATGGGATTTATTTCTATTAAATAGGATAAGAAATTTTAATATTCAGTTTATGTGTTTGTATGAGTCACAAAAGATAATTGCTTTGTGAGTTTCTCAAGTATTTCTTTTTAGATTCACTTTATATAAATGTGCACAGAAGTATATATATATATATATATATATATATATATATATATATATGAATGTTTAAAATGTAAATAGATATACATATAATTGATCTAGACAATTTTTTACATTCATTTATATGTATTTGTAAACATATGCACATATATATATATGTGTGTGTGTGTGCACATAGTATATAAACATGTATACATATGTATAGATATATGCATATATACACATGTGTGTATATATATTTCTGAGTGTGTAGAGATAAAGAGAGTGAGCAAGAAAGAGAAAATCTGAATATGTACTGTGTGTGTATTACATTATATGTATATTTGTCCTATATAAACATATATATATATATATATATATATATATATATAACGCACATTATATATATATATATAACGCACATTATATATATATATATATATATATATATATATTATATATATAAACATATAAGTATGGGTGTATAAAAATACATACACATGCAAACATCTTAGCTTGGTCAATAAAAAACCACAAGGAAATCATTTGAATTTGAAGCCAACTTGCAAAGAATCAGATTACTTGAACTCATTCAATTAAGAAGAGAATCAATACCTCATAGATACATTATATTTTTCAAAGTAAATCAATAAAGAGATTAATATGAAAGAATTATTCAGATCATTATCTAATGATATCTTTAAATATAATAAATATTAATAGGGTGTATCAAAAGTGTTTCGTTTTTAGAGCCCTTTATTCTAAATCAGTGGTTCCCAACCTTTTTCACCCATGGACCACTTTTATTCTTAATTTTTTTTTTTTGGTAGACCATTGAGTGAAAGAAAAAAGCTTATTTTTTTTTTTTACTATTAGATAAGTTTAGAAATTGTATTAGAGAAATAGCAAATGTATATGCTTTATTCTAAATTAAATAAAATGAACTTTTATTTAACAACTAAATTCTACAGAACAATTATGCACACTAGTAAAATAACTCATAATAAACCATTTTAAAATGTGAGTAATTAATAAATTAAAAAATTATTCATTATTAATATATTAATTTATATCATAATTAATTTATTATAATAAATTATAATGTTTATATAATTTTCCTTTATATTTCCTCAGTTTTTATTCAAATTTTAAAATCAAAACATCTGGTAAGAGTAAAATGTATGCTAACTTACATCGCTTGATCTCATTTTCTTAGAAGAAACTAGAGTTCTAGAGTTGTTTTTATATTTTTAGTATTTTAATATGGTGTAGATTACTGTAGAAATTCCAGTTCTAAGTTATAACAACCGTTCCAATGTGAAATTGCTCTATGGATCACTAAAATATTACTGTGGACCCCAAAACCTGCTATTTTTTCTGTGTGAACCCCCAGTAATGTTACATGAACCCCCAGGGTCCACATAGAACCTGATTGAGAACCACTTCTCTAAAGCTTATTTCATGTATACATCCAAAGACAACCTATGACTACCCAATAGTTCTAAACCTTTTTTTTACCCATGAATCACTTTTACTCTTAATTTTTTTGGTGTACTCCCATAAGCATCATATTATTAATAATACTATTCAACTGTACTTTTTGTTTCTGGTGTTATAATGGTGGATATAAGAATTGTGATTTGGGCAATTTTAAGGTATTATTTTAAAATGTCTCACAGGATTTAAGAAGTAGAACAGTACTTTCCAAACATTTTTTCTCTGGATTCCATTTTCAGAATGAAAATTTGCTTGTACCCCACCAAATTTTATGTGATAAAAAATAATATAAAATAAAAGGCAGAGAGAGGGTTAAAGATGACCACAGATTCAAAGTCAGAACATTACCATTGACAACTCTCTCCTCCAATTTGAGGATCCTAGATACTGTATTCTTAATACTTGATATAATGCAAAAATATCACAATGATAAAATTGGTCAATAATTATTTATTACTATTTATACTGAGACTCATGCATGCAATTACAAGTAATCCATAATAATATTTTAAATTTTGAAAACATATTTGTTTTTGCCATATGAACTTTTTGAAACTGTTTCTAAATCTTTGATGGACTCAACGATTCTACCTCTATGAGGTGTGCCACACCATTTGGGAACTGCTGAACTAGAAAGAAGTGAAATAATATCTGACTATACAGCTCAAAAGTGGTTTGAGAAATTTTAAGCGAGATGTCTTGTCTTTTGAAATAAATTTCTGAAATGGACAATCATCAATTCTCAATGATGATATTTTAAAAGTACATTGGTAGATACCTCAACTCACTGGGACTCAAAAACTGTCTTATGGAGCTATGGCCATTAAAAGATAACACATGTAAAGCAGAAATGTATGCAAAGTGAAAATAATTTTGACACACCTTAAAAAATTTTAAACTTTTATTGCAAAATATATACATACACATTTTTACATTATATATATGGCCCAGTAGATAAAAGCTTTGGTTGATTGGTCCAAAAGTGAGTTGACCCAAAGAGTTGTGAGTTCAATACCTGGCCATAGAAAAGGGAACAAAACCTTGGAGAGTTGAATTATCAAGTGGAACTAACAGAAACTGAGATATCTAAAGGTATGGAATTAGAACAATCTACACCTGTGGACTAAATAAAGGATTTGGTTTGAAATTCTAAGTAATATCACTTGAACCAAAACATCATCAATATGGCAATAAAAATGAGGATAACAGTCCAAACAATATATATATATATATATATATATGTCATTCACCCCTGTAGTTCAGTGCTACTAACAAGCAGAATTTCTGCTTGTTAAAATCAAAATTTATATTGTCATCATTTAAACTATGTCAATATAATAACAATCATCATATATATAAAAAGAGAGTGAAAAAATATATTTTATATTAAAAAAAAATATTTATATTAAAAAGACTTACTTGGATTATCCTTACCACTTATGGATTTGATATATATATATATATATATATATATATATATATTGTGAATGTGTATGTGTTAGGGAAGCTGAAAATTCTGTGGTTTAGTTATTTTATATGAGTTAAATAGTAGGCCAGACTAAGCTCTTTAGCCTTGGTTGATAACGAGTCTAGGAGAAGGACAATTCGGATTTAAAAATCATTTGTAGCATGCTATGTGCACCAGTTCTCTCCAGTCAGTTCTTCCAAAAAGTTTTATTGGTTCTGCACAAAACTTCACCACTATAATCAAATCATATGTGCAGATAGTCTAGCTGTTTGGTTCAAAGAACTGACCTGTTAGACCTTCATAGATTCAAGATGATGGGATAGTCCATTATATATATATATATATATAAATATATATATATATATATATATATGATGGGATAGTCCATTATATATATATATATATATATATATATATATATATATATATATATATATATACAGAATCTATAAAGTTGTGTATATACACAGGACAGTCAACAAGTAATGCCTGTTCTAATTTAATTATATTAAATGATTTGTATTCCTAGGGGTCGGTAGCTATAAATCATAATGTGTCTCAAAGCCTATAACCTATAATCCTTTTTCAAAATGGATGCTATTCTATGCATACACAGGGGAAAGAGTTATCATAGAAGTTTTACTTTTGAAAGGAGAATATACGACAAACATTCACTAGAAGTGAGTGAATGTTTATGGAAAGGCAGTACTTGATGCCATCACAATAAACAGATGGATCAGTAGTTTAATGTTAATCCAAGAAAGAAAAGTGGAACTGACTTTAATAACAGGCCCTACAGTGGCAGGTCAGTTGCTGCTGTGAATAAGGATAAAGACAAACTGATTAATGGAACTGACTTTAATAACAGGCCCTACAGTGGCAGGTCAGTTGCTGCTGTGAATAAGGATAAAGACAAACTGATTAATGCTCCCATTACAGTTGATGGAAGAATCATTAATGCAAAATTCTGTGAAAGCTTATAGGTTTTCCATGAGTTTAATCTCTTAACTACTGAAAAGGTCTGCTGTATCCTGTCTGCATTCCCACATTTTTAAAAAACAACCAAAAGAAGAAGCTTAACTATCCAAGAACTGCAATTGTTGTAAAAGTGAATCTGGATATAAAAAGGTCTCAAAAGTCAAAAAAGCAATACTCTATAGCCTGTTCAACTGTCAAATTCCCTGCCTTGAGCAGAGAGGAACCCGGACAATGTTGTGCCAAAGGGCAGAGTTTTGTCTTTGGAGGTAGACAGTCCTGAACCCATTTGTGCAGGTTCTACAGGAATATTTTTGGCCAAACCTACAGGCTCAGAGAACCCACAGTAAACTCGGCCTTGTGCCACATATATCCCTCGAGGGGGGGGGCTGTTAAATATTAACACTCCACAGCCAAGATGACTAGGATCAAAGTGTAATATCTGTTCCAGCTCCAGACAGCCAACCCACTGCTCCGACAATCTGCAGCAGCAGTTCCAGCCAGCCATCCTTGCCAGCAGCAACAACATATAATAAATTGTCCTTTTCAGGGCACCACTTTTCAATGGCTACCAAGACTGTCCTTCTTAGGACGATGCTCTTCTCACCCCCTACATGAACGTGCAGAGATTTTTTGCCTAGTGCACTGTAACCTTATTTTTGTCAAATCTATTTTCCCGAACAAAATTTGGCAATATCTCTTTTTTTTTTTGACCTCATTTTGTTTTTTGTTGTCTTCCATTGTTCAATATCTGTTTGCAGGTTGATATACCACCTGCAATAGGTCTATACAAAATGGGGTCCAATAATACTGACAGATTCAATAAAGGAACAGAAGGTGATTGTCAACCAAGATATAATGGATCTACACAATATAGGCAACTCTTCCATGTTTAAGCCCATGAAGGACATACTCAAAAAGTTTCCCAATGATGAGATGAAACAAGAAACTCTCACATGGTTAAGAAAGCAGCTAAGAAACTTCTATAAGACTGGCAAAGGTAGAATACTATGATTGAAAGTATGAATTGTGTAATTTACAAAAATGGTCAACAAACAGAATTGACAAAGTTTCCAATAAACAATAAGAAAAGAAAGTACAAGGCAAAATAATATGAAGCAAACAATGTCGTAATGGCTGATTAGTGCTGCCACTAATTTGCATGTGTGCACGAGTAGATGTTATGTATAGGCTTGCTACATAAGGCAGTGGCAAGGGTACTTGGACTGTAATGGTACTTGTACTGTTTCTGGTGATATGAGCAATGTCTCGTATGACTGACTGGCAGAAGAGTTTGATCATTTTTCAGTAGTAATTGAAGAAGAATAAGAATTATTTTTTTAATATATATATATAAAGTGGATATTGAAGTTTACACTCAGAGGTGACAGTCTGTTTCATGGTAAATGCAATCATCAGGGCATATAGCCTGATGATTGAGTTTAGAATGAAACAGACTGTCTCCTTTAGGTGTTGACTTCAATGTTCACTTTTATATTTACATACACTCTATCCCTGATAATGAGCACTTTAACCCATAAATATAGCATACCATAAAACTATATTTTATTATGCTTGACTATATTACATTTATATGATACATAAATTTTAAGGATATATATATATATATATATATATATATATATATATATATATATATATGTATGTATGTAATGTTTGAGTATTCCTGTCTACTAGAGAAACTAGCTAATCTCTGTTGCAGACGCCTGTTCAGGCACATTTGTGTTTGTTCAACTCCCACAGAGACCATCTATAGCTTATAATGCAACTATGCTGAGTAGACCTTAGTTACAGTTTCTAGCGTGATCAATGGCCTGAATAAGGTGAGTACACTCAAACTGTCGGTCATGATAACTTGTGACTTTGTGCTAGTGCAACCACTGATGGTTGACAAATGGTTCCATAAACACAGTTACATTCACAAGACTTGGGTCATCCTATAGTAGGGCTTTCAGGTACTTTTCAAATGTCCCACAAGTTCAGATCGTTCCCCAGGTAGATAACTTTCAGAAGCCACCTACCTGACAAGTTGACCATGGTGAGATACAAACCTGGGTCACATGGTTGGAAAGCAAATGTTCTAATCACTTGGCCACATGCTCATTATATATATATATATATATATATATATATATATATATATATATATATATAACAAAACACAATCATGGTTGGTAAACTCCAACTCTGATAAAGTTGGCAATTAAAAGGGCTCAATATACAGGGTGATTGAAAAGTAATTCCCTGTTTTATGTATGATGTACTCTTGCATCTTATAAAAATTATAGTTAGACAAGAGTCCATCATACATGTAGTTGAGTGGTTAGAACATTTGCATTCTGACCATGAGACCTGGGTTCAAATCTCACCATGGTGAATTTTTCAGGAAGGAGATTTCCTGATGTTATCAGACTGGAGGGGTTGATCCCAGCATGTGGCACATTTGGAAAGTGCCTGAAAACTATACCAGGGATTGATACAAGCCTTGAGTGAAATTTGGTAGACGAAGCCCTTGAGGAGGTGTTGATAGCTGTGCTAGCATGAAGTCACAAGTCATCGTGGCTGAGGGCTTGAGTGTGCTGACCTTGTTTAAATTGTTGATTATGCTAGATAACATGCTCTTTCCCAGAAACTGTAACTAAGGTCTACTCAGCGTAGTTGCATTATAAACCACAGGTGGGCCCTGTGGGTGTTGAATAGACACAAATGCACCTGAGCAAGCATCTGCAATAGGGATTGACTAGTTGCCCTACTAGCTGGGTGTTCTCAAATGCGAATGGTCACCTATACCATCATACATAAAATATGGAGTTACTTTTCAATTACCCTGTAATGTAGAGCCCATAAAACATAAGGTAAATAAAGAATAAAAAATAAAACCAAGGCAACTCAGCTTCCACCCTCAAAAATGAAAGATCGTTGGGCCAGGTTCAATCTTTATTGTGCGTTACATGTGGTTTACACCTTAAATATGAAGCAGATTCTTTTTTTTGTGAGTATCATCTGGTTTCCATATTTTATATATATATATATATATATATATTTTGAACAATAAAAAAAATTAAAAAATTAAAATCTTCAGACACACTGGGTTGTAGATTAATATTCTTTCGTTTTTTATTATTATTCCATTTAGATTTTTTTATTATTATTCTATTTAGATTCCCCCATTTAGATATATATATATATATATATATGTGTGTGTGTGTGTGTGTGTGTGTGTGTGTGTGTGTGTAAAATTTCAGATATAACTAAAAATATATTTATAAAAGGACAATATGAATAAAGATGAAAGGAAAACATCTTAGCCAACGCATTTCTTCCCCTAATGGACTTTATCAAGGCAAATGTAATGATTTTATTTTGCAACAAGTATTTGTAAACAAGATTAAAACATTGTTATTTTTCAAAACTTTTAAATTTAAGAAATGCTCATAAATATACCTCAGGGTATTTGCGCATAATTGAATATAACAAACCCAACTGGAATTGAAACTTAGTTCTCCGATTTTCAATTCAAAGCTGTTATCCACTACACCACCAACACACCCAAGCGTACGTACAGCACCTGGTATTCCCATACAGTCACCTATCTAGGTACTGACCAGGTTCAATATTGCTTAACTTTGATGATTATACAAGAATCAATATATCAATGTGATATGGTTGTAAGTCTATTTTATTATTAGGTTGGTGCAAAAATAATGTCGTTTTCTCACATATGTTACTGTGAGAAAACGACATTATTTTTGCACCAACCTTATATATATATATATATATATATATATATATATATATATATATATATAGAGAGAGAGAGAGAGAGAGAGAGAGAGAGAGAGAGACATACACACATTACCGATGTCAGTATTTTTTCACAATTAGGACAATTCTAAATTTTAGATTTTATGAAAACATATATATATATACACACACACACACACACACACCTTTAGTGTTGTGTGTGTGTGTGTTTGTATGCAAATGAGACCTAATCAATGTTTTTACCTCTTTAAAAAAAAAAACAATGTCAATTTACAATTCATAAGCATCTTCTCAATCTTTTTGTAATCTAAAATTAAGGTAATTATGTAAATCTCTTTCCTGGCTATGAATTTGGGTTTAATTGGATAGAACTTTTCAAATATATTTCTGTCTTTTCTACTCAAGCAAAGTCATTTTTCTCTTTTTTTCTTCTTTGGTTTTTTCTTCTTTTTTTTATTTTCATCATTATCTCTTGCACCATATTACATTATATCTTTTTCATCTTCTTCAGATTCTTTTTCCCTCCTTTTGGTTTTTCCCTTTTTCTTTCTTTCTTTCTTTGCTTTATTTTCTGATTTTTATTTTCCAAAAAGGCTTTTATTTTTTTCCTTTGTCATCTTATTCTTTTACATTTTGTTCTTCCTTTTTACTACTACTTCTGCATGTTTTTTCCTTTTTTTGTCATCTTTTTCACCTTGTTCTACTCTTTTTTTTCATTCTTTCTTTCTTTCTTTCTTCTATTTTTACATTCTTTCCATTTTTTTCTTTTCTCTTTTCCAAACTCATCTGGTTCTTATGATTTTTCCATTAACTTCTTTCTTCTTTATATTCTTTGGATTTTTCTTATTTGTATTTTTGATATTCTTCAAACTTTTATGATTCTTTTTCTTCTTCTTCTGATTGCCTTTGTTCCTTTTTTCTTTTCATCCTCCTCCTTTCTTTTCCATAATCATCTAAATCATTTTCTTCTCTTTTTCATCAACAATATTTTCCTTCTTTTCTTTTTTCATTTTCTTTCATTATTTTTGCAGCTGTTTTATTCCTTTATTCTTTACTTTTCCTTGTCTTTTTTTCCCCCTTTTCTCTACTCTTTATTTCACCTTCTTTTTATTTCATGTCCTTTTTCCTTCTTTTTTATTGTTCCTTTCTTTTATTCCTCATTTCATTTTTCCTTTTATTTTCTTTCTTTCAGTTTATTTCAGTTCAATTCAGCTTCATTTTCTTTCTTTCTTTCTTTCTTCAACATTTTACCAATTCTTCAATTCCCTAAGGGAGAATATTTCTACACACATGATAGAAAAGCTACTAATTTTGCATGAAACAAATTCCCAGAGGATAAATTACTGACTGCAAAAGTAATTGCTAAATTTACATACGCAGTAATTTATGTAAATTCTATTACTTACAAGTTCTTCAACCAATTTTAACATTTATTATTTTTTAAACCTGTTTTTAAATTAATTTTTCTTTTCTTGTTGGAGAACATTTTTTCACAAATTACCAAAAAGTAATTATTTCTTCAATTTGTTTGAAAAACTTAATTGTCAGTCTCCAAAATAGATATGATTAACTTTTTGATATTCTTGATTTTGTGATTGTGATTGTGATTGTGAATGCCATTAACTTCTAGATATTCTAGATTTTGCAATTTTAGATACCATTAACTTTTAGATATTCTGGATTTTGAAGTCGAGGATACCATTAACTTTTAGATATTCTGGATTTTGAAGTCGGGGATACCATTAACTTTTAGATATTCTGGATTTTGAAGTCGGGGATACCATTAACTTTTAGATATTCTGGATTTTGAAGTCGGGGATACCATTAACTTTTAGATATTCTGGATTTTGAAGTCTGGGATTCCATTAACTTTTAGATATTCTGGATATTTGACCCATATTATTATCTCTAAAAAAAATTCTTACAATCTAATAATATTTTCTGATTTTAAATAAACTGAAAAGGCTTGATAAGCTGTAAAAAATGAATGAATCAATCAATCAATTAAAAATGGTTTCTTTTTCTCATACTCTCACATGCAGAAACCCCTTTCATTTTAGTGGCATTTTGGCTTTTCTTAGGGTGAAATAATTAAAAACAATGCTGCAATCATCAGAGAATGTTCTAAACCCTCACTTTGACAGTTTGTCCTGGGTGGAGAATGGATGGCTGACATCAAGGTAACTTATTCCCAAAATTCTCATTGAAGATTAAGAAAAGTTGAAAGATTTTAATATACCATATATATTTGTGTATAAATCAACTTCATGTACAATGAGAGCTTTGACCTTTTTTTGCAAAAAATCTTATTTTTTATATAGCTTGTGTATAATGCAACCCCAGATTCGGAGCAATACTTTATCCTGGTTATAATGATAAACATCTGGCAGCAAGGCCTCTGATTGGGAGATTGAAGGTTTTGAAGAGTGTAAAAACCACCTCTTAATTGCTGTTGTTCCCATATCCATCCTGACCTAGGGTGGTAGCTATGGGCAATTAGTGAACCCCCAAGCAAAAATCAACAGTACATTTTTTATAATAAAATGAGTAACAATATATTTTTATAGCAAAATGACAATCAATTCAACACTAAAAAAAAATATAAAAATACATTTTTATATTAGGTTGGTGCAAAAATAATGACGTAATAATGTCGTTTTTTGACGTTAAAAAATAAGTCAAAAAACGACATTACTACGTCATTATTTTTGCACCAACCTAATAGCAAAATTACCAACAGTATCTTTTATGATGTACAAACTATATATCTAAAAAACATACCTTAACTCTGAAAGTATAAAATTATGTACAAAATATCTGTAGTTGAAATCATAAAATTACATACAAAATATTTACATTTCAGCATTAACCCATAGAGGTTGATATGCCACTAAACAAAATTAATCAACCAACCTGAGCAATACTAGTTGGCTTACTGTAGTCAAATATTGCAATATTGGGCATCATCCTAGGCATATATAAATAAATATATAAATAGAAAAATAAATACTTCATATTTTTTGTACAAAGCAGCCCCATAATGGTGAGAAAACCCACTAACTATATCTGATACAAAGATTTAGATATAGTACTTTTGTTTTTGTTATGTAACAGATAAGATGAAATAGTATGAGTAAATATAAAGAATATAATTTAAAAAAATAATAAATAAATAGAGAAAGACAGAATAAGGAGCACAACTGAAACACATACAGTTTAGATACATATCAAAAGGGTACCATTGGAAAAGCAATAACCCAGCCATGTGAACAAAGAGGAAAGCAGATTGGAGAAAAGAAAAACATTGTTAATTATTTATGTAAAGTATTTGTAGATTTTAAGTGGTACACATAGTGAATGATCTTCTGCTGTTCATATAACAACAGAAAAAAAAAATCTAGGCTACAAGAGGCAGGCTAAAAACTGTACCATTAACGTTAGTCAAAGGTCCCACGAGAATGTAAACCTACCAGCTAGGTTATGGTCACTGAAAATGCATGAATTTTTAAACCCTCCAGAAAAAATTTACCCGTGTATAGTGCAACCAGTCACCACAAATACATGATTTTTAACCTCTTCAAAAAAATTACTTGTGTATATTGTGACCGCCTATTTTTTCTGTAAAAAAACTGATCATAAAAACTTGCTCTATACTTGAGTATATACATATTTATTATATACAGTATTGTAATGAAAACTTGGAGTTTAGTTCAGTTTAATGTGCCTTTATTGAACGTAACTAAAGACTCTTGCCATTTTGGCTAAGATGGCATGACTTATTTATTCAAAACAGGGGAGGTAATCAGATTGGCTTAACACAAGTATGTTAGCCAAGACTGTGTATCATATCAGCAACAGAGAAAAGGAGTCATGAACTTATCGAGATATGAGCAAATAAACCACCTGAATGAATAAAACTAAACGATTTCTGAACATGACGTTATGGAAATAAGAACTGTGGCATCATAAATCATAAAATGTTTGCTGCAAATCTATCCAAGTGTGAAGACTGATCATTTTTGAAGAAACAAGTCAGAAGAATAATCGTTTTCTTTTTCTTATTTTTCATTCTTATATAACAGATTGAGACAGTCAATGCCAACTTTTCTTTATTTCCTGTCTCTGCCATTATGGAATTCTCATAAGTTCTCAAGAAAATGACTCGTATGTTATGCAGACGACTTTTTGTCCGTTCTTTGAATTGCAGATTTTGTCGTTTATACAAAAAAGCAATCTTGAAATATGCAACAGGAGGTTTTTTTCTGACCAGGTGGGGAAAAAATATTAAGAGAAGAATTTCTAATACCAAGTAGAAATTGAACAATGTTGGCAAAAAGAGATAAAAATAAGGTGAATAATTTAGTGTTTAGAATCTTGGATTTTTTTCTTCTTCCGTTTTTACCAAATTGCTACTGATATGAAAAACTACATTTTTCCCAGTTAATGGAACTGTCAGATAATATAAGATATTTCAGATAATGTAGATTTATTTACATGTATGTACTTATACCCAAGGGTGTGCATGTAATGTAATGGTGCATAACTTGGAAAGAGAAATCTGCATGCAGAGTTCAAATTTCAATCAGAGTTTGTGATGTTCACTTTTGTACAAATACCCTTTATTGAACCCATCTCTTCTACTCCCAGCTATAGGTTAAATAGAAGGGTTGACTGTACTCTTTTGTATTGAGATGGCAACCAGTCGAGGAGAAGGAAAACTCTGAATCCAAAAACCAGTCTGAAGAGGGATGAGCTCTATTGAGCTCTCCTGCTTAAGACATACCACTGCTGTTATGGCTTCAGTAAATATGGTGTCCCTAAGACTTTAATTGGTTATGGGACTTGTGATGTGACCTGACCCTAACTAAATAGTTGCTTGAAAAAATAAAAGAAAATGACTTATTGAATGTTAAAATAATTTTTTTCAGGCAAATGAAAAGCTTTTGAATTTTCAAAAACTCTTATTTTTATATTTTTATTTTATTTTTTGCAAATATTGTAAATGATTATCTTGTCCTAGCCACACTACAGTTGTTATACCTGCAGTACATGCAGTACCCTGATGACTAATAGATTACAGGATTCATGATATTGTGATGCAATAACATTTTTACCTATATATATATATATATATATATATATATATATATATATATATATATATAATGATATATAAATTTTTATATATCAAGAAAAATATTGAGGGGAAAAATGTATGACAAAGTGTAAAAACTTTTGCATGATACTTTTTGTTCTAAAGGACTGTTTTTATAGCTGCAGTACAAAGTACAAAAGGACAAAACGTATCACACAAAAATTTTTTCCAATTAGTCATTCATATATATATATATATATATATATATATATATATATGTATACATTACTCTTCAAGTAAATTGAAGTGAGTTCTCAGAGCCGCTGGCGTATTTCGTATAGTGAAAAACATTAAAATTCCCTTCCTTTCTGCCATGCGACAATGACCTAGAGGTAAGATATCTGATTGATGTCATATCAGTTAGGTTTCAATCTCGGCTTGAAGCAGTTGGATGTCTAGCCACAATGAGAAGCTGTGATACAGCAAAACTGTCTGTTTGTTTGTTTGGGTTTTATGGCATATCAACCACTGTGGGTTATTTAATGCCAAATCCAGTTTATATATATATGCCAAATATATGAATTTTAAATGCCTATTTTGTATGGAACATTTTTAGCAAGCTAGAGCTTATTTGCTTGCACACTGCAAAATAATCCTAGGTATTTTTGTTTAAGTCAAGAATTTCCATTTGATAAGGACATTTTATTTGCAAAATGGTAAAAGGTAGGATATGTTGTTTACACATCAGTCTACATCTTTGATAAGAGACCAATTCTTTTTAGAAAATCCAATATAATTTTTGGTTCAGTTTTTGCAAATAATTTCATGTTCTTGATTGATTGATTAATTGTTTTGTTTAACGGCATCTCAAACTTAGTGGTCACTTTATGCCGAAAATGATTTTGAGTGACTTTAAAAGTCAAAACGTATAGCTGGCAACATTATGGTTTCAAAAACGTATAGCTGGCAACATTATGGTTTCAAAAAAAAAAAAACATATAGCTGGCAACATTATTGTTTCAAAAACTTATAGCTGGCAACATTATTGTTTCAAAAACATACAGCTAGCAACATTATTGTTTCAAAAAAGTATAGCTGGCAACATTATTGTTTCAAAAAAAGTATAGCTGGCAACATTATTGTTTCAAAAAAAGTATAGCTGGCAACATTATTGTTTCAAAAACTCATAGCTGGCAACATTATGGTTCCAAAAACGGATAACTGGCAACATTATTTTTCCAAAAACATTACCTGAGGCCTTGCTGTTGGAGTTTATCGCCGTACCCAGGATGCGGATGTAGTTTATCACCATACCCAGGACGCGGATGTAGTTTATCGTCATACCCAGGACATTCAAAAACGTATAGCTGGCAACATTATTTTTCCGAAAACATTATCTGAGGCCTTGCGGTTGGATGTAGTTTATCGCCATACCCAGGACATGGATGTAGTTTAACGTCATACCCAGGACGTGAAACTGTCTGTGGATGACTTATATATATATATATATATATATATATATATATATATATATATATATAAATATTGTCATCCTCAGACAGACTGTTTCGCTGTATCACAGCTCATCAGTGTGGCTAGACATCCAGTTGCATCTAGCTAGGATGGAAATCTGATTGAATTGGCATCAGTCGGGGATTCTACCACTAAGCCATTGGCGCACAGCAGAGATGAAGGTGAAGGTGAATTTAAGTGTATTTATTTTTAGATAAACATACAGTGACTGAGAGAACTCGATTTGATTTACCGAAGAGTCTTGCATTATTAGCCGTAATAGTCAATGTTTACAAACCCACACTTCCTCCCCAGAGAGCTCAAGCAAAATAAATTTTTTAGTAGCACATATATTGTCATATATATATATATATATATATATATATATATATATATATATATATATATATTAGATTTAATAGGCTGTTTAATGAAATTTTAGACATAAAAAAAACAGAAATAATAATAATATTGTTAATAAGACTAATAATATTTATTTTATATTAATAGACCTTTTGACTAAATGAAAGCATGAAGAGAAAGATTTTAAAGTCACAAATTTTGAACACACCTGTGTCCTTTATCAATGAGACAAGAAATAAACAATGAAGTGGGTTTCTCTTTTCTGTGGATATAATGTTGGATAAAAATTGCATTCAAAAATTGCATTGTTGTTTATGTTTCATGTAGCTAAGCAGATTCATAGAAGTCAAAATAAGAAATGTGTATTCCTTAAATAGGTAATTCAAAACTTGATCTATAAATGTGGCCTCTGTGACCAAATTGGTAAAGTCACATTTCAGCTATAGAAATGGTTTCCCTGATGGAAATGGAGATATAGGTTCAATCCCTGCCAGTGGCACAATCTTTAGTATGACTTCTAGTCTGGTTGTTATTAATTTCATTGTTTAAGAAAATAAGAAACAGTGATAGCAATTCAAATACCCACCAAAATAACATTTATAGTAATAAGATATGAGGATATATAGGTATATGGTCAAGTATATGGGTGCATGGCCAAGCATATGAGCATGTGGTCAAGTGGCTAGAATGTTTGCTTTTTGACCATTAAGCCTGATTTCAAATTTCACCATAGTTAAATTTGTCATGGAGGTAACATCTTGATGTTATCAAACTAGGGACACAATCACAGTGAGTGGCACTGTCGAAATGTGCCTGAAAACCATAACACAGGTTGACCCAAGCCTTATATGTGAAATTTAGAGGATGAATCTGTTCAGAAGTCCTCAATCATTGTGTTAGAATAAAGTTACAAGTCTTCATAAACGAGAGTTTGAGCATATTGGCTTTATTAAAAATATGTTGATCACATCAAATGATGTGTACTTTCCCAGAAACTGTAACTAAGGTATGCTCAGCATAGTTGCAGTATAATCCATAGGTAGGCTCTGTGGGTACTGAGCAAAAATAAAATGTGGCTGAACAGGTGTCAGTAACAAGGATTTTGTTACACCACCTTTAGCAGAAGGGTGTGCTCAGCAACATTTAGCCAGCCATTATATAAGTACATATGTATAAATCTATAGCACTTATGTATGTATATAATCATAGATGCTAAATTTATATATGTATACATACATATATTTAGGCAGCAAGTATTCATCCAAAAAAGTTTTATTAGATTCAACAGACAAGGTCTACTTAATTTTTATTGTATCTTTCAAATTTTCAAAACTACCGACAGACCTGGAATTCTGAAAACCAAAGTAAAAGCTGCACTGGCCAAATTGAACAGAAACAAGGCAGCTGGGCCAGATGGAATTCTAACGGAAATGCTGACAGCCTAAGATGATTTTGGCATACACAAGATCACTGAAAATACAAATGAAATCTACAACAGTGGGGATATACCAGAAGACCTCAGTAGATCTATTTTCATAGCTATGCCTAAGAAAACAGGCACAAATGGATGCAAACTCTATCGAACAATAAGCCTAATGATCCACATAACAGAACTCATCATCTATATTCTGATGAATAGAGCACACAGCAGAATCAGGCCAGAGATAGGACAAGAACAGTGCAGGTTTGTTAAAGACACCAACACAAGGAACTCAATATTCTTGCTCAGAATGTTATCGGAAAGAGCGATACAAATGCAGAAGGACATGTACCTATGTTTCATAGACTATGCAAAGGCCTTCAACAAAGTACGCTACAAGATATATTCAGGGAAGATATCAGAATAATCAAGAACCTATACTGGCAGCAAATAGCATGCATGCACATAGCAAACAAGTTCAGTGAATATACAAAAATAGAAAAGAGCATAAGGCAAGGATACATCTTCTCACCCGACCTGTTCAACCTATAAAATGAGGCAATTGTGAGAGAATTGGAAACCCTACTGGGATTTAGCATTGGCAGCCACAATCTTAACAACATAAGATATGCAGATGACACAGTACTGATAGCAGACACGGGAAAGAAATTACAAAATCTCCTACAGAAGGTAGCGACAGAGAGTGAGAAGAAGGGACTAAGCATAAACTACAAGAAGACAGAATGCATGGTCATCAGTAAAAGGATTTTGAGCCCAAAATGCGATTTGCAAGTCGGAAACACTAGAATCAAGCAAACTTGGAAGTTTAAATATCTAGGAAGTGTTTTGACAGAGGACGGCAAATGCGACACTGAGATCTGTAGACATATTGGGATGGTCAAGGACACAATTCAAAAGCTGTCAGCACATATTTCTTGATAATGACTAAGATGGATGAAAGTCCTTGGACAAATACACCAGAACAAATATGAACTTTGAGCAGTTTATCCATAATTTTGATACTGATATACAACATTTTATTTGAAAATTGGAAAAATACAACAAAAAAAAAAACAAAATAAACAGACAGGCCCTTTTTAATTTTAATCATTTCACACCAAGCAAGGCAATAATGCCACTAAGATGCAAGGAGTTACAAGGAGTGAAAGAGAAAGAACCAGAAACCCAATCCTAAACAGGAAACAAGGGATAAGCCTCTACTCCTTTTCAAAACACTGGGTGTGGGTGTAAATTGGATGATAGGTAAACCTATCTACTCCTTTTGAGGAAAAAATAAATAAATAGTAAATAAAATTTCAGATTTTAGGCAGGGATGTTAGGAGTATAGAGTTGAAGTAGACTCTTGAAGTAGACTTTAGAAGAGAAGTGAGGAGAAAGCACAATAAAAGAACAGGCTCCAGGGAGACAAAAGATTGGCATTTCATTGATTATTGGCATTTCATTTAAATATTTGAAGATTGTAGGTGGCAGAGAAGCAAAAAGTGAGAAGTGAGCTCCACAGTGTAAGAACTAAACTACTACAATAGTTACATCTAGTTAGTTCAACAGTAAAACGGTGAAACCTAGTTGCCAATCTAGTACTAGGCTTAAATTCATGCAGTTGAGGCAACATGGAGAAAAGCTCATCAGAACAATTGCCATGAAAATCTTTGTAGAAAAGACAGAGGGAAGACATATCAACAGAATTTAGTAAAACCTGTTTGGATGCATAGGTATACATAAATGAAACCATATGCTAATGGTATTATTAGCCATTTCCTTATAAGGAAACATTCTACATTATTTGTCAAAGCAGCCAGTGCTACTTGAGTTACACTTTTCTCTCTCTCTGTCCAACAGGCTGCAATCAAAGTGTCATATCTGTTCTCCTCATCTCTAATTATAATATTAGCTGTTCTCCTTAATGAAACATTTCACATTCATTGACCAAGCAGTCAGTGCTACTTTTGGTTTAAATTCATAAAATCTTTCTCTTAAAAAATAAGTTTCTTAAGTCCACTGTTATTGCTCTTTCCAGTATTGATAGAGGTTTCTTTCCTAACCTTTTGTTTGACACAGTGTGGAATATCAACATCTTGATTATTCTATTATTTTTCCTCAGGTTGCATTTGATATCCATTTTAGTTGTTGCTGCTGTTGAAAGACTTCAAGTGATGCAATTTCTGTTATATGGTACAGTTCTTTGTAATTCTGTAGCAACATTCCACAAGGTTCAAAGAGGAATGGTCCTTGCTAAGATCTACATACACCATTCACTCAAAGCAAACATCTTATTTATAT